>OV050031.1:1467500-2697516 GCA_920105625.2 Clusia tigrina
GAATCAGAAACTCAGCGACAACGACATCAACATTCGGAGTGCAGAGAGAGAGAGAGAGAGAGAGAGCTATGAGCCTTATAGGCGCGATGGAGGTCATGGCGTAATTTACACAGTGATCCAAGCTCAGAGAGAAGTTGATTGCATAGAAAAGACATATTTTTTGACAGAAGAAGTCTTACTCTTCCTCTTCCTCTTAAGCCATGGAGATAACATACAAAACAGAGAATACAGAGAAAAGAAAGTCTTTTTTGCTGCCAGCGTCCGTAGCGGACACACCACGATTTTGAGTGGTTTCAACACGATTTTGAGTGGATTCACCACGATTTTGAGTGGATTTACCAATATTTTGAGTGGTTTCACCACGATTTTGAGTGGATTCACCACGATTTTGAGTGGATTTACCATTATTTTTAGTGGTTTCACCACGATTTTGAGTGGATTCACCACGATTTTGAGTGGTTTCACCACAATTTTGAGTGGTTTCACCACAATTTTGAGTGGTTTCACCACGATTTTGAGTGTATGCACCACGATTTTGAGTGGTTTCACCACGATTTTGAGTGTATGCACCACGATTTTGAGTGGATTCACCACGATTTTGAGTGGTTTCACCACAATTTTGAGTGGTTTCACCACGATTTTTAGTGGATTCACCACAATTTTTAGTGGATTCATGTACAATGTCCGTCTGCTTTATTCCGCTGTTTTGCCGTTTGACGTTTAAGCTGCTTTGTCTACATTCTCTGATACAAAATGAGCCGTTCTACGCTAGATCGGCAGGTTATATTTCGCTGTATTTATTTTGTTTACAAGGCGGAAGACAAAACTAAACTAAAGTTTTACAAAACAGACTTAACTTTTCATGGGGTAAACAATAGGTTGAAAACCTCACTCATTAACGGATATGACAAGAATGATATGCTTACAATTCAGCTTTTCCAATAATACAGCTTCGGATTCAGTATGCTAACAAGTCAGAGGTTTTCTTCCTGAACCTCTACTGTCTGTCCACTATTCTTTTTCATAAGGAGAGTAACTATCCATGGCCATAAGAGAGTAGAGTGTAGTTTTTAGCCAAATTGCATTAAATATATATTCTTATGTATAATATATATAAATTATAAATATCCCCTTTTCGTGCATGAGAAATTTCTTTTAAATCAATAATTTGCAAAACCAAAGAAGACTCTACTTGGAACTATATTTAGAGATTTATGGTATATGAAGGACCGTAAACGCACCCATTTAAAATAGTTAATTTTATATACAAATGCTCCTAACTCATTAAGTGTCGTTTCATTCAGATTTTGTGCCACTTCCTATAGTGAAGATAATTAACTTCTCCATTGAAATTTTATGAGACGCTGCATCAATATTGGAAGTTTGTAACCGCAAATATAAACCTGAATAATTTCTTATGCCACGGTGAAAATATCAGTTGTTATAGTCGCTACGACCGACAATAGAATGTTTTTACTAATTCTTCAAATATAAACACATTATTATTAATTACTATAAAAGTATACTTCAGAGTAACATTAACTGAACGAAGATAAACATCTATTTTCTATTTAAACTCTTCTCATATTTATTGTACCTCTATTTCTAATATTTTTCTGTTGCAAGCGATGTGAAGACCACGTTTACGCCGCACGCTGAGCCGCTCTCTTTTGGCTTATGTTTCTGGCTGTAAATAGCAACAGAGAGTCTGCTCGACCGCTCTTAGCAAGGCGTCTTATTTAGAAGCACTAATAAATAGCGCGGTTTGCGTTAAGGAAAATTTTTGTAATGCCATAAAGTTGGCGCTAATTGTGAAGACATGGCCGAGTATACATATTCTTGAACAGGAATACTTTCTAAATCGATTTAGCTATATCCGTCGGTGTGTCCACTTGTCTTCAGTTGTTGCCAAGTATATAAACAAACTACCAAGACAGAAATGGTTTGAAATTTCACTTGTATATGATATTGATTAGGTACAAAATTAAATATTGATCAAGAGCCCTTCCAAATGGCACACTTTCCTTATAATACACAAACCATTTCTATTACATGTAACAATATTATTCTACGGAACTCTTAAATGATTGAACATTCTCCTCTAGATTTAATAATTTGATAATCCAAGTAAAGTATTCGTACATGTGGACAACTATTTGGAATGTATAAATGGTGGGATTGAAGATACATTTTATTGTACATGCTCAATTAGTCAATTCTTCCACACAAAATTAGGAATATGAACCAAATTGAATATTTCTATTATGAAGTACGACACCAACAATAATATGCCACATTTATATTCGCTGTGAAGTGTAGGCATGGCACTAATCAAGTCACAGTTTTCAAGGAGTTTTGAGTCAGGTTCGTCACGACCGACTGTAGTTATTTTTTGGTTAGTTTCACTAGTTGCTAATGTGTGAAGTGCTGTTGCTGCATGGCATTCTTGCATCCGAGGGTTGTTGGCGTAAATTCGTGTGGCGCATATTACCAAGCACAATTTTCTTGGCTTTTTCGATTTTTAGTACTGCAGCTGCATTTGTTTTGGAGAATCCTATTTGGTAGCTGCATCATAGCATTATGCATTCATTTCCTATTTCTAATATTCGCTTCTTCGTTTGCATCTTCGAGAATGTGCTAAATGCGTACGGTGCATGCCACTGTTTCTTGGAGTGTTTTGTTATGGTTTACGAAGAAAGGAGTCAGTGAATTTTTATTTTATCACAACGTGCCTGCCGTGTAAAAATTAATTGTTTATGTGTGCATATTTCATGAGTCTCATGGGTCGTATACTTTTATTATTGAAATCATTGCTTCTAAAGTAGTTACCTTTCATTTAATTGCGCAGGAACAGCGCATTAATAGCTCATTTGAAAGCAGTTCCGGGGCTCTACATATAACTACCTTCACTTGTTCTTAATTTTTGAATTGAACTTTTGTGGTGAGCTTTCAAAATAGGGATTGAGAATCTAATGTAAAGTATACACGGTAAAGATAAGAGTGCCTTCTATTTGCTCGGAGCTACCGGAGCTTATTTTTGTTCGGCGTGGACATCATTGGATTCGATGATCACAAGATTATATGAGAAATAATTTTACTGAAAAATTGTACGGGAATCTCAACTATCCAATGTTGCTGCCCTCCTAACGTTCTTGACACTGAAACTTCAATGAACTTCTGAGGTGAAACTAAAACATCGATTCCCAACACTCTCTTGTTTACAGTTCCATTGTTTGTTTTTACTGAGACAAATAAAATAAACTTAATTGTGGTAACAACAACACCATCATTTGCGCTACTATGAGTAATAAATTATTATATCAGACACGAGTTTGCTTCTGTTTCTTCTGTTTTAATATTTGTTCGAACAGTTGTATTGTTTTTCATTCTTTGCATAAGAAACAAAAATTATGTTATGTTTCTCAAAAATGTAGCAAAGTGGTTTTTTGTTCTTATTTTGCTAATTTCGGTTCGCTTTAAAACAGTCTTGGAATGGCGTTCCACCGTGGCGTTATATTTAAATTTCTTTTCGTTGTCGTTAGTGTTCTCAGGTGTTCTTTGCGTTTATCCTGACGTGTCGATTACCGCTTACGAACCTGGATTTGAAATCCCAATGACGGTAGTATAGTTAATTTGTGTATGTACATTACTGTGTTAGCACCAGGGCCTAAATCATATGTGCACCGTGAAACATCAAATGACGTCGTAAATGGAAAATTCACGTTTCGCAGATGCGATGTTCAACTGAAGCTGGATCCTGTCGTCGATTATACGTACATTATTCTGCAAACGGATGGTTCTACTGATTATGCACCAAAACGTTACAACATTGTCATGAATTACACACCGTATTCCCGTATTGCTGATGCCTGCCATTTTCAGATGACAATGCAAGCAACGGAACCAATTATTCCTGGTACGCGAACAGTTTCAATTCCATCAAGTTCTGCGGCAGCAGACTCTACGGCATCTGAGTCTCGCCCTTTAGTTTCTGATTCTACAACTTCAGACTATACATCTTTAACTACCTCAGGTTCTACGGCTTCTGAATATACAACTTCAGTATCAACTTCTTTCGATTCTCCAACTTCAGATTATACAACTTCAACTACTTCAGATTCTACGACTTCTGAATATACGACTTCAATTTCAAGTACTTCAGATTCTACAACTGTAGAATATACGACATCAGTATCAACCACTTCCAATTCATCAACTTCAGACTATAAAGATTCTACGACTTCTGAATATACGACTTCAATTTCAAGTACTTCAGATTCTACAACCGTAGAATATACGACTTCAGTAACAACAACTTCAGATCCTACGGCTTCTGAATATACGGCTCCAGTTTCTATTACTTCAGATTCTGCAACTTCAGACTATACATCTTTAATTACCTCAGGTTCTACGGATTCTCCAACTTCAGATTCTACAATTTTAACTACATCATGTTCTACGGCTCCTGGCTATACAACTTCAGTATCAACTGCTTTAGATTCTCCAACTTCAGACTATACAACTTCAACTACTTCAGATTCTACGACTTCTGAAAATACAACTTCAATTTCAAGTACTTCAGATTCTACAACTGTAGAATATACGACTTCAGTATCTACCACTTCCAATTCATCAACTTCGGACTATACGACTTCAATTACTGCAGATTCTACGACTTCTGAATATACGACTTCAATTTCAAGTACTTTAGATTCTACAACTGTAAAATATACGACTTCTGAAAATACGACCCCAGTTTCGATTACTTCAGATTCTTCAACTTCAGACTATAACACTTTAGCTACATCAATTTCTACGGCTCCTGAATATACAACTTCAGTATCAACCACTTCAGATTCTCCAACTTCAGATTATACAACTTCAACTACTTCAGATTCTACGACTTCTGAAAATACAACTTCAATTTCAAGTACTTCAGAGTCTACAACTGTAGAAAATACAACTTCAGAGTCAACTTCTTCAGATTCTACGGCTTCTGAATATACGACTGCAACTTCAACTATATTGGATTCTACTATTTCTGAAGGAACTGCCTCAGATGAGTCCATCGTGTCACCCAGTGGGTATCAAATCAGAAATTTATTCACGAGATTTATTCAACCTGTTGTTGCTTATATCATTAGTTTAGTGAATATTTATAAGTAAATATTATGTAAACTAAACTAAATAAACTTTTCGCTCCAATATCGCTTTGATCTGGAGTATATTTATAGGAGCCTTTTCCGAGCTCAAAATATTTTTATATGTGGTTCGTTTTGAGGGATTGCAATATTTTGTGTGTTAAACGAGACTTTTATGTAAAGGCGTTAAATTTGAAACCATATTTTCGAGCTGATATTTTTCTCTACGGGTTTCAAATGTTGATTGTTCTGGAACAAGCAAAGAAACATTTTACTTAAAAATTTTGCAAAATTGCATCGCAGCGCTTTTTCTAATATTCTCCTACTATAAAGAGTGAAATGAATTGAACAGAGATTTGGAGTATTTCAATTTATTATTTCTCTTTCCGTTAAAATCGGTTTCAATCCAGCGCAAAGTATGGTTTCAAATAGTTTGGATACCGTGGGAGCAAACATATGGACATATAAATCTTTGTCATAGTTGCATCTTTATTCGGCTTAGTCGGGTGTTCAATGATTTCCGTAACCTTCCAGGCTATCGAAAAATCTTTTTTTTATTAATTGATTAAAAATATTTCTCAAATAAATTTGTAGCGAATCTCTATTAGCATTTTATTAGACACACCATCGTACTCAGGTGTATTTTATTGTCTTCATCATAAATGAGGGCTTAAAGGGTACAATAAGTTTGTGCGATTGAGAGATTTTTCAACCACAAAAAGGAGGCGTGGCAGATAATGAAATAAGTATACACATATGCTAACAAACGCTTTGAGCAATTTTCATTTGTATCTGTCTGTCCGTTTGTTGGGGTCTTTTTTCTACTCCGTCAGAGATATCTTAACTTTGCAAAAGTATAGTCTGCACAAATATACAGGTACAGATTGCAAATGAGCTGATTTGGACAAAGACCACGCCTACCTCCCATTAATGGAACTTAATCAACCTTTTTTTAAATTTCCATAATTTCGGTCCAATCGATGAAATAATGAAGCAATTTGGTTTTTATGTAGATGTGGGTCCAACTGAAGATTCTGGGCCATATATATTAACTGCCACTCCCACTATTAGCAAATATTCATAAATGAAGATCCATTAGAGATTTAGTTTCATTTTATGAAAAGCAGCATGTGGATATTATAAAGTCAACTGCCAGAAATGGGGTTGATCAGAGAAAGTCTCGCCCACTTATGGTATAAGGAACTTTCGGGTCAAAAATTAAAATTAGCGTTATGTTCATTTTGATGTTATGGAAATTCGCAGTAATATACATGGAGTCTAAACTAGTGTGTGTGCAAATTATGGAGATCATTCTACGGCTGCCACGCCCACAATTAACCAATATTCATTTCTGGGGCCCTATGCAAGATTCATCGATGAAATTTCATACGAAGTTTCAGAGCGCTAGTATAAAACAAAAAATGGGCGCTACATTAGTAAGGCACGCCCTCTATTGATACATGGTGGAAACTTAGGACGTATGCCAAATTCGGGGACCAAATTGTATATGAATTAATATAGTGCCGCGGCAAATCAATTCACAAGAAAAGGGGCCGATCAGAGAAAGGTTACGCCTCCCTCCATTATAATCAATTGAGGGTACTCGAACGAAAATTACCGTAGATATCCTCCATTTTTCGCGAACTATGTACTTGATATTTGGTGAAATTGTGGAGAATATCTTTTGATTATGGATTGATTTATACATCAACAATTAGCAATGTCGTTAATAACCACATTTTGCAGACACAAAACTATCCCAGAGATGGAACAAAAATTCCGACATTTGGAGGAAGTCGGCAACCCTGGTCTCCATACAAACCTGAGTGATTGCTTGCATTCGTTTAGTAGCTAAAAAGCTATGCCACTGCGGGAAAAATGCCTGAAAAAATGCATAGAAGCAAACATTTGAAATAGAAAATCAAATGTACGATAAAATCGATCAAATGTTATAAAAATTGTTAATCGGTTAATTGCAAGTAAAAGGCATTCGCTTTTAATATTATTAATAATATTTGTCTGAATACATGCCAGTGTCATGTAAGTTAAAAATAAGCTGCTTTAAAAACTTTTTAACGTGAAAATTAAATAATATCGAGAAGGAAGGAAGAATCGTCTAAAGAATCGTGTCCACAAAAGAGAAATTACACTTCAGGAATCATTCAGGTGTATTCATTCCACCGGGAAAATCCAAATTGGTCCTTTGATTTTTGATGAAATTACAAAAAATTACATCACAATCGTTAATCAATATATTCTCGTAAGTAGTTAAATATAATCCATCAGTACATAAAATCAATGCAAAAGATCTCGTATTTCTTTAATAATATTTAATAATACAACTGTTTGGCCCAGTTACGTTCAGTTATATCAAGATGGTAAATCAAATGACGCTATATGAGATTCATATGCAATTATAAAATGAACTATGATAATGTTGAAATACTTTTCGGGACGATTTGGTGTGGCGAAGGAATTACTGAACAATTGTACGGGAATCTCAACTATCCAATGTGGCTTCCCTCCTAACGTTCTTGACACTGAAACTTCAATGAACTTCTGAGGTGAGAATAAAACCTCGATTACCAACACTCTCTTGTTTACAGTTCCATTGTTTGTTTTTACTGAGACAAATAAAATAGACTTAAATGTGGTAACAACAACACCATCATTTGCGCTACTTTGAAATATAAATTATTATATGCGACACGAGTTTGGTTCTGTTTCATTTGTTTTAATATTTACTCCCTTTCATTCTTTGCATAAGAAATAAAAATTATGTTATGTTACTCAAAAGGGTAGAAAAGAGGTTTTTTGTTTCAATTTTGCTAGTTTCAGATCGTTTTAAAACAGTCTTGAAATGGCGTTCCACCAATTATATTGAAATTTGTTTTCGTTTGCGTTACTGCTCTCGGGAGTACTTTGCGTTTATCCTGATGTGTCGATTACCGCTTACGAACCAGGATTTGAAATTTCCGTTCCATATAACGGTAGTTTAGTTTATTTGTATATGTACGTTACTGTGACACAACCACGGGTTAAATCATACGTCTACCTTCAAAAAATAAATGACGTTGTAAATGGAAAATACACGTATCGCAGCTGCGATGATCAACTGATCCCAAATGATGTCATCTCTTATTCGTACCTGATTCGGAACACGGATCTCTCCAGTTATAATGCATCCAATGTGAAATACACTGTCATGAATTACAGAACGTATTCCCAAGAGTTTGCTGATGCCTGCCATTTTCAAATGCCACTGCAAGCAACGGAACCAATTACTCCTGAAGAGTATTCTGGAACAGAGTCTCCGCCTTTACTTTCCACTAATTCAGATTCTCCAACTTCAGACTATACGAGTGCAACTACTATAGATTCTACAACTGCAGCATATACGACTTCAGTACCAACTTTTTCAGATTCTACGGTTTCCGATTATACCACTTCAATTCCAACTGAATTAGATTCTACTAATTCCGAAGCAACTGCCTCAGATGAATCCATCCTCTCACCCGGTGGATATAACATCATGCATTTATTCACGAAATTTATTCAACCTGTTGTTGATTATATCATTAGATTAGTGGATATTTATAAGTAAATATTATGTAAACTAAACTAAATAAACATTTCGCTCCAATATCGCTTTGATCTGGAGTATATTTAGGAGCGTTTTGCTAGTTCAAAATAATTTTGTATGTGGTTTGTTTGGTGGTTCAGCCAAATGGCTTCACCCAAAGGCTTTACTTCCAATGACAATTATGTAAAATTTATTAGCACTTTCAATTGAAGTTTCAACGCCTTCATATACCATTCGGAGTGAAGAATCTGCCTACATATTTCTTCCCTAAATTTCCTGCTGAGTAGTGCACAATTTGAAGAGCACACACACGCACACAGAACACTTCTCGAAATCAATAAAGAAATGCATTTGGAGTAGTAAATCTTAATCACGGATTGTTCATTAAAATATATCGGATCTGGATTTTAATATATACTGTGTACATCTATGGAAAATATCTTTCAAATGTTATAAATTTATAAAAAATTGGTAAAGCAGAAATGCCACAAAAGCGGCCACAAAATCCATATCTGCCTATATAAATATATAGTTAATATATATGTAGATAACATCACTGATGAACTTGGTCTAACTTCCTGTCTCTGTAATTAAGAATAATATGAGGTCTTGACACTTTATACTCATATTAAAGCATTTTTGTTTTATATACTATTATAGGAATTTCATTTCTTCACTTTTCTATAAATATATACTTCCCGACTAATATATTAAATGTATTGTTCCTGGATAACGTATCCATATGTTCACTTTTTGAATCATTGAATTATTCAAGTGTCATATCAGAAATAAATGCATTACTATACATAAATCATCATACTTCAGGTTCTAGCTGTGTACTAAGTTCAGTTCCGTAGATGCATCATAGTTCTGTCTTATACGAAAACAATTTCGGTGTACCAACTTCCGAACGAGTCTCCAATGTCAACAAATTAATTACTGGTTGATCCTATATATATTATATACAGCATTACATTTCAGGTAATATTCAGGTGAAAATTCAAATTGGCGATTTGATTTTTAAATTACAAAAAATATTACAGAAAAATTCTCAATAAAAATGCTCAGTTAAATACAATTCATCAGCACATAAAATTAATGGAATTTATTTAATAATATTTTATAATACTATTTACGTTAAGTTATGTCAAGGTGGTGAGTCAAGTGAAGTAATATAAGATTGATATGCAATTATAAAATGAACCATGATAATGTTATAAGAGAGAAGTTTCGGGACAATTTGGTGTGCGAAGGAATAATTGACATATTATAATTGACAAGATTATATTAGAAATAATTCTACTCAACATCATCCATTGTCAACTATCCAATGTGGCTTCCCTCCTAACGTTTTTGACACCGACTCTTCGACGATCTTCAGAGGGGAAAATAGCACGGCGATCACCAACCCTATCTTGTTTACAGTTCCATTATTTGCTTTTACTGAGACAAATAAATGTACTTAAATGTGGAAACAACAACAAAACCACGCCAGCATTTGTGGTATTACGAAGTATAAACACATGCGTCACGAGTTTGCTTCTGTTTCATATGTTTTAATACAGGTGTATTACTTTTCATTCTTTAAATAAAAGACAAAATTATGTTATGTTTCGTAAAAGTGTAGAAAAGTGGTTTTTTTATTCTATTTTGCTAGTTTCGGATCGTTTTAGAACAGTCTTGAAATGGCGTTCCACCAAATATATTTAAATTTTATTTCGTTTGCGTTACTGCTCTCGGGAGTACTTTGCGTTTATCCTGACGTATCGATTACCGCTTACGAACCGGGATTTGAAATTTCCGTTCCCACTGACGGTAATATAGTTTATTTGTCTATGTACATTACAGTGATAGATCCAATTATTAAATCATACGTGTACACTCAAACAAAAAATGACGTCGTAAATGGAAAATTCACGATTCGTAGATGCGATGTTCAATTGATCCAGAATGGTGTCATCAATTATTCGTACATTATTCGGTATACGGATGGTTCCACTGAGAATGTAGCAAAACTGAAGTACACTGTCATGAATTATACACCGTATTCCCAAGAGTTTGCTGATGCCTGCCATTTTCAGATGCCAATGCAAGCAACGGAACCAATTATTCTTGAACCGCGTTCAGTTGCAACTGCATCAGGAGATACTGGATTTGAGTCTACGCCTTTAGTACCATCTACTTCAGATTCTCGAACTTTAGACTATACGAGTTCACCTACTTCAGAGTCTACGGCTTCTGAATATACGATACCAATTTCAAGTACTTCAGATGCTGCAACTGTAGAATATGCGACTTCAGTATCATCTACTCCAGATTCTACGGCTTCGGAATATACGACTCCAGTATCAACTTCTTCTGATTCTACGGTTTCCGATTATACCACTTCAATTCCAACTGTATTAGATTCTACTATTTCCGATGCGACTACCTCTGATGAGTCCATCCTGTCACCCAGTGGATATGAAATCATGAATCTATTCACGAAATTTATTCAACCTATTGTTGCTTATATCATTAGATTAGTGAATACTTTTAAGTAAATATTATGTAAACTAAACTAAATAAACATTTCGCTCCAATATCGCTTTGATCTGGAGTATATTTATAGGAGCCTTTTCCGAGCTCAAAATAATTTTATATGTGGTTCGTTTTGAGGGATTGCAATATTTTGTGTGTGAAACGAGACTCTTATGTAATGACGCTAAAGTTGAAACAATATTTTCGAGCTGATATTTTTTTCTACGGGTGTCAAATATTGATTTTTATGGAACAAGCGAAGACACATTTTGGTTAAAAAGAAAGGTAAAATTGTATTGCCGCGCTTTTTCTGATATTCTCCTAATGGGTGAAATGAATTGAACAGTTTTTGGATAAATTATTATTTTGTTTTTTTTACAACTATAACTTATAATTAAAGTTATAAGCAAAGGGCGCGCAAAGCGTTTTCCAGAGGCGGATTGATGTTAGACTGGGATCTTAAACTAAATTAAAGCACTAAATTATGTTATGTTACAAATTGCAAAAGAAAAATGGAAGAGAATGACAAATATGATCGTGGATTATTATGTTAGGCGTTAGATGTTTGACTGTTTAAGGAAATTATTACTTTGATATTGTTATTGTCAGGAGTGGAAAGGTAGAAGTTTGTGTCTTGCTGTTTAAATATAAGGATTCTTTGTCTACTAAAATGTTGACATGAAGTAAGTATGTGTTGAATATTGATTGGGTAATTGCAAAATGGCCAGAGATTAGAGTTGTCGGGGGATATTATGTATTGATGTGACAGCTTTGTGTGTCCAAGACGAAAGCGTACAAATTTGATTAGATCCATTTTGGATAGTTGTGAGGACAGGGACACGTAATTATTCAAATTTAATTTGGTTGAGTTCGATGGCTTGTACCAGTCAGATGTTTGTTTCCATTTGTGTTGTTTATTGAGGTTGTTCTACTTTAGCTTTATTTGATTTATAATGTCGTTTGCTGTTTCAGTGAGGCATATTTGGCACTAGCATCTGCGAATTCATTTCCTTTAGTACTGGTATGTCCAGGATCCCATCCAAGTATAATTATAGGAAAAAGTCTTAAGACGAAATATCTGATAGCGTTGGGATAATATTCGAAGTTATTAATATTCGATATGGCAACCAGAGATGAATGGGAGTCAGAGCAAATGGCGAATCTTCCTTTCTGAGATTTTGCATAATATATAGCAGTGTAGATAGCAATAATTTCAGCAGAGAAAATGGAAGAGTAATTGGTAGTGTTGTGATAATTTTGTCCTCATAAGTTACACTGAAGCTAATGGAGTTGCTTGAGCTGGATCTATCGATGTAATTAAAAGTTCTCTCTTTTAGGCTATTTTTCAATTCTAGCAATTCTTTTTGAAATACTTCTTTGGGTGTCGTTTGTTTATTGAATATGGATAGAGTTTTGTTTATAGTAGTAGGAAGAAGGTTCCAGAGAGGGTGGAAACAGTTGTTGATTTTAAAGGGGAGATAGGGTAGGTTGTCCTTTTTACATCTAGTTATAATGCGACTAATGCATGAGATTAGTTTTTTGTGCTTGTGCAGCTGTGGTTATGAACTTTTTCTTTAAATACTGGCTATTGGAGTATAACTGCTATGGATAAGTGTTTTGGCGACTTTGTCTGTAATAAACTGAGCTCTGGTGTGAATGGGAGCAACATTTGCTTCGAACAATATATTTTTACTTGGAGTTGTGCAATAAGCGCCCAGGGCACTTCTAATTGCTGCATTCATTATGGACAATATTTTGCGCAACTGAGACTTTGAGGAGTGGCCTTATAGAAAAAGGCCATAGTCTTATTTTTGATATTAAAACTGTTTTAATGACATTAATTAATGTGTTTAGATGACAACTGTATTTCAGAGTGGAGAGGATCTATGATATATAGTCGTTTTGTAATGTCTACTAGCAGATTTTCTATGTGGTTTATCCAGTTATATCTTTTATTAAAATATACCCCGAGGATTCTTAAATTATCGACAGTTTCGATTTGTGTATTATATGTATTTATAATGCATGAGCAGGTTCTCTTTCTGCATATGTGCAAGTGTTTGCATTTTTGCATAGAAAGAGTTGGCCCAGAATATCTACACCATTGTTCGATGTTTGAACAGAGGATGTTCAGGTCAATGTTAGGGTAAGTATGTTTGTTTAATTGAATGTATAAGTTGATATCATCTGCATATGCACAAAAGGATATTTCTTTGTGAAGCTGATAAGATCGCAGAGTTTGTTGTATGCTATAACGAAGAAGATAACTGATAATGGTGAGCCCTGGGGTATACCGTTATGTAATGGTTGGGCTGATGAAAAAAAGTTATGTACTCGGACTATTATTTTACGGGTTTTCATGAAATTAATAATATAATTAATAATTTTAGGTCCAATTTGCCATTTATAAACCTTATCTACTATTGTGTCTATGCCACTTTTATCAAAAGTCTTAGCGAAGTCAAGCGAGACTACCGACAAGTGATTTCTTTTTGAACGACGATGAGGTGTGGCGTAGGAATACAGCACATATTTTAATTGACAATTGTACACTATCCATTGTCAACTATCCAATGAGGCTTGCCTCCTAACGTTTTTGACACCGAGTCTGCGATGATCTTCAGAGGGGAAAATAGCACGGCGATCACCAGCCCTATCTTATTTACAGTTCCATTATTTGCTTTTACTGAGACAAATAAATGTACTTAAATGTGGAAACAACAACAAAACCACGCCAGCATTTGTGGTATTACGAAGTATAAACACATGCGTCACGAGTTTGCTTCTGTTTCATATGTTTTAATACAGGTGTATTACTTTTCATTCTTTGAATAAAAGATAAAATTATGTTATGTTTCGTAAAAGTGTAGAAAAGTGGTTTTTTGTTTCAATTTTGCTAGTTTCGGATCGTTTTAGAACAGTCTTGAAATGGCGTTCCACCAATTATATTTAAATTTGCTTTCGATTTCGTTACTGCTCTCGGGAGTTTATTCTGACGTGTCCATTACCGCTTACGAACCGGGATTTGAAATTTCCGTTCCCATTGACGGTAGTATAGCTAATTTGTGTATGTACGTTACTGTGATAGCACCAGGGCCTAAGTCATATATGTACAGTCAAACATCAAAAGTCGTCGTAAATGGAAAATTCACGTTTCGCAAATGCGATGTTCAACTGATCCAGAATAGTGTCATCCAATATTCGTACATTATTTGGTATACAGATGGTTCCACTGATAATGCATCCACTCGGAAATACACTGTCTTGAATTATACACCGTATTCCCAAGAGTTTGCTGATGCCTGCCATTTCCAGATGCCAATGCAAGCAACGGAGCCAATTATTCCTGATACGCGTTCAGTTTCAATTGCATCAGAGGATACTGGATCTGAGTATACGCCTTTAGTACCATCTACTTCTCCAGATTCTCCAACTGTAGACTATACTAGTTCACCTACTTCAGAGTCTACGGCTTCGGAATATACGACTTCAGTATCAATTTATTCAGATTCGGCGGCTTCCGACTATACCACTTCAATTCCAACTGTATTAGATTCTACTATTTCCGATGCGACTACCTCTGATGAGTCCATCCTGTCACCCAGTGGATATGAAATCTTGAATTTATTCAAGAAATTTATTCAACCTATTGTTGCTTATATCATTAGTTTAGTGAATACTTTTAAGTAAATATTATGTAAAATAAACTAAATAAACATTTCGCTCCGATATCGCTTTGATCTGGAGTATATTTATAGAAGCCTTTTCGGAAAATTTTGTAGGGATTGGAATATTTTGTACATTAAACGAGACTTTTAAGTAATGACGCTAAATTTGAAGCAATATTTTCCAGCTGATATTTTCTCTATGCTTCTCAAATCTGGATTGTTATGGATCAAGCGAAGAAACATTTTACTTAGTTTTCGGAAAATTTTACTTCAAAATTTTGCAAAGCTGTATAATTGTGATTTTTCTGATATTCTCCTGTAGAGAGGAGGATGAATTGTCCTAACGGAGAGTACTTCTTCTTAGTAATTGAATGAAATATATTTCCCAAATAAATTTGTGCTTTGTAAGCAAGTTCTGTCAGTACTTTACTACTCATACCATCGTACCCGGGTGAAATTTTTACTAGTGCCCTTGATTTAAATTGTCGTCTTAATTTAAGTTACCTTTTTTGTTGTTGTGTCCATTTTTTTTTTTGACCGATTTTGTGGATTTCCCCAAGTCAATCGATTAATCTTTGTGGAAATTTGGAGCCGCATTTCCGCATAGTGCACCCAATATAAAGACACTAATGTGACATATGTAGCCCCGTGCGTCTGACGCTACTCGGTGTTCATATGTAGTCACACAATTCCATACTAACAAGTAAAAAACATATAATTTATCAATTTCGCACAAAATGGCTTTTTAATAAAGCCTTCGCGGACATGTTGACCCAGTTTGTGGCGTGGTAGTTATTGCATGAGGATCTGGCGCCCAAGAGCATCTTCTGTCCTCTCCCAGAAACAGTTGACACTCACATACTGTCCAATATGCTGGTTTGTTTCTTACACTACACTCCTTCTTCTCGTCGTTAACAAGTACACCAATGCGACTTCTTTTCTGGTATGCATGATGGAGAACGCTGAAGGATGTTGATGGTTCATGAATTACTGAATTAGTGCTGCTTGAAATGATGTCAATGCAAAATGTGAATAAAAAAATCAGATCCTGAAGGAGCGTAAGACTCTTCGTGAATAGCAGCCAACATAAGCAGACTATTCAATGCTCGTTTCAACTAAATGAAGACCTAAAAGAATGCTGTGCTTTTTGAAGCTCTTTGTGGATGCTATACATTTTGCATTTTCAACTAAATTTATCAGTTTTAACCATCAGGTTTTTTGTTCAAGACTCCTTTAAAAGTAGGCATCAATTTTGGATTAAAATGTATTTTATTTTCCAGACCAGTTGCCAACCCATTTTATTATTGCATAAGGAAACATGGCGTAAAACAATTTATTCCATAATTTATGAGCATTTCTTTCCTTTCTTGGTAAATCTGTGCTTATGTTTTTTTCGGGGAAAAGAAATGAGCACAGAAAACATTTCCAAAATATGAAGCAACTAAAGTGGTGCCGTCGCAATGGCAACAGCTGTCAATTTGGTGCATTCTTTGTTTTCAATCTGAAAATATTTGAACAATTTTGCAAATTATATTCAACGCGAAAATGTTAGTATAATCCGCTACATAAACTTAAAAGGACTAACTCATTAAAGTGAGAATGTATGTATCTCTGCCATTTTGATATAACAAATTGAAATAAACATAAAAGGACTCAATCACGAAAGTGAGAATATATCCCTGTCAGTTCGACATAACAAATTTATATATTTTGACACATTTTTAACTTAGCATTTCTATAACAAACCGTCATCGTAGATATAGGAACTGTTTCAATTGATGGGGTGCAATGAAATAAACCCTATTCCTCCCTTGATTATGAAAGGTTTACAAGTATCTTCTTCACCACATTATATGAACCGTTTCCCGTTTGGTGTGATACATAACATAATCATTTACTCTTGAGTGTGTTTTGTATCACTTATAAGCCGGAGTACAGCTGCCTCTGTGCGTAAACCAATTTTGCATTTTTTGTGTGTAATTCTTATGAAGTGTCTTTATATATTGTGAAAATATTTATCTGCAATTTGCCACAGATGGAACTGCTCTTAGTTGCAAACCACAAGAAAACGGTTGCGATTTCAAATTGTTTCTTGCTCTATGATTTCTAAATTAGAGATGAAGAAGGAGGACTGCAAAAGTAGCCAGCAAAAATATTATTGCCGACTTTCAGTTTAGAGTTGTAGACCAGAATTTAATTGCAGCACTTTCAACAACAGAAATTGAGAGGCTGATTCTTAAGTGATGCTACAACAACAAGTAAATTATCATTGAATTGCTGGAACACTTTTGATTTATTATAAAAAAAGTTAATTTCTAAACTTATATAGTACAAATATCTGTTTCATAACGTTTAAATAGTTTCATATTTCTAATATCTTATTAGTCTCACTTTTCTTCAGTTGTTTCGATAAGTGGTCAGTGTTGACCATCGGCCTAACAATAGTGCGGAAGGTCAGTAGAATATTTCGAGATTTAAACTCAAAGTTGTGCAATAAAATTTTTGTCAGCAGACAATGCGATTATACATTTGTTTATTTTTTTGTATAAGTACCAGTTGAGATTCTCCTTGGTAAACGAACACCCGTGACTTTCCCATATATGTAGTCGTATTTCTAGATATCATATTTCAATATACTGAGCCGATTTTATTAGCTGAGGCGTGGAAACTAGGTTCCTATATACAACGAAACAAATCGAAGTTTGTTTCTTTAGCGTTCAAATAAAATTGTTTAGAACAAAGACTATAGGATAGTATGTAAATATTGATTGGTTGAGCACCGTATGCAATATGATTTATAAAATTTGTTTGACCCAATATGAAAGTCTCCATTAATGTAATAGTTCAACATAGTGGAGGACTCATTTGAACGAACAAAGACTAACAAGGTAAGGTATATAAACTTTTTCCACTATTTACTTACTTTGTTCCCTACATTATTCTTACAAATGATGGGAAGAAAGCACTCACCTCTCGTGTTGATGTACCTACTACTCCGTGTGGTGAGTTTTAGCGTTGTAACAGAGAGTCCACTTAAAGTTACTCCTTCTATAGTGCCACAACATTTGGGTGGGGCGCTAATATCGCCTGCAGATATGAAAGTAAAGAGCACCTCTCGCTCAGCATTAAGATTGTCCGCTTTTGTTCATACTTCCACCAGTAGCTGAATCTTCCCATTTGTGAATTCATGACTGCATGTTATAATGTTGTTTGGCATTTCTGCTTACGTGATCCTACTGCGGTGTGATATTGATCGGGAACTGACTTGATTTACTAGCAAATAAAGTTACTCCATAGTGAAAAGAAATTTCTGAATGAGAAAAGAGGTTTCTGAATGGAGAAAACGACGATATTATTATTATTATTATTATTATTTATTTAAAATTTTTTCAAAATAAGAGTGTAAAAAGAATTAAAAGTTAATTTCTGGTAGTGACCAACAACAAACTAAAATTGAAATCTGAAAAATATGAAATATGATTCCGATCATCCGAAATTGGAGAAGAAACCCATTATAAACTGTGCTGGCTACAAATTGGACAAACAATGAAGGGTGAAATTGCGGAAAAACCCCTTGGGGAAATTACAATATGCCCGTGAGAGATGTGAAACTATTGCGAATGGTAATTTTGAAGCTGAAGATAAAAAACCAGGTTAACGAAAAATTCCCGTCTAATAATTTTCTGAAGAAGATGATGTGAGGCTCCACAAAAAATGTCTCAACCTTTCAGAGGTATTAATTTAAGATCATTAATTTAATTAACATTAATTTGAACTTCAATTTGGAAATAATTTTGTTTGAAAATTTTAAGTAAAAGTTGAATCTTAAAATCCTCCAGAAGATTTGACAGTTACTGGAGCAGTTGTAAGAAGCAAAGCAAATCTAGGGTAAAGAGATAAATCGCTGAAACTAATTATATTCCATTGTCAAGCGACATACTTACAGTCACCAACACAACGAAGAGTTTCAACATAGTGACAGGACATTTATTGAAGAAGTCTGATGGACTCATGGCACTTAAGAGCATCTACGTGCCGGCGCACAGACTGTTCTAAGTGTGGATATAGAATTGATACCACTCGTATTGTGATATAATCTAAGTATTTTCCTTAAACATTTGCTTCTATCCCCATAAAAAAGCTACCAAGAACTAGTTGAGGACTTCTCCACCCAAGAGGAAAAAGTTCTCTCCATAACTACTTATGGCGGGTCGAATACAGGATCGGTAATAGAGTTATGTGAGAGAATTCCATGCATGTATGATTTGCTTCATTTAATACAAAAGGGTGAATTGAAGGGGAACTAATAACACGTATTTCTAGCAGTAGGTCAATGCCATGGACAAGTTGATTGCACAACAACAGGCAAACGGAAGCAAGGAAGGTGAAATGCTAGGGAGGTAGATAGGTAAAGCCGTCTCCCGAAGTGCGCACTTAGGCCATCATGTCAACATTGCAACATTGTTTTCTTCTCTTGTTCTCTCTCTCATTTTTCTTGCACAAAAAATAAAGTAACTTATTCATTCTTATCGTAGCAATTAACCTTGTAACATCGTACTCAATAAAATATATTTAATAAACTGTTTTAAACAATATTAAAACCACATAACTTAATAAAGTGGACACATGCATAACAACTGTTCAATGGACACTTGCTCCTGTGAAGAGGTAACTTCAGTTCTATCAGAGATCATATGATGCCACTCCTGTCTCTACACCATGAGAAGGATTATTCAACTATCAGCAATTGGGAGAATTTGGATTCAAGGAGTCATTTGCAAAAACTTGAGCCCGACCACTTCTCAATTGAATGTCAAAAGGGATTTTGTTGGGGTGAACGAGGAAATCAGTGGGGAAAACCATCTGACAGCCAGTTTATTCACGCATCTGTCGATTTTGTTACAACAATTACTTTAGCCAAGGGAATCTTTAACAGATGTAGGCGTTTACAGTGGAATGTTTTTGGCGATATCTAAGAACACCATTTGAAAATGGTCCTCTTTCAAAACCGATACGGTAACACATATCCAATCTGAAGTTATTGTATAGTATGCAATACAGCAAATAACAAGTGATATTCATTGAGAATATATGAGAAGGGCACAAACTTCTTTTGAAAATAAGTCCACATTCCAAAGAATCCATAAACCCCAATTTGGATCCATAAACCCCAATTTCGATCTAAAGTGAAGTAAGCTTAGAAGTAGCAGTAAAATATTCTCAGTTCAAATTCTATAAGAAATGACTTCAAAAAATGTATGGATCCACCCTCCTTATCAAGGACAGCAATGCCTTTAAAATTTTAGGTAGACAGTCAACGCTTTAGTTTCGTTGTTTCAGAAATTTCTCAAAAGTTTTTGATTCCTTCAGCGTCCTCAGCGTTCTGTATCCTCAGAAAGAACTTTCTTCAGCATAAATTTGATTGTTCCAGAATTGAGTAACAGAAGTAGGATAATGGGAGAATACTTTAAGAATAGAGTGTTTCTGTCCTTTTTATCCAGCAAATACTAGATACGTACTATTTGTGATTAATATCATAAATAATAAATTAATTATAATTAATGTGAAACCTTTGATGGTTTATTTTTGGATGAGGAGATTCAACCCACTAATAAAGTACTTTTTTAATATAGCCGCCCTCTGTGGTGTAGTGGTAAGCATGCTGGACTCACACCCCGAGGGTTCCAGGTTCAAATCCTGCCGCGGGCTTGGTCTCCAAAATGCTTCTACAAAATCCTTTTCTCTTCGAATCGAAAGCCTCTGTAGCTAGTACTCATTCCCCCAACACCTTGCGCTCATAATGAATTATATTGTAAGATATAATAATAAATAATAATAACTTTTTAAATATAAGAGCTGTAAAATATAAAAATTACACAAAATAAAACAAATTTATAGAACATGAATTTTACTTACCTGGTATTCCTTAATACATAATTATTCTTTGCTTTAATCAATATCTTTCAAATGATTTGTTTTTCCAAAAAAATTTAAAATTGTTTTTGAGTCTTTATTATACGATTAATTTCCTTTGATTCCTCTTTCTCCAGATTTAATTTAATTTAATTAATCACAAACCGTTTCCTGTCTCTACGCTTTTAACCATTACAAGTGGAAGAGAGTGTCCTTCCCCTTTAAGTTCAGCTTCTGCAAATCATGAATGTATCCGAGTCATGAATGTGAAGTTCCATTCTATTCTCACAAGTCCATATGGTTCAGTGCTCAATTTATATCAAACCATGTTCTTAATTGCCATTTATTTAGTCACCTTGTTGAAAAAGTGTGATTCTCTTTCCACTTCTCTTTCAAAATCCTCTATCTCTCCCCCCACTACTTCCAGGCTAAGAGTACAATGGGCTCCAATGCCTGAGTGCTTGGGGGCCTCCTTCTATGGCGGTTCTCCGGCCTACCCCACTTCTATTTATCTATCTATTTTACCTTGTTCAGATTTATGTCCAAAAATATTTCACCAGTCTCTGTGGATATTTCTCCATTCCACAGACTTAAAATATACTCGTATAATATACAAATAATGGTAAAATATATATACATTTTTTTAGTTCAAAAATGAACAATTGTTTTTGATATATTATTACACTACACAGGGAACGATCCAACGATTAAATTCACCTTTAACTAAAATGTTTGATATACAATCATATATAACAGCACATCAAAAGTTAGAACTGAATGGCAACAGGGTTGAGATGACGAAACTGTGCATTAGGCACGTATTTTCAAACTTGTCTTCCTTACAAAACTTATTAACGCTTGCGACTTGGAGCCGAATAATTCCCCAAACTATTCTGATTATAATGACCTTTAAGGAAACATGTCAGCGTCAAATTAATAAACTTTAGTCTGACATTCAATATTCAACAATGACATGAAACAGGACAACTATGCATGGGTGGCAGTATTACCCAAACAGCTGCGAGGAATAGCCGCTTACAGCTGCCGGACATATTTATTAAGATAAACTAAAGTTCCCCTTTAACAACAAGTGAAATCCAACCGAATACAGCAAGGCACACACTCAGATCACGTACGCTGGATAACAGCAGGATGCAAATGCGAGTGTGCTGTAGCAAATGTACGTTTTGTGTTCCGGACTGCAACAACGGACTGGGCTCAAAACCCAAGCACGCGAAACAAATTAAAACAACTCATAAATGCGAAAAACTTGAAATACGAGAAACCATACTGCAAAAACTTTAACAACGGCAGCAACCACAATGACTAAAACAATAATAATCGTGTGCTCTGAATATTTATGAATCTTCATTATTTTGTTTAAGAATATTCACTACGAATCGTACAGTTAAAAGAGGAACGATGAAGATCCAATTTCAAACCTATGCAACATAAGAAGTAGTAAAGAAGCTTGTGGTGGAGTTGGAACGTTCACGAGATATTGTGTACTATGAAAGAAGTTTTCCACAAAATTACGAGTTGAGTCTTCGAATTGAAAATTTTGGTTTATTTTACACTGTCAGATCAAAATTAAAATTTGATTGAGATTTTTCGCTCATATTTTATGGGAAGTTCCAGACACTCAACATAAAACTGTAACGTCTCAAATTTCCCTGGGGTAAAAGTCACCGGTTCTCCAGGGGTCGTATACAGAAATTTATTTCTCGGCGTGTTGTAGTTTTCAAGCTTTATTAATTCCGTTAATAAAACACAAAGTATTTGAGCCTCTCGCTAAGTTTACAATGTTTAACAATGATTTGATGAAGGCCGATCCTGTAGTTGGCGCTGTGCAGTCTCAAAGGTGGTGAAATGAAAAATCACTTCCACCGTTTTAACTTTGACAAGCAAGCTCTGGTTTGCTATGAAAGCGGATTGAAAAACCCCACGTTCGTAGCAAACGCAGCACTTGTGTGTGTGTCCGTAGGTTTGTTTGTACTCCTGGTAGCGTCTGACGCTGCGGTCTAGCTCGTGTGGTGTGCAGCAGGAAAAGTCATACTCATATTTCAAATCTATACAGTCGATACAATAATTAAGGAATCTTGTATAGATCTGTGTTCTGCATTATGGCTATAATAGGAGTAGCTCAGTATTCCACCATTGATTTTTATATCTGTACCTCTAGGCTTTATATAGATCTGCAGTTATCGAGTATATTTTTCACCAGCTTTATCTTCATCGAGCTCGATTTCACAGATTAACTTCTTGGTGGCTAGTTGACAAAAAAATTTTGGACTGTTTTTTTGGGATTCACGCAGGTAACGCCGTATTTCTGAATGAAACATGTTAGATAGTATTCAGTCGTGGAGTAGCGAGTTCGAACCCCATCTATGCCATGGTCTCGAGATACGTCTTTATATATATGTTACATTTCTAATCCATGGTTTCGAGATACGTCTTTGCATATATTTTACATTTCTATTACTTATTCTCCCATTCATCTCAAAAGGTAATTATTTATACTGTGATGCTTGGTAATAATTATGACAGATATGTAAGCCTAATCCGTGGTATATGCTTTTACTAATATTGTTCATACACACAACTTTGCAAAGGACATATGCCCCAGGAAACTGAAGGTTCCCTTAGAAAAACCTTAATTTTTCTGGTGCTTAAACCAGGTTCTTAAACGAGTCTTCGGCATTAAACTATATGGAAAGTATTTTATAAAATATGTAAATATTATGGACGACAGATGCAATACAATACAGTTTAGTATACAATAACAATAGACAGCCTTGCGTCTGGATGCCAAACTATTATCGCTATACAATTCACTGAAGGGTATAATTTTACAGCAAATACTATTCTACAAACAATGGCAAAAATTGACAGAAACAATCGTGGAAACCTACAAAATGCTGAGACAGAATGCTGCTTCCACACAAAACAATAATTATCCATATGCCACTCATAAAACTAAGCAAATATATCACTTCAGCACTACATCAAATATAAGGCAATATTAAAAAGAAACTCTTGTCCAGAGGAGTCAAAACGGACAGGACTAAATTAAACTACCACCACCTATTTTGATAGCATCGAAATATCTGAGAAATACCAATTTTAAGCCGACTCTGCTAAGAATCATAAAAGCTGACCAACAAAATTTTGAGACTCCAAATTACTTTTGAATAAACAATTTTATTTTCTTACTACGCTTACGTTAGATGATTGTTTTCCTTTGTTCAAAGCTTCGGATTTTTCATACTTAACTGTTTTAAGATATAAAATGTTCTCATTTTACATATGGTCGCGTAGCATTCAAGTTGAGGAAATCCTCAAATTTTCCATTTCCATGTGCAAAATTTCCAAAAAAAAGGAAATCGGCATCATCACATGCACTCTGTTCCAACAAACGTCCGTTTTTGTCTGGAATGAGCCGCACACTAAATATTTGCTTTAAATTCGGATGATTTTTATAAAAGAAATACAGCATTTACACAAATGAAAATAGTAATAAATGACTGTGACCCCATTTATAATATACTCGTATTGCTTTCTTGCAGCAGCAAACAAATTTGTGGGTAACGGGGTAGAAGGCCAAACGAATGACTGTTTGATTGTTATTGCTCCAAAAGGAAATGAAGAAAAATTGTATTTGTTGCAGCAGTGTAAGTGGCCCCTATGCAACCCCGGATAAGCCTTCACCACTGACAACCCACTAGGGAAAATCCAAACTCTCATTCAGTGTTTGACAGTTTTGTGAAACGACACACATTTAATATTCCCATTCATCTTTGAACGGTTGTTAAAAAGTACACTTCTTTTTGTTAGAAATCAATGTGACAAAAATCGCGTCAATAAAACATATTTTTTTTTTGTAGCCAGGAGGGTGACGCCAAGGGGTTGCCTCAAACACACAAAAATGTTTATCTGTGGATAACTTTTAACGAGAAATTTTATTTATTTAGTTATTACTAATTTAAATAGATAAATGCATAAGAAAGTAGAACCCAAAATTAGAACATAAAATTAAACATAAAATAATTAAAAATTAAATGTGTCCTTCAGATGCAACGGTTCGACGAGTGAATCGGAGGTGCGTTGTTACGCGGTGGTATCACAATGGACCCATGGTGGTCTGAGTGAGCTGGTCCTTAGACCGGCTGCCACGTTAACCTAACCTAACCTAACCTATCATCTGCATGCAAACAGAGTGCACTGCAAGGCTGGACGTGGCGCCCATTTGGCAGATATCATCTGTCATGCTTAATGCCAATATCTCAGCATCAGTTTGAAACACAAATATTAGGAGTTTATTAAAGCTCTCCCTCTCTTTCTCTCTCTCTCTCTTTCTCTATCTCTCTCTCTCTCTCTCATTCTCTCTCTCTCTCAATGTCATTTATTTTACATTTAAATGCTAACCTCCTTTTGAATCGGCCGAAAGTGCATGTTCACTTGTCTACCACGGAAGTATTCTCTTTGAACACATCTTCTATTTTGTGGGGCAAAATCAACAACGCATCCAATTTTGCCGGATATACTCGTAGAATTTTATTACAGGTTTATAAATCGAACAATATTTGTTTTGGCTACTAAAATGGCAAATATTTTTATATATTTTGAATGGCTCAAATAACCGCAAAAAGGATATTAAACATTGCTAATTGGAACGCGGACCCCAAATATACAAACTAAACATACTCGAAAATGGAAGAACACAAACAAAAACATGTGATTCAAGCTTGCCCCATTTACTTACTTCCCGCCCTTGCAAAACTACAAACCCAAACATTTACAATTGCGGTCATAAAATGAATATTTAAAATATAGGTTCATTTTCGAATGGACATATTTCACCAGAGCCCTTTAGAGTGTAGTTGTGTGTATATATAGGTACATACGAGTATGTATATATACTTATGTGAGCTCCTTCACACAAAGGAACTTTGCTTTTGCACGTGTGTTTGTATGTGTGTGTGTATCCGTTTGTATAGTCTGGTGAAATATTTCTCTTTATAATATGAACAAATATTTTGTGGCTCCCATCTCCCTACTTCCGCAGAAAGTGTTTTGTTCCCTTATACACCATACACACTTACATATGTATATATATACATCTAAAACACACCAAAAATATAGTGTAGATTTGTTCTCTCACATCAAAATTAAAAATATTGAAGCACATACTCTGCAGTCCACATACGAACAAATTATGTACATATTTGAACATTACAAACGCTCCTTGAGTAGTGCGAAGCCTGATCACAGAACTTTGTGTTCATAAAGTAAACTCTTTAAATGCGAGTATATCCCTTTTGTGTATAGGAATGGTTAATTTAAATACGAGTAAAATGAAACCCACGCAGTCTGCTTCAATTTCATCAAAAGGTAAAAATACGGCTTTACTAGTTATCCACTCGTATTACGGGATAGGAAAATGTTTATACACTTTATCTTGAAAAGGGAAAAAGTGGTATAATAAGATTTTTCGTTTGCTCCAAAGGAGGCGTGGGAAGTATGGACTCATATACTAGTCTATGTATATTTTTGTTTAAGGCTTTAATTCTTTACGAGTAAATCTGTAACAATTTTGAAATGTCCATCTACCAACCTTTGTACACTCCTTCCCCCCCCCCCCCCCCCAAAGTAGAGATATTTAAACGAAATTAAAATTAGGTTTATATTGGTCTCCAAGCAAAATGTGGGCAGCAGATAAGCAGATACCATAGAGACGGGACACTTAAACGTCAAATTTTCTGACGTTTGAAAAAAAACCGTCTTTGTTTATCCTTAGTTGCCTATATGGAGAGGTTTGTTTATCATTAGGTAGGTAAGTAGGAGTGGCAGCCTTCCACGCAAAAGCACACTTAAGCACATACAATGGCTCGTTGTGGTACCACACTAAGACGACGCGACTCCCCCGTCTAGAGTATTGGGAACCACAGTGATTCCGAAATGAACCTGGCTATGTCCTTAATGTTGATGGAAGATAATTCGGTTAAGGTAGTGATGAAAGGTGAGCCTAGGAATTTTAATCTTCGCCTGGCCAGAGCTGGGCACTGACACATGAGATGAAGTACTGTTTCTTCCTCCTCCTCAGAGCCACAACTGCGACAGAAGTCGTTATGGGGCAGTGCTAATCTTTCAGCATGTTTACCAATCAGGCAGTGTCCCGTGAGCACATTTATTGTAGTGCTGATGGAGTTCCTGCTAATATTAAGTAGCTGACTAGTACGCCTTGTGTCAATAGTGCTCCAGGTTTGTCTGGCAACACTACAAGTATGTTCATTTACACAGGCTCTTTTAGCTGCCTCAAGGTAGTCATGCTTTATGGCCCATTTGACCTTGGCCAGTGGGACACCTACATCAAAAGAGGGGAAGATGTCAGGGAGCAGAGTACCTATTTTGGCCTATTCATCGGCCTCGCAGTTGCCCAGAATGTCGCTATGTCCAGGCACCCAGCATATGTGAACTTGTGAGTTACCCGAGACGACGCTCATGGTTTCTTTATCATTGGTTAACCAGAATTCTGAAGAAAGTCAGCCACACTACTACAGTTTTGCACATGAGTGTGCACAAAACAAGAGTATTATTATTATTATTATTATTATTATATCTTATACCATAATTAATTATGAGTGCAAGGTGTTGGGGGAAGGGGGGGGAGTACTAGCTATAGAGATTTTCGACCCGAAGAGAAAAGGATTTTTTAGCAAGAAGCATTTTGGAGACCAAGCCCGTGGCAGGATTTGAACCTGCGACACTCGGGGTGTGAGTCTAGCATGCTTACCACTAGACCACAGAGGGTGGCAAAACAAGACTCATTTCCCCGTATTCTCTGATATAGGAGTCTACCAGAGAGAATACCACGCCCTTTATTCAGAGATACTCATAATTGGGTATCTTTGGAATATTACCGGAAGAAATCAGTATGAGGTGGTATCACTCTAAAGTTATATATGATTGTCGGGAACGAAGACAGAATAAATAATGTATTTTTATTGGTTTCTCATTGCTTCCGATTAAGGAGAGGAATATTTGGCATAAATTTAAGTTTATTCCATGATCCTGCCAAGGACTTTTCATCTCTATGCTGGCAGACTTAGGAGGTATTGACGATAATAGTTGCTCTGACTTAAGAAAGGCAGCGATTGAATATCAAGAATTGTCTGAAACCGTTTACAAGGGAACTGACTGACTCGATCTGAATGTTCGTGTTTATTTATTTATTTATTTAATAGGATTTGTATAATAATAAATTAGTATACAAAATATATAAATTAGGCAGCACTAGCAACTTAGGCTTCAGTTCGTGTTAAATAAAGTAAATAAATTAAATAAAGTATGGAAGCGATACATAAATGTATGTCCTGATGTCTGAAGAGTTGATAATGAATTAAAAAACTGCTAGATCGAAAAGTCCTGGCAGCTGGTGAATAAAGTAAATAAATTAAGTGAAGTATGGAAGCGATACTCCTGCATACAATGATGTCCTGATGTCTGAAGAGTTGATAATGAATTAAAAAACTGCTAGATCGAAAAGTCCTGGCAGCTGGTGAATAAAGTAAATAAATTAAGTGAAGTATGGAAGCGATACTCCTGCATACAATGATGTCCTTATGTCTAAAGAGTTGATAAGGAGTTAAAAAACTGCTAGATCGGAAAGTCCAGACATCTAGTGAATAAGAATAAATTTTTGTTTTTCACTCTCAATAAATAAATAAACAACTATTATTCTAATTTTTAATCGTATATTTATTATGACCTTTTTACTTTCCTCTCTCTTAATAAATGCGACTTAATAGCGAGTTAAATACTTATTCCAATTACAATTATGTTTATGATACAAATACTGTTTTACTGTGTCAGAAACAAGTGAGTTCAGTTAACTTAGGCTATTCAAGTAAAAAGTTAATGACTAACGCTCGAAGGTGATACAATCAGATTGAGGCCATGACAAAATTTCAAATTCTCATATTTAAAATTATATATTCGTTTATGTATAAAATTTAGGGTCACAGGAATGATTCTTAGACAGTTACTAATTACTTTATGCATAATTTAAACTACTCCAACTATTTAAATATACTAAGTATTTAATAATTATTATAGTTTCTTACTTGTATACGGCTAGGACATATTTCACATATTTTCAAAAGGATAATGGAGTTCACTATAAAATGGCTCACATAAATTTGGCATTCTCTGAAAGTGCAATATTTACAAAATGCATAAAACTATCTATATAAGTATATACAGACATATGTGTGTGTGTTTATTGTTGCCTCCTTCGTCCGATACTGCAATGACTTAAATTTCTCCAAGTATACGTAAAAGGATAAACATTTGAGGGATATTTATGTGCGTACGTTTGAAAAGTTAAGGGAAAGTATTTTCTATTGTTTTTTGTATTTCGTATTTTGCAAATTTAGATTGAAAAGTTTTCCATTTGCTTTGGATTTGAGCTTCTATTGAATGTAGCAGTTAAATATTACACTGCATTGATTGCATAAAAAACCCTCTGCAGCAATTCAAATTAATTCCTCTGCGTTGTTGGAACACATTTCCATGTAAAAACCCAACATAAATAAACATGAGTTATTGTACACAAACAATATTTTTAAGTGGAATTATATTTTGCTGTGTAAATTTGTAGCTCAGAATAAAATTTTCATATTTATTCAGCGAACAAATCAAAGCTTGCAAATCAAAGTCAAAGCAAGATTCCCCAATTTAAACACTAATTCCAGTCGCATATCTGTGGGGGAACTATGCGTGTATATTAAGTATAAAATGTCAGACATTGCTGAATACTATATAAGTTTTGTAAAACGTGCGGACATGTCCTGAGCGAAGGAGCTAAGCTAATTTGGCGCTTCCTCCTGTCTTGAGGAACTCACAGACATGTCTTCTTTCGGTGTAATATATTATTGGCAGTATTTGTGTGGGGTTACAGTGTTACTAACGGAAGTCACTCATTCAATTGTGGAGAATAAAAACACATTCGTGTTAATTAGATATAACTCCTGAGAATGTACGCCAGTACCCGTGAAAATTACGATATCCATTTACATCCGAATAAAATAACATTTTCCTTATTTCGCACCTTCATTTAGAACAGTCATAAATGAAAGTGTGTCAATTTATAACCATTATTTATCTTATTTAAAGCACAAAATCGAATACATTCTTTAAGGATATTTACTGACACAACACATGTGCACACACTTAAGAAGTCGTAAGCATACTTCCTGTACATATGTGGAGCGTGCGAATGAATAGTTTCTCACAAATGTTGCTTCCGTTCTTTAAAAGTCTTGGAATTTATGGAATATTATAAGTTCAGAGTTTTTAGTTGTAATAATAAATATTTTTAATGCAATTCGAGGCAGTCTTTTACCAACTTATGCCGTTTACAATATTGCTATGCTTATATTATGTGTACGACCAAATATTCTTGACCCATACACTTATTTGTATTTACTAAAATGGATGAGTATGTCCTAAAATTTTGGTAGATTATGTTTCAATGTTGCGGTTAATTAGTCATCATAGAAAACGGCAAAACATAAACTAACAAATGAAACAAGAGTATCTCTGCATTTGTAAATTCAAATCAAACATTGCTTCTCAGTGCATGTGACTGATTGCGACTTTACGTATACTTACTCGTACATTATTTGGAAAATGTGGCTGCCTTTCGTGCAGGTTCCTTGAGGAAAGAGCGTATTTTGTGACGTTCAAGTTTTACCTTCAATTTCCGTTGCTTCAGGGAAGCTACCTACGATACTGCAGCGGAATCTACCCGTTGAGTTTCTCTCCACATGGTTATTATCCTCTTGTCCATTGTTGTTGTCATTTGTGTTGCAGCTGAACTTTGGCGTTTGAAGCAAAAATTTAATGATCCACAAAAGTGCCAAAATTGCTGCTACATTGCCACAGTGCAGTTGCACCTGCAGGTGGTTGCTCCTGCCATGTAAAATTGCGCTGACACCGGATGTTATGGCGGAGGCAGAATATTCACCTTTTTCGTAAAAGAAGTTCAAAAAGAGTTTTATTAGAATGGTTCGTACACGAGGGAAATTGCAAGTTTAGTTTGGTGCACTTCCACAAGTCATAAAAAGGATTTGTTTTTATACTCTACACACACACACTTTGAACAATATATCGGGTGTGTATATTTGGGTTAATATACTTATATATACTATATAATATATATTTGTATATTGCATTTTATATATATATATATATATATATATATATATATATATATATATATATATATATATATATATATATATATTTATAGTATGTATATTTATAGTATATATGTATTTTCGATCAGTTTCACTCCCTGAATCTATTTAGCTATGTCCACAAGTGTGTTGTAACTGTTTATAAAGAGAAAAACTAAAGAAAGAAAAGGGATACTGAGCTGAAATTATACAGTAAGATGGGATTAAAGGGGAGAAAGTCGTATAGTTTCTGGGGGCCTTTAATGATTATATCCCATATCCTTATATGGTTAAATTAGGCCACCCACATGATAAGAGATTATATTGCGGTAAGTTACACCTTTTTAGCTTTGAAAGTCCTAAGCTCATTTCAAGGACATTCATTACATATATTGCTGTCACCGCAGACTCAAATCTGTTTTCCCATTATATAGTTTATATCCCTTATTTATGCTTAGAAACTAGAAACGACTGGCTTTTTGGAACTGGCATTATACGAGTGGGTCATTATAAGGCCTCTGGTCTATGAAATGGTTGAAAAATCATAATTAAAAAAAAATCGTAAAACTAAATAAAATCGTAAAAAAACCTGGCATATAATTTGGTATCGAATTTGGCACTTTTGACGCTTACATCAAATTGTATGTTTTATTCAAATTTGCAATAATCAAGCTAATTTATTTATTTATTTATTTATTAAATAATAAATTATCATGATTAAGAAGAAAAAGGAGCGCTAGCTGCCAGGACTTTCGGCTCGAATAAATCAAGCTAATTAAATACATATTTTATGGCTTTTGCATTTAGTCTCTTCATATATATCCATGGCGATTTGACTTGATTGAAGTTGTTACAATGTGTTTTAGACCTTTCTATCATGACATCCATATAAAAATATGGGCCAAGTGCAGTTAGCAAAGTTATAGCAGACGTTTGTGATTTGTTTAGAGTGATTGATTATTTGTTATAGAGGTGCAAAGGTATAACCGTCTAACTATATTGAAATTTGTAAACCAAACTTTCAGATATACATATGTATGTACGAGGGCGGATTGATATTGAAGCTACCTAGCGCTAGATGGCAGCACAAACACAAAAACTTCAAAACGTCAGCTGTTAAAATTTCACCCAAATTCATCGATTAGTTTATTTGTTGTAGTCGTTTGAAGTAAGCAACTTTTGTGTTTCTTGAAAAATGGAAAAAAGCGAATTTCTTGCAGTGATTAAACACTATTATTTGAAAGGGAAAACGGCGAAAGAGACAAAAGAAAAGCTCGATAAACATTACGGTGAGTCTGCTCCGTCAGATTACATGGTAAAATATTGGATTGCTGAATTTAAACGCGGCCGAACAAGCACTGCAACAATACCATCAACAGGGAGGCCAAAAAAGAGGTGGTTACTGAAGAAAATATCAAGAAAATCCTCGATATCGTTATGCATGATCGCCGAGTCAAGTTGCGTGAGATTGTTGAAATGGTAAACATATCATATCATATCATATGAACGTGTGTTCAACATTTTGCAAGAACATTTGCATATGAAAAAGCTATCGGCAAGATGGGTGCCGCGTTTGCTCAGTGTCGAACAAAAACGAGTTCGACAGACCACTTCACAGCGGTGTTTGGATATGATAAAGCGTAATCCTGTTGATTTTTGGCGTCGATTAATAACTGTTGATGAAACGTGGGTCCACCACTACACACCTGAAACCAAAAATCAATCGAAACAATGGGTGGATGCTGGTGGAAGTGCTCCGAAGAAAGCGAAGGCAGTGAAATCGGCTGGCCACTGTATTTTGGGATGCACACGGAATATTGCTCATCGATTATATTGAAAAAGGATCCACAATCACAGGAAAGAATTATCGTGCATTATTAGATCAATTGATTGATGCAATCAAGGAAAAACGACGATATTTAAAGAAGACAAAAATGCTCCTTCTTCAAGACAACGCACCGGTTCACAGAGCATTAGATACGATGCTAAAATTACGTGAAATACTCTTCGAATTGGTTAATCATCCACCTTATAGTCCAGATTTAGCTCCTAGTGACTTTTTCCTGTTTCCAAACTTGAAAAAATGGCTCGCAGGAAAAAGATTCATCTCAAACGAACAAGTGATTACTGAAACTAACGCGTATTTTGAGGGGTTCCCGAAATCGTATTATTCAGATGGTATAAAAAAGTTCGAATATCGTCTTACTGAGTGTGTCGAAGTAAAAGGAGACTATGTTGAGAATAAATGGTTTTTGAAAAAAAATGTTTTTTTCCTACTTCGGTAGCTTCAATATCAATCCGCCCTCGTAAGTGTATATATACAGCAGAGTGGAATTATATATATATATATATATATATATATATATATATATATATATATATATATATATATATATATATATATATATATATATATATATATATATATTAGGGCGGTCCAATTTGTATGGAGCCGAAAAATTCGATTAAAGCCACTTTTCAAAAAATGATTTTTTCCCTATAACATCATTTTGATTCAAAATTCGATTTTTTATTCATCGTTATATTATCTTTTTTATGTGTATATGGGGGGTTTTTGGGGTCGAGAATTCATTTCTGATCTTTATTTTTACCTATGACCACCGCCAGAGGGCGTTTCATGCATATTTTAACTATTTTTCGTCTATTTTCCGAGAAAAATTACAAGTTTTTCGGTAAAATTGATTGAAAAGTGGGAGACTCGAAAATCGAGATAGACCTATGGTTCCTTCACCAAAGTCGCTTAGAATTGTCCATAGAATCATCCTAGGGGCTGGCTTTGAAAATGGCCCACCCTAACTAGTCATGTTATGATTTCTAGAACATTTTTGTCCATACAAACAGGTTGTCCATTAGTGAAAACGACATCTTTGCTACTGTGGATGTCGCGCAGTATGTCAGAAGAAGACTATATGAATAACACCTTATTACTAATTCCAAAGAGTATTGGGAAGAACGCAATATCAACTATTGAAATATAACTAGCAATATCAACTTATGCCGAATATTCGAGGCGGAACATTTTTTATGTTTACATTTGACTTGGGGATTTCGTCACAATATGCATCACACCGCTAAACGTTGCTTCACTGATACTGGGTAATGCACGAAGCACCTGCTGATTCCTGACTTTTTTCATCGAATTGCAATGCATAGTTTGCTATACGATATGCACGTGTTTGTGGTACAAATGGGGCATTACATGGGAAGTGACCACGCCTAAAAATGGAAAGTGTTCCAATTTTGTTCATTGTTAGGTTTATTAAAGTGCAAATCACGGAAAATGTTTGCTTTGCTTTGAAATCGCTGTGGCTTTTCGTGTAGATCTTCATATTTTTTACATATATAAAAATTCGATTGCATTAATATATATGCAAATTCGATGAAAGGAGACATCCAATTGCATTAATATTATATAAAATATTGTGCAGTAATTATCATACCAGCACTTATTACTAATTATGAACAACATTTTTAGTTAATTTATGAACGTCATAAACATAAAATTATGCCGAGAACATTCGATATTTGTTAATGTCACTCGTTCTTCCTGATTCTATTGTATATTTCAGTAGTGATAAATCGATCGCATTGTTGGGTTTTGTTATCATATTATGAGAAATAGTCGATGGTGCTATCCTGCTTGTGATAATGGAGAATCCTCTCATACAGGCGAGAACATTCAGCAAAAACGGAGTTGAAAGGGCAACTTATGTTCTGAGAAAATCCTTTTAAAGTAAGTTATTGACCCAAGTAGGCTGATTTTTATTTCCTGAATTCAAGTGATTGAACTTTAAACATGAATTGACGAAAACATACCAAACAGTGAGTCTAACTGACTCCTTAGTTCCTTCTAAGCTCTTGTTCGGGTTCTTAGGCAAAGTAACTGAACAGAAAGTAAGTTGATTATTAATCCCCCTTGAATATACTACATGTGGAAATGAAACCGCATGTTTGTCCAAATATCCGCGAAGCTCTAATTTTGAGCCGTATATTCGGCAGCCAGACAAATCATTACCCTGGCTCAGAGCTTAATAATTAAACTCTTTTTCCTAGGATATTTGCAAGAATTAATCGTTCCTTCCCCTTCAATGGAATTCCCCTCCTAAGCAATTCATAAGACCTTCACTTCCTATCGTGTGACTTCGGCCATTGAAGTGGAGGAAAAATGAATAAAAAAAAATATTTTCTTATTCCACAAATTGAATTTACCAATTTGAGGAACTGAAAACAGCTTTTAGCAAATCGTTTGCTGTGGCATATTTCCTTACAGATCAAAATCAAATTGAATTCGAGTAAAATTAAATTTAGTTCAAATTTACCATTCAGGACGTGAAGAACCACCGTCATAGGCGCACTGTTGGAGGGGCTGCACGTGTAATTGCCAGAATCCAACTTTTCCACCGCTGGAATGATTAATGAAGCAATCTGCAATCGGAATTGAAAGGTGAACACAATTGGCAGCAATGATTGATATAAAGAACAGCACAAATAACTCAGAACTATCAATGATTGTTGTCCATTGTCAGATAATACAATGAAAATACTGGGAATTCGTTTCTTTTATGAAAACTATTTCAAATTTTTCTTGTGCTGTTATAAAAGTGTGAAGCAGGTCTCTTACCGTTATTTGCTTGACGTCACTTGCTACCATCACGGTCTTTTCCATCCACGGTGGGGTGCTTTTTGGTATAGTTCCGAGAACTGGTGATGTTGCTTCCGAAACAGTTGCCAGCGAACTTCCAACGATCATGAGCAGTGAGGAATGCGTTGTTCCTGCAGCTGCCAGAGCCGCTTCCCTGCCGGTTATTGTCGCCGGAGTTTCTGGAAGCAAGTCGTCGATCCGTTCAATTTCCGTACGCCAGCCTTTGCGGTTATGCAAATATATTTGCTTCTGATTGTAGAACCAGTTAATGAAAAGCGGTGGTTCCAGTGCTTGGCTAATTATGCAGCGTAACTTCACTTGACTTCCTGCTTTAACGTGGCGTGTGGACTCTCCGATCATCTCAGTTTTGGGTTCTGTAATGAAGATTTGTTAAGAGTTTTTTTTATTTCGTTTTTTCTTGTTATTAACGAGTATTTTCGGTTTCGTCAGTTAAAAAGTTCACTATAAATTTGTAAGGTTTTTGGGAAGAGTGCAGTTTCGTGATATCACTTTCTTTTCAGTAGTACCAAAACACAATGGAATAAAAATGTATTTGTCAAGTCCAGAATTGTAGAAACCAAGATCTAGCAGAGTAATGATTAACTTATATTCACTTATACACTGAGAAAAACATTTGGCAAGTACCATGAAAAATTGTCCTGTTGTTTGTACTGACAACCATCTTACTTTTTGCTGTCATTGACACCATCATAAACAAGGTTATCGTTGCATTTTATAAAAATAGTTCTTCTACAGTGTAATAGTTTATAAATAGTCCTTATAGATAAACGCATTACATTTTTTGTTCTTTCGCCAGTTTCTGTAATCCCTCAAGTGTTCTTTGACGGTTGGTACTAAATCCTAAGCCCGTACTTGAACCATAAACACGCCCCTGTTTGAATACTTCCTAGTGTATGATATATTAATCATTTTCATTGAATACTAAGTTGTATTTCCCTCAGGTATTTCATTACTCTGCAACTATATCATTCGTCTATGTGCTCACTATCTGCCCTATTAAGCTAAACTGTATGCGTACATAGCAACTGAAAAGGGGTCAAATTCTGATGTTGAAAAGTGGTCAAATTCTGGTATCATTTTTAATCAGATAAAACACTAAAATCCACGAAAAGAATAAAAAAGAATGCGAAAAACGTGAAAAATTACTTAACTCTAAAATTAGAAACGAAGTTAATTGAACAGTTGGGAAGGTGTGAACTTCTATATACATGCTCTCTTGTGAATTCTGTGGGGGTCGAATTTAAAATTAACGCCATGTCATGCTGAAGATTGGCACAAAAGTGTTCCACGCTAAACTAAAAGAAAGTTCCCTTATTAAATTATATGAGCACGGCGTGGGGCTGTCATCGCATATAAATGGAGAACAATACACACACACATACGCAAAGGAATTGGTTCCGGTGGGCAACACTAATTAGCCTTTCATTCTCACAACTGGCCGAAGTGAAGTTCTTGTCTGCCTCTGGGCAGATCTTATTTTGTGATGGTGCATAAAGGGTGGTTCAATAGGCGGCTACCATTTAAAGTTGAAATAAATCACATTTGCTTTGAATGAATTCAAGATATTTCTATCCCAATAGACTGTGGAAACATTGACAATAAACCTGAAAAATTTGATGACGACTTTGATGAAAATTCACGAAATATTCTTGATGAAAATTCACAGAATATTCTTTTTGAAAATCCACGGAATATATCCCATACATAAACCAAAATCGATGTTTGAGGCAACTTTTTGCCCGTCTTACCAACACTTTTTTTCAAAAGGCCCCTGTTGCTGCTGTAACAGTCAAATATGAACGTTATCGGGACATAATAATAAAACCTTTTTGGCACCAATTGCGTATAGTTGATGTAGAAGATGTGCGGTTTCAACAAGAGGGTCACCCCACAGCACGAGAAACTATGCAGTTACTGCATACAGAATATTCCTCACCAGCTCATGTTTTGGCCATCAAATTTGACCAATAATATCATGTGACATCATGATATTTGGATATTTTTCTTTGTAGTTAAGTGGATATTTTTCTTTGTAGTTAAGTAAAGCGAAGCGTAGCCATGCCTCGCATCCGCGGCTCACAACGGACCCAACTGGTGGTCTAAGTGGCATCACTGGTTATTGGTGATGCGGCTGCCCTACCTACCTACCTAAGTAAAGCGAACATTGTATGCCAAACGATTCCAGTTTTGAAGAAGGTAATGACGAAAAATCAAAGAATTAATATCTCAAAGTTATACAAAATTTTAATAAAATGGCTGAAATATCCACTGCTGGGTGTAGCGCCTATTCGGATGATTTAATTTTTTCAACATTACATTTCATCAAAACTGAATGGGATTCCTTTCAGACTTATGTCAGCTGATGTCCTTGCACTAGTGCTGCTGTTTTTATTATTTTTTGTGTATTAATATACTTGAAATAAATATGAATTGTAGTTGTAAGGTTGCTAGACTCACAACCCGAGGGTCGCAGGTTCAAATCTTGCCACTGGCTTGGTCTCCAAAGTGCTTCTTTCTATAAAATCCTTTTCTCTTCGAGTCGAAGGCATCTGTAGCCAGTAATCATTTCCCCAACACCTGGCACTCATAATTAATTATGGTGTAAGATATAATAATAATAATAATATGAACTGAATTAGTTCAGACTTAACTTCCAACCTCCTTTGAAATCACCCGGTATAACATCAAATTTTGAACATCGAAATTCGTCTTTGTTGATAATTCTATTTTTGTTGACAACTGATACTAAATATTTATTTTAGGTTTGCCGCAGAGATCTATTTCTGGACAATAATTAAATAAAAGAGCAGCTTGAAAGGTGTCTAAATATATATTTTCAGTTTATTTTTCCCAAAATAATAATGCAATGCGACAGCCAGTCTATTGGGCAAATCTCTTATTCTGTAATTTTTGGCCTCAGATGACAATTGAAATCAAATGTCAAATGCTGTGTGGGAAAAAAATAGATAAAATGTTTGCATAAACGGAGAACTAACAATAGGGAACACATCAGAGATGCCGCGGTCACATATGGGAATATTTAAGTGGAAATTTACATACGAGTACATATAATATAAATAGAACAAGGATAACAATGGCAAGCAAACTCGGTTTTGTGTTCCTCTTCCTTGTTTCACACCACACTTGTCAACTGCTGGAATTAGGCTCACTGTGTTATTCCACTCTGATACGAGTAAGCATGTGGGATGCACAAATTCAAATTTAAACACACTCAGCAGGTAAAGTTTATGTGAGAGTTAGTTTTTACCTTTAAAGTGTCCACCGGACATATCTCGAAGGCTATTTTAAAGAAACCTTTCTTTTTATAGTAAAATGTGACCTATATTGCAGGGAGATTTTGGACGTAAAAATATCATCTATTCTCTCAGAACGGAAAGATTCGTTATTGTCTTTAGGAAGGTCGACCCTCAAATTGATTCTTCCAAAATATATGAATTCCTGTCGAAAGCTAACCTGACAGAAGATTTATAGATGGGACTATCCTCATCTTTCAAATAAATAGGGGCATCACAATAGATCCTTCAGGTCGCAGTGTATAACACCCTTAAATATATCTAATGTATCTAATCTAGGAAGGTCGACGCTCTCATCAGTTATAAGCTTAGGTGCGATATCATTCACACAATCCACACGTGCTATCGTAAAAGATTATATTTCCACCCTTACATATCCAATTGGTACTCATTCGAAATATTGTTAAGAGACTGTTACTTAAGCATAGACACACCCTACACCAAGCACGTCTGCTAATATAAAACGTAGAATTATGTTAGTCAAAAGCAAATTATAGTATCCAAATGAAATAAATAGTGAATTTTAATAATATTAAATAAAATCTGTTAAAACAGGGGTTTAGTCCCAAAAACCTAGCTTCACTATTTTCTATCGTGAGTGTTCTTTAAAAAGGTGTGAATATACTCAATAGTTGCTTATGGATACTTTATATATCCTTACACTAAACCTATAAATTTAGTAGGACAAAATTTAAATGTGTGAAACTTAACACCACAGAAAGAGTTGGGAAAGCTGGGGTGGCTTTTTATGCCTGCAAAAGAGCTATAGGTAAAACCTGGGGAGTTAATCCTAGGGTAGCTCATTGGCTTTACTCTGCAGTTGTCAGGACATTAGACTCAATAGACCACAAATTAGGACTTGAATAGGAGCCCTCACTGGACATTGTCTAATAGGAAATCATGCAAGAAGAATGGGAGTTTATACACATGATTTCTGCCGCAACTGTAGGAACGAGGAGGAACTGGAAACGATCCAGCATCTCTTCTGTACATGTCCAGCTTTTGCTAGAAATAGGAAGCGTTTACTAAGATCCCACTTCTTAACAAGTATAGATGGTCTATGCCAGTCAGGTGTTAACAATCTTCTTCGCTTTTAGGCTCAGGTTGGTTCAATCAGCAGGGGGAAGCGTAGCCAAGCCTCGCATCCGCGGCTCACAACGGACCCAACTGGTCGTCTAAGTGGCATCACTGGTTTATTGGTGATGCGGCTGCCCTATCTACCTACCTACTACAAGAATCAGTCATACTTATCACTCAAGGAAAAACTGAAACCAACTGTGGTTTTCCAAGTCCTGTTGTTGCTTCCCTGTGCAATCGAGAAGGTTGTGGTACATTTTGGTAATCAAATTTGACCAATAATATCATATGACATCACACCGTTGGATATTTTTCTTTGTAGTTAAGTAAAGCGAAGCGTAGCCATGCCTCGCATCCGCGGCTCACAACGGACCCAACTGGTGGTCTAATTGGCATCACTGGTTTATTGGTGATGCGGCTGCCCTACCTACCTACCTACTACTTAACTCTAAAACGAAAAAGAATTCATAGGGAGTTCTCAATCGCTTGTGGATTTGAATCTCCACACATGGTCACTTTTGCTAATCAAGATATCAATTATTCAAAAATGAGCCTCATAGCTAAATAAGAATTTGGGATAAACTGGTCAACTGGCAACTGGTCTAAAAACATAATCGGCCATTGAGGGTTGGAATCTACTCGTCTTTTTTCTCTGAGACTCAATTTCCGAGCTATTGTTTTATTAATCTTCCTTAATGCCCCTAAGGATGGATTGCAAATAAAACAGTGGTACTCCAAACAAATTATTAACAACACAAATAGCAACAGTTTGCATAAAGCAAGGATTGCCGTGTCTCAAAAGTTGTTTAGTTCCTACGTAGATAAATTCCAGTTTCCGTGGTAATGTGAAGAAATTAAATGAATTGAAACAAATAAATTGAGAAATAAACATCTATTTATATATGAAACTTAATAAATGCCTTATTTTTATTTTTAAAAAAAAATCATTAAAAAGAGATTTAATTTTGTAGAAATAAATGAATATAATAAATTGTTAAAAAATGTAATTGAAACATATGACAGAGAATATGAATCAATTTGTAACTCAAATAATAATCGTCGAAACAAGTAATTAAATAAAGTTAAAGTGTAAGGATATTTAAGCATCACTATTTGATATGTTATTATGAAATCGCTTACCGATTATGCGTAGGTTGACAATTGCACTCGCCTTAGGCTCAGTGGAGACCTGACACTCATAGGTGCCCGCATCCTTCAACTGCACGTATTTTATTTGCAGAGACCAGCGCTCCGGGTTGGGGGTGAAAATTGATTGAAAACGTTGATCAGCAATGAATGTGGTTTGATCCACGGTTAGAATATGTCCGTCACGTACACGCAGCCAGGAAATGGGCTTCTTAACAAGTTGTTTCACCTAAAAGATAAATCACATTAACTACAATCATCAAATTCATTATAAATGCATCCAGGCAGTTCGTGTAGACCCGAGTGGTGGAAATGTTTTGTGTGGTACCTATCAGATTTTTCTAAAAGTCAATGCTCTCCTTAAATATATGTATATATATATATATATATATATATATATATATATGTATATATATATATATATGTATATATATATATATATATATATATATATATATATATATATATATATATATATATGTATATATATATATGTATATATATATATATATATATATATATATATATATATATATATATATATATATATCTATATATATATATATATATATATAATATATCATCATAATTCTCCTATTACTGTTACCATTAAGTGTAGTACTGAAGGTTTCTTATATGGAAAGTGGGTGTGTCCTTTACCTGATCAACCCTAATTATTGGTTTTCAAGCAAAATTTCGTTATTGAATACCTTATAGTTTTAAATGGGGTGGAAGTAAATATATACCGCCCATATTTTGAAGGGCCAACATCTGCATAACTGGCAAACTGTGTCACTAGACCAGAAATTGTGTCACTAGACAACAATTATACCAAAGTTATGGTTATTTTAAAAATCGTATATACAGTTGCATATATGGAAGATAGGCGTATATTTATATGGACCCAAATGGGTCCATATAAATCTACGACGTCCATGGGTCCATATAAATCTACGGTTCTGTCTTAATCAGTCATGTTAAGGTATAATTTTGCAAAGTTTCAATAAGTTATTTCCAGCGGTGTGAGGAAAAATTAGCCACAGTTGGACAGAGGAATAGAGAGAATAAAAATGACTCAAAAAGTTATTAACCATATATGTCCATACGTGCCACGCCTCCTTCTGCTAGTTGAAAAACAGATCAACCACACAACTTTAGTATACCCTTTGAATGAAAATATTTTAGATGTGCACCAAGCCAACTGAAATATAGCACAGCCTCCGCTTCCATATCGCACATGTCTACTGTCCAGTTCATTAAAGGGACAATGTTCAACAAGACTGTTCTGAGTCGAAAACATTTTCAGGAATTCGCGATGCATTTCATCTTAAGGTCTAATCATGCACGGTTTAACATACATTAATGTAAAGTTAGAAAAGTGGTTCTAATTCCTTTATTCTGCTTCGGTATTATAGCTCTATTAAGAGTACACTTTAAATCAAGCGATGTGGCTTCATTGTGACGACGCAAGCGATCCTTTTCTTCATATGTTACTTTAGTCTACAGCACACATAATCAGACCTTTAGACAAAGCTGCAGTTGCATATACGTAATGCAATGGAGTTACAATGAGTAAACCTCGGAGATTATAAATCCGAGGAAGTCAAGTAACAAAAGCTGACGAGATATGAGCTGATCAAACGAAGCCGGACAGCAAGCAGTCTTACAAACAATGATGCTGCCACAGGACCACCGGCAGGCAAGTATGGTACTGCAACAACAAACAACAATGGAAAGTTGGTGATTGAAGAAGAGAATCGTCAAGCGACTACAAAGGAGACACCACAATAGAAGCGCCCGCTGAAGTTTATGAAGAAGAAGTTTCATAAATACTCGTAGTAGAGTTGTTGCAATCAAATGGGAACTCAGTAGTTTCAGAGCTCACGCTAGTGCCAAATAGCGGACGCTAATGACAAAATTTCGCACATTTGTCGCAAAATTACGTTTTTGGGCCAAAATGTTCGCCAACTACAAGTAATTGCTCCAAAAACAAATGTGGTTGCTCCAAAAACAAATGTGGTTCACGAGTTAGTCGGGATTGAATCAAACCACTTAAAATGGCGCAAGCGGCTTTACCATATTTCAGCTGCCGTTTGAAATCACGCCAATCGAATTTCACTGAAGTAGCGAAAACGGTGCTGCGGCATTAATTGTGGCTTTGAAAGGAGGCGCAGCAAAAATTCCGCACACTTCTCCCAAAGTGATTAAACTGGCGTGCAATCATGAGTGCTTTAGACAGGAAGTATGGCAATGAACACTCGAAGCTGTTTCACTGCATTCAACTCAAAAGTCGCAAGCAGAAGTCTTAGTTAGATTGGTTTGGAACGGTAATTGACCTAATGGCACAATTTGACACCTTTCTAATAGTGAGGTTCGTAGGGAGAGTAGTGTGACGATATAGAAATTCAGTATTCATGGCGCAACATAAACTTATATTCAGCTTGCAACTAGACTATTTCATATGCGTTTCTACCGTCGCTGTATCAATGAGTATTCAGTTATGATGCTCCCGTTTATATAATTCGAAACAATCAGTGGGAGGGAGATAGGTTAGTTAAGGTTACCGGTCTACAGACCAACTCACTCAGACCACCATTGGTCCATTATGATACCACCGCGTAACAATGCAGCTCTGATTTACTCGTCAAACCATTTTGAAGCCAAGCACTTGTTTGACCTTCGCATCGGAGACTTCCGTAAGAGAGTTGAAAGCGCATTTGCCTATAGAGCCACTCTGCTTCTAGCCAGAGCCGGGCACCTACAGAAGAGATGTTGCACAGCATCCTCCTCCTCCTCATCCCCACAGCTTCTGCAGTATGCTTGAGAGAATACTCCCAACCTGAGAGCATGCCTACCGAATAGCCAATGACCAGTTATACAAGCCACGACCCTAGAGATATCTTCTCTCGACAGGGCAAAGAAGTCTCTATATTTGCTCCTATTGAGCTTCGGCCTCATTAAGCAAGTAGCCTAGTTAAGCAAGTGCCCTCGTGTGCCCAAGACTCATTGGCCTCACGCAGGACCCTATCCGTCAGCATCAGTTTACAAGTGGCAATTGGTATTCCAACCTCGCATCTGTCCATGCATAAAGGAAGATTGGTGCCCCGTCTGGCTAGGAACGGAGGGGAGATAAGGAATTCAATATATGGAAAGATCAAAGTTCTGAAGATACCTAACATCCAGACCCAAATTTATTTTTATTAAAATAAACAATAATAATTATCGACATTCATTGTAACCTTTCCGTCTGTTTTTGGGAAATCTGTTTATTTCCCGAAACTTCCAAGACCAAGTTCTCTAATATGCCTCCCTTTCTATCTGTTCTATTAATGCGTCAAAAAATTTACTGTGCTACATTTGGGAATGTTTTTCTTTGGCTCCCCTACTTTTCTACTACTTTGCATGCAAACTGGAGTTGTGGTTTCTTGGCACTCGAATTTCTGTGCTCGGGTAGCGCCAAATCTGCAAAGTGGAGTTTATTCTGATGACTATTTGCAGCGTTGCGCTAATCCGCAGAGATAACATGCCTCTGAATGCTTCAAACATAAAATTAAGGAGTTACTATAAACACTAGTTACAATTAAGAAACGAGGAGGTCCTTAATTTATTTGTGCTCCTTGCTAGCCGCTAACTGCAGACTGTTTGCAAAACAGGATACAAAAAATTCACAGCAAGAGTTGGAAATTAAATATAAGAGTACACCAGTACTTTCCTTGCGGAAATACTCCAGACTGTCCACACAAATAAGAGTGCCCTACATAGAAGACTACCACCGAAGGCACGGTTTTCTAATGTTTTTTTCGTATACTCGCATCTCTGTCATTTCGAGCCATTACTTGTGCGGCAAGTGCAGTTCAAGGTGGCTTTCTGTGTAGTAAATGAGAGTCTACTTAGTTTCAACTACGTACTTACATTGCAGGGCAAGTAGGCGTGAGTGCCGGCCTGGCTTGTTATTGTCTGGTAATCATCAATGGCTGACGCTGGCTTGGAAGTGGTGGTTGCGGCCATGTGACGTGCTACAGCAGTTTTTAGCACTGTTGTTGTGGCAGGTGATGTTACTTTTCTAGCTGTTGGTAATGGAGTTGCAAGTGTTGGGACTGGCTGCAGATTAACTGCATTTTTTATTTGCAACTCTGCTTCTGCAATTGTTTTATCACTCGCAAATAGTATACTATTGGCAGCAGTCGCCTCTTCCAACTCCGACATTGTATTCCTTAGCGTGATGGCCGCTGCTGCTGTTGTCGAAGCTACACCAAATTCTGGCTGTACTTGCCGAATGTGGTGCTGCTTAAGCTGGCCATCGTTTTGTTCTTCCAACTGAAGATGGTATTCATGCCTATTATGGTAGTGGGTTTTTGGTTTTTGCAATGGGCGGGGCTGCTTGGATGGAGTTTGCATTCGATTCTCCAGGGCAGCATTTGTGACGACCTTCCGGCTGATATCCTTTATAATATTTAAGCTATTATGGCCGAGTCGTGAGGGAGCGTTCTCCTGGATTTTGCTTAAAAGCGACTCTGTTACAGTTGCTTGTTGGGGCGCTGTTGCTTCTGCTTCGATGGAGCCTATTGTTGTGTTTCTCGTTGCAGTTAGCGTTGAGTCTGCTTCGTTTACTAAAGTGTTTAATAAAGCTCGTTTGCCCACAAAAAAGTTGACGTTTGTGGTTCGCCTTAGTACGTTACCTCTTGCTGCTGAAAGTGTTTCTTTTGAGTTTGTTGTTGTTGATTCTGCTGTGCTATTGTTTTCCAGGAACGACGGGGTTGCATTTAGATTTCTTGTTGTGCTTGTTATAGTTCTTAAAATCGTTGCTGGTGCTGCAGTTGGGAGCGTAGCTGGTGTACTTTCAATGATATGGTTTATTGAACCTATGGAAAAATAATACTTCGATGAGAAAAATGTACCGTAAAAAAATATTTGTATAAAACAAAACTTTTGCTTATTCTAGACTTGGAATTCAGAGAACAAAATTGGAATTCAGTTCTTGTGTTTATAAAATTCGTGAAAGTTTGCCTTTCACCAACTTTTTAGAAATATTTTCTTTTCATTTTGAGTACGGGGTTCGTGCGAGATTGCTCAACTAATTGGCAACGGTCTGATTAGAAGTCGATAAAAGGTGGAGTCATAATTAAAACTTTCAGTTTAGTACTGGAGGGAAAGCTATTAAAGTATTGGATGGCATTTAGTTGAGAATCATTTTAGGTAAAAATGGTTAATGGAAGGTAGAACTTGGAAACTGTATCTCCTGAACTCTGAAATTTAAGACAGACACTCAATTAAATACAACATAACAAGAAAACATAATTTGAATCAGCATCGCGGTAAATTAATTCATAAGACTTTTATAAATCGATTCCTTCACTTTACTCTCAATCCTCTGGAGGGTTTCCTCTGCAGATAGCCAAATAATAAATAGCATGAACTCAATGCCCCGAACTTTTGCAGACATAATTAATTATGGTGTGCGGTGTAATAATAAATAGTGTTTACTTTAGCCGATGACGGCGACATTACAAAATTTGACCTACATTTTCTTGCTAGCTTAAACTCATCATTTACTAAAGAGGGATGATGAGATTTGGTTAAAACATTTATAATTATTCGCTGTAAATATAAATAAAATCGCATTCATGATTATTCACTAATATATAAATAATATTTAAACAAAATCACAGAAACCCTTTTGAGAAAATCGCAACTTTTTGACAATAAGTCAAATAAAGTTTTGCTTTGCTTGGAAGGGGCAAATATGACAATCGTTCTCGACATATCAGAAAATCTCTTAGTTTACAATCCCACACCACTAATTGAATTATCACGTAGAAGCTGGTCAGACCGACGGAAGTCCGAAAACACAGTTAGTATCTTAACACAAATTCGTAGAAATTTTGAGGTCAATTTCCTGCAATTCTTTTCTCTACTGCCTCCGTGGGGGCTCGAATGCAAAAAGCACAGAAAAGTATCCATCACCGTATTTTATTCACTAGCTACACATTTTATAGTAATATGGCATTAAAATAACACTGCATAGTTGTAATCCCCCACGTTATATTTAAACCATTCATAATGTTTAGTTTGACAAAGGTTGGAGCTTTATTTTTTTATAGCGCTCGAAGCACTGTAAGAGGAGACCACAGAGGATTACTGAGTTTTGTTATAGGGGTCATGAACTTAAAATTTATATTGCTTGCAGCTTTTGTGTCTTGCTCATAATGATGCCAAGCAGTTTTCCCGCACATTGCTTGAAGCTCCATAAATGTGTTTACTCTAGAAAATGTAAAAAAATATTTCTATACAGCAGCAAAAAGGATGAAAAGAGCAAATACCGCTAACGTCCTTCAGAGTAACGATTTTACAATATTTTATGCTGAACATTTCTAACTTTTCTCTTTCCGTTTATACTCTACTCTTATTAAGCTCTACTTTTATTTATGTTGGTAATGTTATAATTGTTTTTATTTTAATTAGTGGATTTTTAATAATTTTTATATAATAGTTAAGTACGCCTTTATATCCCTAAGCGAGAAGTCTTATTAGCACAAAGAATAACTTTATATTCAAATCTCAAAATTTTGATATTCTTTTTTCCTCAGAATTACAATGTTCGGTGCGGCAAATTGTAACATTTCTTGCTCTCTCTCTGTTTGTACAACACTTCAATTATTTCGAAATGTTTAATCAGGAGTGAAATAGATATGTTTACTCAAAAAGATTATTGTTTAATGTGATTTCTAGTTCGAACTGAAATGAGAGAGATAGAGTCAAAATAATTTCTTAGAGGAAATTGGTCTGGAATCATATTTCACAGGGAAATGTGAATTCGAAGTATTTATATGCATTTCCAATCCGGATTGAAACTTTCGTTTTAATTGCAAAATAGGATTGAACCAATTAAAATTGGAAATCCAATATTTTTCGAAAATATCAAGAGTGATAATGATAGCAGGTGTGGTACTTACAAACGCAAGAGTGGGAGAATTTATGAAAGCTGAAGGTGAGGCGGAATCAAATTAAAAGTATAAAGAAGAATATATTCTTAAAATTGAATAATAACAACATACAACATAATAATTGCTAGCCCCGAGGATCGCAGGTTCAAAACCTGCCACGGGCTTCGTCTCCAAAATGCTTGTTTCTATAAAATTCCCTTTCTCTTCGAGTCGAAGGCCTCTGTAGCTAGTACTCATGCCCCCAACACATTGCGCTCATAATTATTTATGATGTAAGATATAATAATAATAATAATAATAATAATAATTGCTGGCTTCTTATGATTAAAACTTCATCAACACTGCAATGATGTGAGGCTATAGTGTTTCTGAGACTCTCAGAATTGTAGGACTTTTCACAGTTTCTGTAGAGGAGCTTTTACCACTCACATCCCTAACTCTTTCCTTACTTTATCATTTAAGCTGTCTTAATCTTGGGTACTCTAATCTAAACTCAAATCCGACGCATTCTTCCATTTGTGAGTTATCAACTAAGTGCTAAAGGCAGCCCAGTTCACTTCTGTCCAAATCAAATTAAATATAGTTATTTTTCAAATATCGAATAAGGATCCGCCTGACTTACTGAATATGTATTCAGTATGCCTCTGAGGTTCTTATATTTCAGCCCTGTCTATGCCAATGCAATATGAACAAAATATTCAAATTATTTAATTGGTTTAAACTGTTGTTTCTTAGGCGTGTTTTTGCCCGCTTGATCGTCTCCAAGAAATCGGTTAAAGGTATCCACCCTTTTGCTTCTGGTATAGCATAAGATTAAGGGCCTCGTTAACTTGCGCTAAAAATCAATTCAGCAAACTAACTACCAAAAAGTTATTTGCTTCAAGATACAGTAGATTCTGATCAATTAGGTCACCCATTTACAGGGGCAGACTGCTTATATGGGCTCAATAACAAAGAACTGAATACCATCAGACTACCATTAATTTTAATTGGGAATTTCCGTTTAATCGGGATAATATAAATTAAAATATATAATCAAATGGGAAAGTTATGTATCATTTAAATATAGCACACTAAAATGTCAGTTGAATGGGTTTACATAATTTAACGATTAGTATCTATCTTCAATTGGTTTATAAGTAAGGATACAGTAAGGATATAGTATATATTTTCAATTTGTTTATAAGTAAAGATACAGTAAGGATTTAGTATCTATCTTCAATTTGTTAATAAGTAAGGATACAGTAGTCGGTAGGCATATGGTGTACCTCTCGCGACTTGTAAGCTTCCCATAAGGGAGACACTAATTAATTCTACCAATCAAAGGTGGATCTGTGCCATCGCCAGGCAAACATGGCTGAGGCTAAATCTACGTCTATCTAGTAATATCATTAGGCTCAATAGACTACAAATTAGGACTTTAAACGGAGCCCTCACGGGACATGGTCTAATTGTGATCTCATTGGCATCACTGGTTTATTGGTGATGCGGCTGCCCAACCTACCTAAGGATACAGTAAGAATTTAGTACCTAAGGATACAGTAAGGAATTAGTTTATAAATAAAGATAGAGTATGGCTTAAAAGTAAGCATACAAAATTAGATGCTGATGGTGACCATGATAGTGAACATGATAGATTTCACAACAAATTATATAAAAAAAAAACAAACAAAAGTTGCTTTTTCATGCTTATATATGTAAATTGATTGTACAATTTTCATTCGGCATATTTTATTTTGGTTCAGGATCACAGTCTGGAAACTCTGTCAGTAATAATTAGACATGACATTGCTTGGTTTGCTTATCAACAAATTTTTTACGGACTAAGCATGAGGCATTAATTAAATGGGAATTTTGTGTAAAAAGATGTTTCATGTCAAATGTGGAAATAGTCAATTAAAAATTTGCATAATAAACAGTTTGCAATTTTATTTTGACAAAGCTTTTCTGGTATGTGAAAATATTTGTAGTTTGCAGGGAGTGTGCACTGACTAACTAAGTGCGTCGGCTTCTCCGTCAAGGATACGTCATATACCGCCCGCCCTTATACTGTAAAATTTTGCAGAAAAAACTGAGCAACACCGCTCCCTCACCACTTTGACTATTGTGAAGCATTCCAGGATTGACCAGAAAACTTCCGTGTACCCATTTATGGAACGCTGTATGCGAGGAGAAGATGTCGCACAACTTGAGGAAATGAAAACTTTTAGTTAATACAAGACCACAAAATTAACCCGGCATAACACTGCATCTTTAACCTGCCAATTGTTTGGGTCTCCTCAACAGTCCTTTAGTGGTGAAAAGTTGTCTGCAAGGGATGCTTGAAAACAGCACTTTCGAAGTTTTTCGCCGAGAAACTTTAGAAATTTTAGAGTGACAATATTTTCTCTTCTCCTCGTAAATGGCAGAAGACGGTTGGACCAAAGTGGAGTATTTATTATTTAAGAAAATCATTTTTAAATATTCTCTGAATAAGAAAAAGTTCATAATTTTTCTGAATATAAATGTTTAATAAATTTTCTTGTACACAACAAGGGCGTTAGTCTTTAAAGTTATAACGGACTTAATATGCTTGGCATGACCATGCAATGGTTCGAAATTCTCTCGAATGTAAACCGATTAAGCGGAAACGAATGCATTTAAAAGTGATTATAAATTCACCCAAATAAAGCCATACTCGGACATATAAGCGTAAAGGACATGGACAGAAGTATTCGAATATAAGGACATATACCGACGAATTCGTATAAAAGGACATATACCGACGAATTCGAGTATAAGGACATACAGAGAATGCTCCTACTCATGCCGGAGAACAATATAATTACGTAAATAATGCAATGTCAGCTTATGAACTTTGTCAGTGCCAGAAAACAACTTTACAATAAAATTTAACACAAATCCGCATCTTTGTTGTAGTTGCGTTCTTCTTTATCGACCCTACACACCAGGAGGAGTACTTTCTTTCTGGTTGTCACCAGTATTTGTCTGACGAGTATTTACCAATTCAATGATGCAAATTATAAAAGTCAAAATAATTATCTTTTACTCTCGAATACATTAAAATTTTCTATTGTGAGTTCAATTCATAGTTAAATATTGAAAGTATCAGTCAACGTAAAATTTATATTTAAATATACAGAACCACTTTTCTTATATAAGCAATTAACAACTTCTGCTCCTAAGGTGCCCTTTGGCTTCCAAAATCATTCAATTAAATTTTGTTGTATGACCTCAGATTTCTTCTTCCACGTATTGTAAATGTTCTTCGAAAATATTTCAAACAAATAATGAGAAGACACAAAAATGAGCTGAAGGCCCTAGCAGCTAGTGCTCCCCTTGCAATGTAAAATAATAATTAGGTTATTATTTTTCAAGTAATAATAATAGTAAAAGCAAAAATACAATCACTGCTCTGCGAAGCGTGTGCGTGTCTTCTTAAAAAGATATCTTCAAATATGCTCCACAAACTTACTACATCCCAGTTGCTTTAAATACTTTAATAGGAAAGATGGCATGGACTTATTAATGAAATTATATATAATATAATGAAATTATATCTAATATAATGAAATATATAATATAATGAAATTATATATAATTAGAGCTGAAAGCCCTGGCAGCTAGTGCTCCTAAATTTCGTATGATAAGAATTGATTCTTATCTTTCTTTTGTAAATAATAATAATAATAATAATAATAATAATAATAATAATAATAATATATATAATTATATTCAATAATATGATCTCTAATATTTAAATCGTTTTAATATAGTAATCATCTATATTGTTAGATATCAAGTTGTGGATGCTTAAAATAATGCTTAATACAAACATTGAGAAAGAAAAATATATGAAGGTCCAGTCGATTAGTTAGTGTTAATGGAGTGTTTCTAAAGCAATTATCCTAAGGCATATATGAGAGCCATTCATTAATAATATGATACGACATTCATGATATGACATTCATGAATAAACTGATATGCTTTCACTATGTGGATCCTCAGATCGTCATAATTTACTTGAAATATCAATACCAATAAATATTATTATTATTATTATAAATAAAATTCTAGAAATGTTCATGAAAGTATTCATTTTCTTCCATTCTATTATGGACTTAATACGAGTATTTAATTAATATGTTTTTCACACCTACCGGGAACAAATATTAAAAAAACAAAGAAGAGCACCCAAGAATGAGCTCGCATGCTTTTAAAATCCATTAAATTTCCAACAGAAGTCGATATGCTCTCCGAGAAAAACGTTGATCATTATAACGTTCGATGTGTGGTATATCCACTGCGACGATATATTTCCTTGTTTGTTTTTAATAGAATCTAATATTTTCTTATCTTAGTTTTGAGAAGTTCACACAATTTCGCCTACATTTGACACGTTACACACATTTTCGTGTATTTCTATATTTACCGGGATGGCGTCCCTTCCTTCTTAATGAGATTTATTTGTTCGAGCTACAAAGAAAGGCGCACACACCAAGCTGAGCTATCCGTGTGCGTCATAAAGCATGTTGGGCACAAACTGATTCAAGCGCACGTACACAAATCGTAACCAGTAGAACACGCCACGGAATTGTAAACATATAAAAAAAACTATTGAAAAGGAGGGAATCCGCAACCACACAGGAAATTTACAAAAACTGTGACAATCTAATAGGATAAAAAACCTATTTCCAAAATGACACGAACGGCTTTCTCGAGCATTAATGAAATGTGTATTTAATTCAAATCTTCGAAGCACATTAATTTAGTTTTGTATTCAATTTGTATCTTAACCGCTCACGCACAATTTAACAGGCTTGAACTGTCAACCATAAATAATCAAACTACAGTCACTGCACTTTGCACTTTCCACACTCGTTGGCCCTGTCGATATGTTTGTATTTTTCTGTGTATTTACTTTTTTCTAACACAATTGTTCAACGGTTTTCATCCTCCGTACACAGCACATGAATTTTTTATGCGTTATTGGTACATCACGTTACACCGGCAAAATGAAACTAAACCATTGAACAGATTACATTGAATGCCAATGAGGCTGAAATTTTTGTTGTACTTTTCCCCATAAACCATTCGTGTCGCTGCGGCGTATACGCAATCCTTAACTGAGCGCATACCGTGCAGATGATGCTCGGTCGTTGGTGGTGGCAGCAGGAAAGCCGATGTTACTACGAGCAGAGTGAATTTCTGTTGCTCTCATTCCTCAGATAAGGAAGCTGTCCAAGGCCGATAAGGCATTTGCGCTTTGCAGCTGAGCGGAGAGAGCCCAGAGGAACAGCGAACTCGGAAATAGGCGCTGCTGCTTGCTCTACAGAGACTGTTAGTTATCAGTGTCACAGACTCGTCCGTGCTGGGTGCAGTGTAATGGCATATGCTTGGGAGTATCTTTTATGCGTTTGCGAATCGATTTTGTTATAAAACTAATGAGAGACGAATTTTTGTAAGCTATAATTCGTAATGCTTCTGGGGTGATAGGATCACGCCTTGACCTGTGCTGTCAATTTTTGTTGATACATATTAAACTGGTGGCTGTATAACAAACTCAACTGCCACGCCCACTATGGACATATAAGCATAGATGGAAAGTTATGACAAATTTCGCAAAGCTGTTTCACGTAATAGCACGAAGTAATTAAAATTCTATGCCATCTAATGAAGATTTCCTGCACCCAGCCTTAGGAGTATGAAAAAGTAATAATATTAAACACAAAATTTAATTTTTAAAAGTTACACAGGACTAAAATGGAGTTTGAATAGCTCACAGTTATGTGTGCATTTTCAATTTCTGCTGCAAATGTGAGCTTGTTCTTGCAACTACCTCGCCTAATTTTGTTCTAATTATTTGCATAATTACTTGCGTTCTCCTGGGGTGAAATGTGTTTTGTACTCAGTCTAGACGCCTCTGTGCCTTGTTTGCTTGTCATAATTGCATTTACTGCTATTTAAATTGATGAATTACAGCCAGGCGTACTTTACTGATGGCAAAATATAATATTTTATGGAAAGTACAATTTCTAAGTCTGCTACATAGTGTGTGTGTGGCAGACCACATAGACGCCACCAACAACCCCAAGCGGCAGACGCAGTTCCTTCTGCCAAGGTATCGGTTTAGCGGTCATTTAAGTGTGACAGCAGGAAAAATAAATCATTCAATGCCAGTTTGTTTAAAGAAGTGCACTTGAGTAATGTTAGGTGGGGAAATAGCAGTTGTGATTTGAAAGCGGCGGTGACGAAAGCTACTTAGAAATGCAGCTCTTTTTGTGACATATTCGTAGGCATGAAGTAAGGAAGAAGATGAGAAAAGAATGTGATATAGCAGTTGTGATTTGAAAGCGGCGGTGATGAAAGCTACTTAGAAATGCAGCTCTTTTTGTGGCATATTCGTAGGCATGGACTAAGGAAGAAGATGAGAAAAGAATGTGAAATAGCAGTTGTGTTTTGAAAGCGGCGGCGATGAAAGTTACTTAGAAATGCAGCTCTTTTTGTGGCATATTCGTAGGCATGAACTAAGGAAGAAGATGAGAAAAGAATGTGAAATAGCAGTTGTGATTTGAAAGCGGCGGTGATGAAAGCTACTTAGAAATGCAGCTCTTTTTGTGGCATATTCGTAGGCATGGACTAAGGAAGAAGATGAGAAAAGAATGTGAACGGTTTTCAAGTGGGTTTTGTATGTGTTCACTTCTTGTTTCGGTACTTCAATGAATACTTTCATATATATTGAAGTTAGAAACAACAATTCACTAATTTCAACACTTGGTTTCTATGCATCATCTACTCTAACCACATTTTTAATTATTTATTAACTTTTTTATAATCTACAGATATGTGGTGGCAAATAATTTAGGTTTGCCATGAGCATCAGTGAACTTTTTATGCTCAGCCATCAGCCATCTACGACAGCCTTATGAAAAATATTTTGTTGGTTTTTCAGTGAATTGCAGTTAAATGAAATGAGTTACTCACATTAATGCTACATTATCGAACAACGTGTTTTATGTCGCTTGGCTCGAGCTATTACCATAAACTAATTTTCGTGAACATATTTTACCAGCTACTTTATGTTGCAAGAGCCGCAGAACTATTTCACACTCCTGCTGCCTTCGCCCGTACAATTTGAATGCAAAAGAGCGGCGTGTGTGCTAATGTCGTCATAATTACGGTTAATGTGGTTTTGACATAAATTATTTCTGCAATGATAATTAAAATGCAAATATTGTGCTTAACGAAATTCTATTAATCAAAGTTTGGGAAATGGAAAAATGCGTTTTACTGTTTGGCGGTAATTGTTTATTGATTTTTATAATAATCCACTTTCTGCATCAATTTTATGATGAAAATTAACACAAGCTAATAGCTCAGAGCAATGGATTCCATCAAATGATATTAAAAATCTGTGCTCGATGATGTTGTTTTAATAAAAGCAGCAACAAAATTCATTTCAGTTTCAATTATAAAACATACTTGTTACTACAAGACTACCTGTCACCTATTATACACATGATTTCTGTCGCAGCTGCAGAAACGAGGAGGAACTGGAAACGATCCAGCATCTCTTCTGTACATGTCCAGCTTTTGCTAGAAATAGGAAGCGTTTACTAGGATCCCACTTCTTCACAAGTATAGATAGTCTATGCCAGTCAGGTGTTAACAACCTTCTTCGCTTTGTAAAGGGCTCAGGGTGGTTCAATCTGGAGGGGGAAGCATAGCCATGCCTCGTATCCGCGGCTCACAACGGGCCCAACAGGTGGTCTAAGTGGCATCACTGATTATTGGTGATGCGGCTGCCCTACCTACCTACCTACTACAAGAATCAGTCATACTTATCACTCAAGGAAAAACTGAAACCAACTGTGGTTTTCCAAGTCCTGTTGTTGCTTCCCTGTGCAATCGAGAAGGTTGTGGTACATTTTGGTGCATTAGAGCGAAAGAGGGACCTTCATAATTGACTCATCCATTAATGACTAGTTAATCGCTAATCCTTTATGTCAAGAAAAAAGGGACGTTCCTAGCAGTATCCTTACAGAGACACTAACAACAATACCTGTGAAACACTCTGGGTGTCATTGCAATGCCACTTTCTCTGCACAATTCTTTAACGTTAGTCCAAATTAACAGACCATTCGTAATTATGCACCATTCGCCATAACTCTGATATAATGTGTTAGCGTCACAGTTTCAAGTCACAAGTTCAGTTTCGGTTCACGAACTAACTATTTATTTATTTATTTATTTATTTACAAGAGAAAGATAAGAATCAATTCTTATCCTAAATTAAAATGTTTGTATTTAAAATGTTCACAATTTTTGTATTTGAAGTTTCTTCAATTCCGTGAACTCAACTGAAAGTGAACTCGGTCAGTTCTTGTTCATGCGACGCGTCACATTATGTTTTATTGAATTGTTGTCCTGGCGTCATTTTATTACGATGCTGCTGTGTATTTTGTTTTTGTTCTGAAATTGAATACGGCCGGCTTTCGAGTGCACTTGTCCCGTTTTCCACTTAGATCTGAACATTTTAGGCTGATGAATTGCGGTTGGAATGGACAATGTTGAAAAACAGTTTTTCGATAAATAAGTGAACTGTATTTTTTTCCCACGTACTCGAATAAAGACCGATGCTTGTCGGTTCGCTTAATTCGGTTAGTTTTATTCTGTCATCAATTTGGTTGCGAGTTGATAGTGGTTTTTTAATTGAAAGGAAAATGTGGTTGTTAATACAAAAATATCGATTAAAAGTTCTCTAGTGTTTATTTTGGTCAACGGAGGCTAACTCGGGGAAAGGAATCGAGAAAAATGTATGAAATAGGTGAAGGTGTCCAATATAACTCTCTTCATAGCCTTGTTCTATATGAAGTTACTTTCCATGTTGTCTTCATATCACGATTTTAAAACTAGTCATTTTGTGAACTTTTTAAGTGGAGGATGAAGTCTTCAAATCTTACATAAATCTTATGAGAATGAAGCTTTGAAATACGGAAAAAACACTTGGGAGATTTTGTTTGTGGGTTCAACCTTTGACTGCACTTATTGTCTATTAATTTTTTTTATTTTTTAATGATATTTCCTTTTGTCACTGCCAAAAAGGTGTTATCCTCTAAAATATTCCCAAAATATTGATTGCATCTGATTTATCGACACATAGTAAAGGGTTTTCCAATAAATACCGGGTGATTCAAAATAACACCTCTTGTTGGAAAACCCTTTATATAATGATATAATATAATGATAACCTATTTATATAATATATAAAATATATTAGGTTAGGTCACACTAGCGGCTGTGACGGCCACACCTAGTCCTGTAACTTCCACTACGATGCCACATGGATATCCATTTAATAGTCGTAATATGGAGCTATAAAGAGAGAGACGCCTCTAGCCAATTTTAAGAGCAAGGCCATACCTATTGCAGAAACCTCGTCAAGTCCCTCAAATCAGGTGCGCTTTTGAGATTGTGGGGCATGGGCACAGGAAACTTTCCCTTCTGTCCTGCTCCCATATTTCCTACAATCGTCGTAAGTCCCATTCTTTCAGCGTGTAACGGCGTTAGGCAGTGGCCCGTCAGTATGCCTACAATCGTTCAGGAGTACCAGGTGCCCTTTTGAGATTGCGTGGCATGGGCACAGGAAAGTTTCCCTTGTGTCCTGCTCCCACATTTCCTACAATCGTCGTAAGTCCCATTCTTTCAGCATGCAGCAGCGTTAGGCAGTGACCCGTCAGTATTCCTACAATCATTCTGCAATCCGTTTTCAGAAGTGCCAGTATAATTTTCGTTTGCTGAGAACAGTACGACTTGCATATGAACCTTGCGATTTTGCATGTGGAGATACTCCACCTTGCTTCCGCTTTCCTCATCATGCAATTTTCAACATGGTTATTAATAATTTGCAGAGGCATCAGCACGTTCCTTACTTATTCATTTGGTAGGTGGATACCACTTTTCCAATAGCGTCCGCGCTCATGTATCTCTTTGAGTTCTTGTGCATTGGCGCCCAAGTAGCTGCAGAGCCTCGGGTTGGTGACCAGTCCATCCATTGATTCCTTACATTGAACACATTTCTGGATGAAATGCAGCATCAATTTATTTATAACTTTAATCGCAGCCTGGCTAACTACGTAGACATTTATTGTGGAGTTTGAAATATATATACTTATACTTTCCCCGTGGAAATCTGGTTCTTTGTCACGGTGAAATGCTTTCCCTAAATTTCTAAATATTATTATTATTATTATAATTATTATTATAACTTACACCATAATTAATTATGAGCGAAGGTGTTGGGGAAATGAGTACTAGCGAAGAGAAAAAGATTTTATAGAAAGAAGCATTTTGGAGACCAAGCCCGTGGCAGGATTTGAACCTGGGACCCTCGGCGAGTGACTCTAGCATGCTTACCACTAGACCACAGAGGGCGGCTAAATTTCTAAATATTTCTGCGAATTGTTCTAACAATATTACTCATCAGTATTCCGTCGTGGTGGTTTTTAATCAAATTTACGCCAATTTATCCATGACCTTGCAAACAATACTCGTACTAAACTAAACTCATTTCCGATTTTTCTAATGCTTTAATCATTTACGTTGTCGGTGGGAAGAGAAAAGTGGTTCTAGTTACGCTGTCAACGCTACATGCAGATACTTTTCGTATCTCTCCTCCACGAAATAAACAGCCTTTACCATTTTTATTCACTGGATTTTTCTTTTCAAACGTTAATCTTAAGCGATATATCTACATGCATGACTTCCTCAGAGACTGTCGTGTCTCAACATGGCATTTTTTCCATTTAAATATTGTACCCAGCCAGGAGTATTTTCTTATGCCACCGTTGCTGCCGCGCATTAATATCGTGCTTGTAAGTTTTCTTATTTCCTATGTCTTATTTTTGCTTTTTTCAAATATTCAAAAAGAAATGTAGCCAAATTTAGTAGCATTGCAATATTTCATGGATTAAGTACTTTGGGAATTTACGTTGAATTCCATTTCCATTTGCTTATATTTCTTTCGCTATATGAATAAAGACCATCTTGGGATTATTGAAACTTTACATTTTTGCTTTTGCGGATTTCGTTTACCTGATCATTTGGAGACTTTCTTGTGTTCACGCTTTAGTAACAATTACAGTTGTACTACTAAGTAAGTAGCTCTCCCTCATTGTAAACTGTATTTGTGAATTCAATACTACACTGATAATTAATTACCAGTGACATACTGGAGGCCAGAAGTAGAATTAATACAAGCAGCATTCACATTACTTAGGCGCAGGAACTAAATGAATGCATATTGAAACAGTCACTCAAGTAAATATTCATTGAGTCAAGATTTTGATGCCTTATAATCCTTAAAGACTTTCTGCTTAAAATGCTTAAATGTCCTTGTATCAATGCTTATTAGCAAAGATTTCACAGAGCTCAAAAGTTCAACAAGCCAAGACTCAAAAATATGGCCAATATTTAATATATGGCCGTATTTTTTCTTATTTCAACAGATTTAAAATAAAAATTTAAAACGATTTATTAATTGAACAATTAATAATCGGCCAAATAGTAAACTATATATCAGATCCTAAGCAATTCAATTCCAGTACTATCATTATATAAGTACGAAAAATCAACTGGAGAATGTTAAGGTCTATAATCTACTTAGTAATGGTTGAAAATTTCGGTATAAGCGCATTTGGAAGTAATCGATTCGACTTCCTTGGCAATACCAGGCATTTCTCGCATAGCGTATTCCAGTCTTATTCAATCAAAATACTGTTTATAGCATCTTCACTATTTGCTCGTATTGATTCAGTTATCCTTGTGTTATATCACATGCATTCATATTATGTGAATAGACCATCACAACGTCTATAAAGATACAACAGCTCAAAGGTGACTAATTTATGAGCAACTCAATAACCGTTAAGCCCAAATACATTTACCAGCGGCACGCCTTGCGCATGAAATGCGGCCAATTTCTGGTAAATATACTGTAAATTTGTCATTTAGGCTAGCTGCGGTTCATTGGAGCGGTTTACAATTGCGCTCTATTAGAGGCGGCGATGCCGCTGGTGTTAAAGTTTATGTTTACTAATGTCAGATATACATATGCATGCTGTAAGATAGTCCTGCAATATATGCATTTCATACATGGTTGTGATTGTTTGCTTTGAATTACACAGCAACTTTCTCATTTAGCATATTAATGAGTTAGTAGGGGGTGATTTGCTATTTTCATTTAGGTCAATTCACAGGGAACTTTAAATAGAGGGGAACTGCTGGTCTATTTCTCTTTAATAGAACTAAATTTTTGTGATGTTCCGAAAGGATTTAATCCTTTTGTAAAGCAAACAAAGTGAAATGAACTTCAAAGAGAATATTTTTCCTTATTTATTATAAGAAATGTTTATTTATATATATAAAGAAAATAACTGTGTGCATATGGTAATTATAGAACCCTGATTTTGATCCAACTTCGACCTAATGCAAACTATCTTATATACGTCTATTAAAAAGTGCCGAACTGTGTGGGCTGTACGTAATAGATGTAGAGTAATATGTAGAGTAATAATGTAGAGTAATATGACCCCTTCAAAGCACCGCAGGATGTGTCGTTGATCATAATCATGTATATTGTTATAGAACTGCACCTTCGAATGGGAATATTGGCGGCTATTGATGCATTTGTTTTTGATAATTACAACTTGTCATGTAAATTCATGGTTATAATTAAGTACAATTATAGTTAGAAGCTCTCATATGTGAATACCTGCATTTAGACACACATTGTTTATGATCACAATATTATTTACAATTTATTAAACTAAGCGAAGAGATAAACGAGCCTTATTACCACGATTGATTGATTGCATTAGGGTTGGGCAGGAAGACCAAGGACCGTCCGTAGCACGCAGTCTGTCGGACTATTTATCTGGTTCAGAATAATTCACATCATATTTTCCATGAAACTCTTCGCAAGGCATTAGAGCGTCCACCGATGTGAAAATAGTGGGCACTGCTCAGATGGTCAACCATTTTATATGCTACATCTCTTATTATATAACACAGCTTCATGAGGAGGCTTTGATGACCTATATATATGTTCATTTTTTTATAAATGAGTCTTAAGAATGAATATGACTTACAGGTCACATTTTAAATATATTTTGTATATAATGCGCATTGATTAAATTTTTTTTAATGTTAAATAACAAATTACCAGAAAAGATATTTCAAAACTTTATATTACAACTATTTATTACAACTATTGTAATTCCTTCATAAACTGTTGTATTTGACATTATGCACTTTTAGATACACTCTCTTTAGAATGACTTTGTTGCCTGACTTCCACCATTCGGAAAATAGGATCCACTATCAATTAAGTCAGTAACCTTCAAGTGGAGTTGGGGATTGCCACAAAAACTAGACACTTACGATTACTCACTTGATTAAATGGGTTTTACTATAACTCACTTCCACCTGGAATATCGTTGGGGAAAATCATTTGTTAACTATACAGAAATTGTGATAAAAATATCACACTTTTATTGGCTGAAGAACATTTTATAACAGTGATGCACAAAGTTCCGCGTGCACTATTTTATTATTCCTATTTGTATGATTACACAAGTCGCCACTCGCCTGTTTGCATTTAATATGCCACCAACCTCAATACTCATGTAGTTGACAGATTGTCGACGTATAAATTTATGTATCGCTGATTTTATACAATTTTAAAGGTGAAATAAAAACAAACACAATTAAATAAAATCAACAGCAACGAATTCAGAGTGAGAAGGGAAACACCATGCTTGCATTTAGGTAAACAACGAATTGTAATGCGATACCATGCGCGTATTGCAGTGGTTTCAATAATTAAATATTACCATATATGGAAATGAATCAAAAGTGTCATTTTATGTTCAAATTATTAGCATAACCAACTTAAGTTAGGCAAATTTTTACAACATTTATTTAAAAATTGTAAAATTTTTATTCAAACTGACAATTCGTGTGTCCAAAGCCGAGAGTATTACATACTCCTTGCTGGTCCCTTGAATAAGTCTAGGAAAAACTGAACACACTTTCAAAAATTTGGTAAAAATCATCTGATGATATGATTGGCAGCAGTTTACAACAGTACAAGGTAAATTAGCGGATTCGCTGAACAGATTAGTGTCGAAGCCAGGTGCCAGGTTGCTATGCCACGTGAGAAGTGTATGTGGCGGTTAAATCCATTCAATCGACAGCCGTCCCCTAGCGTCACTGTCAGGCGGTGCTGTCAAAATAAAAACAAATAGTCTCATTGGGATTGGAACGCGTGTAGGTATCGCATATATATCAAAAATATTCCCATAATTGTTCATATACAAGAATACTTTGATGAGATGACTTAAGTTCTTAATTCAGCTGTGTAAGGGAGTAGATGAGGTTCAAAATATGGTCAATGAACATAAAAAATATTATATTTTTAGGCAGCCGCCCTCTGTGGTCTAGTGGTAAGCATGGTAGACTCACTCCTAGAGGGTCGTAGGTCCAAATCGTGCCACGGGCTTGAGGTCCAAAATGCTTCTTTTTATAAAAAATACTTTCTCTTCGAGTCGAAGGCCTCTGTAGCTAGTACTCAACAGTACCCCCCAACACCTGGCAATCATAATTATTTATGGTGTAAGATATAATCATAATAATAAGAATAATAATAATAATAATAATAATAATAATAATAATAATAATAATAATTGCGCGTTCTCTTTTATTAAAGCTTCATCATAATATTTTTAGGCAAGTCTACCGCCTATTTTATGTACATAGAGTGACACAGACAAACCCACTCTTGGGAGTTATTTCCGTCAAACGTACTCGTATGTCAATATGATCATATTGTAATTTTAATTTAAGAAAAGTTCTCATTTTAATACCGTTTAGCTCCCATTTGCGCAAGAAAGTATTTAAAGGATTTCTCTATGAGTGTGAGTGTGTGTTTCCTGTGACTTTTCGCCACTATTTTATACACTTTGCTGAACGTGACAACACAAAGGAAGTACTTTGTCATGCAATTGGCTCACATGCATGCACAGAGAGAGTTTTCGGCTGCAGATAGCCTTGTCGACAACATGTCGTTGCATGGGAGTTGTGTGTAATCGACCCAACCAACCTCACGTATGCAGGAGGCTGATGTGTGTTAACGAGAAGCGGAGAAAGGCCGCTACTGCAAACCTGCCACTACTGTGGATGTTGACGGCGGCATCCATATTACATGGCCCGAATCCTCAGCTTAAAATAATTCACCTGTGGCTTATAACTTAAGCTCTGAATTTGGTGCTTATGCAGTTTATTTTATTAGGGTAGCTGTGCTCAAATAATATAATTGTATAATTTTAATTTGTTTGTTAATTCAAACAGAATGTTAAATATCCGTGGACGACAGATTAAGTTTTGTGAGGCATAAATTAATTAGATAATTAAAGTTTTACAAGTGCATTCGCATCTTTAATTTATTGAACTAAGCGAAGAGATAAACGGGCCTTATTACCACAATTGATTGATTGATTTGGGGTTGGGTAGGAAGACCAAGGACCTTCCGTAGCATCCAGTCTGTCGGACTATTTATCTGGATAAGCATAATTCACATCATATTTTCTCTGAAACTTTTCGCAAGATCCTCCACCGGTATCAAAATAGTGGGCACTGCGCAGATGGCCAACCATTTTATGTGCTACATCACTTCTCTTATAACAGACTCCTTTTGGCTTGAGTGAACACATCACCTTCATTGCTTTCCCTTAAATGTACAACTTAAAAGGAATTAAATCCAAGAGTCATATAGGGAGTCTTCTAGAGTCTGATAGGAAGTCTTCAAAGCACAGGGGTCATATAGGGAGTCTTCAAAGCACCGATTATAACCAAACACACATTCCTCTGTAATCTATTTGGTATAGAGGCTGTATTATATGTACTAAGATTCTACCCCAGAATACAACACAGGTTTATGTGGAAAAAGCTCTAATTAGGGATATGTTTAACCAGCTACAATTACCGGTTTTAGACCACAAGTAATACTGAAGTATATAGTGCAGTGCCAGAAATCATTTACCTTCTGCTGGGTTGGACTCTTCCGCTTACTAGTTTATGGTCTACATTTACCTTTCAAAATTTCACTATAGGAAACAGTTGAAGGCTCAGCACCTAAAATTCTCAGTTTTAAATCTTCCTGAGTTCGTCTTCGATTAAGAGGAACAGACCCTGCTGGTTAGTATCAAGTAATTGGCTAATGTAATACGACTCGACATTTAAAGGCCAAAACACATAGAAGCAATGCGAATTTCTCACTTGCGTCGATTCGTATTTTTTCAACTTTCGTAAGAAATAGAAAGCTTCTGCACAGAGGCTTCTTGATTTTTATCGTTCATTGCTTGAATGTTTGAAGAAATTTCGAAAAGTTGAAGGTTCATGCATAGCGAAATTTCAATCCTGATGCTTTGATTTTATGTGAACACTACCAAGTTCAACGACAGATGCTTGTGATGCATACATGTTTTTTGTGGGTTTTGCCCTTGAGGGTTTTAGTTTAGTCATCTCGGAATATCTGCTTTCAGATGTCATTTTGTGTTTGTGTCCTTCACAAATCTGGCTGCCGTTCCTTTCTTTGGAGGAAACGATTGACTTTCAGCAATTTGCTAAATTGAAAAGGTGATTTGCTGAGGCTCAGCAAGTCAATTTCAGCAATAAAATAATTTTCGGAATTTTCATTTCTGACAAAGAAATTTATATTCAGGACGAAGGAGTTAATTACAACATGATTGAATACTGTTTGCTTTTTAGTGCAAGGATATTTATTATCATCACAAACAGATTTTATTACAAATTGTTTACGTTGTTTCTTGTCTTCATGATGGTTTTTTTTCTTTTCAGTTATCGAGTAAATCATTTTCCTGTTCCTATATATGTAGGAAACACACTGTCAAACCTGAAGCGAAGTTTCGACACCTTCATGCTACTATTCTTACAAGATTGACGAGTAAAATATTTGTGAGATATTTGTCGTTTTTAACAATCTAACAGAGTTTTGTCACCAATATCTCAACCGGATTGAGAGTTATGCACAAAAATTTACTAAGAAAAAGTTGCTTAGAATACTCTGGACTCATCGGTATGTATTTATATACTACAATCCCTTCAGAGAGTGTAAGATAAAACAAGGAATATTTCAAAATCAAATTCGATGTTTGTGAATCTTATCAAACTACGAAAATCAACGCAACAATTTATTGCCAATTCGCTTACCACCCGTAGTGCCGCTGCTACCAACCATTCGTAACTTTACTCATATTTTCATGCCCGTATAATAAGTTTGTATCTACGTTGAAAACTGGCTACAAATTTTCGGTTGCTCTGCTGAACTTCTATTAATGAATGGAAGCGCGATAGGTATTTGCATGGAAATTGCATATGAAGCTGACGCAAAACTCTCGTGCAGCGGATAATACGAAATACTCACAGACAGGCACGGTTTTAACTTTAAAGTTGGTTGTCAGCACAAGTCCCAACAGCATCATCAGAACATATACGCAGCCCGAAATACCGTGGCGCAAAAGTTTCGAAAGTAGTCCAAAGTTTGATAATGCGATGCACACATTCGTATCGTCGTGGTTGTTCTACAGTGTGCGATTTCACGCATTCGCGATTGTTCGAGGCAGTGCTTTAGCATAGCTCAACAACTTTAGCTTTTCTTGATGGCCTTTGTTTGGGTGCTAAACGAATGCTTTTCAGTTTTGTTTTTGCCAAACATTTTCGACAGTGCTCGAAAGATATTGAACAGTATTATCCTCTAAAAGTTATAATTACAGTTCAAATTTCAATAATTGCTATGAACATATTGAACTGTGCTACCTTTAACAATCAAGTCCCTAGCTGGTGTATTCACTACATCTAAGCTCGTGTTTGACTGCCGCTCCTCCCTAAACGTCGTCTCAGGTAATTCACAAGTTCACATATGCTGGGTGCCGGGATATAGCGACATTTTGGGAAACTGCGAGGCCGATGAATTGGCCAAAATAGGTACGCTGCTCCCTGACATCTCTCCCTCTTTTGATGTAGGTGTCCCACTAGCCATGGTCAAATGGGCCATAAAACATAACTACCTTGAGGCAGCTAAAAAATCCTGGGTAAATGAACACACTTGTAGTGTTGCCAGACAAACCTGGAGCACTATTGACATTAGGCGTACTAGTCAGCTACTTAATATTAGCAGGAACTCCATCAGCACTACAATAAATGTGCTCACGGGACACTGCCTGATTGGTAAACATGCTGAAAGACTAGCACTGCCCCATAACGACTTCTGTCGCAGTTGTGGCTCTGAGGAGGAGGAAGAAACAGTACTTCATCTCATGTGTCAGTGCCCAGCTCTAGGCAGGCGAAGATAAAAATTCTTAGGATTCACTACCTTAACCGAACTATCTACATTAAGGACATTTGAATCACTATGGTTCCCAAACCTCTAGACGGGGGAGTCGCGTCGTCTTAGTGTGGTATCACATTGAGCCATTGTATGTGCTTAAGTGTGCTTTGCGTGCAAGGCTGCCACTCCTACCTACCTACCCTATCTTTAATTATACTTAAAATGCAAACAATTGACTATTATAATGAAATAATATCCTTATAATGAAATAATATCCTTTCTCTACAGGATATTCTAATTTTGTAATTAAAAGCATTTGCTACAGATTTGAATGCAGAAGCTTCTCCACAAAAATTTAAAAAATAACGAACGTTTTTCAACTTCGCTATAATTTACTTTTGAATTCATGACGTTTTTTATGTTGGTGGCGCTCCCAGTGACATGTGTGTCAATTTTCTGTCAACTGCCAAGCTTTCCGAGTTGGCGATGAGTGAATAAGCAAGCCTTATTTCAGTGTATTTGGATATTTCATTATTTAGTGGAAAAACGTTGTCACTGAAGTGGACTCTAGAGACTGGGAGATAATAAAAACGCCGTTGTTATGGAGAATAGAATGGTTGTGACATGATAACAGTTCTTCGCTAAGAACTCTATCGGTGATTTTGTTGAAAATTCATCATTTCTCAAAGATTTTGCTGTCAATTGATTCATATTTAAGGATAGAAACAACTTTAAATTGATTCGTTTCAAAAGCAAGTGTAAAAAGAAAAAAAAACAATTTGTGAATTGTTTCATTTTATAAGCGACTGTGGCCTCAGTAGCCGTATGAGTTACCGACCTCTTCAGCAAATCTCTATTGTGAATCTGACACTAGCATACACCTCCCTTACTTTCTCTGAGAAATTATGAGTTGTTCGCATGGTAGACCACCACATCCCGCGTCATCTTCGTTGTAGTCTCGGCCTTCATTAACCTATTTCTACCACTCACTCGTGACGTCACACCACCGTCAAAGGCTTTCTTTGATAAACACTTCCCTACACTTATTTCCGTAATTTTTCTTCTGATCAGAAATGTTGTCAAACCCCATAAAATCATGTTTCTCTTACAAGTATTCCCTCATCGCGGTTAAAACGTCATATGTGACTGACTGGCAGCATGCGAGAAAGATCAACTCGCTCAGTTCAGAAATTCTCGATTCTTTTTTAATAAACCCCTTATTTAGTAATACGTTTGAAACTTTTTTAGTTTCAGAAGATGAGATGAAAGTAAAATTTCCCCATACCAAGTTTTTCAAAATTTTACGTTTTAACCATTTGCAATGATTGGATATTTCTCTAAGCTAAGTATAATCATAAATCACTCTTACTCGTATATGTAGAATATGATTTATACAGGCAAATTTATGCCACCTTCTTTGGAGGCCTTAGTTTAGGATTTCATAAACTTTCCCAGTTAACATATTGAATAAAGTCATACACCAAGGCGACACCTTGTGACATATGTGTACGGGTATGTATTCGGTTGGGAAGAGTTTGTGCTCCATTCTGTATTTCGTTTCAGTATTTTGTGTATAAATCGCTCTTCTCTTACAAAGTTTATGCATGCAATTATTCATTCAAGCGGAAAAGAAAAATACACATCCCCTTTGGATGCCGCTAGTAAGGCAAACGGAAACTCGGAATGTGTTATGTACCAGCATTAGCACAGATTACGAATTACATTGTGTAGAAAATGATTTATTTTATGCCCCAAAAAAAGGAGAAAAGCTAAAAATATTGGTTAATGAAGCGCAAAACAACTAAAATATTGAATCCATGCACATAAAACTTGCGCACATTTCTGAAACAAAGAACTGAACATAAAAACCCGAAAACTGCAAGTCCAACAGTTAAATTTTAAGTGTTGTAAGTTTACTCCAAAATCACCGACTTCGCTGATGAGGAATGATGCTATCTTTGTTCAGTGTTTCAGTTATATATAGCCATGATTTTTAGCACCACAGACTAATAATTTTACAAGGAACAAACGCAAACTTTTGGTGCTTAAATACAAAATCACTGCAACAAAAAATGGCGTTTGCTCAATTTTCACCCTCTTCCTTTGTGTATTTTTAACATGATTCCAATACCGTCTTCTTTCTGACGAAGCTCTTTTGCGCCACAAAACTTTGTTCGAAATATTTGATCTATGTATATAAATACTAGAACAGATATTGATACATGCATCCTTATTTGTAGAATTGTCGAATTTGTTAGGAATTCAGCTGTTGATCTCGTGGGCGTAGCTTAGACTTGGCTAAGCCCTCATAAATGTGATGAATTTCTCAATTTACACGGTAACACTTAATTTCACGAAGATTGAGGAAGCCATGGGAATGCGTCGTTGAATTTGAGGATAGTGAAATGCGTAAATACTGTTCTCAAACAAAATTCGGGTACAGGTGGTTTTGTTGAATACAGTTTTGTTGAACTAACTTTTGAAATGCACAAAATTCTAATTGGTTCTGTATGCAGAGAAAGTGGACATGGCACCCATAATTAAGCTGACTGATACTGACATAAGTTCTTCTGAAGAATGGTGTAATGTTTATTAACACTTTATCAAACTAAATGACCTTCGCTCAATTCCTTGTTTTTTAATAGAATTGCTCTCTTTTGTACCCCATATTAGCCTTACTATTAATATCTCCTTTTGACAAATTTATCCCTACCAGAGTTGAAAGCCAGGATAGTAAATGGTTCAATGCACAATAAAATATTTGCCATAAAAACTGGACCTTTAACATATATATATATAACACCAAATCAAACCATCTTGTTAGAAACCGTATACCATCAGGGTTAGTTGCAGGACCTCTCTTATATTTGGTTTATCCAAATGATGTCACGAACTTGTTTTCTAATGCAACACTACACATGTCTACACTGTAAAAACATTGTACACTGGTTGATATTCGTATTATAAATACAAACTTCAATCAGATTTGGTAGAACAATGAGAATGGTCTGCCTGTGGAGTCCCAAGGTCTTCGAATATATAAAGAGGCGTTCTATATCATAATGCGACAGATATTTGAAGGCCTGAATTAAACCAATATTCCATAAAACAATGTTTGTACTAAGAAAACACATCAGATGGGTTTTGGCAAAATAAACCGTTCATAGTAAATACTAATTCCCGATTATATCTCAAACTTTGTGTAATATGGTCAAGGCAGTATTTGATATCTTCCAGGATATGGATGATTCTCATCTGGCCGTATTTCTTGCCTAATATACTTAAAGCTGTGAAATCTCTGGTAAATATGCCTGTAAAAATAAAGATAAACTTAATGTTATCTTTAATAAACCTTTTCATTATCTTTCACAATTTCCATATACTCGTACAATTAATTCTATATCACTCGAGAAACCTCTACCGACCTGTACTCTCTCACCTTATCATAAAATAATTCATACTAAAGACGCAAGCTATTCATTTCAGAGACTTCATGCCATTCCAACTGAAGTAGCCAAACATTTCTGCTGAATTTTTCGCATCCTGTTTCTGAGTATGAATTTTTTGTTATTTCTACTCGGCTTCGGAACTCCTTAACCTATAAAATGTTGTTATTCAGGAAATAAATGCATTTAAATTCGGAACTGCACCGGTTGACAACTAACTGCTATTTTCTCTACCAATGTTTGTCTTATATGCCGCATATTTTCGGTTATTGCCTTCTTTAAATAGCACACCGAAATGTCTGTCTGCGAACAACTGAAAGTAAAACTTCCATCATTGCGTTACATCTCCAATTTGGGTCCTATTCAGATACAAAATGTTTGAAGCGGAAAGGTTTCTACGGCTTCAGTATACACGGGCTCTGATAGATGGCTTTGTTTGCATGTAGTTAACATGCGTTTCCTCCCTTTCTTCTTATTCGCAACCTGCAATAATTTATTTTCTCTCGCTACCCACTTAAACGGCAACAGCATGGTGGAGCTTTGCCTGGCGCTGTGGTGGTAGTGAGAGCTGTCAAGATGTGGAAGTGTTCCAAAAGTTTCCGGATTTATTGTGGTTTGGCGATAGTAGCAGCACTAATTAAATTAACTGCAATTTCTGTAGCACCGCAAGACCACTGCTGCCAACATCAGTCGCTAATGAGTGTCGGCAATTAATGTAAATTATTAAAATCATTATTTGTATTAATGGAGTTCGCAGATATGGCGAAAAATTGTGGTATCGGGAATAAATACACACATTGAAATGCTATGCAGATTTTACCGCTTATGAGTACGACTGAAGTTATGTCGCCCTCGATTCTTCAAAAAGAAGAATATCTCGAAATCAACGAGATTGTGTTTTTGTTAGATTCTGAGAAAAATAGTCGGGATGTTAACACACATCATAAACAAGTGGAAGTCTATATAATGTTTATCCATGCATTTTTATATAATGAATTGCAGTGCTCTATGAAAACGTGAACCACAGATTGGAAAGGAAGCTTCAATGCCAAACCCACTATTGAGGGATGAAAGACCCATACAAAAATATATAGCAACAGTAATTGTGGTGATGGAAAATTATTGGAAAACATGGGTTAATGATAAGTATGGACGGAATACTTGTATACCAGCGTAGACTGAAATGTAATCGGCTAAGGCAGAAAACACAAAAACTCAGTTTATTTCTCAACATGGTCTCCTTGCAGCTCTACACATTTTGTCCAACAAGTCTCCAATTTCAGCGATTACCTCTTCATTCGCTGCAAAGCTCTTTCAACCGACCCATTTCTTCAAATTTGGAAACAGATAATAGTCGCAGGGGATCATATCTGAAGAATATGGTGGACAAGGAATCAATTCATAGCGCAATTTATATAATTTAGTCGACTTTATATAATCGAGTCGAGTTTCTATAATGGGAGGACTGAGCACTCGTGCACCGGAGCATTGTCCTGCTGGATTTTTATACCACATATACTTTCACAACTCAAGTCTGAGTTCGCCGATGAATTTTTTATTTGGGGACAGTAAGGAATATTTTGAATTGTGGGCATGGCAGTAAAATTATATTACAATAAGTATCACAATACAATTCTATATCCAATGATGACTGCTAAAACTACAGTTTTGATATGAGGATAACATGGAAAACCATGCACTAGTTCCGGCTTCAAATACTGAATACAAATATTAAAATAATTTCAAGGTCTCAAGATTTTTTGAACGTCATGGATATTGTGCGTGACAATGTTGAATGCATCTTCCACTTTGCGTAGAGGCATGTACGAGTATTTGATAAATGATTCGAGTGTTTGATATGCACTTGGTTTCGGAGCAAAGTTACTAAAAGAAGGCATGTGGTCATATATTCTTTAAGATGAAAATGCTTTCAACTTTGCTGTTAACTTCTGAATATAAGTGAGAGTCGAATTGATGTAGTACCATAAGCGTTTATTTTATATTAGATTATGGAACCTAAACACAATGAGGGTATATCAATTCATTTACTCCGCGATAATGTTTGTAGTTAGATAGATAGATAGATAGATAGATATATATTATTAAGGGAGTCATACACTGCAACCTGAAAGATCTATTGTAGTTACTTGTTTAAAAAAGTTACTTCTTTTTAGTTCATATTTTTCATATTCTCTCTTATTAATAGGAATTGAACCTCTGCGATATATAACAAACTGCTTCAAAAAGGACTTGTTACTCATTGAAAAATCGACTTATAAGTGAAACTATGTGTATATACGAGTATATAGAGAAACTTCTTACACAGATTTGATCTCGATTCAGTTCTCTGATCTCGGTTTCGTATTAAAGGAATTTAAATTAATTAATAAAACAGTGGAAGTAGCATGAAACTACCACAATATGAAACATGTTCTTTATTTAAGAAGCTACTATCTATATCCCTAGATTATTGATTATTTAAATAATATTAATATAATTATATTAGTCAATATTAGGGGTCTGTCCCAGGACTTTTCAAATTATCAATGCAATTCTGTCTTTGTCTGCCTTATACCGACAGCAAATGGCACGCTCGCCAGTCAATCATCCTCTTGAGCGGGATAGCATTGACCACATGCCACTCGTACCATCATCTCGGATTATACTTCCATCGCTGCCAACGCGTGTGTTCTTTAAAAATGTATGCATATTTCATATACGAGTATTTGCTTGCGGAAGGAAACTGAACCAATAAAGATAGAAGGATAAATTTGTGTCATTGATATAGCATACTTAAGCTCTCAAAATATATATTTTTTTAATTTATTGGAGGACATGAAAGTACAAAATTTTAAAGGATATTTTTTAAATATATCATAACATTTTTGTTTATAAATTTAAAAAAAAATAATATTGTCACATTGCAAGGATTCTCCTCTTCCAACTGACACCCATATTTCCATCAAAGCAGGAGTATGAGTAATTAAATAAATTTTTTGAAACTTTGATGTCATTTGAAGCTATAGTGCAGGTATGCGTATATGTCTATTAAAAGAGTATCAAGCTCGTAAAATGAAAGACTAAGTGCCCAGATTTAGGCTATATATAGTATCTAGTGCCAGGTGCATATCTAGTTTTCTATGGGTTAAAAGGTGATGTAATAAGTATGAATATTTGAACTCTTAGTTCAGCTTAGTTCACTGCACCTGAAATAATGCCGTGACCACATATGCAAGTTTGTGTATGAACACCTATCCAGAGTTTCCAAACTTATCATGCCATCTTTTGTATGAACTTACTCAAATCCAGCGTGTACTCAGTTTTTAACTATCTCTTGAAAATGCGGGCACTAAAGGTTTCTTTTGCTTGCCGTTTGTAACCATGAAGGTACGTAAATATTTAAAAACATAGTCAGCTACAATAAAAATGATATTGTTTAAATATATCAATAGATCTTAGATGAAAACGGAAGCCATGCACTAAACTGAATTATAAAAATTCATCAAAATTAATTCGATTTTTGTAGAAAATATGAAAAGTTTATCCCTGAATTCATATTTCAAGCTATGCCTACTTTAGTGGAATTAATTTCTAAATTATGTAGAAAGGTAAGAAATGAAGAGCAGCGCTTCAATTACCTTCTCAGTGGTGCGGTCATCAAGGACTTTGCTGGATATGACTATGAATCCAATATTAACAAGAACAATTTTACAGCGCAGTTAAGCGAAATTGCATTCCGCAGCGGTTGCATGTCATGTGCAACATAAGCCCTGAAATACTTCGCACATGACGACAACCGCAACGATGTAAAATTTTATACAAATGCGTGATATGTTAGTGACATGGCATAGAAAATTTGCGTAAAAAGTTTTAATGCACTTGAGTGGTTGGCTGCACTCGTACTAGCGTTGTTAATTTCAGAACTAGATATGCGTCACACGTCGCTGGCTGCCCTTGTGGCAGATGTGGTCTTGGCGTGTATGGACCTGATGTTGGCGAATGTTTTAAAATTTACTTTTTATTTAAATTTTGGTTTTCAAAGTGTAAATTAAATTTAAAAGCTTCACAAATGAGATTTGGTCCCACAAATTTGGACTTTTTTCATATCACAAACTACAAATTTAGTTCTCTGCTTGCTTAAATTGTAGTAATAGCAAGGAATGCTCGAAAGAAGGCATGACCTGATAATATACAGTCATACTCAGCTTCTGCGATTGATTTATGAATGGATTGCAGAACTACTCCATATCATCCTCATGCCATATTAACAGACAGGATTCGTTGAATATTTCTGTGCCAAATGAGATTTACGCGGATATATATGCGGATATCGAGCTCTGCATTCATAATCACAATCGTTGGCATCACTTTCAGAGCCAAAATTCCATACCTTTAGAGGTGTTTCAATACAACCAGTCAGGCAAAGGTTTTGCCTGGACCAAGACACCTAACCAGACGAATCCGACAGATAAGAACACCTCATCCTCACATATTCAACTATCGCCACTGCATTCGATAATCAATTATTAAATATAGCCGTGATAACTTCCGCCCAGTATTAATGGCGAGTTCCATGCAAGATTTATGAAGAGAATATAGCGCACACTAAATAGTTGTAGAAATTTAGGTGTAATATATACATCAACTACCCTGGCTACCTTCATGTATAAATTTAAGAACACTGGGGAGTCCTCATCGAATGTTTTGTAATGGTATTGAATGAAATTTTTAACTCACTCAAAATTATGTTGAACAAAATTTGTAAGCAAAAATGCTTCAACATCATGTTCCTTTATGAATGGAGCTTGAAAACCATGTTCTTCACACTTCAAATACGTTTCAGCTAGTTTGGTATGTGTGAATGTGCCTGCGGTGATGAGCAACTTAAGCACATTCGATGCAATTTTGTTCGTTTGCACAAATGATTCTCTCTCAAAAGTTTTTTTGCGACTTTAATTGTTCTCTTTGCCAAAAAGTGTGGAACATTTTCATGCAAACCGAATTGACCGACTTAAAATTTTTGAATCTTTAGTTTTGGTATTTGCTTTGTTTAAATAGTAGTAGTGTTCACACTGTGATTAAGTGTAGACAGCTTAAGAATACTTTATGATCAGGATTATTAAGAAAGTCGATTCTTTGTGAACTTTGCGTGGAATAGAGTGGGATGTGGTTCTTCTTTTGTATTTCAACTTTGAGACATTTCTAGCAAACTAATTTCACATCTTTATTATGTTCCTTCCAGACTAAACACACTGTCAAGGGTGAATCAATCATAAAATAATTTATGCGGTCTATCTTAAAGTGTGCAGGAGCATGTTTTAATTACATTTAGTAAATAAGTTAACTCCCATAGAGAAATAAGAGTTCAGACCTCACTGCACACACCTCAAACTAGAGTATAAAAATTTGTGAAAAAGAATACTTCAAGCAATTTCCGTTATGTCCCCCTCCCTCCCCTAGACTAATAAGCCTTCAAAGCAATTCAGTTCGATTATGGTTCAGAAGCAGGGCAAATAAATACCTGCATTGTAGTGAGTATATCAAGCGTTGGGGTTAGTCAGACAAAGTTATTAATGAAAGTATATATATATATATATATATATATATATATATATATATATATATATATATATATATATAATCTATTTACTAAGCATCTCCAATTCATTGAGTTATTTTATGAGTAGTTAAGCACGTATTAATAGCCCATGACTAGTTTAATTGCATATTTATCCGCAAGGACATGCTTCGCCACACGAGTCAATTTACATTTCTCTTCATTTACATGGAATTAATCGATAAGGGAACAATTTTGGAATGGGCGCTCGGATTAATTTGCATCATTCAGCACAAATTTAATTGTTCTTCAAAATTGCATCCGTTGTTTGGTTGTAAAAATTAAATTTCTCGAATATCAGCAACTTGCAATTCTCGTAATTTTAGACATTTCAATCGATATGCATTCCAATTGTGGTTTGATTGGTTTTTTCTTCATTTGATTGCAAAAGACGCCACAGATGTACATATGTATGTGAAATTTGTACTCGTACTATGTGCATACAAACACATGTTCGGCATACGTAACCTCCTTTCCTATCCTCGCCTCAGTCAACACTGCGTCTGTGTACTGCTTTACTGCAGCATACCAAAAATTTCGTGTGCACAGATAGCCGATGTTTTATGACCTTTGTAGAACTCTGGCCTTCTCAGACACCACAATAAATTAGTCCGATGGATGCAATGGCTCCAAGCAGGGGCTAAAAGTATTTATTAAATTTGAGCAATTGAACAGAGTTTTGTAACTATCGAAAAGTTTTCAGAGCCGTGTCCGTCCGCTCGTTTTTGGTCACTATTCTGCCAAAGCGTTAGAGATATTTTATATAACCTGGCAATCTCCCTAATGGCCGTGAAACAAAATACATGTCCACCCTATAAACTCCCTATCCTATATGCGACTCACTTAAAATGATCACTGCTTCTCTCCTCTCGATACTACCAACTAAAATTTTCGATTAATAAACTGTGAAAAAACAGACTTCTTGTCATTTATAACTAAACAAAAATAAACGTTAAATATTTTTTAAATTTTATTACAGATAAGTCACTAAATAAAAGTTGTACAACATAAACAACAACTCATAAATTGAAAGTCATAAACAACGACTTATAAATCTTATTTGCTCTAAGGGACATTTCCCTGCTATATGAGGATTGGACCTTTTCTGCATTGTATCGAAAGCAGTCGAAACAAATCAGAAGGTTATGCGTGCTAACGATGAGGAAGTTGTGACTTAGAAGCAGAAGCGATAAGAATTTTATGCGCGTGAACGGAAATTTCTCAAAATGTTATAAAAAAGTGAACAAATTGCATTAACTATTGCGTAAGGATATCAAAATACTTTCAGACTAACTTATCCCTGAAATATTTTTGAATTACTTGACGCAGGACTCAGATTCAGAACGTATCAGCTTCTTTAATGTAGACGGTTGGTTGTTCCCTTCACTCACGTTGTCGCACAAAATCATCTTCACGGTTCGCTGGTCACAAAAATCAGATTTAGTGTCCTCTCGCGTGTGCCTGCTTGAATATTTCTAAAAATTTGTTTAGGAAAAATTGTTGAATCAGTGCTTTTGAGTTTTTTGTTAGATTTCTTACTTTTGTGTTGGGTACATAAGTTTGCTTTGAAGTAAGAAGTCAACTTACACAAGAGGCGGGGGTGAAGTTGATATAAAATCGTATAAAATATCGGTCATGAGGTGTTTTAGGAGAGATTATAAACTAGCACAGGCTGGTTCCACATCAAGTCTGTGTTTAAGTTTGTGTTTATTAGTAACTCTAAACCCATACAAGATGTGCCAATATAATTTTACATTACTATCCAAATTGACTCTGTAAATCTTTGTTACTAAACTGTCGCGTCTACTAAGATATAAGAAGAGTTGTAAGTAAAATTTTTATTATGAGCTGGCAGTACACACAAGGATTGTAGATATACTTATATACCTACATACAGATATAATATCCATGTTCTTTAGTACTAATTTCCTAATCTTTCACGTATTTAAGGTACTTAGGGCGGCTTCCGTGGTCTAGTGGTAAGCATGCTAGCTGGCTTCTCAGTCATCAGGGCACAAATTCGAATTCTACCCAGGACATGGTCTCCATATGCTTCTCTATAGATCTTATGCTCTTCGTGTCGTAGCATTAGTTGCGAGTACTCATTCCCCCATTCCTCTCAGACATCAATCTTAGTGTAAGGTATACGTGTCTGTCCTCTGAAAAGTTCATGGCGTTTCTTGGGATGCGCGCGGTGTTATTCCATCGATTATCTTGAATAGGGTAAAACGATCACCGGCGCATACTATGCAGAGCTGCTGGATCGATTCGATGCAGTTTTGAAGCAAAAACGACTACTAGGACAACGTACCGTCGCACAAGTCCGCAATTGGAATGGCCAAATTGCATGAATTAGGTTATGAATTGATCCCTCATCCAGCATATTCTGCACATTTAGTCTATTACGACTATTTCCTGTTTCCAAATCTCGGTGGTAAGGGATTTGGGTCGAATGAAGAGGTCATCGATGATACATATGTCTATCTAGACGGTCTCGTATTATTTTTTATGCCATAAAAAATTGGAGAAATGTTGGATGAAGTGTATCGAGCTAAAGAGAGGTTGGATGAAGTGTATTGAGCTAAAGGGAGACTATGTAGAAAAATAACACTTTTTTTGCCGAATTAATGTATCATTTCATGTTATTGGGACAATCTTACAAGGTTTTGCCTTAATGTCCCAAGGTGAACGTAAATTAATAATAAATAAATAAATAGAGTGATCCTTATTTCAATTTTTAGGGATTTATTCTTCGGTCTTATACTAATGATAATAAGAAAGTACATATTAAAAGAAATAAAAGCCTTGGTCCAAGTAAGATTTCATCAGAATCAGGCATTTTCATAATCCAATGTTGTTGCTATTGTTTCTCGCTTAAGGCCTTTGTTTTATATGCTTCACCATGCAAATTAAGTAGGTTTCTAGGTGAGCTTACCCTACCATAAATCTCAAACAACATATTCCCAGACAATGTGTGAATATGTTGGTGGACCGAATATGCAAATTTTTCATAATTTTCTGTCTGATCTCAATTTGTGGACCAACCAAAAGACCAATTAAAGTGAAATTGTGTATGAGATCAGAGTCCACACCTACAAAAGTTGTATAGTTTTAGGAGTTGTAACGAACGTATTTGATTTGTTTCTGGAATAAATCTTATGTTCAGTTGCAAAAGTGTTCCAAGGTTGTAGTGCATATCTAATAGGTCCATACCCCTGACTATTATCATTGTTGGGGCATATTACTTCAAAAGTTTCCCCAATATTTTGAAGCAACACAAAATTATTTGTTCTCGAATACTGGTCATAGTGATACAAATTGTAGAAATGTGGATATTTGTGACAATGTATTTTACCTGCAATTCAGCCTGCAATTTAATCACCCAAGTGCCTGGCAAATGACGTTTTAATGAGTGCTAAAAAGATTTCAAACATTGCTTCGCATACAAAAAGGTTGAAAGACTAGATTGAAATGCTCAATTTAACTCGAGGACCATTCTGAATACGAATTATTGTTGCATGAAAGGCTTCAACTTAGTGTGCATCACGGGAATTTCTGTTGCGGAAAATAAACTCATTTAGAGGAGATATTTATGCATGGAAATTATTGTCTGTGGTGTATTAAAATTATGTTTGTAATTCTTTTATGATACTTAGCAAATAACTAAATGCTAAAATATAGTTATTATAGTAGTGCTTTATTAATTGTCCTGGGGCAAGGCTGGATGAATGCACACCACTTTTGTCCAGTCTAGGTACCAATACTTAAAAGTAGGTACAGAGAATTATGATTCAAATAAGTTCCCTTCTTATGCCATTTTAGGAGTATTCAGACAATCCAATAATTATTCTATGTTCAGGATGCTACTACCCAGAAGACTGGAATATAAGCAGCATAACTTCACATACATTTGTAGATGTACTACCAGATGTAGGTACAAGGATATTCACCACTATCATACTACTTTGTATAATGTTTAAGACGAGTATCGAGATGTGCGCATACAAAGGTGTTCTATTAGCAGTGAGCCCTCTTCCATATTTTTAGCTATTCCATATTTGCAGCAATTCTTCACCAGCTTCTTTAATCGCAGTTTGCGTTCTATTTCTAGAAATATATGGAACTCTTCACTTCTAGCAAGCATTGTGCAAAAACTTTGCTCCAACTTTGTTCTCCAATGACACCGCTATAACTTAAAAGAATACGTCATCAAACACGTACAGAAACAAGCGAATTAAACTATTTAAAAAAAATTCAAATGGAAATTAGAGTTTACGAGCATAACTGGAAAGGCTGCAACATTACAGCCATCAGAAAATATTACATAGCATGATATTGCATGCACATTATCCTTGGCGGAGCACGGAGTGGAAGAAGTGACTCGTAATTTTTCTGTGTTTCGCTGCAGCAGTAAAACTTTTTTACACGAAAACTTTTGAGTACGTTTGTGGAAGCTGACGCTAAGGTGAAGTAAAGTTTCAATATAACTCCGTTATGTAGAGCAATTTGCATGCAAAATAAACAGATGGATACAATTACCATATTTTGTTACATGCAATGGAAACTTTATTAAAAACACATTTATTAGCTATCAAATTTAAATCTTGATTATTATTTATTGCTAATAAAAATTGCTGAATGAATTATTGAAAATTACTCTTCAAAGGAATTGTTTATATGGATGCTACATAACTTCAAGAAACATTTGTAACATTGAAAAAATTGTTGTAATAAACAAAGTTTCAGGTGCGGGTGCAAGGTGTGTGGTCAGGGGAGAGAAAAGAAAACAAACTTTCGTAAGGTTTCTTCAGAAAACTAATAACTTCTCCTGTTTCTTTTCTCAACCACACAAATTCTTGCAACCTTACCTATAAATAAGATTCCTGTGAATAAAGTTATGAACATCTTGGTCTAAGAATGCACAGAGTAATGTATGAAGTAAGTGAAAATCAGAAGCTGGTAATTAAAAATCTGTATTCCGAGTACTTGGAATTTTGTGCTTACTTTCAGCAACACGCACGCATTTAGTCATTCAATTAACGGAGCTAAGAAACATTTTCCAATTGAAGCCACATTTTCATTAAATTGTTACGAAAATTATGTTTGCTAATAGAATCAGTCACTGGATTGTCTCAAGTATTTAGTACAAAAACTTCTGAGTAATGATTTAGCTTTAATAAAAATGGTTTCATTTTACTGCAATTTAATTAAGAAAAAATTGGCAAAGTTTCATTTCACTACAACAGTTTGAAAAGTTTCACTTTTGCTTCCTTTTCAGTCTTATCCCTCTGGCTGCCAAGGCCCAAATAAACTGCTTCGAAGCTCTATAGTATTTCTCGTGTAACCAGAGATCTGGTTGCCTGAATGTTCTAGGACATATGAGCAGACTGTTTTTGAGTAGAAATGAGTTAGCAACAGTGGTGATTTTATAGTATGAGTAAAGGAACAATATCAGTAAAGACTTAGAATACTAAATATGTCGATCCTTTCTTAGCTGCCCAATCGACTATTCCCGATGTCAATTGAATTTAACATTTGTAATTTGAGTATTCATTTCTGTTGCATGCATACTGAAAAGGTCATTTCATCACAATATACTTGTATTGTATATATTTAAGGATGCTACCACCCTTTCGGGTTCAAGTTATATAAGTTATCATACCTGTTTCATGAATACTGAAATGGTCATTTCATCACAATATACTTTTATTATATATACTCGTATATATACCCTCGTCTTTCGGGCATTCAAGTTATATAAAGGGTTTTTCAAAAGAAACGCTACAAAAGTAAATCGATAGTGACAGCAAACGACGCCATATTTTTTCCCGCTCTTTTGACATTTCTGTTCAGTAAGGATTGCCATTTCATCATGCAAAGATATACGGGCCAACAACGAGTCGAAATTATTAAAATTTACTACCGAAATTCGGAGTCAGTCGCCTCAACTTTAAGAGCGCTACGTCCAATTTATGGTCGTCATAATTGTCCTAGCAGATCAACAATTGAGCGTCTAGTAGAAAAATTTGAATCCACAGGCACAGTACAAAATGTTTCCGTGCCAGTGAGACAAAGAAGTGCCCGTAATGTGGAGAATATTGCTGCCGCTGAGGCTTCAGTTCAAGAAAGCCCAAATGTGTCTCTCACACGTCGTTCTCAAGCGTTGGGCATCTCTGTGACGTCGTTGTGGCGAATTTTGCGAAAAGATCTTGGCCTACATCCTTACAAGATCAAATTGACGCAAGAACTGAAGCCGCTTGACCATCATAAGCGTCGTATGTTCGTGAATTGGGCTGAGCAACAACTTGAAAATGATTCGGATTTTCATCGGAAAATCATCTTCAGCGATGAGGCTCATTTCCGGCTGAATGGCTTCGTCAATAAGCAAAATATGCGTTATTGGTTAGACAGCAATCCACACGTACTCCATGAGTCATCATAGCATCCCCAAAAAATTACGCTTTGGTGCGGTTTATGGGCCGGCTTCGTCATTGGGCCGTACTTCTTCCGTGATGATCAAGACCGGCACATTACTGTGAATGCGAATCGCTACCGTTCAATGATAACCGAATATTTTTGGCCCCAATTGGATAATATGGACTTGGAGGACATGTGGTTCCAACAGAACGGCGCCACAAGCCACACAGCGAATGCCACAATCAATTTACTGCAAACCAAGTTTGGTGAACGTGTTATCTCACGAAATGGCCCAGTCGATTGGCCGCCTCGGTCGTGCGATTTGACGCCGTTAGATTATTTCCTGTGGGGCTACGTCAAGTCTATGGTCTATGCCAACAAGCCAGTGACGATTGATGAACTTCGTACGAATATCAAACGTGAAATTGCAGCAGTATCGGCCGATTTATGCTTGAAAACCGTTGAAAATTGGGTTCAGCGTCTGGACTTCTGCAAGCGTGCCTGTGGTGGCCATGCAAAAGAAATCGAGTTCCATACATAATGGCATCGAACGTACTTTCACAGGAATAAAGAATTTCATTGATATCTAAAACCGGTTTTGTTTTATTTAAAAAAACTTTTGTGGCGCTCTTATTCAAAAACCCTATATACTCGTATATATATATAAAGTTTGCGGCCATCATTATTCCACACTATTAGAGATAATTTTATGAAAAGATGGTTACCCTAAGATAGATCCAGATAGATATATGGCCCAAATTGAACAAAGGATACTCCCACCTCTCTTTTGAGCGCTCTTATTGAAAAACCCGAAAAATGTTCATTAATGTGTCATGAAATGGCCATTTCATTACAATATATTTTGGAATTCCTTTCTGGCATTCAAGTTATTTGCCCACTTATCAATAGAAATATAATTTTATTTGGCTTCAGCCTGATATAAGTTAGAAAGATACTTAGAAAAAATCAGCTTTTAAGAAGGGGAAATTTTATTTATGGATAACTGGGAAGAAAGTTCTCTTTTACGCAACCACCAACGCAGCATACCGTATCATCTACGCAAAGTCTTCGCAGCCAAACCGTTAATTCCCCTTTTGACTGAATGCGACTAAGCTACGAGTAATATTGTTGTACCGCATGTTGCATAAATGTGCTTCTGTGTGCTGCCATGATTATGGATACATCTGTTCTTTTCAAATGATCCAGAGAAGACTCTTAAATTATATATGCTTAGCAAACTTAAGCACCTTAATACTCCCAAGTTACATATTCTCAATATGTTTCTTTTAAAATATAATTCATTCAGGCAGGCATGCATATTCCTCACACAGTCTACAATGGAAATGCGTAGAAAAATATGAGCAAGTGTCGTAGGCATTGACGGAAGACAAAACGACAACCTGTGCACAGCTTTAATCAAGGGTATTGTCGACGTCATCAATGAAAATCACAAAGCGTCAAAAACAGCAGTTGTTGTTACTGGCAACTGAATTTGCTTCCACAAAAATATAAGATACACCCTAAGAGAGCCCACCAGCATTTCACTTTGCCACATTGAAGGCACAAAAAGAAAAAAAGTAGACTAAGTTAGTTCTCCTGGTATTAAAGGTTCTGCCTTAAGTATTTTATCTTTAGTTGGCCGGCTTACAATGGCTGCACCTTCACAAAGCTCCATGAAAGCATCCACTTCTTACGTCCTGGCTGTGGCAGTGAGGTTTTGACAAGCCAACCACCAAGGCAGAGAGAGTTTGAGACTTTATTAAATTGCACAAAGCAGGCGAATGACTTCGAAAGCCAAAAGATGTCATCAACAAGAGCATCAGTATTAAGTAAAGATAATTACCGTGAATCTGAACAAAGATACTCGTATCTTGACAGAGTGAAGAGCTTGTGACTGACAAATATTTTTGTGATTAAAATGATGCTTCCAACAGATTAGCAAATAGCAGTCTGACAAAATGGAAATTATTTTATTAATGTCTCCAAATAATTTAATTAAAATTGCATGAATGGAGATGAAAGGTAAACAAAATTTGAATGTTTTTAGCAAAATTATTGGAGAGGAGGACATTTGACTTGTCTGGAAGATATGGAGAAAAGAGTTTGTAAGATATCATAATATGTGTGTGAATATACTTGTAGGAGAATCTGCAGTATTGCAACTAGTCTGTGTGTTACTTATTTGATAGAAGAATGTTTCTTAATGTCAGTCATTTTGATACAAACAAGTGAAATTCCAACATCAACAAATTCAATGTATTTTATTCTATATTGGAGTATCATTAATTAAAGCACTGAGAGACACCCTACATGCGGGGAAGCTAAATCTTAAACTACCGTATACAAATCAGGAGATTTGGATTTGGGTTTATCTCATATGAAATTGAACTCTTCTATTTTAGGACTGAATATAGCACCAAATTTATCTTAGTTTAGATATATATTAAAATTCCTGCTGAACAGAAATTGGTATTGAACAGAAAGGGGGATCATCTAACTAAGGGAATTATTATTGTTTCCCAATTAGTGTTGAATACACTACCAATGTTGAATCAGTGTTAACAAGAAGGACTTCATGTATTTTATTATTGTTTCATAAGTAAATTTGATCGAGACATTGGTGATATTTAGAATCGTTAGAATATATTCACACATATTAAGACCACTGACAAATCAACGTCGCTAATTGAAGTATGAGAAGGATATTGGATAGAAATGTATACGCCTTCCTTTAGTTATCACCACAAAGCACTCTCAATGATCCTATTAAGGAGACTAGATACTTCTCCATACTCTGCATACAAATCAATCCTTAATAAAATGTGGACAAGTGGCAATGATCAATGACCTAGGTGACTATCGGAGTTGGTTGGTTTTAGTGGTTGATCCCAGTCGGTCCTCACATGGATCACAATTATCGCCTTAGCGACGTTTTGATACCACAACCTCTCCTAACGCCGGAGAAAACGACGGATTGTTCACTAAATCCACTTTGTGGAGTTTAGGTATCTTAAAAGATCTTTCGGTTTTACACCCGAGAGATCGGATAAACTCGCTAGGAAATAGTTTCCTAGTGTTCTATTTCTTGCGGCCGCTATCGGAGTATTGCTGACAAAAATCATTTTCCAGGCTTACTGTTTCTCTCGACTTGGTAGACAACTCGCCAGTATCCAACTCCCAGAATTTTCTAGGAACGATTTTTTGTTAGAAAGCATTTCAAAGATTGTATCCTCGACTATGTTTTTAAAGCAATTTTCGCTTTGAATACATCATGTGTGATTATTGTCAATTGTGAGGCCACCCACCTTGTGGAGAGCGTTTCTCATGTTGATATGTTTCGTCAAAATGTTATGAACTCACTGAGTTGGAACGCCCACAATCTCGAAAATTCTTCAATCCTCCATCATTCAACGTGTGATCCAGTTCAGTTATTATAAAATTTTGCAACTATGAACAATAATAATATGTATTATTATCGTTGAGAGTATGTCGCACTGCGACCTATAAGATCTAATGTGCCCCCTTCGTGGACCTAGAGTATTTCTCTTAGCCCAATTCCCTCGATGAATTGCAGTATTGGTCCTACTTCACACAGTCTGAGTTAGTCATCGAGTATGATGAATACGCCAAGGTGTTTCCTTCTCTTGTGCATCAGGGCGGAGCAAGTTCCTAACACATGTTGTGCGGTCTCGTCCTCTTCCTTGCAGAACCTACAGAGAGCATCAGGGAAAATTCCCAGTTTTGTTAGGTGATAATTCAACCTACATTGTCCTGTTAACAGTCCCGTAATGATTCTCAAGTTGTTCTTCGTTAGATGAACTATGAACATATACTCAAAGCAATATGTTGGGAGATAAGTTGGGAAGGTTCTTCGAATTGCTCTGGAGAGCAGCCTTCAGGAGAATCTCTCATGTGGGAAGCAAACACAAGATGCCACTGTCTAGTTTTATAGGCAGATAGACCGATCATTTCGGTAATCTCCAAACTAACAATTTATAACTAATTCCAGTATCAAATCCTTTTAAAAGACTATGTTTCATTTCAAATTATACGCTATTCTTGGAAATGGGTAAACATTCGCCTATGAAACTCAATCAGTCCAATTCTGAATACAAATTCCCCGGGAATTTTTTCACTTTTCCCATTTCTCCTATTCCAAATAAAAACTCTCGAGAATTTTCTCCCTTTTCTCATATTCCATTTTTTACAATTATAGATTTTCGGTTAACGAGTACAAATGTATACTAAACCTTAAACAAACCCCATAAGAGGCCGAGGGAAGGTATATTTAAGGGTGTTATACACTGTGACCTGAAAGATCTATTGTGATGGCCGAGGGAATGGGACGTAAAAGTCGTTAATTCAATAGGCGCTCACAATGCTAAAAGTTATACGTGACATCTCATTGGGATTAACCAGTCTCCTGAATGCAAAAGAAATTTGCAAAGAACATAAAAGTGCATGCCCGATCCGACTCCCTTAAGGTTTCCACACGCAATTAAACCTTATATAGATATGATTAAAGGGAATGCCTTTCAGCCGAAAATTAATTATGCCTTCTTTCAATAAGTGTGGATCTGGTAAACACTTTTACTTGGTGCTACTTTCACTCACATTTTTACGCTCTCCTTTTCTATTTCGAAATATCCAGTGCGGCAATCTCCTGGGGACCAACTGAATCTAAGCAAAGTTATGGCGAGTGTACACCCAAAGAAAAGATACGCTTGCGGTTTTAATTTTATCAATGAAGTAACAATATTGTGGCGAAAATTAGTGATTGCTAATAGCCTGATCACTGGATTTTGTCAAAACTTGCAAAAGTTTTTCAAAATTTAGCTTTCAATAAATAAGTTTAAAATTACATCAATTCAGTTTCGAAACATATGACGAAGTTTATAACAATTTAACGTTTGTTTCTGTTGCAGTCTGATCACTGCTGCTTTCAATTCACCACTGAGCTCAACTGTCACAGGATATGCTCTCTAATGTATTTATCTCGGCTACTTTCGAAATCATTCCAACACATCGAGAGCGTGGGCAATTTGGATGAAACTACATCACTGCTTACTCATTGTATCGGAGCTCTCTCCCATTATCACAACGGCCTATCACAACTGACTAATTGCAGTAAGAACAACGAGGTAGCAGCGCTTATCGAATGTCCTAGAAATATTCGTATGTAATGTTATTAATTGGAAATTAATTCTGGTTGATGCTCAGTCATGCCAGCTGAAATCTGTCAAGTGACGATTTGTCCACGGAAGGGAGTAAGAAGTGCGTTCTGGGGATGGTGCAGCAGCACACTTGCTGGGTATTATTTATTGAAGTGTGAATATAATTAATTAAGAGAAATAATCTGTAAATATGTTCTGCAATGGCACATTAAATTTAAATGCAAATGTAAACATCACTTTTATTACACACTTCAACAATAATAATGACATTAATTTAAAAGTCAACTGATGGAATGTACATTTTTGTTGGAATAACTCGATTGTTTTGCGGTCATTCAGTCAGAAGCGATAAGTGGGAAACTTAAATTGAAGTGACTTTGTTCCCTACTTTAGGGAAATGAATTGCAAGCTGAAAATTTTAATTGTGATCCACCTTTCTCTATTGCACTCACTCAGCTCTATAAAAAGCAACTAGGATACGGGGAGTCGTACTGGTGGACGATGCGGAGGATTTCACTGGTACGCCGTGATTTGTACCAATTCGCGATTTCAGTGTTTCTGGAAAATCATTGAAGTGCCTGAGTGTTTCGTTTATAAGTAAGTACCTTTATAGCGGGGGTATCACAATGGACCCATGGTGGTCTGAGTGAGCTGGTCCGTAGAGTACCTTTATAAGCCAAATAAAAGCTAAACAAAAAGGCCGAAAAGGTTTAAAAGTGTCAATTTCAGTTTGCACATAATAAATATTTAATTCTCCCTAATTTAAGAGGTACATCATTATCGATTTGCAAAAATAAAAAGTTTGCCTTCGCAAATTTGCAACAAAGCAATCACAGAACAGCAGCGGCATTTTTTCTCCATGTGTAGAGCAGAAAAAACGCCTTATCAGTCACCAGCAACAAAAATGGCATCCAGCGGAAGCAGCTAAGTACACGACTAGCTGCGAAAGGTCCTTCCTTGGCGCACACACACCCGCACTCGTCTATGTGCACAAACGGTACTAAAGCAAAATTTGATTACACAAAAGCAGAAGTTTCGCCGTCCTCCAGATTGGATTGCCACTGTTACCTTTTTACGAGTACGAGTATCGCTGCTCCAATTCCTATGTGCTTGGTATGTGTGTGCGCCGGCTGAAGTGGCGCTCCAATGTGTTCACATTGCGAAATGGAAATGCCAAAGTAGCAAGCTTTTAACATAATTTTTCCGCCAGAAGTTTGAATTGCGCGCGTGCAGGCTCGCCCGCTCGCTGGCATCAAAGTTGCGGTGTGTCGAAACTTTGTTAAGGTAGAAGAGGTTTAATCGAATTTGCTTTATCGATGGGAGTTTAAAATTATTTTATTTGCCATTGTTTCAGCAGAGAGTTGAAAAGTTTTCCTGGTTTTTTATGGGTGCATTTACGAAAATTTGTTAATTATTTCAGTCGACCAAAAGTACCTGTAAAAAGGCCACAACTGCCACATAAGTTTGTAATGATTGTAATTTTGTTCAAAATGCTTTTGTTTCAGCGGATTGTTTAGAGGGAATGTTTCTGAATGCTGGATAGTTTTCCATTGGATGGCTGAATGCCACTCCAATGGTTTGGTGAAGGTTGAGTAGTAGCTTGTGTACTTAAGTGTTTGAAATTTCTATTATTATAATTAGTCAGCCCATCATGGAATTTGTGCTAAGGTTTTGGACAGAGACTACTAGAATATGAGGCCTCGAAAAGGAAGCAATAAGGAACACCACTGCACAGCAGAGGACCACTTTTAAATACTCAAAAGGTATAAACGCTTTACATAAACGGTTGCGAACCAGGGACGATCCTGAGCAATCATATTGTTAATGCAAATATTTACTCATACACAATCCCATGGTAGCACTGAGCGAGCAGTATTTTATTTTCCTTGTTTTGTTGGAATACTCTTGCTTAAAATCACATTTTTGTACTTAATTGAACAGAAAACCAACTTTTAACATGCTGCCTCCTTCCCTTCGGGGAGATGGTGAAGACGACGTGTAGAAAACTCAGATATAACTTAATTTTCTGCGCAATGCTTGCAATTAGTTTCAAACGAATTCATTGAATTTGTAAAATTCGCAATGTTTTGCGATGCGATGCAATGTAAAAAGGATAAAGTGTGCAAGTAAAACGAGATTATTGATGTGAAGGATATTTTAAAAATTGGAGAAACACCAAAGAATGTAAACATTCTCTGGCGGCGAAGCTACTTCTTTATGTGTTTACATTCTTTGGTTAAATAAGATGAAAGCTATTTTGACAGGTGTGCTTCCGGGCACGTTTCTGCGTTTCTGCTCTCGTATCTGCGAGCCCCACTATGACCCCCCTTCCTTAAAGGGTTACAATTTTGGGGAGATTTATAGTTATTTTAAACCCCAAATGCTTAAAGAAGGACGAAATAATTTGTGCATTTGAGCGGTGGATATTAAACACAAAAGTAGGCGTAACAGGGTGATAAGCGGTTCTTCCTGCGGTGATATATCCATTGTCCATCTGGTCGTCTGCACACTTTCAAATCGTTAAATATATTTTAATTTGACTTCAAGTGAATATTTCCCGGATTTCAAAGTATGCTCAAATTCCCTTAGGAATCACAGCGGGGAAAGAACAGGACTACCTCCCATATATGTAATAGTGGACAAATCATTAGGTTAGGTTAGGTTATCGTGGAAGCCGGTCCGCACCAGCTCACTCAGACCACCATGGGTCTATTGTGATACCAACGCGTAACAATGCACCTCCGATTCACTCGTCGAACCATTTCGAAGCCCTAATAAACCGCAGGATTTGTTTGAGCTTCGCACCAGAAACTTCTGTAAGTGAACTAAAAGCGTAATTGTCTAAAGAGCCAGCTCTGCTTCTATCCATACCGGGGCACCTACAGAAGTGATGTTCCTCATCATCCTCATCCCCACAGCTTCTGCAGTATTCATGAGAGAATACTCCGAGCCTGAGAGAATACTCCCAGCCTCGATATTCCTATGTCCCGGAACCCATATACTGCGTACCCTGAAACGGGTTTAAGGTTTGCCGGAGAGATCATTGAAAGCAACCATATATAATGGAAACTGATTACATAATGGCTTAAATTGGAATAAGGACTTCATGCCAGATATGAATACTTCCACGCCCACACTCACGAATATTCCAAGTATTAAATTTATAAAATACTTAAGAAAATTTTCTGTCAAAAATCAAAGCGAGATTATAAAGACATATGAAAGAAATCGTTGGAAGTAGATGAGAAATTGGCTAATCTAACATACTCTCGGGACCTCAATTAAAGTGAACCCGTTCTCATTATTAGACTATTAATTAAATGATGTCAAAATAAGGGACTAATGAAAGTTATATGATTTTATATGTATGCAAGAATGTCCCCACCACTGTTTAACAGTCATGCCCACAATTCTTACAGAGACATAATTGGGGACTCTATCTTTGACTTATCAAGGAAATTTTAAATAAATGGTCTTGAGCTATTAATATGCTAACACGCCCATAGGCGTCAATACAATATTCCAGCTCTGTAAAAGACGTTCCAACGGAAGCTCTATTATAGCAGATAAATAGATCAGGTATAGGCTTAGTGCTAAAGGAAGACGCAATCAAAATAATTTCTACGCCCACACAATGTAGAATTCTGTAATATGAGCACACAATTTTAACAAACATGTATTAAGTAATTTCGATCGAATATCTCCATAGTTAACGCCCACTTTATTTATATGAGGGTGAGTTGATAAAGCACTCGTACCGTAGAGTACAGCTTAATTCGTAGTTGGCGTAACCCTACCTCAGCCTTCTTCACTGGTGAGTTGATAAAGCACTCGTACCTTAGAGTACAAGCTAATTCGTAGTTGGCGTAACCCTACCTCAGCCTTCTTCACTGGTGAGTTGATAAAGCACTCGTACCTTAGAGTACAGCTTAATTCGTAGTTGGCGTAACCCTACCTCAGCCTTCTTCACTGGTGAGTTGATAAAGCACTCGTACCTTAGAGTACAAGCTAATTCGTAGTTGGCGTAACCCTACCTCAGCCTTCTTCACTGGTTACCTTTCACTTTGTAATTCATCAAGTTGTTGTTACTCTGACCGTCACAATTGGGTGGCCAGCCCACGAAAGCAGAGAAGAACATGGCTTCCCAATTCCGTAGTTGTACTAATGAAAAAAAACCAATCCAATCAAGTGAAATTAAGAGACAGAGACTTCTAAAACCAAATGTGGGCTAGTACAGACAATAGTGAGAAACAGTCGGGCAAGAAACCTAAAAAGGAAGGAATTTCATACCCCATTCAATAGCCTCCTTTCCACAAACTGATTTCATATTGAGTATATCCAGTTTAGATTCGTGAAAAACCAAGCTCAAGTTAGTGGAACTTCATGTCGCTCAGGTCATGTTGGTAATTGGCACCTTGCAAATTTGTATTTGACTGGTTGTTCAATAAGTTTTCGGCCTTTGCCGCTTAGCGTCCGGCGTAGAAGAATCTCAAATAAAATATAAATATTGTTAATTAAAATCACAGGTATTAAAATGAAATAAGCAATAATGGCATCTGGAAAATATCAATGCAATTATTTGTGGGCAAATGATAATGATTAAATTAACATCATAATTAAATTAACACCATAATAAGCACTATCAGAGCCAATGTAGCAACCCCATTAGGATAATAATTTGTTTATTACTCTGTTCAGACAACCGAATATTCCCTAAAATTCCTAAAGCTTCATGTTGCTCGTTGCTGTGCTGCTAGTTAAATTGCGAGTTTCCAATTTTCCCTTGCTTCATTCGCAAACGCGCATCATAAGATGTAATTGGAGAACAAAATGCAAAATAAAAACAGATCCTTTGCTCGAAATTTCCTTTGCATCTGCAGGGAACTGGCACACTTACTGAAATTATTGTCAACGGTAAAATTATTTTTGCTTTTCGCAATGGGAAATTGCGTTCCAAAAATTAAAGAACAGCAGATGCCAGCGATATTAATTAACTGGCTCGCAAAGTGAAGTTGAATTAATAAAGCTTATTTAAGATATAAAATTGTGTGCTCGCTGAGTGAGGGGATAAACAAGAAATGACTCTAACAACTTGAGATGTTCTACACTTTCATCAAAAAACTTAAAGAGTCCTTTAATTTCTGGACTCCACACATCTCGAAGTTTCTAGCTTCATGGGCTCTCTGAGGCACAAATTTGCCTCAAACATAAGTTCTTCAATAGCTGCAAATGTTTGGATGTAGGAAAAGGAGTGTGAGTTGTATCTCATATGGTGTCACAAAGGGCCAATTCAGCTGCATGAGTGCATCCGCTCAACCTATCCACTTAGCTCCTCAAAGTCCTCTCCCAGTTATTCATCTTCGTATTCTCATGTTTAGTGCACTCTAGGTTAACAATACCACTCAAAGTTTATTCTACCGAATTATAATAGATAAACACTTTTATTCCAATGCCATTATATGTATTGATATTGTGTTTTATGGGAACATGTTTTATGTTGATGCCGAGACCACAAAGGAGGGAATAAAAGAGTATGCAGTAAAAGCTGGAATGACAATGCAATCATACGTAACCAAGGAGTACCGCAACTATCATATGTGCATATTTAGAGCTTGTTCTTTTTTCAGACGACGCGTTCATGTTAGAATTTAATGTAAATAAATTCACATGTATGTGGAAGTCAATGAGCCACTCCACAGTAGTACGAGTACTTGATAAGGAAGTCCGTCCTGGTAGAACATAGCATAAATCTTTCGATTTCACGAATGAATGGAAAGCATTTAAAATTGTTAAGGCGCATTGATACGTCTATAATTGTCTGAAGTCGATCCACTGTGCAGTTCACCACAATGTGGAACGGATACATGCGTATAATTGTGTACAAAGGCACTCTACGGCGTCTACAGCCTCTCACTGATGGAAAAAATAAAGCCAATAAAAGACGCAAGTGTGCGAGTACAGACAGTAAAATTGCAGATGCAGATTGAATTGGCAGTCAATTTCACGTGTTATTCACATTGGAAATGCAGCAAAGTAATACAAAGAGTGAAATGATCTGGAAATGGAAATAAGCTTGGAAATTACAATTGTGCCGTCTGCTTTGTCAACATATCTTGGACATCCAACAATGACTATTTAAAGCAAATGATAAATGAAACTGTCAGAGGACACAATAGGGGAGACGCACCCACACAAGAATAGGGGAAGTATTTACAAAGTTGTTGACGTGTTATCGACATGCAGTCGATGGCTACAGCAAAAGGTTCCATACATGTATCACACTTATATACTGTTGTAATGCCTTTCCTCTGACCAACGCCTTTTCAGCTGAGTACCGGCGCTCTCGAATGTGCACCAACAACAAACAAATGCTAAACTTGAAGTGTCATTTTTGGTACAGGATTCTACTAAAAATGTGTGCAGATTGCGTCTTTAATATTGTGTGCGAGTAAATAAAACTGCATATACTCCCATATACACGAGTATCTGCACAGCACAGATTCACTCAGGCTGGCATACAATTTCTGAGCTTTTGATTTGCAGCCTTCAATATGTCCATGTTTGAAATGTTTGTGTGCTTTTCAGGTACGCAAAAATGGAACAATTTTGTCTATAGGGAAATAGTGGCGGAATCACTTTTTCATTAATCATCGTTTTATAGGGCTGTTTAATTATTCCCATATTATCAGAAGAGGCATATTAATTTCGTGCAGTAGTTGCGGCATAAAGAAAAAAGCAATTGGTGGGAAATGTGGTGTTTTAATTGAAATGAACACATTTATAGATATTTATATATATGAATAGGTGAATAATAGTATTTATATAGGAGAAGTCCCATTTTTTTTGAATTTATTGAGGTTTAATGCACGTTAAAGTCTTCTTTAAAACTAATTTAATTGCAAACTTAATTTATGTTTGCCCCAAAAAGTATGCAAAGAAAATATATTAAAGCCAACTTACTCCAATGTTAGCAGGTTTTGCTCGCAGTGCTTGTATTGACAAAAACTCAATAATTTCGAGAAACACCTTCTTAGAATAGAAAAATAATTACGTTTTCACTCAAAATATATAAAGGATTCTTCTTAGTGAAAATGTTATGCTTCCAAAAATGTATAAGATGGCAAATAAAGCGACTATAATTTAATAATTTCCACAGTAGAAACTCGGTGCTTCTCAACTCATCAAACACACGGTTACAGTCTTGAATAAATTCATTTCCTAAGTAAATATAACTATGCCCACTGTTGCCCAATATTTTTCTACTACATTTCAATGAAACTTTGTCAACCCATGGCTTGAAATTTTGCACAGAACGAAACTAGTATATGCAACTAATCCTAAAACTGAGATGCCTACCTCCCATATAAACAACTGTTGACAATTATTTGGATATGACCACCACGTAGGTCCCGGCATAATGATGAAAAATTACCAGTAATATATGAGACCATACTATGCTGGTATGATTGCCACGCCTTTAAGTCATATATATTAATAAGTTAAAATCTTTATAAGTTAATGGATGAAGTTTGGTGTGAACCATCATGGGAGTCATATGCAAAATACGTTGGAGTTAGAAAATGGCAACAAAAACACATTTAATATGGCAACAAATTCACTAATATTGATTGATATTGATGCATTGATAAATGAGAAATATTCAATGCATTGTGAAAAAGTGCTAGGGGCAACTTTATTGGTACATAATTTAGCCGTTTTCTTATATAAGAAAGTTCACATAACGAATCACAGCAGCAGTTTAAAACACTAAAGGAAAAGGTGCGGAATAGATCCACTACTGAAACCACGCCTAGTATTGAATCTACATTCACAGCTGATCACTCATAAAATATATCTTAATAAAATATGGCATGAATTTGTTAAGTTTTGAGCGGGGTATGTAGGTAGTAGTGGCAACCTTCTAAGCAAAAGCACACTTAAGCACCAATAAGGGCTCATTGTGATAAGCGGGTTATGTATGCAAAACGTCAGCTCCCACGCCCACTTACATAATCTTAAACATGAGCTAAGAAAGCTATTTCAAACTACTATTTTAATATTAAATGGAAAAATAGTCATTCGCACTGAAACTTAGTTGTATGGGTGTAGTTGCATTAATTCTCTTAGGGTATCACGTAATCGGTAGAACACGAATATCTCTTTAAGGTTTAAACAAAGACATTCAATGGCTTTTGCCCCTTGATTTGCTATATTGAAAATATTGTTTACTTACCCATTATAAAAAATAGTAAGAATCGGTTGCTGCAACCAGGAATACTATTGTCGCCTTGAAAGTTCAAAGAGTATCCGTACATAGAGATTGAATCACTCAAATTTTGTGTAATGCAAGTGAAGGCGATTTCACAAAAATCGGTGAGCGGCAAGGGGAAGCGAAATGCAATGCGTGTACTTTGTTCGAGAGGCTTACTAGAAAACCCCTTGAACAGTATTTTTGCTACAATAACTTCGTTCGTCATGCGAGCTCTATAATATAGAATCTATATATAGAGTCTACTCGTATAATCTTTGATTTTAGTTCAGTAAACAGAAATCCACACAAAATGCCACTCATAATTGAAGTGAATTTTATTCCATGTTTTATGGATTTGATTACTAAACAACAAACTTGTGGTCATCTCTGGCTAATACTAATTTAAGAATCTCCCAATTGCAACTAATTTCCTCGAAATGTGTCTTAAGAGACTTACTATAAAACTGTCACAGTCCGGTATTTCCCCTTTGAAAATCGCACCCTAAAAAGAAAAAAAGGTGCACTCCCTTTTACACAGGACGATTGTGCGAAAAAATCGATGTGAACGTGACGTACTTAGAAAACAATTTACTGCGATATTTTAATCTTCCGAAAATTACGGTTCAGTAAACATTTAGCACCGCAGGACTTGTGCGCTATTTTCAACACTGATATGATATACTGTTGCTGGTATTTTTTCCTGCCACTGCACGTGCAACACCAACTTTATTAACAGCAGCGATGACTCACTTAACTCGTGGTGAATGAAATAGAACGTGATTCAAGTTTAACTCCAAGAGTGTATGTTTTCAGAGTTTTAAAAATGAGGTAAGATAAATCACGTGCTGCTCGCTGATGACCACAACTTCGTGCCTGTTGGGAATATCTGCTTCCGAAAAGTTGGTAGCAAGACTGAAATTAAAACAAAAATTTCAAGAACCGAAACATAAAATCGTCATTTTCCAAACGGAGTTGAAAAGCATTCATACAAATACATTGATATGAATAAGTTGGTTCTGGGATGTGACAATGTTCGACAGGTGGTGCTGCATTCTTCGGCAGTTACATTCAGTGTTCTTAGGCTATTTATAATGGACATTTTAAGCTTCAGTAACCCTACCAAACCTGGTAAATTTACTTTAATGATTGGTATTCTGTTCGTAAAATTGAGAAACTTGTGCTATCGCTAAAATGTGTTGAACTATAAAGTTCACTTCTGGCTTAAGGGGTTTATTATTGAACAAAGCTGCCGCGTTTGGAGTGAGACCAATCCAGAAACAATTGAAGGGAGCACCCAATATACCCAAAAATTCATGGTTTAGTGTGGTCTCGACATTGATGGCATATTCTTCTCCTTCTTCAAAGGGAGACAGAAGTTCACATTATACTTAATGCCGATCAATACAATTAACAACGATATTGATTTTTATTTCTTTCATAATCTGCGATTACATTGATTCGAACGAGATGAAGTTTCATCAGGTTGGCTTTGTATGCCATAGGCGACCGCAGCCATTCATCGATGTTTTCAAATCCAGTTTGGAAATTATTAATTCAAGAATCCCAAAAAGATATGAATATCTGTTAACAATTTGCCATGGAGTACGTGAGGTCACGTGTTATGATGATAAAGCAGCAAAAAAAAGGTGTCTCTTGGAAATGAACCGGGTTTCAGTTGCCCTGTCGTCATCATTACTCGAAAAAACTGTTGAGAATTGAGCCCAAATGATTTAATACTGAACACGATTGTGATCGAACCATATTACATTGTGTTATATGCAATGGGTTGGATCTCCCCAAGACTTGCATTCTGACTATCCACAGCCATGTGAAATTTTGTTCATAAACTTTATGCACATTTGGTGGGTTCGGAAATAAAATGATAACCTTTGCCCAATTTTGTTCGTATAGGTTTCTACTTTAATCCTATGATCCACGTAATACTTTATAGATTAGATTTCATTTCATTTAAATAGGCTTCTTTCTGCATTTGTCAACTCATACGAGTACAATTGAATTCTTTTTCTGTATCCTTCGGTGTAAAGCTGAGAGATTCCCATTACTCAAGCACCTTCATGCCTGAGCGCCATCCCAGTCCTATTTGGTCCTATCAGTGATTGTACAAAATGTGGTTTAAGTGGTATAATTTGTTATGTGTATTTTCCTTGGGAGTAATGTGGTCTCGAAATTGGACTGAACCTAGTGCAATTTTCTTTGGCCTTCAGTACCAAATTCTCTTGGTCGACAATTCAAAAATTTTCCAAAAGAATATTCTGCAATGTAATTCTCCTTATAATTTATTTCTGAAAATTGTCACTATTGCTATTGTCGCAGGTCTGGTACACTCGCACTCGCACATCCACACTTATTTACATACTTGAATAAAGGAGACGAGGGTAGCATGTGCAATATTCGGCACCAAAGCAAAAGTTTTTGATAAACGTTCTTTTAATGCAAATTGAGGACTCTTCAAGCACAAAGGAATTTAAAAATGCCACCATCAAATAAATTCGAACACATGAAAAGTACGCATTCAGGACTATTTGATATATGTGCGTGCATAGGGACGGGTACATGTGTCTACGTATGTACAATTGTTTAATTCTAGACGAAAAGGCAGAAGTTTGTAAGACATTGTACTTATTTTTGAGAAATTACTTCCGTAGCCAGTTACAAATTTTATCAAATTGTACTGAGAAAACTTTTGTAGATCTCTGCTACACGTAATGGACGTAAATTAATTACTATCTTGCCAGATTTTGTGTGCTGCCCATATTAAGATTAATCAAATTATAATTGTTATTGCTATTAAAATTTAGCATTATATGAGAGCCACTAGGGAGATTAGGGCAAGAGTATACTGATGAATGACTCAAAGACGTATGGGAAATATTAATACGCATTTACTTTGTAACAGGTCAAGAAGCTGCGGCCTCTCCTTTCAATGGGCCTAAACCCTTCTGAGGAATATCATCCAATATCATTGAAGGTCTGCTGAAGAAGTGTACAGATGCAAAAAGAAGTCAAACCTGGAAAACTCATCCGGGATTAAGACAGTCTAAAGCTCTTCTGGGAAATTTTAATCATAAAAGAGCTAAGGAGTAAATAAATATGCCGCGGAGTAAATTAAGAATCATCACAGGCATTCTAAGCGGACACTGTAGACTCAAGTACCATATGAACAAGTTGGGTATATCTTCAGATGCCATCTGTCGATTCTGTGGAGAAAGTGACGAAACCTCACTGCACCTGATCACAGACTGCAGACCATTAGCACATAATAGACTCAGATGTTTTGGAGAATATATCTTAGATATGAGCTAGATCACTCAACTTGATTCCTTGAAAATATGTGAATTCCTGTCGGAAATTAACCTGACAGAGGATCTGTCGATGAGACTATCCTCATCTTTCAAATAAATAGGGGCATGACAATAGATCTTTCAGGTCGCGGTGTATAACACCCTTAAATAAATCGAATCTAATCTAATCTATGCTTACATATTATATACTCTGTTGTTGATTATTCATGATTTCAGTGTCCTAAACTGTAAGAAGCTTTATATAAAGTGTTCTTTATACACTTTTTTTCTGTTTATACTTTATATAAAAACTATGACATTTTACTGGCATCGATGTTCGAACGTCAACGCATCGAAGAATCACTCCATCGATGCCGTATCAAAAAATTTGCAAATCCTGCGCATTGGGACTATAAATCCCTGTTTATGAAATTTCTCATATATTATTGATTAAGTAAACAACTTTTTAATAGCAATACGAATGCAACAAAGCGGATCACAGCCAAGTGTGGAATCCATATACCCACATAATAAACGACTAAAGAAGTCTGAAGTCGAGTTAGCTGGACTTCGAAATACTCTCTACCGTTCCATGTTCGAGCTAGTTATATTGTGGCGTTGCTCATTTTATTCATATATCATCAGGGTAATTTTCGGTAGAGTACCCTGAATCGATTATAATGGAGGGAAACGTGGCCTTTGTCTGAATGTTCCGATATCTTGTGAATGGCTTTGCAGCGTCAATATAATTCATATCAAATTTGATCCAAGAATTTGGCATAGGTCCTAAGTTTTATACATGTATCAGTAAGGGCGTGGTTCTCAAAATGTACCGCCAATTTTTGTTTTGTGTTTTATACTAGCACTCCGAACCTTTGTATGAAGCTTTGGTGATAAATTTTGCATAGGGGGCCACAGAAATGAGTATTGGATAATTGTGGCTGTAGTACGAATCTGGCCATAATATGAATGCATGCTAGTATGGACCCAATATATACTGCAATCAATTTATATTCACATCTCATATATATAGAAGCATAGATAGGGTATTTTTTCAAAGTGAGGTCCCCAAAGTCCATGATAGGGGAGGGAAGTGTGTCCTTTATCTGTTCGACCCCATTTCTTGTGCTTGGCATTGTAGGGTCAATATACGTACTAATATATAATTTCAGCCAAACATATTGTATAGGTCGTAAGGTAGAAAAATATGATATATTTATCTGTAATTTTTATTAGCTTTCGCTTCAAATTAGGTACGTCCTTCCAATGGCATCTGCCGGAGCACAATTAAAAAGGAATTTGTTGGACTTTTACTTAAACTTGAATGGAGAATCGATATGGGATTTTTCATATTTGCTCTCACTTTCCCATAACTACATTCACTTCATGAGTTAAACACTGAATTTTTAGCTTTATTTCTTTTTAGCTTTATTTCTTTTTAACTTTAATTCTTTTTAAAGTCATATTAATGAGACTAGTTATATTATATTTATTTATTTCGGGATACCCGAAATGCTTTCCTGCCGCTTCTATTAAGTTAGTCATGCATACAAAGGTCGAGCTAAATGGTGTGCGATATTTTACGGGACCTGAATTTCCTTTCAAACACAAACTCCACATCAATCATCAATCAAGTGAAATGGAATTTTATAGCACTTTTATTGGTTATTACTGGCTCTTCATCATTCGCAATGCGCCAGTAGTGAATCACTTTGACAGCTCTTACACCTTTCCGAAGGGAACCAAATAAAATATTTACTGAACGTTGTGTGCAATCGTATGAGGAAAAATATGGCAGTTTATCTGTGAAGCGTCTTCCCAGAATAGCTTAAAATACTGCAAAAACCCTTATTTAAGCAAACAGTTCGTTAAAACGGTTCACATGGGCTGCTGCGACTATGGTTAGGGAACTTATTATCTTAGAACATTTACGAGGAGCGAAAGAAGCATGTTTGGTAATTACAGTGCAAATGCAGTTCTTTTCTCTAAGACTTTACTCCTAAGTGTGTACATAATCTACAGCATATTGAGTGAAAGGTCATGTGACATGGCACGGCAAGTGTGGTGATGAATGTTCTTTTATCCTCTTCCTAAGTGTGTGTACATCAAAGTACAAGGACCATTTAAGGAGACTGACATGCTTGCTTACGAGCAACACACCCATTTATTGATAGAACAAAATCAAAGCTGTCGAACAGCGTGTGGCGCGTGGAGCTCCTAGCATATTTCATATACTCCTTGAAAGTTTGAGCACTGATGACAAAAGTTGTAATTATTAATCGATAAGAATTTGAAACTTTTTTATATGTATGTACATGAACTTCACATGCCGTACTTAGTTGATCTAGTTAAGTTGAGTTCATGCTACTCCTGCTTGACTGATGTTTTTCATAACTCGCATCCTTTGTGTCCTCCAATCGATTAGAATAAGTACTGGCGGCCTCTCAGAGCAGAATTGAAAAACAAGCAATAAACTCAGCACGCTCAACAGTCTGAGTTGATGCATAAATTAGTTTTGTGTTTAATAAGTTTTTATTTAATTCACTTTAAAATTTTGCTGAATGAATTGCTTCAATTGTTTTAATTTGACTTTGTGCGAGGAACTATCTGAGTTGTGTAGCCCAAGGGATGGAATTGAAGTCGTTCAACCGGTTCACGGTGGAAGAAAGTTCTGTTGCTGCGTTGTAACCAGTCACTCAACACTTAAACCCCTGATTTCAGCACACTATCCTATTCGACGTAGTACACTAATCTATAGCATAGTTTTTTTGTGATTTCTGCTAAAATTCTTGCTTTAATTGCTGGGCGTAAGTGGCAGGTGGCACTAACGACTACCAAACATGCTTACATATTTTAATCTATGTATGTGTGGCTGTGTGTGGAAGAGTTTCTGCAGTCAAGGAATTGCCCGAACGTGCTTTTGAAATTAGTTTAACCAGCTGTTAGCTTTCCGTAGTAATCGGAGTAAACAAACCGTGTTGCCTTGAAGTGTCTTGCGTATCAAACGCCAGTTGTAATAGAAGGAACGTGTAGTAAGAAAAGTGGAAGTTTGTGCAGTAGGGAATCGAATATAGCTCTGACTAAGAAGTATGAGGGTCAGATTAAATGTTAGTCCTGCAGACAAAAAGCAAGTAATATGAATTCTGTAAATGGAATAATCTCCCTTTATACATCTAGGCATTTTATATTCTGTGGAAAGTAAAAGGTCACAAGCTTCATTCATCCAAGGACACCACAGGGGTTTGTTGTTCGTAGGCTTCGACTGTTGAGTGGTGTGAAGAAACAGGAATAAATCTATAGGTGTGTGCCTCATTTATACCAGCCTGAAAGCAGAGCTTAAATTTTCTTGTCTACACTTTTCTGGTAGTTTGTAGTCCTGTCTTACCCTGAGAGGATCCACTGCATTGATTGTCACTAACTTAAAGCATCGTAAAAGGAAATACATGTTTCGTCATATGTTTTGTTGTCATTTGATTACACTCCTTGGAGTTCACAAGAGCATAAGCACATATTAATCTGCTGCGATGCATTCAATTTCTTTTGGAGAGCACACCTTCTCGCAAGTTATCGTGACGGATATTTTGGATTTATCTCCAGTACAGGAAGATGACTGATTCTCTTGGTGACCCGGCTTATCTTTTCAATCATCTGTGCAATTGCCTCTTTTGTGCCCGTCTCTGCCATGACCTTCACGAAGCTTGTCGTCAAAGGAGCTACACTCATCTTGAAATTCTCTGTTCTACTTCCGGACATTACTGAGTTCTTTCGAGATATTCGTGGAAGTGAGTTAATTGCAATTTCGAAATGTATCACATAATTCAAGAATCGAAATTATACCTTTTTCCGTCTGTACTTCCAATACAGAAGCATCTATTTTCATCAGCGATTATTCGCATTCAAAATTTTCTGATCAAATTATAACGTATAAATACGTGTAACAAGTATATATATAATTCTTATGAAAGTCTACTTTAGAATACTGCTGCGTCTATCCATTTCGCTAATATTAATTGTTTAAGTCCGTTATGTATGCTGCCTGATAGACTGAGTTAGATTCTCTCATATCACATATCTTTGCCCAGTTTTGAAAACCCCAATATCCTATCTGAATGACCTAGAACCTACTACAGATCCTAGAATGAACGAAGAATTTCTCGTTATAAATTCACATCATACCCATCAAAATCCTAAAGATTATGTTACCATATGTTGGGGTCCTATAAAACAGACGGCAGAAGATCCACCATTTCTATAGTCTGAGTTTCTCTAAATAAGTAGTCTCTGTTTACAATCAATCTAGTATGCATCTGCAGAAATGCTGTCTCTTATTTATGGTTATAATGGATGAGGTAAGATTGCGAACAGTAGTCAGCATCGGGGCATTATTTAAATTATCCTTTTCCCTACAATGGACTACATGACTTCTGCTCTAGAGTTTACAGCTAGAATTCCAACTCTCTATACAACCAGGGAAGATCAGGGGCGTGTGTCTTCTCGGAAGGCTTGCAGGCAAGATAGTCATATCGGCTGCCTGACGCATGCAGCGTCTCTCAGGCCGACATCTATGCAATTGGGAGAGCGGCCAGGCTGATACAAAGTAGTACAATTCGACCTTCGAAATCACTATCTGTGTGGATAGTCAGGCAGCGCTTAAGGCAATATAATCCAAGCCAGTTAAGCCGAAATTGGTAATGAAATGTCGTACCTCGCCACTGAAGATTGGACCCCACAAGGTCTCACTTTGCTGGGTTCCCGGACATAGCAATATAGAAAGGAATGAATTAGCGGACCAGATGGCCAGAAGAGGCTCTGAAATGGACATTAACGAAGCAGATACCTGAATACAAATCCCGATATGTGAACTGTTTAGGAGCATTAGATGAATTCACTATTGCGGTGACAAACAACTTATGGACTAATCGTGATGACTGTGAAGGCTCACGGGCCTTATGGCCTAGGTTAGACATGAGGAGAACGAAGGTTATGTTAGGGCTCAACAAACCTGCAGTAAGTGTGCTTGCGGGGGTCATTACCGGGCACTGGGCTATCTCACCAATGCTTCAACGTTGGCGTATTCCATCGAGCGGGGCTATGCAGGAGTTGCCATGATGAACAAGGGATAGAATCGTTTCCTCACTTTTTATGTTAATGTCCAACACTACAGTTGAAACGATTTCAATGTTTGGGGTCACGCTGTCCTTGCGCTGACTATCAGCATCCCAAATATGGGAACTTTCTAGTCAGTGCTTGAACGGCGCCACACCGTGGTATCACAATGGGCCATTATGTGTGCTCAAGTGTGCTTTTCGCAAACTGGGCGGCCACTCCTACCTACCTACCTTGGGGTCACGCTTCTTTACAAGCTTGACAGAAATAACGAAGGTGGACTGATCGGATCTCCTCACTTTCATCTGGAAAACCAAATGGTTTAATAGGAATGGTACTTCCAATGTATACTGAAATCGAGGGTAAGGACGAGTATGCCTCCTCTTGGCATTTTTGAAGGCAGTCACAATGGACATAGATGTCTCCGAGTGGAAGTGCGGATACCGTATCGGCACACGCCTAACCTAACCTTCCCTACAATGTGTCTACATATAGTGGTATTATTTACAATGACCATGGTATTATTTACAAACCACTGTCGCAATACATAAAGCATACTCGTAAAAGGTGTGGCGAACCGCGCTCTGGGGGCGGTGTTTCTATCACTATCCTTCATCCTACTTCATGCTCTGAAATAGTCTCCAGAAGTCAAAAATCATCACTAACTTATTTAACTTTAGTAGGTTTTTTGGCTTGTACTTTACACGATAATGAATTATGTCTTAAACTTGTGTTAGTGCAGGATACTATCCTTCAACTGAATACTCGTATAACCCCTTCATTCATTTCTTATCGCTGGATAGAGTCGTGTATTTGACAGAGGCAAACTGCAACATTTGCAAATTATCTCTGCACATGCTTCCGACAGCTCCAGACACACATACGCGCACTACTCTAATTCAATTTGCAATTTGAGCGTCGGAATTTCTGGAGCATGAAACAATTTCCCTGTCCTTTTCGTCTGTGTGCGTTTTTCGCGTATTTCGTCTTTCGCATACGCACACGCATGCCGAAAGTATGGTGTAAAACAATTGTGAGTCTGTAAAATTGCACACATCTATGCGAATAAAACCGTTCCCAATTCCTCCAAGTAACTGAAGCATTCTCGAACTGTAGCCTTGCACTTGTGTTGCAAAATGGCCATGGTTGTGCATTCTGTGTGTCTGAGATTTTGCGAGCAAAAATTGAATTAGAGTGTCTGAAGCGACGGTGCACGTTTACAGCCACATTTGATGCTTGAACTTTTCAGCGACGCATTTAAAACTTTAGTTTTAGCGTGTCATTAAAGTACAATTTGTCAGAAGATTTCATACGCAGCTCGGAAGTGTCACAGTTTCACCTTTTAAATGTAAAGTTGCATTATCACCAAAGCAACCCCCAAAATGCAAATAATTTATATTCACTAACTTCAACAGCCACTTGGCAAATTTACGACAATACTGCAAACAAGACTATGGCAAATGCTGCAAAACTTTCGCCTGGGCAGGTCGAGATGCGCTCCACCGTTCAGGAATCATAAAATCTACCTTATTTCTCGAATAAAATGAATGAAATAAAACCGAAGCGAAACGAAAATAATGCAAACTCCAAACCTATCCGAGCATAGTTAATTTGCTTCAAGGGGATAGATACTCGCACTGTTGGAGATACAGTGACGTGGATGAAAATGGCGTCAGTTCAAATTTTAAATAAATATGCAATCAAAAAGGAATTATTTCTGAAAGATGTGGAATCGGCTTCCAAAGTATATCAGAGTGGCGTTATCACATTCAGTTGCCACAATGTCAAGAAAGTCACGCGAAACTACAAAATACAAACTGGAGAAAATGATGCAATATTCGGTCGAATACACCACTACAACAGAGGAATGGACAAAATGTAAGACCGTAGTAGGACAAAAATGTAAAAGTGAAGTTAGAGTCAAATTTAATCGATTTGAAGAATTTTCAGAGTTGATCACAAATAAGAGTCGTTCATGCAATGGATTGAGTAAGTCCTCAATTTCATGGGAATAAATAGGCGTTGTATTTCCATTCGATGATCCCACAGCGGAACCTTCCATTTTAGTTGGCCTCTAATGTCATGCTCTCAGTGAGGCATCTGCAGTTTCATTAATAATCCAATAAAGAATTTCCCCATCCAATTCAACCTTCAACCTTCAGTTAAGTCATTTATTGCCATTGCACTGCGATTTTTAATTACGTTAAAAGTAAATTTCAAATTTCCATTTGGAATAATTTAAAATTTTCCGACTGTTTGGACACTGCCACCGTAAACTAATTTCAACATGAAATTTGTTCTTTCATCCAAATAAACGCTCTGTTCTAAATCATTACACAATACGTATGCTATAGTCATGAAGCCAGTCAATTTGGTATCAGATGCGAAACTTTGAGTGGGGTAGTTATTAGGTTAGGTTGCGCCGCGCTGCGCTGCGCTGTGCTGTGCTGGGCTGCCAGTTTGCTCCACAAGTGCTTGGAATTCCTCTCACAATTCCACTTAATTATAACAAATTAAATTTCATAGGTTTGTGTAGTTGTGGTGTATAGAGATGTAATTGGAGTGCGTCGGTATATTTGTCTGTGTAAACGCACTCGTACACTTGGAATTTAATGTTGCCTCTGTTTTTCATAATCTATGGTTATGCGAGCAATTGCGTGCGACCCCAAAATGTCTTCTTCTGCACACTAGCAAAGCATCTTTGTCGAACTGAGTTTATAGCGCACGAAACTAACTTTAATAATCAGAGCTTAAAGTTATATAAAAGAAAAGGTTTCCATAAAATTTTAGTTCCTCGGAAGGATACAATTTGCAGATCTCCCATCACACTTCATTTTAGGATCAAACAATTACAGTATCAATCCATGTTCCTGGAAAACAACTTAAGTGTAGTTTTCCTATTGGGGATAAGTCAAGTGCTCATGTGTTGATGGTGTATTAGAAGATTTCTACATTACCATGTCCTTTAGGATGCCCAACCACTGCAGAGTTTTTCAGCCAGAGGTTGCGGCTATAGAGGCAGCACTGTCTTGGCTAAAGAAGAAGAAAGTATCTGGACATGATATTTGCATTCTATCCCACAGCCAAGCAGCTTTGCGCTCCCTGGATTCGGCTATTATCACCTCAAAAGCCGTCAAGAGTTGACGCAAATCTTTAGACGAGATAGCAGACTCGTATAGACCCGTCTGCATCTGTGCTGGATTCCTGGCCACAGAGATATTCCAGGGAATTGTAAGGCGGATGAACTTGCCCGTGGTGCATTACCATACCGATTGAACTAGATAGGTCGAACTTCGGTATTCCTATTGCCACAAGTAAGCTCTTGATAAATACAATATCCTTAGACACTCAAGGCAGGCGCTGGTCTGAATTTTCAAAATGTAAAATAGTTAGACAAACCTGGCCAGAGATAAATGTCAAGCGCTGAAAGGACCTAGTGTCTCTAAATAGACAAAGTATAGGTTCCGTGATTAGCGTCCTAACGGGACACTGGACTCTGGACACTCGCGGGTGTAGGCTTGCGATTGCTTCTAACGACTTCTGCAGCAGTTGCATGCACGAGGAGAAGGAAGAGTCCATTGTCCACCTGTTATGCATGTGTCCAGCGTTGCCCAGAAGGAGGCGCACTTTCCTCGGCTACTACTTTCTGGACTCTTTGGAACATATCTCAAATGAAAAGATTAGCCCCATCAACTGCTTCATTAAAAGGTCCAAATCGGTGGGCATTTGTTTTGAATACTCTCACAAAGGGACCTATGTAAGGACATCAAATAAAGTCATCTGCCAATAGGCAAGTGAGTGGATACGCGGTTTGTTTGTACATTAGACACAGGAGTCCACACAGAAGTATATTGCTATGGAGCGTGAAATTTCATATCCTGAATTTAACATCTTTAAAAGTAGTTGTCTTCGACTATTTCTGAGAATGTCACAGCGACATCGGTTGTCAAAGAAGCTAAAATTGTTTAAATTGCTTTACTATGCTATATCCCGGTATAAAATTTTTAAATTTAAACATTTATTCTTTTAGTAATTATTTAAAATAAGATTTTGTTTTTAATTCACAAAATCTTGAAATATCCCCTGACTTGGCTGACAACAACTACTGACTTGACTACAAGTTAGATGCTGGGCAGGAAACACAATAAAATACCGTCTGCCTGCTCTACTGGTGTAGTGGTGACAATAAGAAACAAGCTACACTAACAATCAAACCAAGGACGAAACAACAAATTACAAGCATAAACATTTCCATGCCGCCAGAAGAAAGTGATTCTCAACAGAGAACAGAAAAAGCTACATTTGTGGAATTGTAACGAAATTAAGCACACTTAGAGAAGGAGTTCCTAACGCGTGTACCTTTTTTGTGTGCCATGATGATTCCTTATTTCAATCAGTGGCGTTTCTTTTGGCTAAACATTTGCACGTTTTTAGCAGTGTCTACGCAGCAGTTTCCAGCACCGACGTTGCCTCCATGAATGTGAGCATGGCCCTTTTTCGTGTACCGAAACGAGGGAAATACCACCCATAAAGAATTAATTATAAGTCAAAACGAGCAATAAATCAAGAAGGTTTTTTAAATTTTTATAAAAAGCATTCAAAAGGGTGCGTTTCTCTCCAACAATTGACACAAGAAAGCAATCGCACACACTTCCTGAATTGAAAAAGAGATCCGGAAGCTGCGGTAATTGTGTTATTTCAAATCATCGCAAATGAAGTGCGTGTGCGTTGGAACATCCTTTGTGCTGGAATTCTCCGTTCAATGGTGTAGCAACGAACTAGCAATAAAATTCATGTTTAACAATGGCCACAAATTCTGTTGCCCAGGTTGGGGCTGCTCTCTCCCCAAACTTAAGGAGAATTTATTTCTTTAGAGGGACATTTGAAAGTGTGGGTTATTTACTCTTTGGAAACTGCTGTAAAAGGACATTTAATATGGCTTTTACACTTTAATTGAAAAGTACATATTAAATAAAGTTCGATCCAACACTGAATTGTGTCAAGAAATTCAAAGCAAGTGGTTTCGTAATTGAGCTTTGATTAAAACAGGTAAATTTCGCAGCAGTTCACTTTGGAAATTGTTTACAAAATTTAGTTTATTTGTTTAACAACATTTGTACATTGTTTCTTATTAATAGTGATATTGAATTGTTCTTCGAATATTAGAAAACAACTCTTTAATTATTCAGAAAGTTTCTTAACTGCAAAGTCACTTTATATTCCGCCCCACCTGGAAGTGTTCTGACAGATTTTGTTATACTTCACAATCTTCATCAGGTCGAAATTTCCTGGCATGTGGTGCAACGTCTGCTTGAAATATCCTCTTCTACGACTTGCTTTGCAGTTAACCCCAAACAAAGGACTGCAATAAAATAAATTTAAACACTTTTCAGCTGGGAGCAGCTTTTTTGCTAGTTGGCAGATTGTTTATCCGCCCACTTGCCCTGAACTTGATAAAGAAGATTGCGCTTAAGTGGTCATATTAATTTTAAACTGACAACAGCAGAAAATTACAGAAACTGCTAAAAACTACCAAAAAACTAGAAACGAGGCAGGCGAGAAGCAGCGGCAAACTTAAAAGTCCGGAAAATTTCCCAAAAGCCCAATAAAAAGTGATTGTACTCTTACATGCCGTGCAGCAGCACAGTTTATGTTGCAAGTTAGCTCTTTATTTAAACATGCTCGACTGCAGCCTGGCAAAATGCGGAAGTGTCAAAGCTAATTGCAGTTGAAGTGTAATTAAAGTTGCTGCTCCCATTTCTGCAGCCTGATGATATTAACTCAGTTACCAGGGCTGGAATTTTTCCTCCCTCCAGTCTTCATTTTAACATGGTGTTTATGCTAACTTATGGCCAAGATATCTCGTAAATTTACAGATATTAAATACAGCAATACTATTAATAATGATTTCTGGAAAACAATATCAAGAGCTGATTAATAATACGAAACAGTTTATTGAGATACAGAACAGAATATTGAGACCCAGCTTCTCACTAGAATAGTAAGATAGCTTATAAAAAACTTTCAAACCTGGTACTTCGTTCCTTCGACCCTTTCCACAGGGTCCGAAGCGCTTAACTTTTTATTCAAATAAGTTTTAAGGGAAGTGTGTAAATAATAGTCCAAATTGATTTGGAAAAACCGCATCAAATTAGGTTAGGCTAGGTAGGAGTGGCCCCTCAGTTTCCCAAAAGCACACTTGAGCACACCTAATGGCCCATTGTGATACCACGGTGTGGCGCCGTTCAAGCACTGACTACAAAGTTCCCTTACTTGGGATGGTGATAGTCAGCGCAAGGACAGCGCCAGGAAAGGCACGACTCCCCCGTCATGTTGCAGGAAACCATCCTGATACTTTGATGAACCTTGTCCTAATATTAAAGGATGACAGCTCTGTCCGGCTTGTAAGAAATAGGGCACCAAAGATGCAAACGCATCAAATTGAAACCATTAAAATCCGTTGTCCTCTCATATATCGGTCCATAATTGTAAATGCCAATTCTTAATATTGATAAATATCTACTATCAGCAGTTTATTTTTCAAAGAACCATAGAACCGCCAGATGGAAATTGATACCTTCAACTGAATCAACCTAGAGAAAGCTCGGTATTATTCCGTCATCCTAAATTGTCCTTCAGATATCAATTGTAATAAAATTTCTTTGAGTTTACACAGTTTCTTTACAGTGATCGCCTCAGGGAGTAACTTCTTGGATGTAAGCGACTCTGGGAGGTGCGGATATATTATTGCGGAGATATTGTTCCGGAGATATTGTTGTGGATATATTATTGTGGATACTCGTATATTGTTGCTGATATATTGTCGCGGAGATATTGTTGTGGATCTATTATTGAACGGATCTAAAATATAATATATCTAATGATATTTCTATAGGTCTGTACCAACTTCAATTAGAGGCTGTTAATAAATCCAAAATAATGCTCTCTGATGAAACCATTGTTATCTTTAATCTTAATCTTGAAGGACTTATATGAAAGCATCTGAGTTGTATATATAGAATAAAACTTGACTATTGCCAAACTGTGTAATAAACAAAATCAGTCCATTCTCTAGTAGGTAGTTAGGTAGGGCAGCCGCATCACCAATAACCAGTGATGCCACTTAGACCACCAGTATGGTCCGTTGTGAGCCGCGGATGCGAGGCATGGCTACGCTTCTCCCTCCAGATTGAACCAACCTGAGCCTTTTACAAAGCGAAGAAGGCGGTTAACACCTGACTTACATAGACCATCTATACTTGTTAAGAAGTGGGATCATGCGGCAGAAATCATGTGTATAAACTCTCATTCTTCCTAACTATTTCTTTCTTTATTCACTGCAGATTAGGTTCACATTTGATCAAATTAGTCGATATTATATGACTATTTGAACTTGCCTATTTCCACTGATTTTTCCCCCACATATTTGCTGAGTGTATTCTGAGATTTTGCCTTCTCAGCCAAGTCCATCTGCCCTACAGTTCTGTTAAATGCCCTTATGTCCCGGCTGCCAACAAAAGCGCAGCACAACAATAATAGAAAATAAGAATAGAATAGAAGAATATAAGAAGAGCACATCTTAATCTTAAAGATTATTTTCTCCATTAAACTGATTTTAAATAGAAGAGTCCACAAAAGCTGCTTTATATTTCAATAGAAAAACCAATCATGAATCAAGCAAAGATGAACCACAAATACTTTAAATAAATCAAAGTCAGAGTGTTCACTGCACCCCATATTATTGACAGCAGTCTTAGCAGGACTTACTGCATTCATAGTCGACCATTCAAATAGAGGCAATTCAGTGAATCCATCGCCAGCCATTATTGTTTATCATACTACAGGCAGACATGCAATAAAATAATAAGAGAAACCATTACCTAGTTGGCTTCCAACGCAACTACACAGTTAATTCTTATGTTTGCGTGGACTTTTTATTTTCATTTTGAACAATTTACGAGCTTACTTTATACGAACAAACAAACACGGCAGCATGCCAACTAAGTACCCACATACCACATTTTCCAAACCAATTTCCCGGCTTAACTGCATACGGGAGAAAAATGTGCATGAATGTGCGTGCATACCCGAGTGTGTGTGGGGGGTGGGGGGTGGGGGTTGTTGTGCAGTGTTGCCGCGTTTATTTTTCTGGTTCAGTTATTCTCACATTTTGTATTTGTTTCGCGTAGGAAGTTTTTGTGTGTCAGTGTGTGTTTGTATGTTAACAACATACTTAACACAATCAGACAAAAGCCACGCCCATTGGAAATCATCACTCGTTCCTGTGGACGTAATCACAAAATTTGGCAATATAAGCGAGTATTATATTAGAGTAGACTCCTTAAAATTTTGGGTGGAACATTTATAATTCACAGACGAGACGTTCAAAAATATATGAACGTAATCTAAGAGAATGGATCCCACTATAACATATAATATATATAATTGGAATAGTAAACTGCATCACACTTTAAGTTTTTAAGTGTATAATGGGTGTTCTCTTCCAAGATGGCGACCACATGCGAGGAGGTGACAGCTTAAAACAAGGAACAAATTACATCTGAGAATGTGGGGTATTTTAGGACACTCCCCTAAAAATATGAAAATTTTACTTCTCATATTTATCACTCTATAAATTTGGGATTTCGTTCGAGAGCATTCGTTTGAGAGCATACGCGTATCAACGATGAATACTGTAATAAAAAATCAGTCATTGAAACATTGTAAACCCCTCAGAAAAGCACGGAAGGGGAGCGACAACTCTGAAGATCTCATCTGAAATGTGTGTAGTATTGCTTCTAACATACAATTCGTTCGGAGACAATACAATAACTATATGAGGTGGTGCAGCTTGACTACCTGCACTCTCTATATTCTACTTTGAACTGTCAAATTCAGGAGTTAGTTGTAAACAAAGCTTGTGAGTGCATCTACCTGCAAAGCAACTGCGCTGTCATATGTGCAATGCCTTTGTTATTTTATGAAAGCGCAAGAATCAAATGTGGCGCCCTTCCTTTTGCATCGCCTGCCAGAGAAATGACAAGTTTATGACATGTCTATAATATGTATCGATTGTTAGAGGTGTTTTAAGAGCGTCACAATCAGCTTATGTTGATAAAACACAGTTCATATAATTAAACGGCAAAGATTTTCTAGTTTGAATATTTTGTAATGTCGTGGAGTGGCTACTTTGGACATGCTACTTTGGACCACTTTCTCGAGTAATTGGGACCATACATTACTCTTAATGTGTATAATATTGGCCTTAAAAGTGTCAATCGTCTTTCCTATGCTGGCATGGATCGGCTACTTATCCTATCCCTAGAAAAACAGAATGGCGTCGGTAAATCCCATGATCTTGGTTACCAATTGACTACCGGTCCTTTGCGAAAGACCATATTATCAACTGCTCTGCCAATAGTTTCATAGCATGACCGGCATTATGGCATTCGCGCGATGATGTCAGGTTCGATGCCATGCCAATTTAGTGTCGTTGAGTATTGCTCGGTAAATGAGTTCATTGAAGGTAACGCGTCACTTAGACCGACTTTGAAGAAATAACGTCAGAGGATACCGCGAGCTCCTAAAGCTCTTCAAACATGTTGTTTTACTGGATATAATTCTCCTCACTCCAAATTGAATAGTGTAGTCTAAGAATAGCTAGTTAAGTAAGCTAAATATTAGTCTCATGACTGAACAAAAAGTACTCTCTATATTTTCGACCTCAAAACAGATTTTGGAACTAAATTACCACACCTTTTGAGCATTGCTGCAGTATTCTGTTCCTGATGATTTGCAACCTAATTCTGAACTCATTCACATTGATCTCATTAACCTTGAAACTTCGTCATGTGTGGCATATCGATAAAGTAGGACAGTCAATTCCATGAATGAAATATTTCTGAATATCGAAATTCATGCAATAATTATCAAATATCAGAATAAGTATCTGTGTGTTAAGTTCGGTGGGCATCAACTGGCACTGCCTGCATACAGCAAGCCAACATATGCTCTAACAACGGCATTTTAAAGTGGACAAAATACCTTTCAATAAAGTGGAATTACTCTGCCGCAGGTGATGCAGATAGGGAGCGCGACAAATTAGAACTCTGTGCTGTTGAAAATTCACAAAGGTTTCGCACACATGCTAATACTGTAGTTGAGCATGTGTGTGAGCATGTGTGGTTGTGTGCGAGTTGTTTAGAACGAAGTCCTGAATTTGACAGCACCGACAGCTGAAAGTAAAATTTGGTTAGGGCAGGTATTAAAGCTGCACTACTCGTAGAGTAATTGCTCTATGGTTTTAACCCACATCAAATTTGCATATAACTACGACAGGAAAGTGATTACGGCAAAGAAATGAAAATACTCCTATGCTGGAATAATAGTACGGTTGAGAAATGACCAGGATAAAAGCGCAGCGTACAAGGACACGAATAATCAATACCAACTAATTCGAGGAAATCAGTCTTCTTTAATTAGGACAGAGGTGCGGTTGTAGATGGTAAACTCTGGCGTGAGAGGTTCGAATGAAGGCGTTCTTTGTGGGTGGCCACAACGTTGTACGAATATCACATGCTAGGCTTATATAGATATTTCTAATAAACCTTATATAGAGATTTATAATAAACTCATACTCCCTTTTTCCCTATTCAAAAACTGCAGAAAATATAGCGAAAAAGTAGATATAAAGTGACACAGAGGATGTCCTTTTGGATGACCTTGAAATTAGTGGATTACCTCCAGAAAATCATCTACAATTTTTTTGATAAATAAGAATATTTTCCCTAAAATTCTGTTTCTTCATTCTTGTTAAAGAAAAGGACGACACAACAATGCGAATCTATGCGAAATCATAATTTGTTCCCCAAATAGGGGATTACTCGTATTATTAAACAGAATTACAAGCTTACCTCGCATCTTAAACGCCACTTGCAAAATGGAAGTGGCAATTTTGAAAACTTTCGTTTCGCATAATCATGCCTCAGACACCCAACACACATAATGATGACATTATTTTTGGCAAATTCACCAAGATTTCCATCAACCAATTTCCGAACTAACCAAGAAATTAAATTACCAAATTTGAGGGAAGACCTTAACCGCCACAGGGCTATTTATTAACTTCAGCATATAAACTAGACCAGCTCCAATTTTTCTCTGTGAAGTACAAGGATATCATTACCATTCCAAATTGGGGGCGATGCTAAACTAGACGAAGTCATTTATGGTTGCACGTCAAGCGCCAACTTTCAGCAATTTAAAAAAAGTGCCCCTAATAACATTGAACAGAAGCAAGTGAAACATTCAAAGAAGACGAACTCCGAAAGGAAATCAATCTGTGTCGTTTCGAACAGTTGGGAAACAGTGATGTGGCAGCTCGACAGTTTTCCTCACTTGCAGCAGATAAAAGATACTCATGCAGAGAACAACGGGTGTGAGTGCAGGAAATCGCCCAAAAGTGGCGCTAATAACTAATGATGGAAACATCTGAGCTCATCAATAGCTAAATTGACAGAAATGCTGCTGACGACGATTGGTTATTTATTTTTCTATCGGTTGAACTTTGACGTTTTTGCCTCCCCCAACTGGTAGTTGAGAGAACAGTAGAAATGCAATACAAATATGAATTATTATGAAATCAGGATAGCTCTTTGGCTGTTGTTGTGTGTGCTTAAATATTAAACCACTTCATTAAATTGCTGCCACATTCAATGGTTTTGTGCAAATTGCACAATAAAACAATTTAAGAATATATTTTCCACAGTTATTCTTGCAATTTTAGTTCTTTATTGGACATAAAGTACAATAGGATAAACGTCCATTTGAACCCTTTCCACTTTGGTACCAAAATAGCCAAGAGAGAATATAGCAAATTATCCTATGGAGTGCTTATTTGAATTTAAAGGTAGATTCACTTTACTTGGTCAAGCACTCTTTAAATGGAATATGAAAATTTTAAATCGAATAAATGCGATAAAACATGGCTTCGAGGCAACTGAAATCCATTAAAATAAAATGGACAGAAATAAATGTGCAAGTCGTGGCACTCGTATCAACAACAATTATAAATAATAAATTTATGCTTAATTTAATTACTTCATCGAAACTTTAAAACGATACTAGAAACGACCTTAATCGACCACGACATACCCTACCTAGAAGTTATTTATCAAACCACGCCCCTACGAATTAAGTGCGCGACCGAGTTAGCCCATGATATAATTTAGTTCTAAAGTATTCTCCGCAGGAACGTTTTTCGTTTTGCAAAATTGCTCATGAATACATAAATGTCAATACCAGGCATGCCTGCCAATGGAGGTTTCCAACATTGCAATCACCCGCACAAATTTAGTATATCCTTTTCCCTATTTCAGCTTATTTCATCCGTCAGCAGTGGCGGCTGCATCGCCCTTTACTGCTCGCTCGCTTTTTCCGGCTATTTTGGCGTCAATGCAACCGCTTCACACCTTCATGATTGCGGCAATATGTCCTGTTGACAACTGCACATTTCCATTTGATTCACATTTGTAATTGCATTTCAGCCTCAATTACGGACTACATCGTCAACAGCGACACTGGAGATGGGAAAACGGCACTGACAGACCAGCACTCATACCTCCAACACTCGGATATGTCCATGACAGTTGGCTGTCCTGACACTCTCACATGTAAGGAGAAAATTTAATTGAATTGCAATTTTATTCAACTGTCCTTTATTTCCCGACTAAAGTCTGCAAAATTTTCTGATTGAGTTGATTGGTTTCTGAGTCGTTTTTCAACAAAAGGTTTACATACTCGTATATATACGAGTATATATATTTGTATATACACTTAAAAAGTTATTTTTGAAAATATTGTTGTTTTTATGTGGGAAGAAAATATTTAAGGGAATGGTCAAATGTTTTGTGTTTCCCGTTAAACAACATTTAATATTGGAATATAATTTTGGGCCCGAAGATACCTCTTATAATACCCGTTCGAAAGGTCCAATTTTCCACCACTTTCTCGTGGAACATGTTTTGATAATAATGTGCGAAATCTTAGTTTCCATTGCGTCATCCACCTCCGGTTTATCAGCTTAAATATTGATTGAGAATAATCCCAACAGGATATAATCAAGCGATGTCAAACCTCACGATGTACGATATAGGATATAGACTACGCGTATTTCTGGTAATAAGATTAAAATCAAATTGTTTCGGTCGATGTGTGGCACATTAAAATTTTAACCATCTGCTATCCTCATCAATATTCTTACGAAATTGCCCTCCTGACAATTTAATCTAACTCTCAATACTCGGACTCCTACCACTGGATTGTGTAGTAATCAAACAATCGCTGGTTAAATTAAAATAATTAACTTTAATTATTGCAATTTACACACTTAATATTACGCTTAAAGTTTACTTTATTGCAAATTGCACTTTACTTAATAATTCATTAATCACTTTATTACTGTACAAAATTACAATAACAAATATTATTGCTTCGGTTAAAATGAGCGATGTACACACTGTTACGGTTGCTTTTCAACTGTCCTCGACTTTGAATTGATTTTGCTTATATACCTTTCGAATGGTTCAAGTAGAAAATTCTAGACTATTCCCTACACTATTAAAGACGTTTATGGATCATTCTCGAATTTTATCTACACTTCGAAAGGGGTTCTTGAGTAAACTTTTCGAGAACATACTAGAGTATTCTCTATCATCGACAGGGTGTTCTTGAGTAAGCTTTTATTCGCATAGATCGTGTCTTGACTTATATACACAGGGTGGTGCACTCATTCTCAAACTCCAGATGGGATCCTAAAAGTATGCAATCTCGTTTCACTTTATGTTTCAATATGTTGGAGTTTTGGCAAAAAATAAGTGGACCAATCATTAATATGATGTATAGGAAACCATCAACTGTAATGATTTATCCTGCCCCATTTTTAAAGGAATAAATCATGGTAACACCGCCATCTCAAAGAGCGCAACAAAGCAGAACACTTTTCTGGCTTTTGTGGTGTCTCTGAAGTTTTTTGCAAAATTTTGCTTACGCCCACTATGGAAGTTCAGTTCTTTTCTATATATTACGAATATACTCAGCCAGAAATAAGCTGCAAGGCTGAATATACTTCTATATACAACAACATACTTCTTACTAAACACTGATTTTGGAATTAATTATCTACTTTTTATGAACATTGTTCAGGAGTTAGTCTTTCCATGATGAGGTAGGCCTAAAATCTTAGCTCTTAGTGGGTAGTTATTAAGTTTGTTAGTCGATTACAGCCAATAAACTGTTTCTAATAAAATTCATACCAATTTCAGTGCTTGTTTAACAAATTACACTTTTATAGAACTGTCATTTCGAGGTGTCGAAAGTCTTCCCACAGAAAAATGTATTTGAAATTGATCAAAAAACACCCTTTAAAGACATTTCTTCATATACTCATATATGAAAAAATGATTGTCCATTGCGGTTTCCTCTTACGATAATTATAATAATTATAATTATAATAAAAATGGCAGAAGTATTGCACCGTAGTCTTATTTGGATTTAATTTTTGTATTAACCACACTTAAATGTTACTTTTGTTCAACTTTTTGTGAACGTGAGCGCAGAGTTGTGCTAGTTAAAAAGTTTAAATTAAATGTATTAATCATAAATGTGCAAGCCATTGCGCGATATTTCGCCTTTAATGTTCAATTTTCAATTTCAGTTAACTACACTTTTAATCGAATTATATGGCATAATTACAGTTGTTAAGTATTTTTCGAATCGGGATTGACAGTTGCGTATTAAAAATTCTCAATAAATTAAACCACCAGAAATTTGAGCATTATTGTGGCGGTGCACATTGTGGCATTAACATTGCATGCCACATTCGTTGGCCAGAGCAGGTACATTTTTCCTTAAATATCGCAATGTTGCCGCACACAAATGGCTTACAAATTATGGCTTTAAATACAAATTGTAATTTCATTACTTGTGTGCCGGCACGACAACGACCAACAATTTTTCGTTGTAAAACATGAAACAATTAACCTTAAATTATTCAAATTATTTATTTTGTGCTGCATATGACAGACTTGCATGTTATTTATTAAGGCGTGTTCTTTGAGCGAGTTTATATGACAACATATCACATTAATTTACTAAGGCATTTTGCGAGAGCTTTCACGAACAGATGCAACGGATAAAAAAGTTACCTTTGATATGTATCTGACAGCGATCATACCCGTTTTTCATTTATCATTTATGATGCTTACTGAAATGTTGGTCTGAAGTGAGGTCAACAAATTTGCTCATATATTAATATAGGGTGAGTTTTCTTTTGAAGTCTTCGAACTTTCGACAACTTTCAATTTTTAATTTTTGAAAGGTTTTGTGACTGATCAATTTGTTGCTCTCTTACTTCGTCAAGTTATAGCAAAGAACATGAACGTAATAAGAAGTCTCATCAAGAAGAACAACAAAATATTTGATTTTGTTTGTGAGTTCCGAGTTAAATGGAACGTTTATGTTCTTTGGTTATGGTAGGTAGGAGTTACCGCCCAGTTTGCCAAAAGCACACTTGAGCACACAGAATGGCCCATTGTGATACCACGGTGTGGCGCCGTTCAAGCACTGACTAGAAAGTTCCCATATTTGGGATGGTGATAGTCAGCGCAAGGACAGCGCCAGGAAAGGCACGACTCTCCCGTCATGTTTCAGGAAACCATCCTGATACTTTAATGAACCTGGCTATGTATGTTAATATTAATAGATGACATCTTTGGTTATATTGAGCTAATGAATTTAATAAAGTCGTGAATCCTTGCTATTGAAATCAGTGTTATCTTCCGTACATATCAAGTATTATATCACATGATGATTGACTAATGTTAGTACTGAAAAGACCGTCGCTGGGTTATTCGAAAGTGTGGAATAATATTTAAGTTCATCGATTCTTTGTACTGCGGTTGAAAGGGGGAGCTTTAGAACGTGGCACATTTTCACCAAAGATCTTGCCATACACCCATATAAAATTTACCTGGTACAGCACAAAAACTTTCAAAATATCGATCGTTTTTAGTTCGTCAATCGTAGTAATTGTAGTCCTTTTATCACAAAATTGTAATCGGTGATGAGGCTCATATGTATCTGGTTTGACAGGAATCTTAATAAGCAAAGCTATCTTGAAGTGAGACTAATCCAAAAGTACTCGAAGTGAGTCCACTGTAACCTAAAAAATGCACCCTTTGGTTCGGTTGACATGCTTGTGGTAGTATTGCTTATTCCTTCTTTGAAAATGAAGTCGGACCTCACATTACCATCAATGGTGATTATTGCCGGACCATGCAATTTCTTTAAACCGCAGTCTCCCGCATATTGCTATCATAATTGGCAGGACGAATTCAAGAAATAAACCTGTGCAATGACCTCCAATATCGTGTGATTCACTACAACTTGTTTATGGCCTGTGTAACTTAGTGATGTTACAGGTTTATGCTTATAAATTAGCTACAATTGTCGATTTGGTTTCGAACATTATTTGGATGTTTAACGAGGTATGGCTCCGATTACATTTGCTCGAAAAAAGGATTGTAATTGAATACAAGTACATTTCCACATGAAAGTGAACATAATAAATGAAAATTCAACCAACAATATAACGAAATATTAAAATTTAGTTAGATTACTCCCAACTGATACGTTCATTTATATTTCATGTTTATTTTTCATGTTCGACAACATGAAAAAACCGAAATTGTGTGTTGTGTATGAATTACGAAATGCACTTATTTCGAGTAGAGCATCAATCTGTTCTCATAGAAAAAACTGTTTTTTCACTACCATGTTTAAATACACATTCGATACAAAGTTCTTAATTGATTTAACCTAATTTGAATAAATTGAACAGCATAATCCATGTCCAGTGTTCAAATTTTGGTTTCTGGTAATTAATTGGGGTGTATTGTATCAGTTGAAACACTGGTATACTCTGGTTTCAATCTCCCTGAATTCAAACATGTAGGATATGTAAAATTGAGCATATAAATAAAATATTTACTATATATCCATTAATATTAGGGACATAGCCAGGTTCATCAAAGTATCAGGATGGTTTCCTGAAACATGACGGGGAAGTCGTGCCTTTCCTGGCGCTGTCCTTGCGCTGACTATCACCATCCCAAATATGGGAACTTTCTAGTCAGTGCTTGAACGGCGCCACACCGTGGTATCACAATGGGCCATTATGTGTGCTCAAGTGTGCTTTTGGTAAACTGGGCGGCCACTCCTACCTACCGACCCTATATATCCATACATATACCGAGCCTGTGACTAGGGTCCGCGCACTATCGTATCAGATAGTAACTAATTGTCAAGAATGTTTAAACCTAACTAAAAGGTCCAAAGCAAAATACTCGTATACAAATACCTTTAAAAGAAATCTGGGGGCATTACAGTGAATCAAGGAATATTGTTAACCACTTCACAGATAAACTAAGCTAGGAAAATATTGGCCATGAGAACTGAAATATGGCCCTTGACAATAATGAATAAACGCAACAAATGTGAAAGCCATTATCTACATAAATATATCATGTACTTGTAAAGTAAAGATCTGCAAATGTTTGCTTGCCTGCCTAAATGTTTATTACACTCACTGATTTCACACGCGGTAGTGTGTAGGTACACCAGGAGTCCCTGCTTTGAGTACTATCCAAAACTCATGTCGTTACTCTCGCATATAAATGAGGCTCTTTTTGCCATTTTCAAAATAAGGCATAAGTCATCAGCATATGAAAGAACAAGCATCCAGCATTATACCGAGTGCAATGAGTGCAACAAATAATTGGAATGTAAATGAATCCTGTCATGCTTCCTTTTTTTTCTTGAAAATCCTTCGAGACAATACCTGGAATGTAAGTGAATCCCGACATCCTTTCTTCCTATATTCTTGAAAAACGCTCTAGAAGAAAAATGTGTTAATGCACTCATTATGACATGTTCTGAATTTTTAATTTTGTTGATTTGCTTTGTAGACCGTTAGAACCAGAGAACACAGAGAAAGGAAACTTAAACGTCAAACGGCAAAGCAGCGAAATAAAGCAGACGGACGTTGTGCACGAATCCACTGAAAATTGTGGTGAATCGACTCAGAATCGTGGTGTGTCCGCTACGGACACTGGCAGCGAAAAAGACTTTCCTTTCTCTGTGTTCTCTGGTTAGAACGGCGCTATGCAGCCAGCGCCTATGTCCTGCTATACTTGAAAATACTTAAGCACTTCTGTAGACGATTGACTTTCAAATAGATGCACTCACTTTGCTAGCTAAGAGAAATGGAAATGTTTGAATATTTTGGTGACTATTTAAATTTTGAAGACATTGGTGGAAATTATTCTTACACTATCCTTTGAGAATAAACAATTCCAATGCAAGTCAAACATATTTTTAAATGACTTCTTTGAATCATTGAATTTTTCATTATATTTTGTCATATCAACTATTTTGCCTGAAAAAAGGAATTTGTGATTTATTAAAAACCACCCGAGATGGCTTTCCCACATACTGCCTAAGGCTTTTACATACTCATCTTGAAAGCATATCAATTTGAAACTACGAGTATCGATGTAAATACGAGTATATTCGAAATAAATTGATATTTCTGGTATTGATAAAATATCTGATTTTTGTTTGTATTTCCTCCTGCTTTCTGCCATAGCAAGATGTTCATATGCAACTGCTAAATGTGACTTTCCATAAGGATTTTTATACATGTACAGTGCGAGTACCTTTGTGCCAGCATGCATTCCAAGCAGCGACAATTAGTGCGGTTGCAGTTTTATGCGAACCTAAATGCAAGTCAAGCAAATTGAAACGTTTTATTTTAAACGCTACCGTATTCGAAAAAGGAAACCAAGCACAATGACCATAAAACAACAACAATTGTACTTGGGAGAAAATTAAAAATATATTAGAGCACATTACGAAAATCTCAAACGAAAAAAAGGAAATGTCTACTTTAATTACTTTCCAACAACATATGTTGAAAGCCATTAGACACACACTAAACAAAAAACTACCGAGTACTCCAAAAAGTAAAGAGGTGGAAAATTGTTCTTGAGCACCGCTCCGACTCCGCAAAACAACGAAAAAAGCGAATTATGCTTAACGAGCATTACAAATGGGAATTAAAACAAGCAATTACAAAAACATGAAAACCGTGTACGTGAAATATTTCCATTTTAATTTTCCGCTTTTGCCTTTTTCCATATGCGAGTGGCAATCATTGCAATTATTTCAATGGCTAATTTACATTTAAGTAAGCACATAACTACTTATAAATGCTTTTAAAATCGAATATAATATGCAGGAAGTCCTTTTAACCAGCAATGATGGCGAAATCTGTCGCAGCACATTTGACTGCAAATTGATCGTACGTGAGCTTGATTCCGGCAAGAAGTAAATGCAGGGAGTGGCATCGAATCCTCAAGTAAAAAGGCGAATAGTGCCCAATAGCAACACTTCCTGAATCTAGGTCATGTATTTTACCCATACCCATCCTGGGCAGCTGCGAATTTGTCTCAAATTGGGAACATGAGTAATTTCGGGCATCATCAATGACTTACAATAGCAGCGCTATATACATGTTCAATGTAGATAGACATGTGCACATGGCTGCGTATGACAAGGGAATAGCAGGCTTTCCATTGGCAGGCTTTCTGCGTATGACAAGGGAATAGCAGGCTTTCCATTGGCAGGCTTACTAACCTATCTAATGACCACTCTCTACTCTTTTCGTCTTTACTAAAGATACTTTTGTTTAGTTGAAGCTCTACTATTTTACAATATGGATTGGTTAACAACCGCAGTTACGTTAAAATTGTAAAAGCGTACTACAAAAGAAGTGATTCCCACGTGTGGCCACGTTTATTCGATTGAGCCAATGTCGGTTTTAATGGCCTCTTCGGATGTTTTTCTAGCACAGCATGGTGGGGTAAGGGATTGAGAAAACCGAGACTGGTGGCATGACATTGGATCCTGCTGCTCTGAGTGTGCGCTCTATAATCTTACCTTACTCTATGCGCTAAGCATATTGCTCTTACAAGCTGGGAATTGGATATATGCCAATCGAATAAGCAAGGAACTCAACTCTGTATAAAAGCAGTTTGGGAAGGTGCGGTGGTTTCCACTAAGTAGACATCATAGTAGAGAAATTGTGAGAAAGGATCTGTGCAGGACAATTTGAACTGGCTTCAGGAAAACTGAGAACATTTTCAGCTTCGTTTGGCGTTTGAGAGTAGAGTTTGGTCCAGAGAATATATTATCTGGCTTCGTCGCCTTAATCGACCAATCCAGTGAGTAAAATAGTGAACAAATTCGAAGAGACAGGATCGCTCACTGATATTGGAAGGCCCGTGCATTATCAGAACGCACGCTTTGCTGAAATCATAGCTGCAGTTAATAAAACTGTGGCGGAAGACCAAAATTTATCGATTCCACAGCATGCTTAACATTTGGGCTTGTTCTACGGCTCATTTTTGTGAATTTTGCACTTGGACTTACACCTCCATCCTTATGAGATGCAACTGACGCAAGAATTGAAGCCTGATCTTGACATAGCGATTGGGTGCAGGAACAAAAGGCTGTGAACTACGATGTTTGGACCCAGATGTTCTTCAGCTCTAAAACTCCTTTCTCGCTTGAACCACTTGAACCACTGATGCATAAGATCAGAATGCTGAAAGTTACTCTTCGAGGAAACGTTGTTCATATTACTGATCACAGTGCATATTACGGTCACAGTGATGACTAAGAGTCATACTACAATTTGGAACTATTAGAGTGAATTTTATTAATGCAAACACGACATAGATGGGCTTCGTATTGGAGTTATTGGCACTATGATCCATTCAGGACAATTTCCTCGCTCTTCTATATGTGAAAAATAGTTGGACTTGGAAGGCAGACCGACGGGCAAATAAAATCGTCTCAGAAAGGAACGCGGGTAATTTATTGTATTATTCTGTTATTACTTGAAATATAATAATAATGTTCCTTACCTTAGAACCTTAAATGTTCCATATGTTCCATAATGTTCCATACCTTAGAACCTTAGAAGAACTCCCTTTTTAATCACTATTTTACTATATTATCTGTGTTCAATAAGCATGACATGAGTGTCAAACTGTGGGTTTCTCTTATATGGAATTGGTGACCATTAAGATTTGGAAGAAATTGGGTGGAAATTATACTTAATTGTGGAATTGGCTCAAGTGTTTGTATATCCAGTACCTTATGCTCAAAATACATAGCATTTTCTTACTAAATTTCATCAGCATATCCCACCAAATGCAAAGGTACATATTTTGTATAGTGGAGAGACCGAATCCTATGTTCCTAAGATGATGAAGTTGCCCGTTAGCAACATAACTTACATTATTTTGTTCGCAGCATAAATTTAAGTACTCATGTTTTTCTAGCGGCTTCAATTTGGCGACCATTCATTTTGCGTTTCTGACTGCTCAGATGTTGGATGATTGTTATTTTAAAATATGTCCCTGCATCAACTGAACTTTGAAGTGCACCACACCAAGTTGTCCGCAGCAAAAATACGAATTTTATACGAGCTAGAATCAGCGCTGGCAACATAGTAATGTAGTAGTAATGAAAGTAAAATGGGCCCTCTTGCGTTATTGATGTTATACGTACGAGTTGTTAAGTCCTTATGGTGCCCCTAAGCCAAGCCTTGTGGAACCGCCAAGCCTGCAAGGAATGTGTAACTAAGATGACGTATTGCTTGCTATGCCGCCTGCATAATTCAACCTATGCTCCTTTCGGACCCACGTCACCATATCTGCTCCAAATACGCATGCCATCCCAGCCAGAAGAGGGCGACTAGTTTATGTGTGCACATGTGTTTTGGATATGTTCGTGCCGCTGTTGTGCTGCTACCGCCGCTGTTGCCGCTGCTGACAAGAGTTTAGGGGGAAAACATTTGCTGCAACACAAATCTTTATATTTCGCAATGTTGCATGTTATTTTTTATGTGCGAGACGTAAGCAACACGCAACAAATGTTTGAACTTGTTTTTGCACTTTGCACTGTGCCTTGTACAGTCGGAGTGTGTTTTTATGTTTGAATCCTCGTATAGCACTGCAGCTCATGGTGTGGGCAAAGTAGCCAGTGCGGCTGGCTTTTCATTCAACTTGCAGTTTCTTAAACAATGAGGATGCGGCATGTGCCCCCGATGGCTTTTGAATACTTCAAATATTTGAATATAAGTTTGGAATTCCAAATATTTATTCCATTCAGTTCGTTTGGTACAGAAGTTTAAGTTTTAATCAACTGAAAACGGATTCCTATTTAATGTGGGCAATTTGAGGGACTTCTGAATATCTCGAAAATTCTATAGAAGTTATTCGGCAAACCGCAGAAAATAAAAGCAGTTGTACAACTATGTAGAATAGAGCACGATAATGTCAGCTGCTGGTAATTTAAATAACCGCCAGTTTCTAAGCGGAAATCATAGTGGCAATAGCTAATAGTATATCGACTCTCCATCGCAACGCACAGAAAAACTGAATCATGAATGCTTTGTTCTGATTCTTCCTACTCCACTTGCTCCGCGGTTGAGAGCTGCTTCCAGATTTTCAATGTAAATCCACCAGACTACATGCAGAACGCCGAGAGCACAAGAAAATTTTCATTGATTTACGTTTGGCTTTCTTCTTAGCCATTTCCAGCAAATCTAGTTTGTACTCGTACCAGGGCGGCGCACTGCGAACTTTGCCAGGATGAACAAATGGGATAAAAAGAATTTCCATTTCTTGCATGGTACGAATGTGTGAAATTAGTTCTCTGAGATTGACTGATGTGCGGAAACGTGTTTACGGGGTGTATGAGTGGAAATAAGTACGTGCATGCTATCTCTGTGCATATACGTATGTACTCGTATATATGTGTTCTGATTGTAGCAGAGATCTTTCTTCAATTGTTGTTTTTTTCAACAAAAATGATAGAAAACAATCAACTGGAACTCAATCAATTCTTCTTTTTACTTTTCTTTTGGTTTGATTGTAAGAAGCCGGAGGGCTTTAACGGAATATGCATAACTACGCGCAGATACAACTTCTGGAAATACTTCGAGGGGACTAAAATACTAACATGGTTAACTATTACCTTGCATTTTGTCTTATATTGATATGGAACAGATATAGGTGAGTATATTTACATATCAAATTACATCTAAATACATATTTATACATGATTATGAATTAAAAATGCAGTTAATCATTTCTAGATCTGTTCCTTCTTCCAGCACCCTTAGCGATCTTTGGAACTTATGCATCGATATTTGCATGTAAGATGGGCTTGTTTTATATGGAAATCTGATTATATGATAATGATAAGGAAAGAGCTCTGCACTTTCATTAAATTGTCTCCAACTGCATGGCGAGCTTGAACCTAGGCGTAAATGGCTAAATCGATTGAGGAAGTAAAGCTAATCAAGAGTATATATACTCGTATGTATATATATCCATCTATACTTATACTTGCATATCCCTTTTGCTATCGGAAGTACGGCTGAGATCAGCGAGTTAAAACTTTACTTTTCAGCCATAAAATGAAGCATGGATGAGGATGCTACCAATCGAAAAACAAGCAAATTCTTCACTATTCTTAAGGTAGTGTTTCATATAAAATCCACATCTTGAGACAACCTTCATTTACTCATTTCTCGTGACATATAAATCAAAGAATTAAGAACAACCGTGAAAATTTGTGAACTACAAATACCAAGAAACCAAACAGATGAAGTCCTAAAAAGTCGTGCAATTAAATTTAATTTAACGGAACATTTTCCTTTGATTTGTCCGGTAAAGTTCTGCGGGCATGTGACCAATTGCGAGTTTAACCAGTGAAATGTTTTGGGAAATTGCTCCAATAACTTTATCGAGACAGGTGTAAGACTTCGTCTTTTTTGGGTTTCTTCTTTCCTTCAGTTGTGTCAGTACTGATTGCTCTATTTGTGAATGAGAGTGCGGTTTAAGCGAACTTGATTTTAGCGGGTTTTTACTTCGGTTTTCGCCAGGTAAAGTGTTGAAATGTCAGTGCTAGTTTTTCAGTTTTATATTTGAGTAAGTTTTGGTGTGCACCTTCCTCAGACTATGGAAATGCTGTAACGAATTCAAAGACAATGAAGTAAACAGAAATAAGGAAACCACTACTGGGGAGGGGTGTGGATAATTTTTACTTTTAGTAGCTTGGCGAGTGTCAGAGAAATTTGCATATTGCTCTAGTTAATAGCTGCCCTTTCGCAAATGAGGCTATGAAGAAATCAAGAAATAGAAATATAGTGGGCGTAAGTGCTGCAAACAAGCGATATTGAAACTATATACGAAGCGCCACTACCTTCATGGAGCCTTTTGTTACGCTTTGCATGAACGTTGCTCATATTGCAACATTCTACATGAAGGAGGAGATGCTCTACATTGAACAGTCAGTTTTAAACATAGACATTAACCCCAGTAAAATCGTTTATAGATCTGGATTTATATATACATTGGGTTAACACTCCCTTTTGATGTTTAGTGTTTCTTAGTGTAAAATATGTTTAAGCAATCTTTAATAAAGTCTCTATTCTGAATATAAGTAAATTTTGGGCGTGGCAGTAGAATTATACAGCACATGATGCGGAAAAACTTTTCGAAATTTAATTGGAATACTACTTGGCTGGAACTAGATAGATAGATAGATATATTTAAGGGTGTTATACACTGCGACCTGAAATATCTATTGTGATGACACTATTTATTTGAAAGCTGAGGATAGTCTCATCCATAATCTTCTATCAGGTTAATTTCCGGCAGGAATTCATATATTTTGGAGGAATCAAGATGAGGGATCTTGCTCATATCTAAGATATATTCTCCAAAACACCTAAGTCTATTGTGTGCCAATGGTCCGCAGTCTGTGATCAGGTGCAGTGAGGTTTCTCCACAGAATCGACAGATGGCATCTGAAGATATTGCTGGAACTACGGTTAGAAATAAGGATGTAATGCACATTGGAGTGCGTTGAACTGACAATGAAAAAATACTGTTTCCTTCGACTCAATTCGCCATAATTTATTAACCACACATTTTACCAATGTGAGACAACAATCTCGTCAATAAAAAAAATGATTACTTTATATTGTCAAATAATGTTGTTATTTAGATATATCGTACATATCACACATTTTTAATTTTCTCATTAAATTGTTTAAATAATTCTCTTTTGATTCAACCAATTTTAGTGAATAGCCCCCTTAGCACAAAAGCGTCCTGGTAAGTACATACACATTGGTAATTACATTCGAGTTGGAATTTGGTGCGTGCAAATAGAACTGGCGCACTTCCGTTGCAGTTAACAACACTTCACATAATTTCAATTTGTGCTTAATAAATAATACACGCATAAATGCATTTGTTTGTGTTATCGAGCGCCATTGACAAATTAAGAGTGAGCTCTGGTATAATAATTAAATTTGAAAGTCAGGTATGCCACGAAACTGTCGTATCATGAATATTGCAGCTTTAATGCTGTGTCAATATCTGCTGAAACCGTGCGGTACTCAGAAATTAATTAGGGGCTTTCAACAGTTTAATATCAGATGAGGTAGTTGACAGACATACCGAGGATGAGTTGAAAGACATTCCGAGGATGAGTTGAGAGACATACCGAGGATGAGTTGAGAGACATACCGAGGATGAGTTGAGAGACATACCTATGAAGAGTTGAAAGACATCCCGAGAATGAGTTGAGAAACATACCGAGGATGAGTTAAGAGACATACCGAGGATGAGTTGAGAGACATACCGAGGATGAGTTGAGAGACATACCGAGGATGAGTTGAGAGACATACCGAGGATGAGTTTAAGATTCAGCAGCATATCACCATTGACAATATATCATTTGAGAGTGAAAAGTAATCATCTTCCATTAAGAGTTGCCATTTTAACTGTGACGATACTGACAAGTAAAAACCCACTCGATTAGTAGAAGCGAAAATATGAAAAATGAATGTAAATGAAAATATCGCTCAGATTTCGCAAAATTGCAAGAATCGCGGGAGCAATGCCACAAAACTATGCCAGCAAACTATCACTTATTGTGGATCCGACCGCGTCTGTGGTTCTGAAAACCCAACAGCGATTATCGAAGCGCATCTGACTTTATTATGCATTGATTTTCATGCATTTTATGAATTGTTATTTCGTTGCTTTTGCGGATTTACTGTTCCGAGCATTTGCAACTAACGCAATTGACTGGTGATAAAATACTTCCTGCCTGTACACACAAATTTGTAAAAGCGCAAAAGTACGGACTCCAAGTCAAATGCTAAAAACCCCGAAGTTGCATTTGGTGTCATTGTTAGGTTGATATCTACAAATGGGGCGTTTGAAAGGCTCACTTAAAAATCCATTAGCTGGAGTTGCTGAGTTTCATACACACTGTTCAATATTTGACGTGCATTGTGCACATTATAGCCAAATATCTCCAGTTAAGTTGAGTTGAGTTTTACTTTTCAATAATCCATTCGGGGGAGATAAATTCAAACTTTTATATTGCGCGAATAAGTGACACTGGGCGTGACTGCATAAATTTGAAAACTTTGCTCAAAATTAAATCAACAACTTATTTAAGTCTAAGAGATGCAATTTATTCACACACAAAGTACCCACCACCTCCTGCTTTTTAAAAAGGTTTAATTTCTAAAATTGTTCTTTAGAATTTTTGATGCTTCTGAAACATGCACTGTTCCTTTCAACGGAATTTATGCACGTAACGCTTGAACTGAAAACGCGCTAACCGCAAACACGTTAGAAGCTGACTTAGATCATGTTATGTGTTGCATATAGCATAAAAGGCTAAGTATGCCAGGTGTTTCCATTATGTGGGAACAGCAGCTGCAACAGCAACCCGAGCCGCAGCTGCTGATGCTGGCGCTGGTGGTGATGCTGATGCTGGTGCAGCTGAAGCTCCGACACGCTGATTGTTAACCAACTTAAACCACGCGCATACGTGCGGTCGGGTTGTTTATAACTCTCCCTCTTTCTACCCGGACGTATGTCTACTTTCTATGCACACCGCATGACAACATTGTTCCTGACTTGTATATGCGCTAAACGAAGTGCAAATGCAAATGGAGGCAAAAAACCAAATCCCTTCTCTTTTTTCCAGGCGCGAAAATGCTCTGCGAAATATAAATACATCGTTATTTCCTTGCGAGAAAAGAAAATAAACTAAAATAAATAAATAAATAAATCACAATGGAAATGCTCGGGCTTTTATGTGCGAGGACGAGTCTGTAAGCACTGCCAGCTTATGAGAATTATTTAGCGAGTGAAGTGAAGCAGAAATGAAAGCCAGTACTCCAAGTAATCTTGCGAAGAAAAATGTATTTATGTGTACACAGAAAATTAGTTTATTGCTTTGCAGTTTCATCACTGACTGTTTGAAGGAATAAGGGTTTGTGTGATGATAAGTTAGTTTTATTTTAGGTAACATAATTTAGCATAATTCACTTAAGAAATTGTTGTCAAAAGTTTTAATAATTTAATTTAACAGTTTGCCAAGTTTCACTCTTCTATATATAAAACAGTTTGTCGCTGCTGCTTTCAAGTTACAACTGGAGTTCATTGTATATTGCAATCATTCCATGCACTTCGGAGAGTACTCCAGCACAGAAAAGAGTATGTTCCATTATGGCATCAGTGCTTAAGTCTCATAGTATGATAGAAAGAGACTATTCACTAGACATACGAGGGCGGATTGATATTGAAGCTACCTAAGTAGGAAAAAAACATTTTTTTTTTTCAAAAACCATTTATTTCTCAGCATAGTCTCCTTTTACTTGCACACACTTAGTAACACGATATTCAAACTTTTTTATACCATCTGAATAATACGATTTCGGGAACCCCTCAAAATACGCGTTAGTTTCGGTAATCACTTCTTCGTTTGAGATGAATCTTTTTCCTGGAGCCATTTTTTCAAGTTTGGAAACAGGAAAAAGTCACTAGGAGCTAAATCTGGACTATAAGGTGGATGATTAACCAATTCGAAGTGTATTTCAAGTAATTTTAGCATCGTATCTAATGCTCTGTGAACCGGTGCGTTGTCTTGAAGAAAGAGCATTTTTTTCTTCTTTAAATGTGGTCGTTTTTCCTTGATTGCATCAATCAATTGATCAAATAATGCACGATAATACTTTCCTCTGATTGTGGATCCTTTTTCAAGATAATCGATGAGCAATATTCCGTGTGCATCCCAAAATACAGTGGCCATAACCTTGCCAGCCGATTTCACTGCCTTCGCCTTCTTCGGAGCACTTCCACCAGCTTCCACCCATTGTTTCGATTGGTTTCAGGTGTGTAGTGGTGGACCCACGTTTCATCAACAGTTATTAATCGACGCCAAAAATCAACAGGATTACGCTTTATCATATCCAAACACCGCTGTGAAGTGGTCTGTCGAACTCGTTTTTGTTCGACACTGAGCAAACGCGGCACCCATCTTGCCGATAGCTTTTTCTTATGCAAATGTTCATGCAAAATGTTGAACACACGTTCATATGATATGTTTACCATTTCAACAATCTCACGCAACTTGACTCGGCGATCATTCATAACGATATTGAGGATTTCCTTGATATTTTCTTCAGTAACCACCTCTTTTGGCCTTCCTGTTGATGGTATTGTTGCAGTGCTTGTTCGGCCGCGTTTAAATTCAGCAATCCAATATTTTACCATGTAATCTGACGGAGCAGACTCACCGTAATGTTTATCGAGCTTTTCTCTTTCGCCGTTTTCCCTTTCAAATAAAAATGTTTAATCACTGCAAGAAATTCGCTTTTTTCCATTTTTCAAGAAACACAAAAGCTGGTTACTTCAAACGACTACATCCAATGAACTAATCGATGAATTTGGGTGAAATTTTAACAGCTGACGTTTGACAGATCGCAATTTCTAAAAAAAAAGTGTTTGTTGCCATCTAGCGCTAGGTAGCTTCAATATCAATCCGCCCTCGTAAAATGATCTCTGACTTTTTGGGAAAGATATAGCAACAGAGCCCAAATCGAATGTTCTAAAAGTAATTGATCCAATCAAATCGCAAGTGGACCGATGAAAATCATTCCTATAGTTTGAGCCGATAATGTGTGCCACTGAAGTTTATATGCTATAGGCTTCTAGGAAATAATTTTTTTATGGGTTTATAGCTGCATTTTCTGGCCGACAACGATCATGAACGAAGACCTGTGGCGCCTCACCAATAGCGAGCCTATTGACACAGAAGTTAAAAGACGCAAGTGGAGCTGGATAGGGCACATTTTGCGTAGAAAAGACACCAACATTGCAAAGATGGCCTTTCAATGGAACCCACATGGTAGTCGGAAAGCAGGACGTCCACGACAAACACGGGTACGCACTATACACGCCGAAAGTCACCACAGAGCCAACTGGAACGAAATAAGACACCTGGCTGCTGAAAACCGTTGGAGAGCTTTTGTGACCGCCCTATGGTCCGACTAGGAGCGATATTTGACTCTTTTATAATTATGTCTTTTAGTTAACTTTGTTAGCATAAGTATAATTTTATTGTGTCAAATGTCATGGATTAATAATAATAGCAAAGCATGTCAAGGCCGGAAGCGTGAAATTCAAGGTGGTAGAATCCACGTAGGGCAATCACATATAATTCCCTTCGACTTGTGGAGAGAGCAACATTTATTATTCAATACTTAACTTGTCTTTGGTGAGCATAATTGATTAAAACATAGAAGAAGACTATTCACTACAATATAAAATGATGTCGTTGGTGAGCATAATTGATTGAAACATAGAAGAAGACTATTCACTACAATATAAAATGATGTCTAATGACTTTTTGGGAAAGATATATCATCAAAGGAAAGATATAGCAACACAGTAAATATCAAATGTTCCAAAGGTAATTGAAATGAAACTGAAATTCAATTCCAAAGTGAATTCATGTATTATACTAAATCCGGACTGATAATTCATCATAATTAACTGGGGCGTGTCTAATTAGGTGCTCTATTGTACGAATTGCGGTGACTATTTACTTGAAAATACCAATTTAAATGTATTTATTTATTTATTGGGGTCTTCTTTTCTGCTTTTCGTCTAAGCCGATTTTACAAGCCTCATAAAATTTACGCAAAACTGCTGCAACTCCCATGCTCAAAGATACGTTGAAACGTATCTGTTCGGGCACGGCGCTACCAGAAATCTCGGCAATAATTTGTCAGGTTACGTGAGCGGAAATGAAATAAAACCGTTGAATACAAACGAGAAGCTTTCGAACACAAACGGAAATAACATTATTATTAATTTATGTTTTATTTACCATTTCATTCGAAAAGGCACTCGCAACTTATGTAGTATGTAGATGCGAATAGACAAATTGGCCATTTTAATGTAGGAAATTGCACATGTGTGTAAGGACATGCGTATATAAGTATATAGTGTAAATAGAAACCACTTTCTGCTGGTGTGAGCGACTGGCCACGTCTCCCACTGGCCACGGGAAGGTACTCATTTATTTAAATACGAAAATAAAATTTATCTTCGAACAAATTTATGGGGGCAATAAACTCACACAAGCGGAGTATCCACATTGAAATCATCAAAGAGCATATATATATATATATATATATATATATATATATATATATATATATATATATATATATATATATATATATTCCTATTAGTCCATTAAGGAGCAAAGGGCCATAAGAGCATAGTTTAAGTATTGTTTTTGCATTTCGTGCAGTCTTTGGAATTTTTGGAATTATTTTAAACATAATAAGTAAAAAAACATAAAAATGTTCCTTTAGAATCTAATGCCTTAGTTCTGTGATGTTTGATATTGCAGTCTCAACTTATTGATCGGTAGCTATCTTGCAATAATATATAAACAAATTACTTATAATCACTTTTAAATCAATCTTTTAAAAAAATCATTAAAGAGGACTGGAGTATGGTTAGACCGATTATGCGATACCGTATTCAAATAAAAGTATGCACTTTAGAAGTAAAGTAAGGCGTTAACTGGTGGTTTTATCTCATCATCAATAGGCAGGAAGCTGTGCACATTTGAATTGAATTCTAACAGTGGCATATATTAGAGATAAGCTTTGTATGATCTTTTTCATATACCAATTGCTTTCTGTGTGAAGTTCATAGCAACTTCCATCTGCAGTTGCCAACTTCTGCAACGATTTTGAATGGAAGTGGCCACAAACCGACTGAACTTATGGGCTAATCCTGATCAGATATATATGTAAGAGTCCATACCTGCCATTTATACTTCCGGAAATCACTGTGTACAGCTTCACTGCAAAACATAATATGCCCAGTTTAACTTTGTAGAGTGTACTAACAACTAGATTTACTACTAAACCATGTGAAGTGTTAATGAACAAACGAAACTTCAAATGAATTCAATTAATAATTCAAATTTCAGCTCTGCTACCACTTTCACCTCATCATTGAAGTCTGATTACCTGAACATGAAATAAATTACAGCAAATCTTGTAAAAACTTACAAAATAAAATTATGTTAATTGAATATGTTGACACCAATTTGCATTCCATTATACATAAAGAGCGAATTGACTTACAAATAAGCTCCTTCATTTGCGCTTAGAACAAGCAACACACACAAACGCTCAAACAGGATACATTAGCAAACAGTGTTAACGGCGGAGACGTGACTCCGTCGTCCCTTACCATTGCACATGCCCGTAATGAGCAGCACTTATTTATATTATACTACCCTGGTTGCCTGATGCTCTCTGTTCGCTCGGCTCACTGATATACTCGCTCGCTGAGGCAATCTGAGGTTGCGTTCTGGTCCCTTATCTCTGTCCTTGTTAAGCTGTGTTTATTATTATTATTTTTTTATTATTTCCAACGAAATGAGTGTAAAGGAATATCCACATTTTAAATACATAGTATATTTTTTATTCACATGAACTGCTTTGAGCAGTTTGAGACTGGACGAATTTAAATCTATTTGGTGTAAAAATTGTTTTCAGAAATATATCAAATGGTGGAGGTAGTGAATGCCTTTGTAAGGGATCCTGTCATATCAACCATATCTTTAAACTACCTTAACCGTTGTTATTAGGGTTACGGGAACTACCGAATTAAGCAGTTGCGTGTACGATTATTGGAAATCTGAACACCAATCAAATCGCAAGTAGACCGATGAAAATCATTCCTATAGTTAGAGCCGATAATGTGTGCCACTGAAGTTTATATACTCTAAGCTACTAGAAAATAATTCTTTTATGGGTTTATAGCAAAGCATGTCAAGACCGGAAGCGTAATATATAATATAAGGTGTAATATACCTTGTTCTTCTACTATTATTATTGTGTAGGGGATTCAAAGCACCGCGACCTTTCGATATATTGTGCCCTTCTTCTACTAAGAACTTCAGAGTTCAGATTGAACAGAAAACCACTGTTTCTATCTCCACTAAGTATACAGCACACCAAAGTTGCATTAGCATTGTTCGGAGGTTTTTGAGGGTCTAAAGGCGAATAAGTTTAAGTCGATTCACAGAAAATGGATAAAGTGATTCAGAGTTCCAGTGAAGCAGAAACTGACTCAATAGCTTCGGTACGTCACGACGTCTATCGGGGGCCCCCAAACAGCACTATCATAAACTAATGATGGTTGACAAATGAAGTGAGCTAAACTTTTCTGTAATAGAAGGACCGATTTACCATTTTATCCAACGTTTTATGAAGTCTTGAGTCAAGAAGCCTTTCTTTCATGGCACTCACACTCAGATATGTATTGAAATGAAGATTTTATCGCAAGTCACGTCAGAAGAAACTGATACTTGGTTAGTTATAAATATGAAGTGTTTTATGGAGAAGAACACCAGTAACTGGAACCCTTTAAGAGAAACGCTGCGAGCGGTGAAGCAATTTTGTGATTCCCGTGGTAGAAAGTAAATATTGAGAGTTGAAGGTGGAAAACCATATTCCTTATGGACATGAAATTAATTTTAAGACCACATTAATGAATCCACTGGCCTTACTGGCAGAAAACTCCAATATATTACTGATAGTTGACTTACCAGCGGTGGTATCACAATGGACCCATGGTGGTCTGAGTGAGCTGGTCCTTGAACTGGCTGCCACATTAACCTAACCTAACCTAGCCTACCAGGCATGAAACCATTTGATTGGGAACTTATAAAAGTATGGACGAAGACTAAAATTTGCAATGTGATGATTGCTTCCAACAACTTACGCAGAATAAAAAGCTTCCCAATGCCACGTTAGTTCGAAATTCTATTCATATATCTTAAAGCTGGATGAATTTTTCCAGGCTTGATGAAAGTGGATGGTGAGTGCAGACGTGAAAAAAGAGAGAGGTAGTTGAAAAAGAGGTCAAAGTAATATTGTCTAAGAAGACAAAAGGATGATTTACACTATCTACAATGCTTAAGCCCTGAGGAGAATGATGGCAAGTTTTGCAGTTGTTCCATTGATATACTGCAGCATAACAATTTCTTTTGAAATAATCAGTTTATATTATCGAATCATGACTATTTATTGAAAGCAAAAGTGAACTTAAAATCAGGTCAATTATAGGATGACTTTGGGAAAATAGGTATATTTAATATTATTATTATTATAACTTACACCATAATGAGTGCGAGGTATTGGGGGAATGAGTACTAGCTACAGAGGCCTTCGACTCGAAGAGAAAAATATTTTATAGAAAGAAGCATTTTGGAGACCAAGCCCGTGGCAGGATTTGAACCTGCGACCCTCAGGGAGTGAGTCTAGCATGCTTACCACTAGACCACAGAGGGCGGCTGAGGTATATTCAAATTTGATGGGAAAATGAGTATATTTGACTTGAATTAAGCAGGAGTTTGATGGGAGGCTGCGAAGTTCTTAATCAACATATAGATAGTGTAGCTATCTTCCATTATGTTTGACTCATTTCAGCCAGTATATATGCAGGATAAATAAACATCCGTCTTATAATATGTTAATGACAAGCATTCTTTGCAAATAAATCAACTGAAAACTATTTCCGCTACAAAAGGTTCGTTGTTGGACAATGTTCGAACGTGACAAATAATCTTTGGTTCCTTAAAACATATGGTTTCATATCGTAAAAACTTGCCATAATTACTAATTAAATGTTTAAAGAGTAATTAAAATTACTCAACTAGAACATTTTTTATAGCGACAAAAAGATTAATAATAACTACCGACAAAAATATCCACAGAACAATTACTGCGACCCTCGTAAAATTCGCTCCACACACATGATGCCACGCGAAAACCATCATCATACTCTGAAAAGTGGAAACTTAAACCATTGGAAGGATGTGCGAGGATTCAACGCTATCGCCAACCACCACAAATCCCCCCAATATGCTCGTACTTTTTAGGTTTGTCGGTCGACCGTGTGCGTGCGGAGGGCAGGGAGCAGGAGGTGGCGCTAGTTTGAAAGTAGCAAATTGATTAGTTTGCATTTAGCATGCAGCTTTGTGGTTTTGAGCCAAAGCAGTAGGACGCTAAGTCGATTAAAAATTTTGTATGATTGAGGTCAGCAGCTCTACTGCGGGTGTAAAATGGTGCAATTCAATTCGATTTCAAACGCTCTTCCACTTTGCAACATGCATACATAGCATTCGCAATTTTCCAGCATTGATTATACCTCGTTATATGTATCGCCAGCACCCACAGTCAGGTTTAGACTTACGTAATACTCCACGAATTATCGTACTTTTATGTGGAAATGTGTTCGATCGAAAACCCTAAATTAATTTCCGATTACAAATGGAGTAAAATGCAAAATTATGAAATAAATTATTACGAGTAAATTTGAAACATTAAAAAAGTATTTCAAGGATGTGCGTTAAGGTCGACAGCACAAAGTGAAAGTAAAATATATATTTAAAAAAATATTATATTTATTTTATTAGGCTTAATAAATATTTAGACTGTTATAAGGATCAAATGCCACTTTCTACTTCCACCTCTTTAATATCAGAGGAGTTCAGTACTCAAATATTCCATATACGTGAGATTTCTCTGACGCCCCACATATTTATCGACGTCTGAACAGAGATTTTGGAAGAAATAACTTAGGGCTGGTCAAATCATATGAGGAATATTAAAATCTTTAAGTTGAATTGTGATATGCGGAACTCATAGAAGTGTGTATGGTATATACTGCTCTATCATAGCTGAGATGAGACCACTTCAATTACGACGCTAGCAGCAATAAACAAGGAATCCAAAGGAGTCTAATAACTCAATTTGAGGGCGACAGTTTTTATATGTAAGATTGTGCTCTTAAAAGAAATAGTTTGGAGTTTATAGACCAGAAATTCCAATATGGTTTTAGGAGTATCTCCTACCTTTATATTATATACATAGTCATTCTTGATTTGGGTCCTTCTTCATATCTGGATCCTTCCTGATTTTATGAAGATGGACGTTATATTAGTATCCGAAATTTGTTGTATGGGCGTCCTTGGTTTAGTGGTAAGCAAACTAGTCTCACAATCGTGAGGCACCTTGTTCGAATCCTACCCAAACCTCCCACCCTTCCTTCGTTTCGATATTCTTAGTTGCTAGTAGTCATGCTTCCAAACTCTTGGAGTAAGACACAATTATAATAAAAAACTGTCTGCTTTATGGGTTCCCCAAATACACTTCAGCAACTTCAGCAACTTCATCATTGATTTTATAGCCTTTTATAGGCTACTTCATAGGATATTAGATGAGCTTTCCATCTTCACTAAACACACTCATCGTATTGAATTTATTCATTCTTCGATATCGTTCTGGCATTTCATTAACAATCATCTGTAAATTGCCAACTTTCGTCGGTGAATTGTTTTCCATTTCAGTCGCATCAAGACCTAAATATCTATGTAGAATCTTTCAACCGTCATTGGCATGCCAAAAATAGTCGGAAATTCTAAACGTGTGAAACTCCGGCGTCCATAATGTGTGAATTTAAATTTCAAGTAATTACAATTTCTTCAAACAAATTTTAAGTTAATGAACACATTGCCCGCCCAATTCCATGCAATCATTTCATTAGCATTTTGGCCTACTGGCTTTATCATATTGCACTGTCATGGTGAAGTACATTAATTCAAATTGGAATGTGGAAACTCTTCAAAGGTCAAATGCCTTTGCAAGTACCAGTCGCACAATCGCATATCGGAAATAGGGGAGTGCTGGCATGGTCCATACATAAATTCACACACCCAGAGTACGCTATAACAAACAACATGCTGTGAATGGAAGCCAATTGCTGTGAACCATGCCATAGCGTTGTCGGGTAGCCTTCTCCTTAGTGTACTTTCCTGTGTTACTATAATTTATTGTTTAATATGATTGTGGCTCAGGAGTGTTATGATTAATGGATGCTGTGCCATGTGTCCACAACATACTCGTACTTTTGTTGCTGCAAGCATTTCACCAATATTGAGTTGTGATTTGGTCGTTCGCAGCGAATAAAGTGATTAAATGTTAAAACATAATTCACAAAACTTTGCAAAGTACATATAAATATAGTTATTTTCTGTACATAAGTATGTATATATATTTATATAAGTGCATGTAAATAATAAGATTCACACTTCAGCATCATTTGCAAGACAAAATATTTAAGTGTTATTTATGTTTGAATACACATTTTACAACGTAATCCCACACACATTTCCGCATTGCAGGATTTATGCCATCTTCCCACAACTAAATACATGCTTAAATGTGTAGGCAGGCAACTAACTAATGTGACATATGGCTTGCATTTCATGTGATATGCAGCATGAGGATCCGGCCTCAGTGGAGCTCATTGTCAAGTTGAAAGCTCTCCTGTGCTACTAAAGTCTCTGAGCCGTATACCTACCAACATACTCGTACTCACCCGTACATGCCTAATAACTGGGCTGAATGAATACATCAGCACTAGATGCACTCTGCAATTTTTGCTATATACATAATGGGCTCATAAACAGGAAACTGGCAACTGCTTACGACAGCTTCTGTTTCAACGTCAGATTACGTATCCACAACCTGATATGCCATCCACACCACTATTCTAATGCAGCAGCTGCAGAGGTATGCGCATTATGTTGAAAGGTGGTGAATACGAGCGAGTCATAAAAATGTGGGCTACTCATATTTAGTGATAAACGGTCCACAATTACATTGATGTGTTCAAATGATATCTCCTAAAGCTGCAAACGACCGCTCGGTGCTATGAATATTTTATGCTCTGCAAATACTCAAACCACAGGGATTTGCTCCTTCGCAGACTTTGTTTACTTTGTGCTTTGATTGAAATTTGCAGAGTAACGAACGATGTAAATCAACTTAGAACTGGTGTGTATTTGTTGAAAGACCAGGCTCATTTAATATAATTAATTACCCCTATCCACGGGGCAAAGGCAGTGGTTAAGGCAAGTTTTGAGTAGTCAAGTTGGGCAATTTTAATATAATGTACTATAGTGATTGATCTACAAATTGATCAATCGATCAAGAAATTTTTAAAATCACATGTGAAATAGTAAATATCCTGATGCACGGTGAGAGCGTTGTTCTTCAGAACAAAGTGTTCTCTATAAGAATGCTCTCAAACATTTTTATTCTGACATAAAAATTGCTACTTTTATGAGCTTATTCTATCGACAACTGTGTCGGTTTTGACCGGCCATTGCATAATAGGATAGCACGCAGAAAGACTGGGCCTACCCTCAAATGATTTTGACGAGGCTGTGGCTCCGAGAAGGAGGAGGACGAGACGGTTTTCGACTTCTAATGCCACTGCCCATCCTTCAGCAGAAGAAGAATTCGCAACTTTGGTGCCCCATTTCTTACAAGCCTGACAGAAGCTGTCATCCATTAATATTAGGGACATAGCAAGGTTCATCAAAATATCAGAATGATTTCCAAAACTTCAAAATTAACAAAATTCAACATTTATTTGATTTTGTTACTTATACTAAACTAATTCCTTGTTTGAATATACGTGTTGTAGGGAGTGACTGTGCAGTTTGTGAACAAAATTTCATATGATCCTCAATTTTATATGCAGGGGTATAGCAAGTGTAATCATAAAAGATGACAAAAGTGACATGTGGTCCAATCCATCGTCCCCAGGCTGATCACAGATTGCGGTCTACCAACGCGGCATCCTCTTTCTCACAGACACAAAATGCATTGATCCTTTGAAAACATGTTTTTCAGACCGCTTTGAATCGGCACTTCTTTTAAGTTGTAACAAATCTTCAACGATTAGTAGATCTTAGTTTATAAAAATTCAGAATATTTTGCAAATTGTGGTAGGGTTCTAATATATCCATTGGATAAATAATTTTCAAGGCCTTAAGAATTAGCATTTTACTGCATATGGTCTCTGTTATACCAATATATCAATGGGTAACGATGTTGTTTTTTGTAGCCCTGTAATGATTTAGAAGCTACATACTTATATACATAGATACAGTATCCATTATGGTGATAACTCTGCGGAACACTGATCGCGACCGAACAGCAGCACGCCTAAGCCAGCGCAATGCTGAGGAAAACATTAATAGGGGTGGATCAAGAAGTAGGAAATGGACAGACCTAAAATTGACGACTAAGCGGTAACGCTCGTAACGGCCTCTCGACGTATTACCTAAAGGCGCAGTCCCGAGAGGATATTCCGGCCGGACATCGGGGTGAATTTAGTGGGTTAAGGCCCCACACTACATAGGTTTTTGACTGTTATACATCATGTAAAAAATATATATATAAAAATCATGCAAATATGCAAACATATATAAGAAAAATAGTGACAATTTCTTGTCAAAGTAGGGAAATCTCACGAAATGGTTCGTAAGACCAAATAATTCCAGAGGAGCAAAACTATTCAAGAGAATAACTAAAATTATGTCTTTACACGGTGAGAACTCTAATGTGGGTACCACGCCACATAGGAGTAGAGGGAAATGAGAAGGCTGATAGCTTTGCTAGGAAGGCTGCGACCTCTCAGTTCAACGGCTCTGAACCCTTCTGTGGACTATCATCCAATACCATTGGAGGTCTGCTGAAGAGGTGTACAGATGCAAACAGAAGTCAAACCTGGAAAACTCTTCCGGGATTAAGACAGTCCAAAGCTCTTCTGGGAGATTTTAATCCTAAAAGAGCTAAGGAGTAAATTAAGAATCATCACAGGCATTTTAAGCGGACACTGTAGATTCGACTACCATATGAATAAGTTGGGTATTTCTTCAGACGCCATCTGTCGATTCTGTGGAGAAAGTGACGAAACCTCACTGCACCTGATCACAGACTGCAGACCATTAGCACACAATAGACTCAGGTGTTTTGGAGAATATATCTCAGATATGAGCAAGATCCCTCAACTTGATACCTCAAAAATATATGAATTCCTGTCGGAAATTAACCTGACAGAAGATTTATAGATGAGACTGTCCTCATCTTTCAAATAAATAGAGCATCACAATAGATCTTTCAGGTCGTAGTGTATAACACCCTTAAATATATCTATCTATCTATCTACACGGTGAGAACAGTTGATATAATTAGGTAGTACGAGTATAAATAAATATTGTTAAGAATAAATTCTCATGACTCTTTATGTAACTCTCATGAACATAGCGTGGAAGCAATTTTCGCATCGTGCATCAAAAATTTTACTGCATATAAGCGTGACTCTCCTACGTACTCCTATTTTTTATGTTTTACGTGGACCCTCCTCCATTTCTACCTTAAGTAGAGTGTGCATCATGAGTTTAATTGATTTTGGACGATCTGGGTGATATTCCGCTACTGCAAAAAAGCGACCAGTTTGGTAATTCACCTCAATAGTTTATTAAGGACGATAATTGATAGATACTCGTACAGTTCACCCGCAAATATCACTGTACCGAAAGAACCACATTGCCACAATTTAACACGGGCATTAAACAACGAGCTTCCAGGTTGTCCACATGGGTGTGTCCACTACTTCAGCTTCATACACTTCTGTTTAAATGTACAGAGCTTTTGTGTCAAAAATTGTACAGTGCATCACTTCAAGAGTGCCACTCACTGTGGGTGTACATTTACTTTGCACACAAGCAGAGATGTTAAAAAAACACGCACATCAGTTTGGTGGCCATCGTAACACATCCTTGTGAATCATTTTATGTGACCCACTTTTAAAGTTTATTGCTAAATTTACAGGAATTGAAATGAATTTAAAAAGTAGCTTCATAAACAAGACTAATTTAAATATAAAATAATTGTTAATTTACCACAAAATATTTCGAATTTAATTTATTAAATTAAGACTTAAAAGTTGGGGAGTGTTCTGCCTTAAACTTGATTCCTTAACATACTTTGAAGTGACCGCGACTGAAGGAGAACCTTTTACCGTGTCTATATCTTTTATATCTACACATATCGGACATGCCTTAGGTAGGTAGGTAGGTAGGAGTGGCCGCCCAGTTTGGCAAAAGCACACTTGAGGACACATAATGGCCCAATGTGATACCACGGACATGCCTTCTTCTCCTATAAAATTTTATATGAACAATGATTATGTTTACGTGCACGGATTATGCTGTTCCGTATGTTCAATCTATGTGAGCAGGTCAGGAACTACAGCCAAAGCAGACATACTTCGAGCTTACCTAATAATCAAATCAGTCGTGCATTATTTCTGCGCTACGATCCATTATATGCACATTTAGTGTCTTTAGTGTCACATACTGGGTCACAGCGTTTCTCGCAAAGCAAACAAAAATGCAGACCAGGATGGAAAATGAGATATGTTTGGACAACGAGCACTCGTATGCTGGTCAACTAACAGTTCCTGCGGTGTTTGGCATTCAACAAGCATGTGACGCCAGTGGCGACACCTCCATCAATAAAATCGAATGAGAGAGTATGGTTCACTGAACTGAAACTAATCCGTAAAACAAATTGGCAGCATGTGTAACAGAAATTGGCTACAACCCATTAAAAATGCACGCATGTTTAACGTTGATTATTGAATTCTCATATACTAGAGCCTCAGTGTGTGTTTTCTGTAATATATGAACGCAAGGAAATTAATATCCTTAAATATAAGTTACTTGGTGGTCCTTTTCTGGGTTGGGTCCTTCTTGTTTGTTGGTATGTGCGATCAAGTGTGTGAGTGGTTCGCACGCATGCATTGTTACAACACAACACGATAATTAAGAATAACTGGCCTTGATACACCAACACGAAATCTTTGGCTATTAAGAGGAAGATAGATTAGGAAATAAATAAACATTAAATACGCATTGAATCTTATTTAATAGCGTCATGGAAGATGGCTCAGTATTCAAATTGTTATGCGTGGGTAGTATGATAAGTCAGTGATAAATGAAACAAGAAGTGGGTGTTTACATTTTTTTCTCAATGAAGTTTCCTTGCAGCTCGATACACTTAGTCCAATGTTTTTAAAATTTTTCAAAAATTGGCTGGTTCCAACAATTCTATAGGGGAGCTTGTTTCTTCGAGAACACCAGCTTCAGTACCAAAATTTTCTCCACCAAGCCTAAATCTTTAATTTTAAAAATATAAAATATTAGCAGGGGTCTAAATATGGAGAATATGGTGGGTAAGGAAACAATTCATGCTCCCAATTCGTTTAATTTTGCCTTGGAACGATACTCGTGTAGACCCCTACATTATCGGGATGGCAGCGAATTTACGTTTTCAGCACATCCGGTGTAAAACAAAAGTTTAAAATATGATTGAAAGTGTCCAATAAGTTACAAAAATATTGGCCATTAATCGCTTTGCCGTTTTAGAGAGAGTCGGTGTGGATTTTGCTCAGTCGAAGTTTACCACCAAATCCTTCTTTAGTCCAAACTCACATTTAAAAGTCCCCTGTTCCGACTTTTTCTTCATCTCTGGTGTATAGTGATGCATCCAGGTTTCATCCGGAGTTAATTATATTGGTCATATCTGGGTCGGTATGGATTTTGCTCAGTCGAAGTTTACCGCCAAATCCTTCTTTAGTCAAAACTCACATTTAAAAGTCCACTGTTCCGACTTTTTCTTGATCTCTGGTGTATAGTGATGCATCCAGGTTTCATCCGGAGTTAATTATATTGGTCATATCTGGGTCGGTGTGGATTTTGCTCAGTCGAAGTTTACCCCCAAAGCCTTCTTTACTCCAAACTCACATTTAAAAGTCCACTGTCCCGGCTTTTTCTTGATCTCTGGTGTATAGTGATGCATCCAGTTTTCATCCGGAGTTCATCATATTGGTCATATCTGGGTCGGTGTGGATTTTGCTCAGTCGAAGTTTACCGCCAAATACTTCTTTAGTCAAAACTCACATTTAAAAGTCCACTGTTCCGACTTTTTCTTGATCTCTGGTGTATAGTGATGCATCCAGTTTTCATCCGGAGTTAATTATATTGGTCATATCTGGGTCGGTGTGGATTTTGCTCAGTCGAAGTTTACCACTAAATCCTTCTTTAGTCCAAACTCACATTTAAAAGTCCACTGTTCCGACTTTTTCTTGATCTCTGGTGTATAGTGATGCATCCAGGTTTCATCCGGAGTTAATTATATTGGTCATATCTGGGTCGGTGTGGATTTTGCTCAGTCGAAGTTTACCGCCAAATCCTTCTTTAGTCAAAACTCACATTTAAAAGTCCACTGTTCCGACTTTTTCTTGATCTCTGGTGTATAGTGATGCATCCAGGTTTCATCCGGAGTTAATTATATTGGTCATGTCTGGGGTTTTCGCTGACTTGTGTGGTTGTATCTGGGATTTTATCAATGAGTTATATACATACTGCTCCGGTATATCAGTTGTCCTTCCTAGCCCAGATAAGTGTAAACTCAAAATCGTCCTTAATGGAATTTAAATTAAAAATGTTTACTATATATTACGAAATAGACTGGTGAAATTAACCCAAACTAGATCCATATCCATTACGTCTCTCATGCCTCTAATCCAATATGCACTTCAACGGAATATATCTAAGTCTGAATTTCCTCGTAAACATTACCAGTTTCCTCTCAATGAAGAAACCATACCATGAAATTAAATTTATTTAAAAATCCCCGCTGTGAACACAAAAACCGCACCGAGTTTCCACTACAAATAACTGCACAATCTTGAATTTCAAGCGTCAATGGCAGCAAAAGGGCCACATGCACCTGTTAAGTCAGCCACATTGTCACTTTGCCACATAGCGCTGCATGAAAAGCGGTGAGCACTTAGCCGTAAGCTGTAAACGAACTGCAACTGAAAGAGTCGCCAACTCCATTTGCTCATTAAAATCATTGGTAGTGCTGCGGCAGGTTGGAAGTGATGTAGTAGGTCGTAATATAATTGCATTGAACCATTGCAGAAGCGTCATCAAGCTGGGTGATATTTAAAGCTCCAGGGACTTCGCCAGTTTCGACGTGGTGTGCTGTTGTGTTGACGATAAGAACACATCATCGAACTACTTAAGCCAATGTGAATTGAATTTTTTGAGCTAGCAATGATGTGCTGTGTGCGAAACGATGATGATGGTGGGTATATTGGCAACCTGGGTCGTAGTTCTATTGCCAAGTTCAATTTTATATAGTTGCGTATTTTACGGTGTGTTTGAGATAGAATCAGGATGAGTGATTCATATACCCTCAAATGGGTGAATGGTGCGCAAAAGGTTCCTCAACTTGTCCCTTGTCAATTCTTGTCTATGTTTAGCGATGCTCGTGTGTCTCTGATAGTTTAGAGCTAACTATAAACGTTGCCTGGACCGGGAAGAATGCGAGAATTGCAATCAACAAAATAAGGCAAAGAACACGCCCACCATTGCTATATGCAAACTATCGGAAATTCATTTAAATGCACAATAACTGCTGCTATTGATGTTTCAGTGACACAATTTACTTTTGATACTTTTCTATGTGCGAGTATATAAATTTGTGGGAAAAACATCAACACCTGACAGAGTCGAGAGACAGACGTTAAGGGAAGTGTCTTAAATTTAATTATATGCTGAGCTATGCTGAGATGACGACCTATAAATACCCGTACCGATAACCTTTAAGCCTGCGGAAATTCTAAGTCCCAATGACGCAGGAGTTATGCCATATGCCCGCATGGGCAGACAACAAGAAAAGGGGAGGACCGATGGTATCACAACGAACAGAACCGTGACGATGCATTATCATATCCGTATTTGTAATTTTGCATTTACATTGCTATGGTTTCAAGAGGCGGTCGTTGTTTTTGTTCACTTCTTCTCCTCCTCTTGCGTTAGTTGCCAACTGCTTGATTTGCTTTTGTCAAGCAAGGAAGAAGTACAAAAATAGCAATATGTATTTTGCATTAATTTGAAAGCAGATTGACATCATCGGCTGCTTCAATCCGTGACTGAGTTCTTACACGGCTGCGTGCCTATTTAAATTTATTATGCAGGACGTCAGACTACTAATGCCGTTTCCGATGCCTCCGCCTGCTCATTGTGTACGTTTTCGTAATCAAATCACAGCCTAATATGCAGATTCCCGTATACTCACATGTACGGGATGAAATACAAATTCGTACTCGTGTGTATATAAATCTATTTTGGCAAACGCGATGCACGGTTTCTTTTTCGTTCCTTTCTGACATTGACCTTATTTCAGCTATTGTTCAGGATTAATGTCACAGTCGCAGTGAAAATATTGGAAAATGTATATAATCAGTCGAACCGACTATGCAAATACTCTGCACGCCTGTTTGTTAAAAAGTTGTCAGGAATGCTCAGAAAGGTTTCTTCAGTATTTGTGTGTTTATATGAAAATATGGCATTGAAACGAAGTTATTATTATTATTATACTTAATTAAGGATATACGGGTTTGAGATATGAGTACTAGCAACTAACACCTTCGACTCGAAGAGAAAGATATTTTGAAAGAAGCATTTTTCAGACCATGCCCGGAGAAGGATATGAACCCACGACCACCCTAAGTGTGAGTGTATCATGCTTACCACAAGACTAGCAACTAACACCTTCGACTCGAAGAGAAAGATATTTTGAAAGAAGCATTTTTCAGACCATGCCCGGAGAAGGATATGAACCCACAACCCCCCTACGTGTGAGTGTATCATGCTTACCACTAGACTAGCAAATAAGGCCTTCGACTCGAAGAGAAAGATATTTTGAAAGAAGCATTTTTCAGACCATGCCCGGAGAAGGATATGAACCCACGACCCCCCTACGTGTGAGTGTATCATGCTTACCACTAGACTAGCCAATAAGGCCTTCGACTCGAAGAGAAAGATATTTTGAAAGAAGCATTTTTCAGACCATGCCCGGAGAAGGATATGAACCCACAACCCCCCTACGTGTGAGTGTATCATGCTTACCACTAGACTAGCCAATAAGGCCTTCGACTCGAAGAGAAAGATATTTTGAAAGAAGCATTTTTCAGACCATGCCCGGAGAAGGATATGAACCCACAACCCCCCACGTGTGAGTGTATCATGCTTACCACTAGACTAGCAACTAAGGCCTTCGACTCGAAGAGAAAGATACTTTGAAAGAAGCATTTTTCAGACCATGCCCGGAGCAGGAGTTAAACCCACGACCCCCTAAGTGTGAGTGTATCATGCTTACCACAAGACTAGCAACTAAGGCCTTCGACTCGAAGAGAAAGATATTTTGAAAGAAGCATTTTTCAGACCATGCCCGGAGAAGGATATGAACCCACGACCCCCCTAAGTGTGAGTGTATCATGCTTACCACTTAGACCAAGGAGGCCGGCTGAAACAAAGTTGTAAGTCGACATTTAACAGAGTTTAAGTGGAAGGGGACTGATTAATCGCATGTCAATATAATACAATCATTGATGGTGTACCTACAAATTTTTCTCTTTGCAAAGAGTAGTGCTCACATCTGGGGTACCTCAAGGTAATAGTCTTGGACCTATTCTGATACTTCTATTGTTCAATTCTAATCTCCTAGACAACCCCTAGACTGTGACATCTAAGGAATGCGAACGAAATGAAACGTATTTATATTGATTCTTATATAAAAATATTTCAACAACAATTACTTAAACTACGAACTTCTGTAAATACTTCGCACGGCCTTTATAACGCTTATATAATAGTCTTCTCGAATACTCTTCTACTGTTTTTTATGTTCGCCCTCGCCGATTGTGAGTTGCCGGTGCTGCGTGGCAAAATCGTGAAAATCAGTGAACAGGAGATGAGAGCTTGCTCTACCATGATACGAGTATCATTAAACATTTTATTGTGTTTCCGGTTGAGAACAATAAAAATAAAAGTTTTTGTTGCCAAACGTAAACGATGACCAATTTAAACTTCGAAGACTTGAGGAAGTATTGCTACAATGCCAGGAGCTCCAGCTTTTACTGCTGATAGGAGTGGCTCATATTGCCTCCTGCTGGCATTTTTACGGTACGAATTTTTGTTTTGAGAATTGTTGTTGCGAAACTTGTGAAACTATTGCCGAGCGTCTTTAATATTTTGTTAAACAGCTGCGAACGCTTTTCTTTTAATTTTATTTTGTTTGTTTATTTTTGCGCTCGCTTATCAAAAGTTGCAGTTGGCGGAAACTTTTCCGCAGCGCTGTCATAACTCATTTGTTTGTTCGCTCCTGCAGTAGCGTATATAGCTTTCATGTCGTTATTCCTTGTACATCTGTACACATTGTTGACAACAACGCGTAATTTGCATACCCTTCCGCGGAAAACAACTTTTTATGCTTTGCTAGTCGTAGCAAAGGAAAAATATGCCGTCGTATTTTACTGGAAACTGTACCAATAACGAATAGAGCCCAGTGGATACACATGTGTGTGTCTAGTAGAAGACGATATATCTTTGTTCGTGGTATAGGTAGTGGTGAGCATCATAGTATCGGAGTCGCATGGTGAGCATCATAGTATCGGAGTCGCATGGTGAGCATTATAATACCGGAGTCGCATCGTGCTGAAGGATAAGGTTCTCTAAGCATTTCTTTATATTCATTTTGTTTTCAACATGTAAATTAAAGTTGCTAGAGCTCTTTTCCTAACACCAACTATGGGCAAAGGACTGGTTTTTAGAGGATGTCAGTGAATCGACCAACGACAAATATTGTGGAGTGATTGAGAGGATGCTATTTGTATTTTCAAAATACCCAATTGCTGTACAATTATAGAATAAAAGAACAGGAAACCAAACATAGCTCACTAGTCATGAAACTGAAGGAGATTCGTATAGAAGAGATGAATTGCCGCATCGCACACATTTTATAAAGGAAACACCTCAACTCAATAACTCGTTAATTTTTTTCTCTAAGCAGGCACTTTGGGTTTTCAGCGCCACTCGCTGGGACCTATATACGCATTTGACAGAACCACGAGTTTATGGTTATAGACCCACGTCAACCTCAAATCCAGACACCGACACCAATGCGCAGAGAACAATAGCAAAGACCAATAGCCGTTGAAATCTTAAACAACGAAATAGGATCAATCAAGTCAACAAGAGACTCAGCCTTAAATAGTCTCACTGGGACACACAAAGAGGACAACGAAACAGGATCAACCAAGTCCACAGCAGACTCAGCCTTAAATAGTCTCACTGGGACACGCTCAATCCACGGCAGGAAGGACAACGCTATAGGATCAATCAAGTCAACAAGAGACTCAGCCTTAAATAGTCTCACTGGAATACGCTCACTCCATAGCAAGAAGGACAACGAAACAAGATCAACCAAGTCCACAGCAGACTCAGCCTTAAATGGTCTCGCTGAGACACGCTCACTCCATGGCAAGAAGAACAATGAAATAGGATCAACCAATTCCACAGGAGACTCAGCCTTAAATAGTCTCGCTGGGACACGCTCACTCCATGGCAAGAAGGACTTATTTCTGTTGACGAACCCTGGACATATCTGAGCTTTACCCCGACTCTGACAAGTTCGATACAATATTACGAAACTTATTTTTTTGTTCGAATCACTGGATTGTTCAAGAAGATTTATTAAACTCAATTACGTTATAGTAAAGAGAGTTTAATTCAATACAACAGTTTACTGAATTTCACTTTTTTATTTGAATCAAGTTTTATATCAAATGCTTCTGACAACTAATCTGATATCCGATATAAAGTAGTCGGGAATTACACTTCTCATATGAAGCTTAGAAGCATTTTCGGCCGACACATAATGCCATAAAATGTACTTCAATAATGAGTAAATATTCTAGGGGAATCTTCTATACAACACGTTTCAAATCATTATCAAGATAGAAGTATATCACGCTTTATGGAGAGACAGAAGTATATCACGCTTTTTGGAGAGACAGAAGTATATCACGCTTTATGGAGAGACAGAAGTATATCACGCTTTATGGAGAGACAGAAGTATATCTCGCTTTATGGAATGTGTAGGTGGGAGGCTGTGCGTCTCTTTTTTCTCTTTCCAGTAACCAATATCACGGATTTTCCTAGAATATAATATAGAATAGATGTGTTGTAAGCCAGATAACCGCTGCAGAAGCGGGTCTCCTAGCACCCAGGCATTGATCCCCATTGTACTATAAGCCTGGAAATATTTGGAATTGTATAGTATTTGAGTTATGTTTCATGGATGCCCCTGTGAGCTCAAAAAATAACACCATTTTAGAAAAAGTCGATGAAAGATGATAAAGCTGTAAAGCCGCGAGTGCTCGTGTAAATCACAAATATTTCGGAGAGTGTTTCAAAAGAATCCGAATTAATTAAAGAAGTTTATTTAGCAATTTGCACACTTTGCGCACGAGAATCACATTAAAACGACATTTTAATTGATTTTCAAATCTCTTATGCGCTGAACGATGGGGCGTAATGAAGCAGCTTTCCTGTTGGTCGAAAAACTTAAGACGCAAATTTCTGCGTTATAAAAACGCGCATAAAGTAATGGAAATGCTCAAGAATCCGTCCAGGAGGATGCTACCAGATAAGCGAGAAGCTGAAGCGGAAAATTCAATTTGTTGTACGAGAATTGTGCGTGTGGGTATTACGCAAAGAAGATAAAAAACGAACCGCTTTAGGCGCACTAAACGAAGGGATACACTCTGTGCGGAAGCGGAAATGTGCCTGTTTAAACTTTTAATTAAGTTTGTATTCGCAGCTGAAAAATTTTAGGTTAATAACGAGGACGAACTTAAAAACTGAGGAAATATGCAACGACTCTGCTCTCAATTGGGGGTAACTTTTTATATAATTTTCTCTCCCCAAACTTCATACGCTATTTTATGCACATCAACAGTACTCGTAATTTAAAAATCACATGAATTTACAAATATGGATTCAGGTGCAGGTGAGATTAAGTAAACACCTGAAACTGCACTGTTTTGAAACGAAACTCAAATGTGCACACAGAATCCTTCACATACTTCGCAGCACTGGTGTCGGTGAGCGCGTGCGAGTTGCGTGTGTGTTTTGTGGGTGTGTGCGTTTATCAATATTGGCAAATTACAGACGACGGAAACAAATTTTGCAAAGGACACTCATCACAACCGCTGTCGCTAACCACTGGCACTGCCACTGCCACTGCCACTGCCACTGCCACAGCCAGTGCCAATTCCATTGGTGTGCCTCATAGATGTGTATCATGCTGGACGAGCTTAAAATTGTCCGCATTGGCACAAATTTTATTGGTAATTCCACGCACGTTCCCCAATTTAAATTAACACGTTTCGATTACGTGCTTTGGTTACTATGGCCATGGAGATTTCGTCTTGTCTGCTGGTATTGATAGCTTGAATCACTTGGACTTTGATGGGTTTCTCCTTCACATGCGTTTATTACCTACACACACACACACTGGCACGCGTATGCTTGGAATAAGTAGGTATAAGGTACAGTTCGATAGAACACAGCATTAGAGAAAGCCACCTGATATGGGTTCGATTGATGAGTTCGAGCAATTCCTGGTGCCATGCTAATCTAACTAATCCTATTAGGACCAGAGGATTCAACTTCAGTAAAATACTGTAGGGACTCTACAAAACTTGTGCACGAGTATATCAAAACGTCCGAAAAGGACTGTGTATAAACTTCTCGTCTCTTTCTTTGTTTAATTGAATTGAATACAAAATGTTTTCCACAAACATTCATAATACGACTCGTAATTTAGTATACACTGCCAGGGTCAAAAGGGTTTGCTTCCTTCTTGTTGACTTTCGTGGCAAAGAAATGTAACGCAAAATGATGTGAAGTAATGCGAAAGTGTCACTGAGACTTAAATTGCCACAATTCCTATCAAGGGGGATAAACATGTGGGCAAATTCAAGTTCAAGTTCGAAGACCCAAGGAAAACTCACCCTCCAGGCAAAAAGAACAAAGATGAATCTCTATAAATAGATTTATTCCAATTCTTCTTTATGCTTTATATATTTTTTTCCCTGGAATTCGTGGAATTCGTGGAATTCATGGAATTCATGGAATTCATGGAATTCATGGAATACCGTGGAATCAGTCAGTACAGAATCTATCGATCCAGACTACTTGATTGTAGGCTTCAAAGAAACAAGAAGAAATCGCGAGATGTTATGTCAGTACTACAAGCCACCCCCACAAGGTATGCATTCTAAAACTTGGATGATTCTTTCATGGTGGGAACAATAGCATTGTCTTGAGGGAGAATGCCTGGCTTCTACAGTGCTTGGCTTGAGATTTTTCTAGCATAGTCAGTAAATAAGCGGTGCTATATCAGTCAACATTTAGCATGAGAAGATCGATTAAAAGATAGTGACTGCATCAATAGAACGACATAAAGAAGGAGTAGAGCATTCGGCGCTATCGCTCCTTTCATATTTGTCAATTTTTTCCTACTGAAACGTTTATCGTTCAATTTTGGTGCAGGAAACGCCTATTCTCTTTCCCGTTGCCATGTCGAGCACGGCAGTTGATTCTAATTCTGCAAATTTCCTCACTATTCATTCAACCAATTGACACCTATCCCTTTTTTGTCACGCTGTCAACTTATGAAGGATCGATCGTGATATCATCATTCTAACAATGAGACAGTCGTGGCTTTACACTTTGCACTTGACTCTTATGTCAAAACTGAAGGATATTGTATTGGTATATGACTAGGCTCTCCTCTGCAATGATCTGTCTCACAGCAAATACCTCAGTGGCAGACTGATCTCCAGTAAGCGTGTCATCCAATGCGACTTCTTCCTGGCAGCAAACTGCTATATACGAATGCTACCATGAAAATCCACGACTCCAATCCGTGACGCACATACTTGAGTACAATTTCTATGACCTTTTCATATGAATTAATGTGAAAGTTTACTAATCTCCCATTTGGTACGTTAGGTGAAGTTTTCATTTGATAAAAAACACCTCTCAATTATAACTTGGGTCTCCCTTTTTGTACTCCTAACAGCATATTCTGCTACGTCACTTGTGGCTTTGGTGGCAGCACAGGTAGCGGCTCCGTGAAACTTTTTCTAATTTTTATACTCATTCACTTTGTTTAGTTGATTTACTTTTTATTTATTAAATGTTTTGTACCGATGTTCGCCACTTTTAAACTCATTCACCCAATTATCAACAGATTTAAACGCTGGTGTAGATGTGCCACGAATGTCACCCAACTCGGCTCTGATTTATGTCTCTGTTTTGCCTTTCAACTGGAGGCATTTGTTAGCTCCACGAAATGCGTGTTTTTCCATTGTCTGAAAATAATAACATCTTTTCCATCAATCAATTGGAAAAATTATACCACGCGATGAAAAAAAAAGTTATAGAAGTCTGAAAAAGTTACAGAAATCTATTAAAAGGTGAGTGGTATTTATAGCAAATAAACTTGTTTCGATACTATGAGCACCGATTTTTAGATATTGTCAGCACTTATTGACCTGTTTCCTACCTACTCGTATATTGTAGTATTAGAAAGGATCTTACACAGTACCATCTGAACTTATATCTTTCAAGGTAGCATGTTAACTCAAGGATAGCAAGTTTTATGAAGGGCAATATCTTGGAATCTGTTTTACCTAATCTTTCCTCTGAAATTTGTAACTATTCCAATAGGAAGTAAATTCCAATCCGTCCTTTTCGTCATAGCTGAGTCAGCTTCCAAAGCAAACCACATACCATTGAAGCTAAGAAAGCTCCTTTTTTCTAAGTAAGTTGAATTCATTAGCGTAACATGACCATGTGACGTGCTTTTAGGTTTAAAAGAAAGGGGAGGTTTCCGAAAAACCAATTGCAAGTGTTCAATATAAAGCCCTTAGTAAGTTTTTAGAACCCAACATCACACGATTTGAATTTTACAGCATTGAAAGGGGTGTGGGCTAAACGCACAGGAGCAGCATGGTTCTTGGTGAGTTTTCTTAGAATCAGAAATCATGTAAAAATTACAGTTCTCAACCGATTTGAATATTTTATTTTACCTCGAACGATTGCGCCACATAAATTTTCCTACATTGTTCTTCGATGACAAAATTTGCATGAGCCAGAACCAAATCTGAGTTGGTGGTCACCAACGTAATGCTCCGCATGTTATTTCTATCTTGAGGCGAGAATTGGAAAAAACTCGATTGATTTGCATCAGCAAGGTGCCTCGAATCAGTATGCCACAAAATTATTTTATTGTAATTTTTTGCCAACCAGATCAAAGTTTAACTACTTCAACGGACTGTACCAACAGAAACATCAGACCAACTTTACTCAATGGTGAAGGAAACATTGAGGACATATGATTTAAAGGACAAGTTGGTTGCTTTCTGTGACGATAATGCACCAACGGAATTTTGCAACATGGTTCTAGGCAGAAATAACATTTTTTCGCATTTGAAGGATTTGAAGCCGGGTATCAGTCGGGGACATAGGCATCACCCACATAGTGTATAATGCATGCGTGTGAAAAATTGCAGATTCATATCGACTGTTCGACAGTAAAAATATGTACTAATGTTTATTTTACTACAGTGCGCAGAGAAGCTTTGAAAGCAATTTGTGAAATTTGGGAGGAGCAATGCAATTGAGAGATCGATTATGCAAAAACTCATCACCTTGCTCTGCATGGCAAACCTGACAAAATCATATAATCCACTGAAAACTATTTCAAATCGAATGCACCAAATTCAATGGGAAAATTGTTGTTAATATTGTTACGAAATTGCCCTCTTGACAATTTATTCTGTTACGAAATTGTCAATTTCTCTAACTCTCTGTACTCGGACTCGTACCACTGGATTGTGTAGTAATCAAACAATCGCTGGTTAAATTAAAATAATTATCTTTATTTAACTATTGCAATTTACACATTTAATATTAGGCTTAAAGTTTACTTCTTTACAATTTGTACTTTATTTCACAAACCATTAGTCACTTTATTTACTAATGAATTTCATCACTTTACACAATTACAAATACTGCTGCTTCGATCAAAATGCCTGATGTACACACTGTTACGGTCTCTGATCTACTGCCTTCGACTTTGAACGGTCTTGTCGCTTTTATAGTTTTCGAATGGTTGGTGTAGAAAATTCCACGCCATTCTCGTATTTTCTAGAATTTTCGATCCACTTCGACAGAAGTCGAGAATATTCTTTTTGATGTTACCGACAGATGGTTCTTGAATAAGCTTTTATTCGAATAGTTCGCATCTTGACTCACAGGGGGCACTCATTCTCAATCTCCAGATGGGATCCTAAAAGTATGCAATCCCGTTTCACTGATATGCAATCACGTTTTTCTAGAGATTAGTTATCTAATTGTAATTAAATGTAAAATTTTTCAGAAAAGTATTCATATATCAAAGATTGATAACGGAAAAGCTAATCGTCAATCTTTGGAACGAGGGATACAGATATATGAAGAGAAAAGAGTTAAATGCCAACACACAACTCTATATGGAATGCGCTGTATCATTGTCAGGAACAAGTGCGCCTCTTGAACCAATAAAATCTGGCAATAGAAAAAACAGGCTGCAAGTAAAAACATTGAAAGCGATGCTCTCCATAAAAATAATTTGAATTTCTCTGCACGTCATTTTTCGATTAACTGTAAAAACACAAAGAAATACTCCCCCAGATTGATGACCGAACAAAATATAAAATTGTAACAGAACCGCAGGAGCAGAAGCCGCTGATATTGTTGAAATTATGAACGATGATTATTTTAATTAAAACAATACATTTTATATTTCCTTTCAGTCTCTTTCATGTTGTTTTTTTCATGTTGTTCAATTTTCAATTTGTATTCCGAGTATTTTTCTATCGTGTGTATTTTATAAATTGTATTTTTTCATGGAGTGTGCTTTTTAATAAATATTGACACGTGATTGCATATCAGTGAAAAGGGATTGCATACTTTTAGGATCCCATCTGGAGAATGAGTGCCCCTGTGAGTCAAGATGCGAACTATTCGAATAAAAGCTTATTCCAGAACCATCTGTCGGTAATGTCAAAAAGAATATTCTCGACTTCTATCGAAGTGGATAGAAACTTCTAGAAAATTCGAGAATAGCGTGGAATTTTCTACACCAACCATTCGAAAACTATAAAAGCGACAAGACTGTTCAAAGTCGAAGGCAGTAGATCAGAGACCGTAACAGTGTGTGCATCAGGCATTTTGATCGAAGCAGCAGTATTTGTAATTGTGTAAAGTGATGAAATTCATTAGTAAATAGAGTGATGAAATTACTTATTAAATAAAGTGACTAATGGTTTGTGAAATAAGTGCAAATAATAACTAAATAAACTTTAAGCCTAATACTAAATGTGTAAATAGCAATAATTAAATAAAGATAATTATTTTAATTTAACCAGCGATTGCTTGATTACTACACAATCCAGTGGTACGAGTCCGAGTACTGAGAGTTAGAGAAATTGTCAGGAGGGCAATTTTGTAACAGAGTAAATTGTCAAGAGGGCAATTTCGTAACAATATTTTCTTCTTGCTTCAGGGAAATCTGACCTACTTTTTCAACCCCACGCCTGCTATTTAGGTCATCTTTCTCAATAAATGGTCACGTTGGATCAGCGCGCGAAGTTTGTCGGCTCTTCACTTTAACACCAAAAATGCCATTAGCGACTTTCTGACCCAGTGTAGTAAATGTCATCAGCCAATTTGGACATCTTAGTCAATTTACTTACATGAAATCCCAAGTCGTGCAGTCAGAACAGCCTAAAACATCAGCCTTAATCAAAGGAGTGGCTGAAAACCACCTAATATCATTTCACTACATTCGAGGACTTCTATCGCGAAGTGATCACATAGCTACTAGGTGATATTGGTAGATGCCTGTTTAGAAAATGATCACACGCCATGTTCTCCCAGCATAACAGCACACACAAGTCGCGGCTTTATAACTAAATAGGGATTGGCATCCGCCATTGTATGTGCACCTATGGAATTCATTTAAACATTTAAAGCCGAAATGTTCCCTATTTTGCGTTCTGACTGCAAATACGTATCCAATAGTTGCCCGACCGCAAAAAGTACGAGTGAGTAATCCGACAACACGGCGAGCAATTTTCCAATGCACAGTTTTTAAAGTGTACTTTTGGATTTTGCGGATAGCGGTACAACTAACGTGTTTCCCGTTCGCGGTCAGACTTTTTTAAGCTTGTCCACTTTGCTCAGCTTTTTGTCGAGTGGTTGGTTTTGTTTGACTTTTGCTCTTTCTATTTCGGTGTGATAACTTTCAGTCTTCACCGCCCCCACTACGGTTTGGCAGAAACTCGAACTCCTCAAGGGATGGGCGCGTGGGAAGCCCTGGTCATGGGTAGAACAGCTGCTGGTTTTCTCCATATTGCTTTTTAATGCTGTAAGCATATTATCTGGGGTGTAAATGTGGAGCACGAGGTGAGGAGAATTCCAAATGTGAACCATGGCTCATAGTCCAGTATTTTATATATTTTATTCTTGTTGCAGCTGTTTTGATGTGTGTTTTGTTTATATTGCAGAATATAAAATTCTCGTGGATGGCAGTTTAAAGCTTGTTGAAACAAGTGTAACAAAATTTAAATTAGTCAGGGTCTGCGGTGATAATTGACTTTTGAAAAGTTTTTTCCTAAAGTGAAATTGTGGAAAGTTTCAAACTCTGTTGCGAATTGTTTTTTAAACGTCACACATTTACACTAAAATTGGATGTGGCTTTTCCGCTTGAAGCATATTTGCGAGATTCAATTGAGAAAGTCGACACCAACTCATATGCGAGTACGATAATAAAACCAAAACCGAAAGACAAATTGTGCATGCTGATTAATATCCTGAAAAATTGTGGAACAACACAACATTTGAAACTCAATTTCTTATTAAAAATGAACTTGCTGCGTGTGGGAAATGTTTATCACGCATGTAACTGACAAACAGCTACAATACTAATTTATATGAGACGTTTAGTAGCGAAATAATATCAATCATCTTCTATCTGTGCCCTTGGAATGAAACGAACTCGTTGGCAGTTGTGTCAAGGACTTCATTTAATGAATGACCTTGAAACTAGGCTATACACATTTTCGTATGTAGATATAAAACTGTAATTCTGCGATTGTTAAGTATAGAGAAAATCCTCAATTTGACGTATGGAGCTATATATAGAGGAATGACTTCAGTAATGCTATTTAGTCATTCACTGCATGACCGAGGTTATTTTAGTTAAGGATTCGATACTGGAGCTTTAAAGTATACGAACTCTTTAATACCTTTAATTTGATAAATTCTCTGTTTACTTTTCAAGATAGTACTACTTTTGTGTGCTTATATATTGAACGATATAATATGCAATGGTAATTCTACATCAACCCTGTTTGCAGTGGGATCCTGTTTTCACAGCTCACAAATTAAAGAAGTAGCGATATTTATGATACATATTCGGGTAGACCAAGACCAAAAGAAGTTGTAATTCAAACTTTGGTTCAGATTGGTGCTTCAGAAACCCTCAGAAATAGTCGAACAGAAACTTCATCGAAGTTTTATAGGAGATAAATTATACACTGTACAATAATTGTGATAAAAGTATTACATATTTGTATTAATGTTTTCTTAGTTAATTAATATTATGAATTTGCGAATTGTTCGATCACTGGATTGTTTAAAGCAAATCAAAATCTAATATTACATAATTTATCCTTAATTAAAATTGTTTTATTTAATATCAATTCACTTCAGAAATAATGAACAAAGTTTAATATTCTGTGCACGTTTTTATGCCTGAAAGGAAGGAACTCTAAGGATGAGGTACGATGCTTTACTATAGTTTTAAGGCTTTTTAAAGTGCTTGATAGTTAAATCCTGTAAGTCTTCATGGGAGCAACAAATCGTCCTTAAATCGTTTTGAAAGTGATTTTCAAATTCTCCTGACAAACCTGGTTGTTACCTTTCACAACGCTATAAAACTGATTATATTCAGCATTAAAGACTTCTATATAAAATAGATATATATGCCACCATATGCATACAGCACATACTCTCGTATCTGAGTATATATATTTATATGTTATAAGCGAAGGGCTTAAACAGTATTCAAACATGTTATGATTGATTCCAGTTTCCATGAAATATCTTAACAAGTAAATCATTCTCCCGCTTCTATTATGACTTCCATGCAGAGGTAATTTTAATTACGAAACACGCAGGAGACAAAAAATTCACTGCTGACAATACGAGTCTTCTCAAGAATGTTTCGCTCCTCGAAAAGTAAAACAAATGCAAGCAAATTAAGAAATTTTCAACTAGCAACAGGAAGGGAGGAGCGAGGAAGTGCAGGACTTTTGTATTTGCAAAATTAGCATTCGCAGATAGAGCACGTTCCAGTGTCTAAAACGGAAGCGAGCAAGCGAGCAGCATTATGACTTTTTTCCTTAATAACGGAAGATGGAAATTAATTATTGTTCTGATTGCGTTGGCACATTGGCGCCCATCTCTTGCCCTCTCTCTCCTGGCGTTCTATCTATTCATCTTTGCAGGAAAAATAACTGCTTGCTATGAGCTTTTAAAACACACAGCAAGGTACGCACAGCGTAGTCTGCTGAAATTATGACATTTTTATTTATGATAAGTTCCCGGCACATTAATTATTGTGTGTATGAAGGTATGCGGAATTGGCTCACCTGCTGGTATAAGTAGAAATTACGTTAAATATCTGTTTAAATCTTTTGATTGCAAAAGCATTCGTTGCCATCGAGATTTTTTCTTAATACTCGTAGCTTTCTTATCCAAGTGATTGACTTTTATTCTAATTAAAATTATCTGTTGCATAAATAAATCGTGTTTATTTGATATTGTAATGTTGACATATAATTGGCAAAGAGGTTCATCTTTACGTCACTCGCTTTCAGTCAAATATTGTGAATTCCATACTAAGACGTATTCAATGGATGGATTTCCAAAGTGGAATAAAAAAATTAACTGCCTTGAAAGACAATGGCAGGAAAACGAAGTCAAGTCATTTAGGGATTTGAAAAAAATATAAAGGTGTATTCTTGTTACCGATCAGATGAAGGGAGTGTGTTAATATAGTATGTCCACAAACTAAATATGTATAATAAGATAACGAACTTGGACCAACACTGCCTTGGACCAACACTGCCTTCAACATGGTAAAAAATACTGAAGAAACAACAGATGGTAGATTATCAGCCTCTTCAAAAGCCAGTTGTATAAGAAGAACGAAATAGCTAACTTCTGAACATAAGTAAGAAGGCTTTCAGGAAACTGATCAAGTTTTGAAAGAGAGGAATGAATGAAGTCAAATCTTCAGCAAGTGTCGCAATGTCGTCAATGTCGTGTTTATACTTAAAAATAGTAAAAATTCTCAAGAACAACAACTCGACAATAGTCATAAATACACAGTGTTAAACAGTAGTTTAGAGCGTAGTGGTCTGAGACCGTACATGAACGGGAAGAAGCCGAAGGACTAGGTATCCCCCAATATCGCAAGCGCCTTGCAAACAAATGTATTGTATTTAATTTCTGTTAGCCACCCCCTTAGTATTCCTATGGTGTGTGAATACTATGGAAATATATGCAAAAATCCGAGATCGCTTTAGTCTTATAATTATGTATATGGTACACAATAAAGGAGTTTCCTATAGGGGCGTCAGATGTATAAATGTTCCTGGCCGCCCTCTGTGGTCTAGTGGTAAGCATGCTAGATTCCCACCCCGAGGGTGGCAGCTTTAAATCTAACCACGGGCTTGGTCTTCAAAATGCTTCTTTTTATAAAATCTTTTTCTCTTCGAGTCGAAAGCCTCTGTAGCTAATATCATTCTCCCAATATCTTCGCTCATAAATAATAATAATAATTTATATTATAGATGGGTGCAAGCTACCTTTCTTGTAATATATTGGAATAAACATAGTGACTCATTATAAAAGTCCGTAGGATTGATTGCCTGTGGAATCTGTATGGGTACTGTATACCCATCGAGTGCCTCAGCAACACTGGAAAATCCACTTAAGCGCCTTTGAAAAATGTGTGATTCTTTATAAGTACTCCCTCTATCAGACTACTCGAATATACCTGGGAAAGACTTGATATGCGAGGGCGGATTGATATTGAAGCTACCTAAGTAGGAAAAAAACATTATTTTTTTCAAAAACCATTTCTTTCTCAGCGTAGTCTCCTTTTACTTGCACACACTTAGTAACACGATATTCCAACTTTTTTATACCATCTGAATAATACGATTTCGGGAACCCCTCAAATACGCGTTAGTTTCGGTAATCACTTCTTCGTTTGAGATGAATCTTTTTCCTGGAGCCATTTTTTCAAGTTTGGAAACAGGAAAAAGTCACTAGGAGCTAAATCTGGACTATAAGGTGGATGATTAACCAATTCGAAGAGTATTTCAAGTAATTTTAGCATCGTATCTAATGCTGTGTGAACCGGTGCGTTGTCTTGAAGAAAGAGCATTTTTTTCTTCTTTAAATATGGTCGTTTTTCCTTGATTGCATCAATCAATTGATCCAACAATGCACGATAATACTTTCCTCTGATTGTGGATCCTTTTCCAAGATAATCGATGAGCAATATTCCGTGTGCATCCCAAAATACAGTGGCCATAACCTTGCCAGCCGATTTCACTGCCTTCGCCTTCTTCTGAGCACTTCCACCAGCTTCCACTCATTGTTTCGATTGATTTTTGGTTTCAGGTGTGTAGTGGTGGACCCACGTTTCATCAACAGTTATTAATCGACGCCAAAAATCAACAGGATTACGCTTTATCATGTCCAAACACCGCTGTGAAGTGGTCTGTCGAACTCGGTTTTGTTCGACACTGAGCAAACGCGGCACCCATCTTGCCGATAGCTTTTTCTTATGCAAATGTTCATGCAAAATGTTGAACACACGTTCATATGATATGTTTATCATTTCAACAATCTCACGCAACTTGACTCGGCGATCATTCATAACGATATTGAGGATTTCCTTGATATTTTCTTCAGTAACCACCTCTTTTGGCCTTCCTGTTGATGGTATTGTTGCAGTGCTTGTTCGGCCGCGTTTAAATTCAGCAATCCAATATTTTACCATGTAATCTGACGGAGCAGACTCACCGTAATGTTTATCGAGCTTTTCTTTTGTCTCTTTCGCCGTTTTCCCTTTTCCATTTTTCAAGAAACACAAAAGTTGCTTACTTCAAACACATACAACAAATAAACTAATCGATGAATTTGGGTGAAATTTTAACAGCTGACGTTTGACAGATCGCAATTTCTAAAAAAAAAAGTGTTTGTTGCCATCTAGCGCTAGGTAGCTTCAATATCAATCCGCCCTCGTATAAAGGTCGTAATTTCCTGAAATACTTTGAAAGCAGATCCTTTACCAATTTCAAACCGATCACCGCCAGCAAAAGAGTCTTTTAACTTAGAGAGAATGACGATTTTCTTAATCCGACAAAGTGAGAGAGACCTGAAAATAATATGTTTAACTTCAGGATAGGTTTTTAACACTGTTTCATACCTCAAAAGTTATTTGTGCCATTATAAAATGTTTCTTTATACTTGCTTCCAAGTTATTACTTTATAGTAATCCTGTTTTCTGGTCATGTTTTCAAGAAGAAACCCTTCTAGTAAACCCCGCTTTGATTCTGTCCGCGATTTACTATTCAGCCACACATTTTCAATAGCAATCACACCAATTTTTTATTATATGATAATACCCTGAATTTTTCCTTTAAATTAATTTACTTTTAATTTACTAGAAATAACTTTTCAAAGGTTATTACCTTCATGTCCTAAGATCAATTTGTAGAGATAAATAAATAAATAAACGAAAAGCGAATTCCGAAAAGGTGTTAAGCATTCCCAGGTGATGATTTGCATATACTGAAAATGTGACAATTCAATCACCGCGTTTCATTGACTAAGTTTTTCATTGTTGTTGATCACAAATTATTCATTTGAACCACTCCCCATATTTATTTAATGCATCAAATGAAGAACCCATATCTATTGCGAGTAATTAAGTGATGACACATTGTCAGCAGAGTAACGATACATCATGATTTCAGCTCCACCCTTCAGAACGTGAATGTATCTATAATCGTACAATAAAGTAAACCCCATGCACACTGAAATTAGGCATATTTGGAATTCCAGCAGGTTGAGCACAATTAGTACTTCGCTCTATGTTGGCAGTAGTTCCCTGATATCCACATATGCGCTCCGCATTGCCACTCGGAATGCGTGCGTGCATGAAGTGTATTATACGATAATTGCATGGAAGCCGCAATTGCAACACGACAATTTCAGCTGCAGCTGAATAGAACGCAGTGGAGAATGTTTTGTTTTTGCATGTGTGTCAATGCGGATGCTTTGCGTACTCGTATCTTATTATAATGGTGCGACAGTTAAAAATTGCTGATTATACGGAACAGCAACTACAACGAAATTTGCTAACTTTGAATGGGAACGTGAGAATCAAAATCAAGAGGCATATTTATTTATCTTAAATTTATGTTTGCAGACAATTGGTTAAATGGAATAATTATTCGTATGAAGTCACAGTCAACTATTTGGGAAGATTTCGAGACTATTGTTTCTAACTTTGACTATAAGAGTACCAATTGTTGTGCCCTTAGAGCTTGTGTTGAGATTCTAGACTATATTGCAGTATGGAGTACAATGAAATTTCAATTAAACTAGGGAAGCTTTAAATGAAGTGGCGTCATTTAAGACCCAGTGGCGTATGAGTACAGTGGGGTGGCCACATTCTCTACGGCCAACTATAACAGTACTTTGCTCTTTTCATTTAGAGTCCTTACAGATTAATACTCATCTCTCTTCGCCTACAGCCCTGCGCTTTTCATTTAGAGTCCTTACAGATTAATACTCAACTTTCTTCGCCTACAGCCCACCTTTATTTCTATGGTAGACAAGTTTAGTACTCGTATGTTTAAGAGGAGAAAAAGTTGCTTGATAGTTTAACAAATTTTAAAGGGAAAAACAAAATCGAAGTATTGTGAATTTAATTATCGTGCTTGGAGAGAAGAAATCCGATTTAACTTCTTCATCTAACCAAAAGAGCACAATTTCGATTTTAAACGCGCAATTCAAAGTTTTGCAGAAAAATCGTGTTAAAGGCGGTTGTGCCTTTGGCTGCTTCCAATGTGAAAACATTGAAGCACCCCTTCAAGCTAACTCCAACAGAAGGGGTAACAATAAAATACTCGTAACAACAACAGAGCTACTCCGGAATACGCTGAAACTTTTGCGTTCGCCTCTGTGTAATCAAATTCTGTATTACATTGAAAACTTCACAAATTGTGTTTGTTGCGTTTCGTCCGTACGTACTCGTACCATGGTTTGTGGCTTGTGGCGCTTCTGCTTCTACTTTAACCTGCTTTGAAGGCTGCCTTCTCTACTCCACTCCACTCCACTTTACTTCAGCATTTAACTTTCACTTAGTTACTTTTTGTAATCTACCCACAAAATTGTTCCGTTAGAATCCCGGAATTCCCAGTGTGAACTTGTGAAATTGCAGCCACACTTTTACTTGGATGTTTAGCTTCTGGCTGGAGCAGTCAACCGGGAGGGCAAACAGTTTACATCGTTCTCATAATTATTAGCACAACGTCGAATTATTGACGACAGCAGATAACAAGTCAACACCCTACTACAACCTCCTTCGCGATGTTGCACTAACCCAGTCTCATGCTCGTACAATGTATAAAAGTTCGCCGCGATATTCCCTGGGGAATCATCAAGCTGAATTTATGAGTATCTGCGCTAATAAAATAATGTAATGCTGATGAAATGTTGCGTTTTATTAGCCACAGTTTGTACGCAACTTTGGTTTGTTGTTCTGTGCTTTGTGGTTTTCGTGCCATTCTCAGACTGACGATTAGAAGCACTTTTGCTCTTTGCCATGTTGCCTTTTCATCCTGTTTTTGCGAGTGGGGGAAACTTTCTTTAATATGTCTGGCTTCAAATGGTATCTCTGACCGGCTGGGCGCATATTGAATATCTTTCATGTTGGAGCGATCTTCTGACTTGATTGGAAATTGCCCTTATGCTTGTGAATAATGAATGTTGGTTTTAACTGCAGACAATTAAAAAGTTTTTTATGGCAGCTTACAACTCAAATTTGGCTTCAATTCTGCATTGGACGCACTTATAAGTGGATATAACGATGAATTTATGTACGAATGATATGAATAAAATGGCCATAAAGAATGAGAAAACACAAAGTGAGGAATACCATAAAAACTGTAAATTTAAATTTGTCCGATGAGCTTCAAGCAGAGCGGTGATATGGAAACTGCTCTCACAGAGTACTCAACCAAGCCGGCTCTTTAATTACGGCATCAATTGCAGTTTAATAAAAAAGGAGGCTGACTTCATGGATACATGGATTTGGCAGTATGGAAAGAAATTCTATTTACTGCGAGTAGGGTTTTTGTGCTGAGAGCATTTTCTGTCCGCCCAGAACCACAGCAATTCAGAGTAAGAATAACTTTTATATGCGATGAGATTGCTTCAACTCCACACACAATTATTGACGGGCATTATTTTGGGCTCCTCACAAAAAAGGAGTTTAAGTTCACATAAATATGAAAAATTAATGAGTAAATGCAAAAACTAAAATCAAATAAAGTGTTCGATTGTAGAAGACGAATCTCAGGACAGGTTAGGTTAGGTAGGAGTGGCCGCCCAGTTTGCCAAAAACACACTTGAGCACACATAATGGCCCATTGTGATGCCACGGTGTGGCGCCGTTCAAGCACTGACTAAAAAGTTCCCATACTTGGGATGGTGATAGTCAACGCAAGGACAGCGTCTCAGGACCAGAAAAAAAAATTTTTCATATACGTATTTTTGAAATTTTTTAGATTCGATTTTGTTGTGGATTAAATTAATTTTCCTAATTCAAATAAATTTTGGTTTATTTATTAATAAACAACAATGAAATTAGTAAAAAATACTGACCTTATACTATGTTTGGAACATGCCAGTATCCTTTTCAAACCCTCTTTCAATGGAAGGAATCTAATTTTTCAGAGTAGGTAAATATGACCCTCCACATCGCAGCAGGATTCCTCTTGTCGTTGCAGTATCCTTCCAAACAACTAATCTACTAGAGATAGTGAATTGCTTGTGGTAGATAGATAGATAAATATATTTAAGGGTGCTATACACTGCGACCTGAATGATCTATTGTGATGCCCCTATTTATTTGAAAGACGAGGATCTATAGATCTTCTGTCAGGTTAATTTCCGACAGGAATTCACATATTTTCGAGGAATCAAGTTGAGAGATCTTGCTCATGTCTGAGATATATTCTCCAAAACTCTTGAGTCTTTTGTGTGCCAATGGTCCGCAGTCTGTGATCAGGTGCAGTGAGGCTTCGTCACTTTCTCCACAGAATTACTTCTGGTAAGTCTATTTATAATAGTGAAGTTCACCGTACTTTGAACTAATATTAACCAATGTTTCTTTAATATTCCATCCATTTTGCAATTAAAGATTTTTGTGCAATTCTAGGAGTCCGTTTTGATTGTAGAAGTAGTTCACAAATCTGATATCGTTTGGATACTAACTGTAGTATAGTTTGAAAATAATTGTATCCTGTCTTAATATATGTAACATAGTTCGTGGAACTTGTTAATTGCAAATCTATATAACAAAAACTCTGAAGTATATATACATTTTAATATACTTAAGAACTTGTTTTATATTACTCCATTAAATGTTCCTCAGAAACTGAAGTAAAGTAAAGTGGAGTACATACTTTGTCTGGGAGACTTTCTACTTTTGTCTATATCCTTGCGTCGTCTTAGTGTGATACCACAACGAGCCATTGTATGTGCTTAAGTCTGCTTTTGCGTCGAAGGCTGCCACTCCTACCTACCTACCTACCTATATCCTTTTTACATGATTCTTTGAATGTTTAGTTTATCTTCTCTGTTCCTTTGTGGATTTTGCCTAGTGCATCCACTAATCTTAGATAGCCCAAGTTGTGAAAATAATCACGTAATCATCCGTACCATGCGGCCTGACCATTCTAACACAGTGATTCCATTCCTGAGTGGCGCTCACTCTTCAATGAAAGTGTTGTTCTCGATTTAACCTTTCATTTTAGTCACTTTAATCTGGAAAAGTGTAAAATTTACCTTCAATGTCATTCAATGTTCATTCAAAGCCTAAAATAACATATCGATGAAGCATATATTCATCCGTAAAAGGCATCTTGAAACCAAACCCGCGAAACATGTTCTCGAATATAGTACCATGGCAAGTGTTCATCAATTATTAACCTCAACCCTAAAGTTGCGTGCCACCAAACGATTTATTTCCTGCATTTTGAAAGTTTTTTTTAAGTGTAAGTATTATGCATGGCTCTGTTCATAGAATAGCACATCTAGGATTTATTTGCTATTTATATATTACATTAACTCTGTCAGAAACAGCACTTTTTCACACAGAACTGTTTTCAACTTTTTTTCATTTTGGGAAACAAAAAGTTTCTTTTTTGAAGCGTTAAAAAATTTAAATTGCTTTAAGCAGAGAAATGCGACTCGTCGTGTGCCCACAGTTCCCTCTTCTTACGAAACTTATGCTGTAATGCAAACTCGAAAGAGGGCAAGTTACATCCTGCAAATACCCAAAACATTAGTGGTCAGGTCATTATTTAAGGTGTCCTTTGCAGCAGCAGCGCTATGTGCAGGACAATAGGTTTGCAAGAATAATGAAATAGAATGCAAACTTTCGTTTGCTGCCTTAAGTTCAGGACATATTATATTTTTTCTGCTTTGTGAGCGCTTTTGAAAGTTCAGCAAAACTTCTGCCGACTTAAGGCGCAATAGGAATATTCATAATTTCTCTTCTTGGAAAAACTAGGGTACCACATCTCTCACCTAACTACACAAAATTGGGAGTAACGACCGGTAACTAAAACAGTTAAGGACATGTTTATAACGCAACTAAATCGAGGTTAAAAATTCCTTCTCCGTTTTAAGATCGCAAACATAAACCCAAATTTGGAGCGTTGGCAATGATCAGATTTAAGTACAGTCATAAAGATCGATTTGTTTTAAGTGGTCTCATTTGAGGATTGTTCATAATAATTACTCCTTAATTAATTATGAACGAACTCTCTTGGATGTAGTTCTAAAACAATCTCAATGAGCTGAAATTTCATTAGTAGGGTTAGTTGATTTCATTTGTGTTCTCGGACCCCTCCAGTTGAGTTCTTCAAATCAACTTGGAAGTTGTAGAAATGCCCTCTTTTTGCCAATTCTATATTGCTGTCCATTATATTCTTGTTTAGAACTCTTCGTAACATCGTTTGTATGCAAAAAATTTCAAATCGATATTCCGGTCCGCTGCTCCGGCAATCGAAGTTATCTATTAAAAAAAGCAGAAACACATGGGAAACAGACATTCATTCACTCAAACCTAAATTGTGCTCCTAATGCGAAGGGAAGATTTATTATTCCGTCATTTTGCATCACCATCCGCCCACAATTGTGATGAGTGAGTGTTGAGCGCACATGCATATCCCTTGACATTTTGACGGTTCCATTCCACTTACACAAATGTTTTTGCGCCGGAAATCTTTAATAATTCGACATAATCCACTGCGAGAGAACAAAGGAAGATAGCGAGCAGTGAGTGACTTAGGCTCACGCTGATAAACTTTTAGCAGTACTTTTCTAGTTTGTTTTGATTGTTTTTTATTGATTGACATTAAGATAAAATTATGTATTTGAATTTGTGTGTGTTGTGTGTCTGTTTGTGTGTGTTGTGTGTATGTGTGGGAGCGTCTGTGCGTGCTTCTGTGCAGAGCAGTTATCATCATTTTATCTAAATGGCAAAACATAAGCGGGAAAATTTATATATCGAACATTTATAGATTTTTCTGTATATGAACACATGATGAACCCTGACGAGAAATGGCGTTCTCCATTAACTTCCGTGACATGAGAGTAGAAGAAATATTGCTATATCGTTATAAGGTCAAATTGGAGCATATTCAGCTTTAATGGCGATGGTAATCAAAGTGTGGAGTCTGTTTAAGACATCACTGCAAGAACCCCTGAACTAGCATACTTCTATTCAGCCCTCCCCTATCTCAGGAGGTGATTTCAAAATAATGTCGGGACCCTGGGTAAACTTAAATTAGTTTCCTCATGAAATCGTCCCACTCAACCGTGTAATTATTTGCAATTTACGAAGTTTTCTCCATATCAGACTGGATGTTCTCCGCAACAGTTTATCATAATCATCTGTAATTATTATTTAGTATAATAATGATGCTGATGTTTTTGACATGCTTTGTCCTTGCGAAGCGCAGCCCTGACACTCGAAATTTAATAAAAGTTGGCTCTGCCGGCGTTGTTAGTGCTCTGCCATAAAAATCTCATCAGAGCGAATTGTGCGCCAGTGTAATTGACAAGTTTTCTTACAATGTAACGAAAGTATGTGGTCAGGTGTGGCTGCCGCCAACAAGACGAAAGATGATTTGACAGTGAACTTTTCTTATTAGTGCTGCAGAGAGAAGTGCTGCAAGAGCAGACGACACTCCAGGTTGCTAAATAGCCGCATGTACCAAAAGAGAAAGGTCATATTTCTAATTACATAGTTAGCAAAGTTCGTGCTTCTTTGCTGTTCGTGAGGCCATGTTTTTAAATTGTGCAATTAAAATTAAGAATTTTATTCGATAGTTAGCTCACGAGTCATGTAAATTTCCCTTGCAAAATTGTCGGAATTATTTTGTTTAATATTTCTTTAATTTTGAGAATGAGGACTTGGTGTAAAAATACAGTCTTCGAACATCTTCGCAGTTTCTAACTTTAAAAGCGATTCCTGTAGAGCATATTTTTATGTACGAGTATGCAACCGCATCGCTTCTGAGACTTTTCATAAATAAATTCGTACAAATACGTTGTGACATAAGCTTCAATATAAGGTCCACAAGGAAAGCGCCTAATTTGAATATCTGCTTAAATCTCATAAATTTATAATTAACTTCGCTGTGAGGCATACAAAATTTGTGACACACTTCAACAGCAAAATGACATTGAGGTAAATGCGAAAGTATGAAAGAGGAAGTGGTGCGGAAGTTTGCCAGGCAAATACATAAAAAATGAGCAGTGGAAAGGCCGCCGACATTTTGTGTGTGGATAATTAGAACAATGCAAATATATGCTAGAGTCTGGTAGACATTGCAAATGAACCGCCACTACTTCTTGAGCAAATATATGCAAATTGAGCATGGCTTTTCGGAGCAAAATGGGAGGTGATTTGATATCTGCATGTGAAAATTTACAGATTTTTGATGGAGACGGGCTACAAATTTATATTTAAATCTTCAAATCCTGCAGGTATAGTTACACTTTAAAAACTAGAGCTGCAGTTTCCACAGATGGATTATCCCAATGGAGATTGAGTGCACTTCTAACATGATGGGCAAGAAACTAGAATTGATAGAGGGCTATTTTTGAACTCGCAGTGGCAGAAATTAAGTGTAAAGTTTTTTCCGCAACATGCGACAGATTGTGAAAGAAAGCGGAACTGTGAGGACTCCAGTCTTCATATTGTGACGTTGCTTACGATATCAAATTAGACATTTCATTCATATAGTCTAAATTTTGTTACCGTTTCCACTAAGAAAGAGTTTGGTTTGTAGGCTGCCATCAGATTAAGCGCGATCCATTGAGAGCACATATTTCTGATACCCAAGCAATACTGAAGGTTCCTTGGACCAACTCGTGAGGATGATATAATATTCTGTATAGCTAATACTATCTCATTAAACAGGAGTACAGCATCCACATTTTCATAGGTGACCACAGTGATAGGACGGCCATGAAGCGCCCCTACAAAGTGCTGTATCCACTTATGAATTAAGACGCAGTTATTTGCAGTTTAAATTAGAGAATGTATATAGGATAGGAGAATAGGATTTTAATTATTCAGGGTTTTAATATTTCTATTCATATGCATTTATATTAAGCGAAATTTTTACCACATTTTGACAATTGTTTCAAATATAACATAAAGAGACCGAATTTGAACGAATCTGGCCGATGAGAATATGCGAACGTAGCGACACGAATATTTTTGACTTCCAATCCGAGACGGTACATCCAAAGTACATCATTTTCTCGATCCTTTGTGAAAAAGAAAATGTGTCGTGGATTGCAGAGGCTTGATTATATCTACGAATAGTAGAGCCTTGAACTTAGCTTCCACCCATTTTCTACAAGTACCTTGCTATGAAACCTAACAATTTTATGATTTCTAAAGACAAGTTAACACATTTGTATCCACGAGTACACTATAGCTAGAGGCACCTCTAGGCCAAACGCTTCCATATAACGTATATATCTCAAATTGGGCATAAAGACATCTAAAGTAGCAAAGCCCCTTTTCAGATGTCATTGAGCCAAGCAAAAATTAAATGACTTCAAATGTGTGTCGTGTTTGTGACAAACATCCAAAAATTATCTGTTTGAATTTGTAGATTGAAACATGTGGGAGTATACGAGTATATTAATATAAAAAAATCGTGGTAAACATAGACTCACACTCACAGGATCGCAGGTTCACCTCCTGCCCCGGACTTGGCCTCAAAAATGATTCTTTCTAAACTATCTTTTTCTCTTCGAGTCGAAAGCCTCGGTAGTTAATACTCATACCCCAACCCCTTGAAGTCGTAATTAATTAGGGTGTAAGATTAATAAAAATAATCATATTAAAATTAATCTGATTTCTCAATTTGAATGAGTATTATACATATATATGTATAGTGTATACCAAGCATATAACATATCCCCGAATACTTGAGTCAAAGTGATACATAGTGAAGCATTATTAATAGCAAATAAAATCATGTAACGAGGTGTTTGATACTAAAACTCACAAAACAACGTTGACTGGGTTATTCCAGTTGTCTTCGTTTCTATAAAACTACAAACATGCCACGTCACCGACTAGTTGAACAACATAACTTCCAGCTTCAGATCAGGGTTCCTTTTTAAAAAATTGCGAATAAAATGTAACTTAAATGTTCATAAAAAGATTCCACTCGCACACCCAAAATCCTCTTATGATATAATAAAACCATTACGGGTGTAGAAAAAATGCTAATCAGCGACTAAATTATACGTTTAAGTGGCTGAGTGCTTGGAATGTCTGCAACAACAAAAACACAACAACAACAAATATTATGTCTAAAAGGAAACCACACAACGTGTTCGCTCTCAACAGTTTTAAACCAAGACGAATAAAGCTGTCAATGGTTCCATCCTCTGTCATGTTTAAACTTCATCCGGCATACGAATAACGTAACTACATTATGAGGATAAAAATCCGATTACGTGGAGGCTCATGTGGATTTTGGGACACAGTAAAAAACAGAGGAAATACTCCGGCATATGAGCCTTTGCCCCCAAAAACCTGCAGCAGCAAAATTAGTCCGACTTTTTTCATTGCCTTGTTTTACAATTTATATTGATACTCGTAATTCATGACGTCTCCGAAATATTAAATAATCAAAAGCCACATAAATATAATTTCACGTGTTCATGGAACAAATAATAATAATCCCAACGCATTAGCGGTTTACCATTGGCCTTGTACTCGTAGTTGCATGAACAAATTCCATGGCAGCTCGTGAAAATTTGGTTATGCATGTTGAAACAACACGTTCCCCTCCCATAAAATGGGATTATCGCAGAATTTTACAATAATCCAATTATATACGTACAAACAGCTGCATTCCAGGGGCATTGCCACACATATGCCACATAAATAACCAATTCAGGAGGCAGGCGGCATTTGCGTATGGAGAAAGCACCGAATTTTGGAGCATTTGTGCAGTGAATCCACAGCCATGGTGAAATGACTAACAAGAGAGTAAACTGGAAAGGAGGCTGACAAAAAGGAAAGACAAGAGCTATAATTGAAAGGAGGATTCCGGCGCACGTAATGTCATGAAATGCCACGTGAAGTAGTGACCAAGCAGATGGGAACAAAGAAGTCATTTTCTATTAAAAGAAAAGAAAAAGAAGATTAAAGATGTATTCCAAATAGAATTCATTGAGAGAATGTGTCCTTATCAATAATATTTCTATACCTTAAACCATGAATGCAAATGTTAGCTGAGTTGTAAAGCTGAGGTAGGCGGAATAAAATTATCCCTCTTCACAATGCAGCACAATCACTCGTGCATTTTGCTCGTTTCGCTTCACAATGTTACTACTCACATTTTACCACAGTCTTCCCTATATTCCAGGCTACACGATTTTCGAAACGTGACTCTCATGTTAGGTTGGGTTAGGTTAACGTGGCAGCCGGTCTAAGGACAAGCTCACTCAGGCCACCATGGGTCCATTGTGATACCACCGCGTAACCACGCACCTCCGATTCACTCGTCGAGCCATTTCGAAGCCCTAATAAAGCGCAGGATTTGTTTGAGCTTCGCGCCATAAACTTCTGTAAGAGAGCTAAAAGCGTATTTGCTCTCATGTTACTTCCTCGCTTTTCGAGCTCGTATGACTTTTTTTATAGTTGAGGTTGTTCTCCACACGATTACTTTTTTAATGGGAATAATTATGACACTTCGAAGATACATTTCTATATAGTAAAGTTTGGTAAATTATCTTTGAAAGATTTACGCTGGAACTTTATTTTCAAAATTAGTGTTCAGATAGAAATTTTTTTATTATTAGTGTTCAGCAGCATTTTTTTAACGGTGAAACTGATTGCTGACTTTGTAGAATTAGAATAGAACAGAGCTGTTGTATTTGGAGTGCAGAACATCCTCAGCTATTTCCAGAGATAACTTTATTATAAATGTATACTATGGGCTGACGGAATGATCGGGCATTACGTGTTGTTAAATAACGTACCTCAAGTCACCTCTCTCAATGTCGTCCAATAGAGACTTTATATTTCCAATTCTTCAAGTCATTGATAAGGAAAAAATTTGGTGCGGAGACTGTAGAGGAGTAAGTACATCGCTTAAGACCACCAATTTATTGAACGAACCAATTTATTCAATAATGGTACAAGAATTTCCATGTTATTATCGTGGAATTTGACATCTATGGAGTTTCTTTAATTCATCTTTTAAGTCTCTGGTTTATGCTTATAAATTAACCACAATTCGAAGGAAGGTGGGTAGGTGGAGCGGTCGCCAAAAAGGCACAGTTATGATTATCCCTTTGTGATAGCGCATGAGACACAAATCCTTTCAAAACACCCGCCAGTTGGTGCTTTTTATCAAGCAGTTGATGGAGCTTATTTTCTTATTGGGCATATCTCCCAAAGGGTCCAGAAAGTTCCAAGGAAGGGAGTGTAAATTAAGGAATGAGATTGCATTCGGACTAACTCAAAAATATCGAAAAAACTGCCATATCGAGGTACCCAAACAACGTGATCCACAGCACGGTGTATTCTAAGTACACTCCTACCAATGCATTGAATGAAATTAACAACAATTTGGCAATAAAAAGGTCATTGAACTCCTTTGCTTAGTGTTACATGAGTCTCGCTATCTATTAATATCCTATTGGATAGCCAAGCGGCACTTACCTCTTATCAGGTAAATTCGAAACTATTATGAGAATGCATCAAAAAACTGAATGCTCTTGGCTCACGCAACAAAGTTACCATTCTATGGGTTCCAGGACATGCTGGCATAGAAGGAAACGAGATTGCCGACGAACTTGCAAGGAAAGGGGCTGCAACACCCTTTATTGGCCCAGAACCGTTCTGTGGTGTAGGCAGGGGCAAGCTGTTCAACCAGCTTAGGATCGAGGATCGATGAGGGACACCATAGGCACAAACATTGGATTAACACACCAGGCCTAAGGGTATCGAAGAGTCTGCTAGGGACATACCATCTAAAAAGATTCGAATCACTCATCAATCTCTCTAATAATAAGCAGGTCTACTCACTGGACACTGTAAACTGAACTCACATATGGAGAGGATGAGGGTCACCTCGGAAGGCTCCTGCAGATTCTATATGGAGGAAGAGGAGATGTCTTTGCATGTGTTGACAGAATGTCCGGCTCTCATGCACACCCGCAGGAAATACTTGGGATTCTTTCAGGGCTCTGCCAGTGATGTGAAATCTCTGGAGCCAAAACTTGTGATCACGTTTATCCAGAGGATAGGACTCAAAGATGTACTTTGAACCTTTGATGGGGGGCGCTATAGATCGAAAGGTCGCGGTGCTTTAAATTCCTTACACACAATAATCTATTAATAGAATAAAATATATGTCTCTAAGGTCACGATAGAAGATCAGTTTCGTTGAGCACTAAATTGTTATCAAGGAAGTAGGTTTATTTGAGTCAAACGCATATCCTTGCTTTTCTGTTATTTGAGAGTGTTATTTTCATCGTTTCTTAAGAAAGTTGCGAATAAACCGCTGGGATTTAAATGAATGAAAAATATTCTCATCATCATTAAACATTCGAATATTACAAAAGATATACGCGAAGATTTTTCCATACCATTTCCATTTATGTTTGTACAGAACTGATTCGACTACCCGGCCAGGCCTAATCAAATACCCTTTAAAACTTTACCGGTTCAACTTGGTTAGTAAGTGCCTCAAATATTGCTTGCGGAGAGAGTTGTTTGGATAATTGCATTAATAACTTAAATACGTGAATCATTAAATTTTAATAAACTGTAGCAGGCTCTGCTTGTATAAGGTCAATTTCAGAGTGACCTTAACCACCGCTAAATTGATCAAACATTTCACTTCCATTTTTAATTTGATTTTAATTACTTTCACCATACTTTCGAACGAACGGCTGGCTGGGTGGGCCATGAACTGCTCCTCTCTATTTGCGAAAAGGGTTCAAGTACAACATAAGGCGCAGCAGCTTCGGCGCTAGAATTAATTTGTTTGCTTTTTTTCTTAGGCCGCAACTTTTTTCATTAGGCCTCTGGGAAATTTTCCGGTTACTTAAGTTTTTCCAATAACATTTTTTTATTGTTTCGCTGTCCTTTTCTCCCAACAACTGTCATATTTAGCTGTAGGAGTCCTTTGACTTTGAGTATTACTTTAAAAAAATCGCATCCCTTCTATTAAGTTTGAAATAAGTTCGCGTATGGATGAGCTGTGGAGTGGGGGAGAATAAAAAAGGTGTGCACCTTACTTGCAGACGCACATTTTCCTATTCTACTTTATTGCGTTTATTATGTTGTTTGGGATTTTGAACTTTGTAGTTGACGGCTTTTTATAGTTTATTATCCGAGAGGAAAGGCAGCTTAATAAGTTTTATTAACCAATGAAACTTTTTCGATTCGAAAAAGTTATTAGCAAATATTTTGTATCTCTCGAGGAGTGCCAACAGAACACATTTGAACTTAAATTTGATATCAACCTTACACCAAGCCAACCTGCCAATTATGCATTAGGGTGTCGTTTAGGTTTCTCACCTTTTAATAGGTTATAAAATATTAGTTGACCTTGATCCTGTTGAACCGAGTGTAGCACAAAGAGAGAAGAGCCGCAATATTAACGCACATGACACTAATTCTAATAACATTAACAATTTAGAGTTCAAAGCTACTTCATTCAAACTGCTCCTTTTGAATAGATACATAATATAGAATTAATAAAGTGGGTAGAACAGTGTTCATGGCTTATCAGTGCTCATTAGCATCAGTGTGTGATGGTACCCTCTTCATGAACTTCGATGGTAATACCGGGTTAATCCATAAATCGCGGATTATCACAGTTCTCTGGTTGAAAGAAATCCCTTAAATAATGAGCTTACAATGACACAGGGTTTAAAAAGGATTTACTTATAAGTGGGTGGACATCATCAAATAATTAGGGTCACCCCTTTTTTCCATGTATTCGCAACGTGAAATTGACAATTCCGCGTTAATCTTGTCATAAGCCAATCGGGCTCAATTTGTAACTTTCTATTAAAAGATAAATTACAGGTGCTCTGGTGAGACACTTCCTCAAACTTGTCCAAATACTGAGCAATTAATTGATGCTGTATATCCCTACAGTGCAAGTTAGGAAGGGAGTTGCTTATTTTGCTTGCGGCATCATATTAATGTGTGCCGCATCCTTGTATTCCAAAATCCGTTCGCAACTAAAATTACTCATTGATGATGTTGGTGCAAATGCTGCTTTGCATTTAAATTTATGATTTTAGACCATTTGGAAGAGCGGACATGAATAAATCTGAAGAAATTATATGTAAGTGGCAACAGATTTTGTGGAATTTAAACAAGGAAATAGCCAACCGTGTCCTTTTTGAGGATGATTGGCAATCAAAAGCTAAAGTTAACAGAGGAGAACGTATCAAATGCTGAGAAGCGATATGCCTCATCAAGAAAATAGGAGAGTATGAGTATTAACTTTTTCGAGAGGAATTTCTTTTCGCTTATAAAGTCACCCTATTGTCCTTATGCGATATATATGATCTTATCTGTGCCGATAATTAGAGTCCGATTTATATATTTCATATAAATATTGACTGCAGTGTTTACAGGAGAAGAGGAGAGTAAGAGTACTAAATTTTTCGAGAGGGATTTCTTTTCCCCTATAAAGTCACCCTATTGTCCTTATGCGATTATAGGAGATGCTGTTAAACACGAAATCGCTGGTTCTCCCTTAAATTAAAACTACATTAAACAGCAAGGAAACGTGTTTTTAAACTTGTTTCTTATTCCGATTCCATTCTCTGAAATCAGTCCACCGCCATCAAAGCATACTTCGTTTTATTGCCTTAATTCCTGTCTTCGCGGCCTTTTTGTCGATTTTCTCGGCTTTACAGTTTTTGTAGGAAGCGTCTTTTTTCCAACCGACGGGAAAAGGGGTTATAAATTTGAAATTTTATTGCGGTTGCTTTATTGAACTGAAAATGCATGTGCCATGAATAAATTTGACTGCTCGAAAGTACGCACACGTACACTTTTGGAACATTTGACAAGAGCATTATTGGCATAGCATTAAGTATGGTTTTAGCACTCTGTGTGTGAGGTACTCGTACGAGCACACACGAGTGTGTATTCAAGACTTGTGTCATCATTGTGTGTGAGCAGCCTGAAACAATTTTGCCAGTGCACTCGTATTCGGCCAATTGGAAAATTGTTAGTATTGTTATGTGGATCAGTATTGTTTTGTGATTTGCCGATAGTTTCGGAAATGTCCTTGCGCCAGCGAACGTTTAAAAATCTAAATAAATTTTATACTTCGAGACAACACTTGCGATGAGAGTGTTTAATATGCCAACTAACCAAAAACGCAACCATCCGGCAAACGTGTGGTTAAACGGTCAGAAACGGTCGATAAACGTGCAAACACCGGAAGCGAAAACTGCAAATCTGAAATACAAACTCGGAACTAAACAAAAGCAAGAGAATAGAATAAAAATTTGGCCGCAAAAAAGAATACAAGCGAAAAAGAGACTGTTAACTTGGCTACGATTTAATCAACGAGAAAATTTATTTTTAATGTTTTGCGGTGAACAAGTCTCTGACTGCGTTTCGCAGAGGACATCGGAAGTTCATTGGGAGTTGCCTAAAACGACGCTAAAAAGAATGTGTGAAAATTAAAATGGACGCGTTAGATTTATTTCACTAACGACATCAATTATGAACCAGACCAATTGAATTGATGAAAATGTGCGCTGGCGAACAATCCTGGCAGCGGCAAAAGGTTTCATCTGCACATTTTTTCCATTTCCAATTCCATTTCCATTTAAAAGTCTCCTTTTCGTACCATTTTCGTTGCGTGTGCACTCACGTTGTCGCGGCTTGTAAACATACCGCGTGATTTGTGGGCTCTTAGAGCAAAGAGGAAGGAGGGACGTAACTAGGAAGAACAGTGTGGCATCATCACCATGTGCAGTGATGTAATAGCAGCACAATATTCAGTTATTGGAATCCTCATACCTCTCACTGGCAATCATTAGTGTAGTTCTTCTTGGTACAAGCAATACGTATTTGGTCTCATTCTGCAATTGTGATGCACTTTGACCTCTGAATAATGACTGGTATGGGTGCCTGCAGGGACTATACCCTCTAACAATGTTTTAGGGATGTTGTACTCCCACGATTTTGGTAGTGAAATAAATTCATTAGATATAAATAAATAGAAAAAACAAATTTATTACAAATACTCTAATTATTAGAGTATTAGAGTCTAATATAAATACAAATATTTAAAAAAGGCCAAGTATGGATTCTTCCCCAGAGCCAACTCTTCTTAAAGTACTCTTTTATATACACTTTTGCTCTTTTCACTGAGCAAACTATACATATAGAGAGTTAAATTCGCGACAATAGTGGTTTAATAAATTGCTCAGTGCTAGATCCGAATGCACAGCGTGTTCCATAAGAGTAGCTCCCATACAACAGCAATTACCCGTTGGTTTCATTAAACCACTATTTTCAGGAGTTGAGCTCTCTATATGTAATGTTTGCCCAGTGCTCTTATACGGACCCTTTTGCCCTGGATTACGTAAAAAGCTGTCAAGCCGCCTTGCCAAAATATCAAAGAAATGCTGTTTTCTGCAATAGAATCCTGTGGTCCACCTCGAAGGGGAAACTATGCAGTGAGGGAGATTATAATAATAATAATAATAATGTAGAGTATAATATCACCCCACTCCTACTCTACTAAACTGACTGCAGTTACACTCTACACTCATATACATACTTCTTCCATTTAGCACTTCTATTTCCTTTAGAACATTATTTTGCTCATGTTTTCCAATAAAAAGAGCAAGAACAAAAATTTCATCAAACCATCATAAAAAAAACTGACTTCTCACAGAGGAAAACGCGTTTCCGTGACATCTACATCACACCTCCTTCTCTTTCCTAGTTGTTTAAATATGTATATATATATAAATTATGTATTTATTTGCAATTAATTAAATGTTGTCGCCTTCGGTTTTCATATTTCCTTGTATTCGTTCCTTTGTTCCTATGTGTCTATTAATTTCCCGCAGCTTCTGTTGCGGTTTGTTGGCGCGAATTTTCCACCACATGCTTCACTGTAATTTGGAACGAAAAAAAAAACTGTTGTGCCGGAATGCTCGTTTGGTGCGGCCACCTTCCCGGTGCTGTTGAATCATTTTTCATTTCCAGTTTAGTGTTTCCGCACATTTTAGGAGGGCAATTAAAATTCCATTTCAATTAATTCATTGTTAAATGGCGCTCCCACGTAATTATTTCTTCCGATTACTGAAAACTTTTCAGTGTAAACAATACCATAATTTAATATTTTATTCGCGCTTCTCCTCCTCCTCCTCCTTCGTTGTGCTGTTAGCATCCCTTACTGCCGTGATTTTCCACTGCAATTTGGCTACTGGCTTCTGTAGTGAAAAACTGCGTGGCTCTGAGCCCAATCAATTGACCTTTTCTTTGGCTTGCAAATGTAAGCGCATTTGTTCTGGTAACACTTTTGACCTTTCTGCTTTGCTCTGTCGCCAGATTTGTTGTTGTTTGCTTGAATAGTCACATACATAATTGCGCTGAAGCTTATGAACATTTTTTCAGTTTTTGCAGAGTTGCTGGCTTTTGGCATTTTAAGCCACGGGTCAGTGTTGAAAAACTGCTCCAGATTGAGGAATGTTTCAATGTTTGCACCAACACGTCCTTCTAATCGTTTTTAGATATTGCTCCATGCAAACTACGAGATTTTAAATATCCGCAGGCGCTCGACACTAAATTCACACTCCCATCACCATGTCATGAGTAAATATGAAAACCTTTACATTCACATTGTGTTGTTCGTGTTGGATGTTCGTGCTATTGCTGTCTCGTTCTACCAAATACTAATTATAATAAGTCGGCGGTCATGTTGTCCCCCTTTGGTCACGCTATAATGTTGCTTTCTCGTTTGCTCAGTGGAAAAACTTATCGTACAGAAGTGAAACTTCTGATAGAAAATCGCAATTATATCCAGTGAAGAAGACTGAGGACGGCTCAGATGGAGTTCGAGATCCCTTCATCAATTCTATGGCAGATAGAAGTAAAGTGGCTATATAAGATATTGGATCTATATAATAGTATAATAAAACATTATCTTAGAAGATGGATTTGTCATATTGCTGAATTCGATGAAAAGTAGGCTTAAATGCGAATGAATTTTTAACCCCCTCAACATGCCACCTATCGATCTTCCAGCGAAATCCGCGGGGAGACTGATGGCTTCAGGAGAATTCACCTACAGACCTTCGGGCATAGCTCAATAGGCAGAAGGGGCTTGTGCAACACTGATTACATGACTCCATCTTTTAATTGAGAAAGAAGGTGTTGACCTCCAATCGAAGAGAAGGTGTGGCCCAGCCGAAGGATCTTTAACTTTTAAACAGACGGGCCTAAAACGATGAATGGTGTGGGAGAGGGCATCTACTGCTCAGAGTTGGGAATTACGCAGCCTATAAAGTTGCCTGACCAGAGCAGTATCTTTCAAGCGGAAGTCTTCGCTGTTAGGAAAGCCGCAGAGCGAGTCTACATCAAGACAGGGAAAGGCTCACAAATAAACATTAACGTGGACAGCCAGGCAACGATAAAGGCGATTAACTCATAGTATAAAATCCAAAAATGTCCTACAGAGCAGGAAAGCCATAGAAAGGCTAGTCGCAAATAGAAGCTGCATATCCATTGTGTACCTGGTTATAAGGTCATAGAAGGCAATGAAATAGCAGATGATATTGCAAAAACACTGTCTATTTGCCACTTGAACAAGAAAACAACATACAGAAACCTCTTAAAGAACTATTCAATGAAACGGACGGACACATAAGTAGGCAGGTGAAAGCAAGGTGGCACAGTTTAAACACCTGCAAAATTGCAAAAGTTATATGTAAGGTCAACGATAGGAAACAAACACGATTTATACTTTCTTTGCGCTTTCACGAAAATACTGTAGAACTATCATAGATATAATGACAGGGCATAATTTACTGGCGGCACATGCACACAAGATAGGCGTTACGGACAATGACGAATGTAGAAAATGTAGGGAGGTTGGAATAAGAGAAACTCTAGAACATCTCCTTTGTAAATGTCCTGCGTTATCAAAAACCCGCTTAAAATGCTTAGAAGCCCCACAATTTGGGAGATTGGAAGACATATCAGGAATGGAGCTGACAGCACTGCTTAAATTCGCAAAAAGCGTGGACATCCTACGAGATGTCTACTGGCAATCTGCACAATATACGAGTACATAGTATCAAAATTTGTTTCTATATGTATAATCAATAGCAACGTGGCTGTGATAATTTTTAGTGGGGTCCGGAGACTTTTTTATACGGGAGCTACATCTGATTTCTTTATCTGATCCACGGAATTTATTACATATGTACTAAATTCGATTATTCAAAGGAAATTTCCAAAAATCTTGTATAGGTCTTAGGCCCACATATGTTATTAGAGGAAGTGCCAATAAATAGATTCCACCGACATCTTGCCAAAACTCTGGGATGCACCTGAACGTAACCACCAAATTTGGTCACTATTTCAGTTGGACTGAGGCTTTAATTTGCAGTATTTGATTATCAAGTGTTTTACTATTTAAATAAAAGTTTTCTACAGACGGACAGATCAACGTATTCACGCAGTGCACTGATCACTATAATACATATAAAGGGTGCAGTAGATCTATACCTCCCTTACGAAGAATATATTTACGCCGTATGTCTTTAAGAATGGAACAGCTCAACCGCACAAATTTAGTATATTCTTTTTCCGTTATTCAAGATAAACGATACAAAAATGGATAAACTATCGATTAACAATTTTTTCTTGGCACAATTCTCTCTCTCAGTGATTCGAATTAAAGACCCACTTTCGCTAATGTTGAACCTAAAAACCTGCGGTTCCTTGCTTAAGAAAATCAATAAAATTGTTGACTAGAAAATTCTCTAAAAAAAAGCAACAACAACCGTTCCGCTTGGCTGCATGCAAATTGTTAAGTTTGTAATTCACTCAAAAAAGGGTTTTCCTTACAGCTCCTAAGATTGCACGCGCTTCGCAAATGCCTCCTGTGAATTTTAATAACACAGTAGGCAATCGAATTAACTCCACTGACATGTAATTAAGTTGGTAAATGAGAGAGACTGACAGTAGTGACACTCTGTTAATACGCCCAGTAATCATCAGAAGGAGCATTTGCACACACAACCAAATTGAATTACAGCAACACACACCTCGACATGAGCAAACACTAATACTAACACCAAAACACAAATACCAATACCAATACCAATCCCAACCCAAACACATCCATATACATAAAGTGATTTGAATTTGCTTTCATGGAATTGAGGAATTATAAACAACTCGGTCCTTTCCATCAACCTCATTAGGATACGTGTATCCGGCTGCCGTAATACGCTCAATTGTAAACTGTTTGAGGAATTTGCGTTTATTTGGAATATATTAGATAAGTGTAATTAACCCCACGATTGACTAATTTGGAAATGCATTTAATGCAAAGACCGTAAATTGAACATGGAAATATTCTTCCGTTATCCTTGATGACTGATTAATGGTCATGGTACATAAACTTAGAAGCCTTTCTCTAATGCTAGAAATAAAGTGTTTACATAGAAGAAGAGGCTCATCCAAGGGGTGTATACATCTGATTTCTCCCCAAATTTATATTTTCTCTTCTTTGAATAGGAGTCGCACTGGTTTCGTTATTTAAAGTTGGTAAATTTTCTATTTCTATTTCCTGCATTCGCACCTCTCTAAAAAGTCAATTTACATAAATTTACTCTGGTGAATAGTCGGCACTGGGACTGGGCAACTCGAATGGCAGCCGGTTATTTACTTCAAACATTTTTAAGGGTATTACGATAAAGTGTAAATAAATTTGTCCCAAACTTGACAAAGCCTTTTCGGTCTTTTGTTTCACACTGTTACTCTAGCAAATGTGCCCAGCTTCGTTGAGGGAAGCATATTTATATTCATTTTGAATGCGTGTGTATTGTTATTGGTAAACATTTACTGAGACTCTCTGAAATGGGCTCACGAAATTGATTTAAAAACTAACTACGCATTGGTAGAAGACAAAACCGCTGCTGAAATGCCGCATGTTATTCAAAACGGCTTCCATAAAATATTTATTAACTTTTCTACCCCACCTTCAATTAAAAGTGGAAAATCAAAAGCCAAACAGAACTAGTCAAACGATTCGTTATTTCAACCAAAACCTTGCCTGAGGGATAATCGCTCACTTGCAAATATTCCACAAATCTGATCGTCCTTTAAATTAATTTGTTCAGCACAAACTAATTTAACAAACTACTGGGAACTCACAAGAGCCGGCGGCGGGAAGTTTGCGGAGTAAATTGATTTTGTTGTAATGATGTGAGTGATATGATATTCATATGTTGGTGTGCGTAAGTTTACATACTTAACGGCATATAGTTATGTAAACACACACGCACATACATTTAGCACATACATGTAACATGTACTTATATAAATGAAATAGGATTCATTACTTAGGGGAGCATTATTGCAATGGAATTAAATGTGTTGCACTCTCCATCGGAAGCTGCAGTTTTTTACAAGGATAGAGTGTTTAGTCGGTCGTATTGACTACCACAAATTCATTACACACGTATGTGTTAGCGCCAATATCCTCTTTTCTTAAATTCATTTTAAAATGGTTAGACAAGATTTAAATTTATGTAGAAATATATTATACAACAGATGTCTAAACTTCACTTGAAATCCTGCGAGTATTCCTTACTCAACAAGATTTAATTTTGTGCAATTTAAGTACCGCTTATATGAGTGTTCCAACTCTACTCATATTAAATCATATTTCAACTGAATAACTTTGTTGGGCTTTAAGGATATACTCTTCCACGAAAATAGGCTTATTTGGGGAGGACATGTTGGTGATCTGATCTGAACTACTCTATGGTCTAATGTGGGCTGCTCTAAACCTAAACAGTCTAACTCGGTATTCAACTTCATCTATTGTTCATATAAGATTTCAGCACAAATGCCCCCTTCAGATTTAGATATATATATTTAAAAAAAAAAATAAAATAAAAAAATAAAAAATATATATATAAAGGGTTTTCCAAAAGAAACGCTACAAAAGTAAATCGATAGTGACAGCAAACGACGCCATATTTTTTCCCGCTCTTTTGACAGTTCTCTTCAGTAAGGTTTGTCATTTCATCATGCAAAGATATACGGGCCAACAACGAGTCGAAATTATTAAAATTTACTACCGAAATTCGGAGTCAGTCGCCTCAACTTTAAGAGCGCTACGTCCAATTGTCCTTCGTCATAATTGTCCTAGCAGATCAACAATTGAGCGTCTAGTAGAAAAATTTGAATCCACAGGCACAGTACAAAATGTTTCCGTGCCAGTGAGACAAAGAAGTGCCCGTAATGTGGAGAATATTGCTGCCGCTGAGGCTTCAGTTCAAGAAAGCCCAACTGTGTCTCTCACACGTCGTTCTCAGGCGTTGGGCATCTCTGTGACGTCGTTGTGGCGAATTTTGCGAAAAGATCTTGGCCTACATCCTTACAAGATCAAATTGACGCAAGAACTGAAGCCGCTTGACCACCATAAGCGTCGTATGTTCGTGAATTGGGCTGAGCAACAACTTGAAAATGATTCGGATTTTCATCGGAAAATCATCTTCAGCGATGATGCTCATTTCTGGCTGAATGGCTTCGTCAATAAGCAAAATATGCGTTATTGGTTAGACAGCAATCCACACGTACTCCATGAGTCATCATTGCATCCCGAAAAAATTACGTTTTGGTGCGGTTTATAGGCCGGCTTCGTCATTGGGCCGTACTTCTTCCGTGATGATCAAGACCGGCACATTACTGTGAATGCGAATCGCTACCGTTCAATGATAACCGAATATTTTTGGCCCCAATTGGATAATATGGACTTGGAGGACATGTGGTTCCAACAGAACGGCGCCACAAGCCACACAGCGAATGCCACAATCAATTTACTGCAAACCAAGTTTGGTGAACGTGTTATCACACGAAATGGCCCAGTCGATTGGCCGCCTCGGTCGTGCGATTTGACGCCGTTAGATTATTTCCTGTGGGGCTACGTCAAGTCTATGGTCTATGCCAACAAGCCAGCGACGATTGATGAACTTCGTACGAATGTCGAACGTGAAATTGCAGCAGTATCGGCCGATTTATGCTTGAAAACCGTTGAAAATTGGGTTCAGCGTCTGGACTTCTGCAAGCGTGCCTGTGGTGGCCATGCAAAAGAAATCGAGTTCCATACATAATGGCATCGAGCGTTCTTTCACAGGAATAAAGAATTTCATTGATATCTAAAAGCGGTTTTGTTTTATTTAAAAAAAACGTTTGTGGCGCTCTTATTCAAAAACCCTATATACTCGTATATATATATAAAGTTTGCGGTCATCATTATTCCACACTATTAGAGATAATTTTATGAAAAGATGGTTACCCTAAGATAGATCCAGATAGATATATGGCCCAAATTGAACAAAGGATACTCCAACCTCTCGCATGAAAACCAGTCGATACCTCGTTTGAAGCTTAATGGTCATTATATTCGAAAAAGGGGATCTGAATATATTGCCAAATAGTAAAGGATGCTAAGTATCTTAATCTTCGTCACTTAATCTGATATATGTATGTTGGACTTTATTTACAAATACATGTGAATAGTGATCGTGTAAGTATTTATATACCGGCCCTATTTTATACACAGTTTGGTACGATCCTCAAGTACTAAACTGTGTATAAAATGGAGCCGTTATATAAATACTTACACGATTACTATTCACATATATTCATAAATTAAGTCCAACAGATTTAGTGACGAAAGGAGTCATACTTAGCAAACAAGAGGTCCTAAGAAAGCAGTCATAAAGTTGGCAATATGGAGAAATGAACTCGCAGTTAACTAAAATGGATAAAGGAAGTAAAGATAATATATTCGCAGCTGCGACTTGGAAACCGCAGCGATAAATATGTTTTGGAAGTGAAAGTGAAAATTTGCATTCAAAGTTGAAAGTGAAAAGTCGCATTCAAAGATGTTCAACATTTGTTATTGACAAAAAATGCTTTGCATGTTCGTATTCCCAATGAGATATTGGTGGCATTTGAGTAGAAATATATATCGAACATGCAAATGAAGTCCATTTATTCAATCTGTATCAAAAATGTACATTGCTTACATCCAACCGATGCAAACCGTACCCATATTTAACACTGTCATAACCTCAGTACCTCAACCAATCCTAGCCCTTAAGAGCTTTTTATGGTCACAGTGAGTTGCCATTCATATTACATAAAAAAATTAAAAACAAATTGTGGTTCATAAAAATATATCCCCTAATTTAGTGGAATACTGATACTACGTAAAAGTCCTTTCCCCTTTCCTCTCTCATCCTCCAGAGAATTTCTATAATTTCGAATGAAATCCTGAAATAATGCATTCGCACCGAGAGCACCACCATAAAATTGTTGAAAACCCTACTTCCACTGTGCACTCTCAACTCTCTGATAGCATTGCTTCAGTGGCAGTAACAATTTTTAACTACACTGACCGTCCATGTCCAGTCTATTAAAGTAATATTCACGGATATGTATGCACTTACGAGTATAACGCATCGCCATTTCGATGCCCTGCACCATTCCGATGCCCTGCACCATTCCGATGCTGCGACTTTTAATGTGCAAATGTGAGTTTGGTGGCACTCATTTAACTGTGCGGCAAACTAAATAAAAACTGAAAGTGACCCCACCAGCGCGACCAGCCTTCAAAACTCATGCCACGGACGCAAGCTTTCGATTTTCTTTCGATGGCAAAAATATGGTGCCAACAGCATGTGTGCACGCTTAGCTTTGATTGCTTCTTTATCTGTAGAGAGGTCAAATTAAATTCAAGTAAGGAGAACAATTTAGATTCGACCACGCAGGATTTTTTTCAATACCGAATTTTATTAGATTCTGTCCAGTGCACATATTGCTTTATATTTTCAAAGGATTTCTCTGCACAACAGTTTCTCCAACTCTCTCTCTTAAGTGGCATTTTAAGGACAATGCAAATTCTTATTGAAAAGTGTAGAAGCGCAAACCTCATGGCATATAATCGAATTTACAGCCAATCGTTTGCTACTCCACATGAAATTTCAGATGAACATGATCATTTAATTGAAGCCATTCTGCGGCAAACCATTGGAATATTGGCCATACTTCGGACTGTAGTGAATTTTTACCTTTTTATGATATCGTTTGTAAGATTTTATAGGTATGTAGGTAGGTAGGGCAGCCGCATCACCAATAAACCAATGAAGCCACTTAGACCAGCAGTTGGGTCCGTTGTGAGATTTTATATGTATGCAGTAGTTTTTGAAACAAGACGACACTATATATGCCGCATCACGCCGTACCATCGATCTATTGACCGTAAAACTCAAAGATTCCATAAATGGTGGCCATCTAGATGTTGTGATTTGAAGCCCTTAGACTTCTGGTTGTGAGGTAAAGCTAAATTGGTCGACACATCAGAGATTAACAAGAATTGCATACGAGTAATTCCATTCAGACTCAAATAAAATCTCTATAAGCATCAGTTAACAAGGTCCTGGCATAAAATATATTTCAATAGTAAATAAAGGATCTTTGAAAGAGCGGTTCAGTTCATTTTAAGCACACTCATATCATATAAAGGACATTCCTGCACGTATTTATTAGGACACTGGGTAGACAGTACCTTATTCATCACTGATAACAGTACTCGTATTCATATTTCTCGCTGAAACATTTTTAACTCGTAAATGGCATTACGAAGGAGAAAATATCTCCTAATATATTAGCATGGGAGGAGACCAAAATAAACAACATGTTACTCCTCTACTTATGGGCTGTTCACATGCATAATGCGAATGCGATTTATTGTAGCAGAAGAAACGCCACTAAAGCTTACAAATATAAGTTTATACTCGTAACAATGCACAAATCTTAAATCAGCATTTACAAAACTTTATTGCGTGAATGAAATTTGTGTAGAGTAAGGCGGAAAAGAAGCGGAAACAACATTAGCTGCAAAACTAACAAAGGCGACAGACAGGAGACAAAAGTAATGCGGCAGTATTTCTTCTTACACCTCGTACACACGTAAAATTCAACACAAAGCGACAGAGTAAAAAATAGAGAAGGATCCAACATAAAGCAGACCAAACGAGAAAAAAAGTGCAGGATAAACAAAATAACATACGAACGCTTTACTTCCTCTTCCGTGTTTAGAAATTTGTATGATGTTGGCCTATTCAGGAGCATTGCAGAGTTTTTGTGCGTGTTGGTTGCTGCGCAGCTTAAAAAAACTGCTATGAAATCCGGCCTGGGCAAGAAGCGTTTCTACACTTTATTGGGCACATCAAACTTATCTGATGGAACAAAGAGATTTATTTACTCTGCAGTTACTCGCAATATGAATGTGAAGGTAATTAAGTTATAATTAAGGACATTACGAGTTGTGAATGGAACAAGTTAGCTGGAACAAGAGTAGCTGGCTACTTCATTTTGCCCTTTTTAGATATCAATTCAGATTTTAAAATACTGACTTAGACAGATCTAAGGTAAGAGGTGCTGGAATTCTTGGATGGAGATAAAGTTTAGTGATTGTCACAAATTATGCTCATAGTGTCAGCCATTATTGCAACTTTTAATAGCGTTAAATCGATACTAAGTTAACAAAATTCCCAGTATTTCCATTCTCAATTCTTTCCAAGATCTAACAGGCATATATTTTATCGGTCCTTCAATTGCTGAAGGCGATAGCGGAAATTCAAATAGAACAGCAGTTCAAAGTACTACCCCCCTATGCCCCTTTCGTTGTTCCCAATGTCAATACATTACCGTCTATATTGATGGATACCGAAGTGAAGTCACCAAAGAAAACATTTTCAATGGATATTTATGTTTCTTTTTTCTTTTCAAGTCGAACGCTTTAATTGCTGGTTGCTCGTTGCCCAAACCTTCCACACATTACTCAAATTAATTATGGAGCGAGGATTAATAAGAATAATAACAATAAAACGCTTCAAAAGTTAAATGGGATCAATTCGGGGTAATCAGAGATTGAATTACTTAATTCTCGCATGTGACCATGGAGACACAAATTTATATACGAAAAGTTTTTCGCACTGAAAGTCGAGACATATAACTTCGGACTCATATAATTTCATTCAAATATTTGTATTGTTCAATACCGTGAAAACTTTTTAACTCTCACCAAAAATTATCAGCTCTGTCTTTACGGGATATCTAATCCATTTTATCTTTATACTTGTCACAACAATCCGCTTATGTCTGAAGCAAATGCCACTTTACCCAGCAACTTTTGCCACCGCGAATCAACGTATCAACAAGAGCACCATAAAGGAAAAGAATCCACAATAAGTGTCACTATTAACGCCGCCTACTTTCGTCCTTACTTCTCTGTACTTTTTCGCTGAAATTCACTGGCATGAACCCACGTCAGCTGCATTATAGTCTTAAATTTATGGTACGAAGGTAAGTTAAATTCCCATCAACTTTAGCCAGCTAAGGAACTCGTAACATCATCGTCTGCTTATTCAGTAAAGTCGAAGAGTTGTTTAGTTCCTTGTGTTGCACACTGGATATCGTGGTTTAGATAATGACACAATATCTAAGACATGCTCATATGAACCGGAGCAAATATGAAGCACAGAAGCAGAAGCAGAATATAAGGCATGTAGGTTGAGAATTGTTCTGTCGTAATATGCATCATATTTATTTACTACCTCCGGTCTCAGAGGGATAGTTCTATATTCTTTTTTTGCCCTGAGGGTATCATATTCAATGGTCATTTGATCATTTTCACATCAAAAGACCACATGAACAAGCTCTTTTCTATATTTCCCACTTGGTTGTAATTGTTACTATTCTGATTCAATATTCAAAATGATTATGGTTACCCATAAGGAAGGATGGAAATGGATTGAATGAGTTGTGACTAAGATTTCCTTTACGATCCTTTGTATTAACCACTGAAATACATTTCATAGTATAAAACACCATTGCTGAAATGTTCATCACTACTTTGTTTTAAGATCTGTACAATTTTCTGTGGCTTTATCGCATAAAAGAGACTTAATATCCCCAGTCACCCGTATGAAAAATTCCTAGACCATTTCCCAGAAACCAGTTGACTTCACACTTCCGCGGAATTATGACATATTTTAATTTTCACTCAATTGGTCGATTGTTTGGTGCGATGTGTGGCACGTTCCGCCATCTCGTTGTTCGTGTTACCTGGATCTAATACGGTTGGCGGCACAAGTTTTTGCCGAAAATCCTCCAGAGGGATTGAAAGCTTTCAGTTTTCGCGCCAACTTTTGCCGACTGGATATTTTGTTTTTGTTAGTTTTAGTTGGGGCGAATGTTATGGCGATGAACAGGTGTCAGTTCATCTACCACAAAGCCGGGTTGTGAGAATTTTCTCCCAATTTGCTAGAATAGTACATTCAGTTCGACGATCAGGATTACCTTTCCAACATATTTCACACACACAACGAAAAATTTGTCAATAAAAACGGAATTTTGAGGAAATGTTAATGAGGTTCATCGAAGAGTTATAGAGAAATCTTTGCAAATGATTCTAACAAGAGTATTTAAAGATCTATCGTTTTTTTCTGCTTCGAAATTACAGAAGTAACTCCACTAAATAATACTCCAATCTCACATGACAAATATAAAAGAAACATCGTCTCCAAGTTCTTTAAGTTTGGATTTGTTCACATTCATACCTAAGAATATTGCCGATTTATAGAACGAATGAACAGACAAGCATTCGCTTGTGTTTCGATATATGAGTATAAATATCCTGAACCAATAAATAGTTATGCTTCTATAGATGGTGGACAAATATTTAGAATTTTTTTTATTATTATTATTAAATATATATAATTATATATATATATATATATATATATATATATATATATATATATATATATATATATATATATATTTATTTATTTATTTATTTATATGTATTTATATTACATACCTTTATTTATAGTCATTTGGATCAATGTCATCCTCTTTTGAAAAGCCGTATGAATTTATCCCTCACCATTGATTGATATAGTTTTGATATCCGACTTAATTTTGGAAGAAAAAAATGTCCTATGGCCACCAGCGTTTAAACTGTGCATTTCTGTGGAAGTAATTATATATTATAAATTTTGTTCATAAGGAGGGGAATCTTTGAATCCTAATATAGGAAAAGGGCTGTATTCACACAAAAGAATTGAAAGGTATTATTTTATATTATAATTATTAATATTATTATATTAATATATTTTAAAAAATTAAAAGAAAAAAAAAAAATTATTTGAATATACTCCAATCAATGCAGGAGGTATTTTCGCACGAATTGGATTCATTATGAAACCGTTTTATAAAATCAAAACACAAATTAGAAACGGAAACGCTCCAGTTTCATCCCCTGAATTTAACATAACAGATAATGCTGTTAACAGATTGTTAACAGAACCCAAGCAAAGAGAAAGAGAGTAAGCACTGTACATGCGCAGTGAGCGAACTTAGCCAAATTTTGTTTGCAGAAATGCTTCCGCAGTTCGATAAAATTGCTCCAAAAATTGTATATACAAATGCGAGTGTGTGTGTGTGTGTGTGTGTGTGTGTGTTTGTGGCTGTGAAATGAAATTGTTTAAGTCTGTCACGCCTAATTCCTGTAAAAGACAGAATGGCAGAGCGATCCGATGCATCTCTTGCTGCCACAGGAATATGGGAAATAGGGATTTACCAGTAGTGCTTCTCTAAAATTTGCATATCTAGGATAACGAAGCGTCCATTAAAATGTTAATCTTAAAAAGCGCATAAAATTTGTTTAATCGTGTCATGAATCGCAAATTAAATTTGTTGATAGTTGAATTCGCTGGTTTGTTGCTGCCAAGTAGTGTCAAATTCCCTGTTTGATAGCTAAGCACACTTGGCAGTACGCGTTGCAAGTGCTCGGTGGATATGCGTTCGGTGGATATGTGCTCGGTGGATATGTGCTCGGTGGATATGTGCTCAGTGGATATGTGCTCGGTGGATATGTGCTCGGTCACTGTTGCCAAAGGTCCCAGGTTCAAGCGATACCTGGGGCCAATTCAATATCATCTTCAAAGAAAATAATATTCGTTCAAAATTTATGCGTCTCCTAATGAATTATTATTATTACCTTTTCAGATGGAATACATTTGTAGGTCTAAGTTTAATATGAGAAAGCACCTCTGAGCCCAATTGCCAGATATTATGCAATTTATGTGTGCATAGTTGGCAATGTTTCCTTCAAAATTATAGTGTCACTTTTATTGGTATGATTGTAGTGGTGTGATCTGTGTTTCATATCAGTTGGTGTTCAATTGTTGTTCAATTGGAAATCATTTGCAGCTCAATTAATATGGTAATTCAGCAAAATGAGTTTGGAATCGGCCCAGTGAAAGGTTAAACTGAAATACTATAAATCAATTCAAAATCATTCTACCAATAGTTACTCAGGTTTTCTTGTTTAATTTACTAGGTATCATTTGGTATATCACAATCTCCCAAATTCTCCTCGTTAATCCCATAAATTCAGACATGATTTCATTTCCCGGCTATTAAAATTTAACTTGTCAATTATAGTTATTGTGTACTGTGATGTATCGAGGATGTGGCTGGTTCATTCTACACCATCCTCTAGTAATATTACGAGTACTGTGTATCACATAATAATTCACAGTTAAGTATAATCTGTTTCACCATCCGAAAATATTTCCCTGCTAGGAGGGGGGTACCAACAACAAATAGTGCCACCTTCTTTATTGTCAAAATCCATTTTTATCACAAAGCTGTTTTGATGCGACTTCCATTTACAAAAGTCTTTACGGCATATCTGCGAAAACACGCACCACTCCCCACAGACGCACACAGCCATTGTATCTACAATTATCGCTCTGAAAGCACGGCAATCGTTCGAGAGCTGAACACATTTTACATCCTTAACCTAACAGCTATTGACTTATGTGGGCGACATATGCAAACAAATAAAAAAGGCTAAATGGCTAAACATTTGGCTCCTGTACAATGCGAACGTACCCAATATAATGTGTATTATTATTATTATTGCGTTGTGTATTTTATGCAATATTTACATATATTTCAATACGCATTTTGTATTTGATAAAAGCACAAATTGTAGGCAATAAATATGGAATATTGTTTTTTTTTCGTTCGTTTATTCAAGTCGACACGCTTCACGAAAACAACTCCTTCCTTGCCATAAAAATGCTGTGCTCAAAATTTGATTCGATTGTGTGGAAGTAGGCAACTGTGTAAATTGTGTTATACCCGCCACTCGTAAATCCCCTTAACCTGGAATAAATCACTGAAAATTTCACTGATTGATCTGCTTCACTAAATCATCATAAATAACGAAATTTCATAATGCATGCATTCGTGCGTGCAGCGTGCAAACGGAAATAATGAATTATGTTTGCGCAATCTAATATATTCCTTTGCTTTTATCGAAATAACGAGCTCAGCGACACTCGTAGCAGGAAATTAAATTTTATTAGGTGTATTCGCATTTGAATTTCCTTTCAATCCGAAGGATTTTCCCTTCATCGCACAAGTCAATTGCAAATAAGGCCGTAAAACCATAAACTTGCCTGCCTCGCTGAGTCCGAAGTCGCAGGAGAGAGTCTTTCAATCAACTTAAGTGGAACATTTATAGTCCTTTTATGGCTTTACGAGTATATTCGTTGTTTTTTCCACCATGAATTAATTAAAACTTCGCTTAAAGAGCTTTTATAAATGTATATCCACAACAGTATTTAATTAGCTAATCAAACAACAACTCATTTCATTCACTTCTAAACACAACGAGCATTTTTTCACGATGAACACTTTTCTAATTTCTTTCTTCTAATTTAAAATACGAGTTTATATTTGAAAATTTTCTATACAATTGTCGGCTCACACAAAGTCAACAACAAAACTGAATTGGTAAGGAATAAAAACCAAAATCGAGGCTATTTGAATGCATCAGTCAAGAAGAATGAATCAGTCCGACCGCGAAAAAGCATAAAACAATTCCTATGAAAATAAAATGAGCGAGCCAATTAAACAATATTCTTAATGTAAATGTATGCTTCCACTTAAAACTAAAATTTAATATATTAATATTAGAGTTTAATAACAATATAAACATTAAGAGTTTTGTTTATGAAATATATTTTTGCTTTGTGTAGAGTAAATCCACACTTTGTCCTTGTTGCGTGATTTTTAGTTATTTTTTCCACCTTATTCTTAAGACTACTTTTTATACTTATTCGTACAAAACAACCACTCTGTGAGTGAACGTTATGACCACCTTCATTAGAGGTCTCTTTCGAAATTGTATAGTAAAGTCATTTGAAAGCAAACAGTGTTCCTGTCTTAACTACGAGTAAAACTGTTTGGACAGTAAACCACGAACCATCCATCAACTCAGCTGGTGCTCCACCATCAAAGCCAACTGTGGCTGTGACGTAAACACACCAAATTGCGCTATTTCAATTATACCGCATCTATAGGTGACATTTGAGTGTTAGCTTAGTCGAACATTGTGTGACTAGCGATGTCTCATCGCATCGCTGTATTTTGTGGGATATCATTTGTGTCGGTCAAGTCGGCTCTGTGAATCAGCTAAAGTATTAAGCTATTTAGGCACTGTGTAAACGCTACTGAGACAGACATCTTGTATATATATATTTATTCCTATTAGTCAATTAAGGAGCAAAGGGCCGTTACACGATTATTCAAATCTACTCTATCATTCGCACGTCTTTTAATTTCATTCCAATTTAGCTGGAAGTTCTCTAATTCCGTTTCAATCTGTTTTCTCCACCTCTTGTGACTATGTCATATGATCAATTGATGGGTTTTTTATTGTATTAAGGTTGAGGTTTAGTTGCAGAGGTTGAATTCGTCACTTTATATTTTTAAGATCCCTCTGATAAACAAAATGTGGTGGCGTATGAAATTATCAAAAGATCCACTAATGAAACTTTTAATGTGTGTTCATGCATACGAATAGACTACAAAAAGTGCGTAGTCTTTAAAACAATTGGTCAACACATAATAAAAATCGGGAAAGCTTGGAATAAGTACTATTCGCACATCAAAAACTGTTGATAATTCAATATAAATATATTGTTACGAAATTGCCCTCTTGACAATTTACTTTGTTACAAAATTGCCCTCCTGACAATTCCTCTAACTCTCTGTACTCGGACTCGTACCACTGGATTGTGTAGTAATCAAACAATCGCTGGTTAAGTTAAAATAATTAACTTTAATTATTGCAATTTACACTTTTAATATTAGGCTTAAAGTTTACTTCTTTACAATTTTTACGTTATTTCACAAACCATTAGTCACTTTATTTACTAATTAATTTCATCACTTTACACAATTACAAATACTGCTAATACTGCTGCTTCGATCAAAATGCCTGATGTACACACTGTTACGGTCTCTGATCTACTGCCTTCGACTTTGAACAGTCTTGTCGCTTTTATAGTTTTCGAATGGTTGGTGTAGAAAATTCCACGCCATTCTCGTATTTTCTAGAATTTTCGATCCATTTCGACAGAAGTCGAGAATATTCTTTTTGATATTACCGACAGATGGTTCTTGAACAAGCTTTTATTCGAATAAATAGTTCGCATCTTGACTCGCAGGGGGCACTCATTCTCCAGATGGGATCCTAAAAGTATGCAATCCCTTTTCACTGAGCTATCACATTTCAATATATAAAAAATTAGTCCTGTAATAAAAAGTAACTAAAACATTTAATTTGTAGTCCATGTTACAGAATTTTATGTGTAGTAGGGCGTGGCAGTTTGAATATTCTCCCTTATATAATATAAATATTTATTTTATTGAGTTATAAGTAGAGTAGATGGGGTCTGGAGAGCCAGTTTTTAAAAGTCTTGGGCATACTTAGATATGTCCCGTATCAAAGGGTATAACAGAAAACGTTATGTGCAAAATGGATTCAGGAGCAGGAGGACAATATCAGTATACTGTAAAAAACAGACATAAACACATTTTGTATCCTTTGCAACTTGTGTTGAGAAATGAACACAGATAGAGAGACGAGTTGAAGGAAGCGCTAATTTTTGTAACATTCAATTTTGTGTAAGTTTGTGGGTGAAGAGCACAAATATCCTGCTAATGAATGGGAGATAACGTGTTTTGAACTTGGCTTTCTAAGAATTCTTTCTTGTTTTGTGTGTTTAAATACATAATTAAGAATAATTCCCAAAAGAGAGGGGGATGGGCCCTCCTGATGTAGATAGTTGCACTATTATTTTTTATTATTTTAGTAGAGAGGATTATAAAACAATTATAAAGCAATAAAATGAAAAAATTATTCGCCTCCAAGACTTTCGGTTTGGTATGATATGAAAGATATTAATCTACTATATATAAATATACATCTAAAAACTAATCTAGGTTTGGAAAGATATGTAAAGTGCCAGTCGCTTTTCTACTCGGAGGCCTAATTGGCTCATTGTAATTCCCTTCATAGCAAAATTCACATATTTAGTTAGCTTTGTTAGCATAAGAATAGTTTTATTGTGTCAAATGGCATGGAATTAATAATAATATAAAATTCACATACAGTTAACATGCAAATGTTTCAAATGATTATAGTAAGAAAACCACTTCATGCCAGAGAATTTCAAATAAATGATTTGCGACATCTGAAAAATCTCAACACTGATGCGAGCACAAATTCTTTGGAACATTTCTTATATTTTGAGACTGCCTTCCATCTGTTAATATGCTCTCTCATTATAGACCCATTTGCCACACTCGAATTAATTGTATTATAGTAGTGTTTCTGACTCAACTTCTTTATACGACATGCGAAAATTATGTCTGTATTTGTAGTATTTCCTAATGATATTCTTGCAAGAGCCCTCGTCTGAATTTTTAAATAGCCTTCTTCTTTCAAGACCGACATAAATTGGCATCACAATCACACAAACAACATTAAAAGTTTCATTCATTTAAATTAATATTCACCAAGGACAGACATTAACTCAACTTCACCTGTTTACCGTCAAAAGTTATGCAAGAACCGCTGAATTACTATTACCTACATTTCCACACTTCATGCATTGAGTAATAGGGTGACATGCCGCATCCAACGCACCTGATATTAACGTACCACGAGAATGCGACTCCGTTTGCGTGGCCCAATTCAAGAGCGCTCAGTCAGTGGCAGTCACGCTCGGTTTATGCAAAGACATTCAAGTGTACCTCACCGCATGCCCGCACATTCGCGCAAGAAAGTTAATTAGCAGCGTTAAAAAACTTCCGATTCAGCTGCAGCGTTAACCCACAGAAGCGTCCGCTGAGTCCGACAGACAATGGGCGCATAAATGTGCGAAAGGCAGGATTCTAAACTTCAGGTTATAATGAACACTGTTTTCCGCTTTCACAAGTTACCAGACACTCATTTCTACATGTTTTCATATCCTGCAATCCTCATTCGTCAAGGATAGATATTTTGAATGCTGTAAGCATAATTTTATGCCAGTAGTTTCTCATTGTGTAGAAAACAACACAATTTTCTTTGGTTTATTCAGGCAAAGCAAGCCTCGCCCACTCTCTAAGTGGAAGTCTGAATTTCGTAATCAAAGTTTGTACAAAAACACGCTTCTGGTGTACACATAACCGAAAAAGTTTCCGTGTGTCACATCCAGATGAGGTTTAGTTAACCTTCACAGCAGGCAAACCAAAAGTACATGCTACGAGCATTCAAAAGGATATCGGATTTGCATTAAAGAACGCCGTAATAATTCAGAGAGATTGTGCGTGTATTTTTACATGTTTACATCACCTTTAAACACCTACAACTCTCCCTTTGTGTGGCTGGCCCCTATATGCGACCCGTTCATATATTGCGCAAAAACAGCACAATCGAGATGCCTCGAAGGCTGTGCTAAAATAAAAATGAAAACAAGAATTAACCTAAAGAGAAATCAGTGGCAAAAGTTCGCCAACATTATTGCCAGCCAGCCAGCCAGCCAGCCAGCGTCCGTCCATAAGCAGCCATCATCTGCGCGCTTTTACTTTGTGTTGTGAAAGTATCGAACGCTTCCTTTCCGACATAAAAGCGAATTGTATTTGCATTGTTTTTATTGGGGCAAATTGTTATGACGCCATCGGACACATTGGCTTTCACAAATTGCCATGATAGGAACAAGGATATGCGAAATAAGAGTACTGTACTCGTTCGCTGTGAGTTGTTTGCTTTCGGTTCGAGTATTTGCATACGATTCTTTTTTCTCTGAAAAGTTTCGACGATTCGTTTTAACGTTCCTTTTAAGTGTAATATGTTTAAACTTTACTTTGAAGTTGAAACGACCGATTGTAAGGAAAATTTATTATTGTACTTTTTCATATATATACGATTTTGTTATAAATGTGCGGGTATAGTTGCCGTAATGACGCCCTGTCAGGGCAAATTTTGAATAGCTTCTTTCTACGGAGTCATTTGTTTGCGGTTTGCTGGAAATTTAAATAGGCAAACGAAACTACATGCGGATAAACGCTCCACAATCCTCACGCATAGAATTTCTTTGAATTCGTTTATGCTCAGCACATGCCAGCAAAACAAAACCCTCACCATTACGTCATTACGTGTGTAACTTGAGCAGGGAGCTGGCTGTGAAAAGTGAGGAGCACCTCAAAAAATACTCAAGCGCAGAATGGAGACCATTTTTTATTTGCATACGTAAGTGTTGGCGTATAGGTTTTCCATTAAGGTCCTTCACATTTTAAATGTTCCTGGCAACCTGTTCTCCGGCATCGTCTTAAACACTCGCACAATTTAAGGAGGAAAAAGTGCACCCGCAAAATGGTTATATTTTAATGCTCCTAATTCAGATCACTTACGAGATTGCACCAAAATTCTCAACAATACTCAATTAGCCCAGTTGTGATGTAACACACCACTGGATGCGGCGTGTTTGTAAGCAAACTTCGAATACATTAACGTGCATACACGCCAGGAGCAGCAGGAGCACGGAGAATACTCGTACCGGCAACTTCGAGCACGGCGGCAAATTCTAAAACCGAAACTTAAATTTTCTTGGAACTTTCGCAGCATTAGCAGCATCACTGCTGCTATTAATTGCACCGCAATTGGTGGTGCTCTCGCCTGCGTCGTTCCGAAATTGCACAATGAATTGGGTCGGTCAGTCCGGGTGTGAACTGTGTTAATGCCGAATACTCGTACCTTAATTGGAATTTCTTCAGTTAATGCCAATTTCTGTGTTTGCTATGTTTGCTTTATTGGATCGATTGTGAGTGTGATTACATTGCGGAAATTCTATTTCAACAGTTCTAAACTGGAATCTCTTCATTCATATTACTCGCAGTTTACCACATTTCTATTGATATTTGCACACAAATCAATTGGATTTTAATGGAGCGCATTTTACGAATTTTATCCACTCACTCAAACGCACCCCGTTGATGGAGAAATGTAAAATGACGCTTAGTAAAATACGAGCTCGAGCAATATTGGAATGTGTTGCTGCTGGCGCATGCTGCTTCCTTCCCTCCTTCCTTCCTTCTTCCTTTAGTCACCTTCTCCAATGCGGTATATTTCTGCCCAGATTGCTTTCAGCATAAGTTCTAAATTTCTCAATAGTTTTAATGGCATTTTAAATGGTTCTTGCGTCTTTGCCCGCGCCAACAGACGCACATTAATTTTATTCTGCAACATGCATAAAAATGTGTGACTTTCGCCGAAGTGGCCTATAAAAATTTATTCGCAAAGAAAAAAGGTATTTGTCTATTTGCTGTTTGCTGTTTGCTGTTTGCAGGTGAAACAACAGAACTATGATTTATCAACCGTTTAGTCTCACCTTCCCGGTGCATTCAGTGGTGCACGCAGAGTACGTGCATCTGCAAATGACCGCCACCGTTGAAATGCTTTTAAGCACTGCCAGCATATGCAGTATTTACATATGTTTGCGCAGGCCGCCACTGCCAGGGCAATGCGCTACGCGATTCTCGTACTTAAGTGTCTCTTGTGCAAAGAGCCATAAAAAAAGAAGCAAGTTTATGATTGCGACAAATAGTGGAGAGGGTTGCTGCGAGCAGACAGAACATAAATTCCCAAAATACTTTCAAATACACAACTCCAGCTGCCAGAGCTGCACTCGTGCAGTGGTGAGCATTTTTAACCCAAAATATGTATAATTTACATCTAACTGCGGATTGTGTATGAACTTGTATTCTAGTAGCAGTTAAACAACAAAATCTCCTTCTCTGTAGAGCGTGAACCCTCTCAATACTCGAAAGGTTTTCATAAAAATGTTTAAAAAATTTTAAAAAAATTGTATGAATAAATTATTGCTCAAAACATGACGCAATTAAAACGCCATCTTATTAATAATACTATATGTTATTTATTTGTTTATTATTCATCATTATGAGTGCAAGGTGTTGGGGTAATGAGTACGAGGCTTTCGCCTCGAAGAGAAAATTATTTTACAGAAAGAAGCATTTTGGAGACCAAACCCGTGGCAGGATTTGAACCAACAACCCTCGGGGAGTGAGTCTAGCATGCTTACCACTAGATCACAGAGAGCGGCTATAATATATAATAATAGCAGCAACTGTATATTCGATGAATTGGCTCGTTGAATGCCACTTCTCCCAATGAGGTTTTGAGATATGGGCATGTTAATATTGAAAAGTGATTGCATACTTTTAGGATCCCATCTGGAGTTTGAAGTTACCACCCTATGTCGTGGTAAGATAGTGGTGTATACAATGTTCTCGTTCAAGGTGTATTGAAGATTTGGGGTGTATATAAGTTTCTAGAATAATCCAGAAACTTCTACACTAGTCTAGAAGTTTTTACTTCAACCATTCGAAAGCTACAAAAACCACCACACTATTCAAAGTCGAACACAGTCGAACAGAGATCGTAATTTTGTAAAGTGATGAAATGAATTATTAAATAAAGTGATTAATGAATTATGAAATAAAGTGCAAATTGTAATAAAGTAAACTTTAAGCCTAATATTAAATGCGTAAATTGCAATAATTAAATAAAGTTAGTTATTTTAATTTAAGCAGCGATTGTTTGATTACTACACAATCCAGTGGTACGAATCCGAGTACAGAGAATTAGAGTGAATTGTCAAGAGGCCAATTTCGTAACAGAATAAATTGTCAAGAGGGCAATTTCGTATAATATTGTATATTTTTGTGGATTTTTGCATGTAAAAATTAATTATTTAATTGAGTAATTAACAAAATAATTTAATTAATTAAAAGCCTTAAAATTGTCAAAAATGTATAAGATGAAAATTCAATTTTTCCATCACGCGGGACATCTGAATCTATAACGCATTGGAAATTGCTATAGGGGAAATCTATATTGACAAAAAATATGTAAAATTTATCTATATTTTTGTTCCTATACGGAGAGCAAATCATCATAACTAGACACGCACCTCATGTGTGAGACATTTACACACTGGAATAACCTCCATAATGTGACCCGATGTAAGCAATCAATAACAATACTGATAGCGATTTAAGAAGAGTATAAAAGTAGGACTAATCACGGTTCCAGAAATCAAATAGAATTGTTGACTTCAACCAATGCTTGGATGCATTACCTCTGACACCAAGGTAAAAACAAAGCATTCACCAGGAAAATATTTTCATTCACCTTCCAAATTACAATGAAGCTAATTACCTTCCGAGATATATAACGAACTAATGTGCCTTATTCTTCTAGTGGCACATCCAAGTTCAAATGTCGAAAGCATAACTTCTCAATCGACTGAATACAACAAATAGTTTAAGCATCAATTTAGAAACAAGAAGTCAATTCAGCCCCCAAGAGAGATTAAAGTGGAAATCCAAGTTCAAAAGAAAACCTCAAAGGGAGTAAGGAACTTGAACATTTTCGAACCATAAAATAACAATTACTTATCGAAATTATTATGAATGTCCCCTTCATATAATTGGTGTAAAAATGTGATATGCATATGCATCTTGTCAGTATAATAAATTCTTGATGGTTCGATCACTGTATAATATATATACAGTGATCGAATAATAATAATTTATAAAATATTGTTTGCTAATTTTCCAGCAATTCAGTTAATAAATTAATAATAAAATAATAACTTAAATAGTTAACAAAGTTGAACTCAGTAAAATACTGTAAGAAATTGCTCTTTAACTTCCATTCCACTTGTATCGCTGGTGCTTCAAGCTCACTACTAAAATGCATACTGTGCAAGATGCCTCTTGTACACTTTCTCAAGATTTTAGAAAACATGGGAATACATGGGATAACGTTGACCTTTAGTGCAAATAAGATTGAAGACTGATCATTTTAATAGCATAGTATGAGAGAAAGAATCAACCTCACTAATGACTTATTGCTTTAGCGAAACCGAGAAGAAACGGAAGCTCATAAGAAATGTATTTTTTTAACTTAAACATTTATAATTTAATCCTACATTTATCCACCTTTAATCATAAATACGGAAATTAATATAATATACGATTTGCCGAACTCCAAAAGTAAAACGTTCTGGCCGAGTATCCGCGCCCTTGATTGTTACTGATACCTACCGAACTACAAATCCCTATATCAAGAACATGGACGTGGACACAAACTGGGACAATGGCATCGAATATTAATATCCTTTAATTTTTCAAAAATACTTTTTTGTTTATTACCGATGTTTCGAAAACATTTTCCCGTTCTCCGTAAAAATGTTTTATTTTGCAGTATTATTATTATTATTATTATTATTATTATTATTATTATTATTATTATTATTATTATTATTATTATTATTATATCTTACACCATAATTAATTATGACTGCAAGGGGTTGGGGAATGAGTAACTGAGGCCTTCTACTCGAAGAGAAAAGGATATTTTAGAAATAAGCATTTTTGGAGACCGGGGCAGGATTTTAACCTGCGACCCTCAGAGCGTGAGTCTAGCATGTTTACCACCGAGGGTGGCTTATTTTGCAGTATTGAAATCCTGCTCTGAGCTACTTAATGTTTAAGTATATAAATAAATCCAATATTTTACTCGTTGCTTTAATTATTTATGAATTATCTTTGCACGAGTACGAGTACTATTGTTCCATTACGCCATACACATTCCATGAAAATGGGGCGTTTATAGATCTTGAAGATTGATATAATAGCATTATCTGTAAAACAGATATCAACATAAGTTGATGACAGGATTTCAAAAAGGATTTCTCTGCCTATGTAAATATTTTATAGAAATATGCCCTCGTACAGAAGTATCCTTGTTTCTCTTAGATTACAAAATTGTCCTTAGAATAGAATGTGTGAATGAAACAAAATCAGTTTTTGTTTAACAAAAATGTTTTTCTAAAAAGAAACACTTATTCTAAAAAATCGTTCTATATTTCATTTCATTGGTATCAAATTGTGCATATAATTTTTGTTAAATGTTGATTAAGTATCACAGTGAATTATTGGATCACAGAACTCACATATGTTGGTAGTATAACATTGAAGTCATATCTACCCGTAAATAACGAATATAAGTAGAGTTAGTTAATTTCGAAAATGAGTTTAGTTAGTTTCGATTCGTAGTTTAATTACATGGTTTCGTAGTTTAGTTTAATTCGAATCACTGATTTGCGTTTAGTAATGGAAAAACTGTAATAATTTAGCTTCGACTAAAGTGGTTAAACTGAACATCAACTTACTTACATAAGTATCACTTTGACTTCCACTCCAAGTCACTATTATCACTGCTGCTGTCGAGTCACTACTGAACTGTATTGTGGTTATATGTCGAAGTTCTATAGAAAAGTTCAACTCTTGAGAAGTTTCGGAACCTCGTCCAGTAGTACGAAAGATATAGCCTAAGAGATGGCGCGTTGTTTAAAATCGATAGTATGAGCAAATTAGTCAACTTCTCTTCACGAAACTGTTTGTTAGTTCAGTTGAAGGTGAATTGAATATTTTGAGGCGAATTGAAAATTTTACAATTTTTCATAATTTAACGGTTCTAAATTGCACATTCCTTAATAATCCATGAGTACTGAAAATATTTCCGCCAACTCTGGCAGCTCCTGGTACGAGTATTTCATCGCAAATTTATTTATGCCATTCTCCACCTTGCCACCATATATCGTTTTCCTCTGAATAATTACCCAGGATACAATGGAATACGAACTCGTAGAAAGAGAGAGAAAAGTGTGAAAAAGTTCTAACCATATTTTTCCGATTAGTCGCGAGGAGAAGTTTGGGTTTTATGGTACGAGTACGTCATATTGAATTAAACATGTGAAAGTGGCGCAAAAAGAAAGAGGGGACAAACACCGAGAAAGGTGGAAATGGTGTAATAAAAGGAAACTTTATTGTAGACGACAGAGCTGGTGCTTCTGAGACTGCTAATGGAACATTTCGGTTTGTGAAGATACGAAAATGCATTCAGAGCACAGAACACTGCACGAGATAAACGTTATCAGTAAATTGAAAAGGACGCCTGCTACAAACTAAAGACTTAAATGGCTGAAAGAAGTGCAAAAGAGAAAGCCTGGGGGAGATGTCACCTAAAGGGAAATTTATGCATGAGAAACACACAAAACTTAATATTAACTTGATCAGTAAAAGTGGGTCATGAAAACTGCACAGCGCCGCAAATGGGGAACAAAAGGTAATGTGTATAAAAATTTATGTGCATGTGTGTGAAGAAAAGGAGGAAACGGTTACGATTATTTGCAAATGGCCTGGGTAAATGGGCTCCGGTTAATGTGCAACGAAATTTATTGAGTCAAAGTGTGACCAATATAGGAGTATACAAGTGAAGGGGGCAAGGATTCAGCGCCTATCCATAAGGGGATAGGAGTGGAAAGCAACAATGCATTAGCATTTCCCTCACTATTGAAATATAAATCCACTCTTTGTCGTGCTCACTTTGTTCGGTGCTTGTAGAAGAATCAAAACACACATTTCATTTAATAAAACATCTGCAACTGTGAATACTCATACGCTGAGCTAATTTCAGATAAAAAAGAAGCCATAACAAAAGCGGTGAAGCAACTCAGCAACTGAGCAGCTGAGCAGTTGAGCAGCTAAATACACGTGCTGGAAGCAATCGCAAGCGGAGACATGCCGAGAAAATTTCCACTAAACTGCAGCACTTTAGCGAAAAGTGTTATTGTAAATTGCAAGACGTGCAGGAAAAATTCACGTCACCGCACACAATTTCATACCCGTACACGTAGCACACGCTGCCGCCTGATCACGGCTCAGCATGGCTCAGCATGGCGTCAGCAGTGGCGATGCGTGTGCTGCAAAGCAATTACTTTTCATTTTGCAAACAGGCTTTGGGATTCGATGAATTCAGATTTAACTGCTGAACGGATTTGAGTGATTGAAAGCGGCACCCATAAAAAGCAACGAGCTCGGTGGCCATTTTGGTTGTTAGTTTTCCCCTACTCCCGCCTCGGCGCTCCCTCCGCAACCTTACCCACTAAATTGTTGGCAAATTTATTTCAGCCATTCGAAATTTGCATAGTGGCGCCCTGATAAATTGCCAGCCTGTAGTTTGTGTATTATATATGTCCATATGTACATAAGTGCATATGTTTTTCTGTTCTCTGTGTGTATATATATGTGTGTATGTGTGTGTGTGTAGCATACTGGGGATGTATTTTTGTAAATACGACTATTTGCATTTATGAATGTGTGCGCGTGCTTTTTCGACATGTTTCAGGAATGGGCCTCATTTTGATTTTTATTTAGATAAAAATTACTACTCGGCAAGTACTTGGCAAGCAAACATGCAAAATTAATGTTTGAGAATCAACAAAAAATCGCTTCCCTGCCATTTTCCGCTTAGCTACTCGTGCATTAGTATCTTACTTTTCTGCGTTTTAATTATTAACAAACCTTTGAAGGCTGTAAATTTGCTGAGGGCACGTGGCTTTGTCTTTCTGCTGATTGTTCGCGTGCCTCGTCAGTATTTGCCTTTCTATCATTCATAAATCCGTTTATTGCACGACGGTTAGTACGGGCGAGGCTTTTTTCCGCCCCATTTTCAGATCCTTCAACAGCTTATTACATATTAAATCATGCCTCCTCCATTCATTATGTTCGTTTTTCCTTTGTTCTTTGTTGGAAAAATTTGTTCGAAGACACCATGTTGCACTTTTCCAGGCGCCTCTCACACTCTTCAACTTCTTGATTATGTGTTGCTAAGACGCTTCCTTGCTTCTGCAGAGTTTCGCTCGCTGCCAGAGGTCTCTTTGCCATCCAGCTTTCGGACTGACTTCAACGCCCTGAGTACATTTCATCATTTTTCATTTTGCGCACAAATATTTTTGAAGTGCAATTAGAATGTCATTTAAATGCAAATTCCGTGCACAAGTGCACTTTTAATTAATTCATTGCAATATGAATGCGAATTCCTTATAATTACGCTTTGTTTTAATCTTGTGCAATTTCTGTTGAAAATAAAAAATCACATAATTTAATATTTCGTCCTTTTATATCGCATTTGTTTCTGCAGTTATGCAGTTGCGTGGAGTTGTGGAGTTGTGCAGTAGTGCCATTAGCACGTTCCCCGTTGTGCTTTTTGCCATCATTTCAGTTTTTCTCCTTGTCCTTTGTGCCACGGTCGGGATGTGTACTTTTTGTCCTAGCCATCATTTCGACTGTTTGCTGCAACTTTACAAATGTGCGCTCATTTATTTTGCAAGCACTTTGACGCCTCTTTAGTAATTCGCTGGTTTGTTGTTGACATGGTTGACATTGTTGCGCAGCAAATACATTTTTCCTACTTACTTTCCTCCGCAGTAAATTCACCTAAGTAATGATAATTTAATTCCTTTCCGCATATACTCGTGTGTGATCTCTCGCAAGTAATGTCATGCATTTATTTTAGTTATTAAATAAGTCAGGCAAGGAATCGGACAAAAGTTAATATATGGCAGGACATAGCCACAGATTTATTTGTTTAATTCCTTTAAAATTAGTTTTGAACTTGCATGCAGCAGGGACGGACGTTCCATGTGTGCACAGTCGCCTGTACGAGCATGCATGAATAAACATTTTGTAAAGAAATCAGCAAAGTGTAAATACCGACAAAACCCTCCCACCCATAACTTTCGTTGCCGCTCTAAACACTACAGCGAAGGTACAAGCGATTTACACAGAATTGGCATAAAGTAACACTTGTAGACACATCGCACACCCACTTTCCCACCGACATGCCCCGCAGTACGAGTATCAAAAGTCGATTTATTTTAATTAAATGTAAATACGAGTGCAGGGGAAATTCAAAGCAAAGATTTTATCGCACACATCAATGCATCGCAGGTGGGCGGTGGAAGTGGCAAATGTTCGAACAAACGTATTCCCTGAACTGGAAGATATCCGCATAAGCACAATTAATGTAATTGAATTTCTCTAAAATAAAATTTTTGCACAAACACAAACAAGCAAAGATATGAATAAATCAAAGTAGCAAAGTAGTCACGCCCCTGAGGTGCGAGCGACGGGACTGTGATAAGTGACACAAAAAGAACAAAATTTATTAAATATGCACACGTATTTTTATCTTACACAATCATAAGAACCCCGAACAAATAAAATCGGCAGATGGTGTTAATTCCCGGATTCCATCCCTAATCTGGTGCACGTACGTAGCGCGGTTTAACAACTTAATCGGATAAAGGTACAAATCCGTAGTTTTCTGTGGGATGTGAACAGAGAGGTGATTTTATAAGACCGTAAGATCGTTGCATAATAGGTAGGTAGGTAAAATGGCTGACAACCCTCGAGTCGCCAGTATAAACACTAGTGACGCTTAGAAGCCATACGTGAAGATGGATAGTAGACAGCTTACAATACTTTGATTAGAAAAATTTTTCTAATTTCTTCCTAATAGAAGTAGTTCAATCTCGGTATAGTGCAAAGTAACACAAGAACTATCGTTTCATGAGTTATATTTAATTAAAGATTATACAATAGTAGGCAATAGTGACTTGTTATCACTGCTGATTTCAGCGTGAGACTTAGTTGCCCTTGTTTAGCGATCCCTTCTTTGTATATGGTGGATGGCGCTTACCGAACCGAACATGCATATTTATTCAGAATAGCATCCCCAATATCTCATCTACGTACCATTAATGGAATTAAACAAAGATACCATAATAAATAAACATGGCAGCTGATATACATATCTCAGCATCAGAAAAGTTGAAACCGTAGCTCCAGAATGGCGGGGTTGCTTTCGCCGAGAGCAACCTGGGAACACAACTTTGAAGCTTAACCCTAGGCAGGCGACGTCAAAATTGGTATCATAAGTGAAAAACTGGTGCCAAAAACAAAATCTGTGAAAGCGGGACCAATTAGTTACATTTCGTATACCCTGGAAGTAGAAATATGCATGAGGAAGGCAATTAATTTAAAATAATAGTATGGGAAATAACTTGAATTACTTTGGATTAAATTGAAGTTGCTTCCAACGCTTTTCCAATATATCACTATATCCCCTATGTATATAACTAATAATTGAATCGACCGGAAAGTTTTTCATTTGATTTGAGTTCATCTTTAAAAATTTGCTCACTATTCAGCTCTTCCATTGTACTGTCAAGACGACGTAGTCACAAACAGATTTTCATAACATCCGATTTTTTTCTTTTTTTGGCACCGTTTTTGGCCTTTACTAATCCTTCTTTTCTCTTTACTTTCCCACCGATACTGTGTTTTTGCTTTGTTTTCTTTGTGTACCCGTCACGCAATGTTAATTTTCCCTTTTTTTTCTTCGAATTTTCTCACCTGCTTGTTTTGTTTTTGTGTGGCTTATATCTAATAATGTGCCTTGGTTATAAGTTGATTATATTCCTCAAGAACAAGTGAGGTTTTTTAGTCGAGCTTTCTGACAATAAGTTTGCTGTGAGAGCGAGATTAGTGACAAATAATTTGTAGATGTTATAAACTACTGTATATGTTATAGCTACTTCGAAAGATCCAGTATTTTCTTCAGAGATCCTCCAATGGAAGGTAATTTTTATCCAGTCGATATCAAGTATGTGAAACTATAAAGCCCTAAATATTAGTTTGGCCATGAGTCGACTCTGAGTTTCTAAACAATCCGCTATACTTGTATATCCAACCGATGTTAGTAGCAATGTAGAAATTGCTAATTCAAATCCATTCTTATAGTGCAAAGTTCTCTGCACTCTAAACAACTTCTCTTGTGACTTATTCAATTGGTAGTTGAGTCTACTGTGACACTCAAAGCACTAATGATGATTAATTTGTTCTGAGGCATGCCCAGAGAGCACAGAGAAGGGAAAGTCTTTTTCGCTGCCAGCGTCTGTAGCGGACACACCACGATTTTGAGTGGATTCACCACGATTCTGAGTGGATTCACCACGATTTTTAGTGGATGCGAATACAATGTCCGTCTGCTTTATTTCGCTGCTTTGCCGTTTGACGTTTAAGTTTCTTCTCTCTGTGTTGAGAAGAACTTTGAACTTTGAAAGAACTTTGGCTTGTCTTAATACAGGAGAGTTATTCCAGGATTGATATATTTTTTCATTGGTGCATTGCTTCAGCAAACTTTCAATAGGATTACAATCCACAGAAAAGGGTTCACCACCAAATGAAAAGATAGAGTCTTCATTGCTAAATTATCAGCCTTCTGATTTCCTTCTACTCCTGTGTGGTCTGCTGCCAACTGTAGGGATAGCTTATGAATACGCAGTTCAGGTTCCCTATACAGTACTATACTAGACCTACTTAAGAGTGCTCTCAAACCTTTTAATACTGCTTGATTGTCAGATAGTATCACAATGTTTTTCCCCCGATACGTCCTCTCAATAGCTTATTAATACTTCGTAGGCAGTTCAGGTTCCCTATACAGTACTATACTAGACCTACTTAAGAGTGCTCTCAAACCTTTTAATGCTGCTTGATTGTCAGCTAGTATCACAATGTTTTTCCCCCGATACTTCCTCTCAATTTTAGACTGGGCACAATATCAGTTTCCGCTGGAACAATGCTTGCAAGGAACTCATTGGTATACAGTAGTCTGATCCAGGCCCAAACACTCCTGCCCAGGGCCGTCCACAGTATTAGAACTATCTGTATACCATAAGAGGGAGTTTTGCCTAATTTGATGCGTTTCGGTAAGAACGTTCCATTCTTTTTTGTTATTAAACTTTATACTATATTTGTATAAGCTCGACTAAGCAGCATATTTTAACAAGCACAGCACAAAAACAATCCTAAAAGTATGCAACAAAATCTGTTTTTACTTTAAAGTGTTTTGGATTCTTCGTGAGAGATGAGACAAAAAGGTTACATTTATTTTCAGGATACAAAGGGATAATAACTGTTGTTACTATGGATGTAAAGAGTTTTGTTTTAATGCTACTTAGCACACACGTTGGTCAAAAATTAAATTTTATAAGAGATTTGCTGCTTCAAGCGAATTTTAAATCACTTTCATAAATAGCATGCATATACGAGTATATTATATATATATATATATATATATATATATATATATATATATATATATATATATATATATATATATATATATATATATATATATATATATATATATATATATATATATATATATATATATATATATATATATATATATATATATATATATATATATATATACATATATATATTAGGGCGGGCCAATTTGTATGGAGCCGAAAAATTCGATTAAAGCCAGCCCCTAGGATGATTCTATGGACAATTCTAAGCGACTTTGGTGAAGGAACCATAGGTCTATCTTGATTTTCGAGTCTACATTAAATTTCATTTCCAATGTAGAAGCAATCTTCGAGTTAAATAATACTAAGTAAATAAATAAATATGTGCTTATATAGATAGAAATTGCCAAGAAATAGCCATGAACCATAAACCTAACTTCAAATTCATATATTCGAACTATATCTACAACATTAGATATAAGCTCCAGTTTATATCCCCTTCTCGTCAATGCTACAGGACATTAGTGATGTTATCCATCAAAGAGGAAACTTTTCAATACACTAAAAAAGCACATAAAACAGAACGAATGCTGTGACATCTAACAACGCCCGTGGAACATGAAAGGATTCCAAAATTGGATAAAACAAAAATTTGCCAAAATCTATGCTAGAATGCGTTTCCGGGAGAGAATCGTTGTGTGCATATCTGTATGTAAATTCAATATTTTTATATTCATTGTGCGCGTGTACACAAACAATTTGTTTGCACTAAAAACAACAAAGAAAATTAAAATTTTGCACTACGAGTAAAAAAGCTCTTCACTAAAATTCGATTGAAATCAATTTCAAATGCGAATATTGAAAGTTTCAAAAATAAAATGCAAATGTAGTAATAAATTGCTTCAATAAAGTTTACAAAACGTCTCAAATGCTCAAAACAAATTGCATTTTGACCATTCACACAAACTCGTGTACACACCACCCACTCACACAAACACACATGCACACATTTGCCACTCGACACAACGCCATTCAGATCCGTAAATTCGTTCATTCGTTCATTCTGCCATTCGTCAGTCAGTAAGAGTACAATTGTTGGTAAATGCATTTGTCTACGATAATGTTCTTCGATTCTCCGTTGAAATCCTTTGTTCTCGAGCGTAAATTTAATTTTGATATTTGTTGACACTACGCAACACATGCGCCCATACGCCCATACACCAATACGCCCCGAAGAACGTCCCACCGCCCCACCGCCCAGCCGTCAAACGCCCGCCTAGAAGGAGTGACTGACTGAGTTACTTCCACTTCGACATGTAACAAATTAAGTTTGGCTTTCTCTGCGTGCGTGTTTTTGTGTGAATGTGCTCTATATTTATAAATGATGCTGTATTGTGTCTTTCTGGTGTTTTTTCATGTTTGCTCAATTGTAGTGCAGTTCGAGCAATGATTGAAATTCAATTTTGTCTTAGAGAGACTCTTGTGCACTTTGAATTTTTGTATCAGTTCTTCAAGCATCCAATTTAATTCACGAGTAGTTTCCTACGCAGACGTTTCCTGTGACATTCCCCGTTAATTTCAAACTATTCCAGTCTCATTAATGCCTCTTCACGGAATTAAGAATTATTAAAAAAAATAGCATCCGAAAATTTCCGGTAGTAAAGTTTTTTTTTCGTTTCTAAATACTTTTCGTTTAACTTTGGCGAAGAAAAACTTTCTTTTTCAGCTATCGTCGTAATTCGTTTGTTTGCCAGCGCCTGCAGTTGTGTGCCTCTCCAATCATTGTTCAAAACTTTTCAATTTCTGTTGAAACAATTCCAGGCAAATTAGTGAAAGAGAAAATATTGTTACAAGTATTTTTAATTAGCAATGTAAATATTTAAACAAACAAATTTTATTCTTGCGCTTCATCAAATGTTGGATGCATAGTGATGTCTGCCAAGTTTCCTATAGTCAATAAAAATATATTTAGGAAAATTCGCAATTTCTGTGATGAAGGTTGACAGCTCAAGATACTTGAATATGCTTCTTAGTACAGCAATCATGTCTACTGATAGATTCAATCAAATACGTTGGAATTCCATAAACGATACATGGTGAGAGTATCTTCAAAATTTTGTATAAATACTTTTATTTCTCCTCATGTACATAATTTAATTTAATAGGTGATATTCTTATTGCAACGAAATGACCACTTCATTATTCGTGAAATTTTAATAAATGTAGCATACAAATTATATCTACAAATATGATCTGCATGTGACCTACTCTCATACCTCATTCTCGGTATGCCATAAATCAATAATTAACTCCTTCTCTCATGCCAGGAGAAATGAACTTTGAGTTATCAATGCCAAATACGATACGAGTACATGAGGAATATGCGGCGGATATATGTCGAAAGAGATATCAATGCCGCTTTGATATCTCTTTCGCATTAATGCGTTAATTCATCCTTACTCGAATGTCTGAAAAGCAGCGAAAATAAATAAAATGGCTTGCAGTAGGAGAGTTGAGTGCAGTTGTGACTTACAAGCAGCACGAATAAACGTGATATATGGAAGCAAAAGTTCATGTTGAGGAGTTCTTATATTAAATGAAGCCTTGCAGCAATTATTTAATAATAAAAACACTTTAATTAATGTTGGATTATAGAAGCAGTTTTTATAGGACAATTCAGTGATCGAACTATTATCTACACTAACAACGATTGTGTTAATTTATCAATAACGAAAATGTTAATTTATCAATATTTTCACGAAAATTTTGCACTTTCACAAGGCCAAAACTGCCTGAAGGAGCGTTCCAATGCTTTTGCGATGTACTAGAGAGTTCTTAACTATTGTCTTGGCTACAATTTTTGTCTGAATATTGGATCGAAAATCTCAATGCTTTGGATGTTATAGGCCAAAATATCCAAAAAAAACGTGACAAAAAGTGGTGAATTTTCTACATTTTCGACTTTTCGACCATGAAAACGAAGTTTTTTCTAAGTAATATGTTCAGAGAAATTGTAGCCCGAGACAATAGCTACAACGTTACTTTTGAAAATAAGTCAAAATTTCAAATACTTTACGAAATATGAGACCAAGAAAATTTGCAAATATTCCAAAAAAATAAAGTCTGAGAAAAAACTGCAAGTCAAAATCTGGAAGCTCGATTTTCACCGTAATCGTATGGTCTAGTGGACTTTTTTGCTCAGTACATAAAGAGAAATTAGTACGAGGCCTTTGATTAAAGTAAGATTTGTAGTGTATTTGTCATAGTCAATACGACCGACTGTCTAATATGATTTACTCGTTTTGCTTATCTTTTATGTTTCCTGCACTCCTCAAACTTTCAGTCACTCAAATTGGCTCGACTCGCAATTTCTAAGAAGCCTTGAGCACGATTCTGCGAAGATTTGTAAATACTCTCCCACTGCGTGTCTATTAAACGCATTTGGCGATGATGGGGTTATGCACCCAACATAATTTGCTTCATTTAAATTCGCCTACCATGGGCATTTAAATTCAGCCTATTTTTTTAATGAGTTTAATCACATTAATTAAAGTGTTCTTAAATTTTGCAATAAACTTGTTTCATATTAATATTTTCTGCAAAATGTAAACCAACAATTATCACGGTAAAATAACAAAATGGCAATTAACTCCATGCCGACATTCAATGCGGTGATTGCCGGCACGTAGTGAACTGGTTGTAGAGTTATTTATACACACTTTAAAAAAGCAGTGAAACGGAAATAACTGAATTTAAAAGTTAATATAAAAGTAGTGAAACGTTTCATGTCTATCAAAGTTAGGTGTGACCAATGCGATCGAATATTCTCATAATTTTAGTTTCGCATTGGCAATTCCATGTTTTCAAAGGACCTTTTTCACATATGAAAAATATTAATATTCGAATGAGTAACGAAGATATCCTATTTCTAAGATTATTAGGAAGGTTAGGGAACCACTCCTTTCGACTCGAAATATTAAAGCAAAGCCGCCACCAACCACTTCAGGTCAGGTCAGTATGGTGCCAGAGCAAATCCTGCTTTATTTAAAGAGCATTTTTATACTTCATACATCCTGATATTAAATTTTAGCATAAAGTGGTCAGCAGGCAATTGTCAGCACGGCAGAGTGGACCTCTTAAATGAATTAAAATAATATTTCACATATTATTCAATCAACGTTTATTTTTTACCGAATTCCATTAAAAGTGTTGCTTTTGTTTTCAATTAAATGTTTGTTTATTTGTGAAGCTTTCGGTATTTAATGTTAATTCTTACCTAAAAATAACACGCATTTTTTAATATTGTCCCCTAAAAATACAAAATGAGTTTTTTTCGCATTCGCACTCGCATATTTTAGTATCCGACATCACCAGAATCGGAATGTGGAACTGGTAAATCAGAGTGTCCGTTAAGAACCAGGAATTTACATTCAATGGGATTCCTCACGGTCCTGACTGCATCGCATTTTCAAAAAGGATTTCCTTACATATTTCATATCAGAATTAAAGTGTGTATGGTCAGAAGCATCACAATGAATGATTTCACAAAGATTTCAAATGAATGAAGTTCTGAACTCAATAATTATCAACGAAGGTGATTTAAATGGTTATGATCGCAAGCAGAATAGTAGAATTTTGGAAAGCGAAAACACAAAATTATCCATGAAGTAGAAATACACTTACTTCGATTCATAGTTTTTGTTATGTCGATTATAATCATTGGTCCACATATTTTTCAGAACATGCATAGTCCACTGGAGCAAGTAACCTGCCACTGTTGCAAGTAACCTGCCACTGTTGCAAGTAACCTGGTACCCAACTGCAAAATTGCTTCGCCTCAGATGCGGTTCCAGCAAAATCGGGGGGTACTTCACATGCTGCAATGACCAGAATGCATATTTTAAAGGAGTTGTTAAGTAACCGAATAATTTCAACGGGTGGGTGAATTAAACCTCTTCTATGTTCACTCGATTTCCTTCATGAGACTTTTGTCTATGGGATTAGCTGATATATAAAGTCTATATAGAAAAGCCTTGGACTAATAATAATAATAATAATTTAGTTTTAGTAGTTTGCTCCATGGCCGACACTGCGACCTAAAAGATCTTTTGTGTCATACTACATGTGTAATTAATGATATATGTGACCACAACTGTCCGATCTACTATGCCCTATAGGTTTATTACCAGCGTTTATTCCGTAATGCCATAGCATTTCGTACGTTTGGTGATGTCAAAGCGTCACAATTAAAGTTATCATGTTCTTTTCTACCTAGTTGTTCCTTCTCTAAAGAAAGGAAGTAGCTGAAAGTCATGTCCCTTCATTATCTTTTCCGCTTTATGGATGAATTTGAGAATGTCCATAACAGGAGAATTCTTTATTTCTTCCAGAGCCAGCTGGTCGCGGTGGAATATGTTCATTCTGGATCTTGCCAACGCAGTGCAGTTGTTCTGTGGTTTACCGGCACTCCGTACCATCAAGAATGTGGATTTTAGTCCGGTGATATTTCAGGTAGTACTGACGTGATAGAAAACTTCCTATTTTCCCTATGTTTGCTTTGCACATATTAAGCAATTCTTTATTGTAGGTGAGTGGCCTTACCAGTCTTTTGGCTAGGCGAAGTCCCTCTATCCCTTCCCAGTGTGACATTCTGAGACCATGTTCCCAGCTATCTTCCCTGGATTTAGCCTCCAGAGTATGGACCTATGAGGCTTGCTGCAGAACCGGCCCTAGCCAGATCGTCAGCAATTTCATTGCCTTCGATCCCCGAGTGACCCGGGACCCAGCAAATTGCACCTTGTTTGTTGCACCTACAGATTGTAGGTTTTTGAAGCATTCTTCAACCAGTTTAATATGAAATATGAAGCTAATGCTTGTAATGCAGCTTGACTATCTGAATAGATAGCTATGTGTGCGCCCTTGACACAGATTGAGATTACTTGAATTTCAGCCTGGAAGACGCTAGGCCACCTGCCCATTGGTTCTGAGATTTTGGTATTTGGTCCCCTGCAGCCTCGGGCTATTCTAGTCTTGAAATTTTTCTTTCTCTACAGTTTTCTCTATGAGTCGAAGCTTCAGTTATTAGTACTCATGCTCCCAAACCTTTGCTCTATCATTCAGTCTATGATTCAGCTTATGATTCAGTTATGGTGCCAGGAACATTTAAATAAAAATAAATAAACCACATCTTCTGGAGCTGAAAATTCATATACAACCAGAAACGGAAGCCACAAAGTCATCAACTTTTAAATCGCTGATGGAAAACACTTTTCCAAGAACCCATTTTTGAGTACTCAAAAACATATTTTTTGGACTCTTCTTAAAAACACCCTTACCGTAAATATCCATTAAAATACAAAAATAGAAAATAAAAAACTTATTTCAAATATGCCACTACTGTTGGGTTGTTTGACAATATGAGCAGTTCCCTGAAACATTTTAAAGAGTTTATTTTATTAAATCATTGGTAAATATACTTGAACTAATGCAGTTTTGTGACGGTGGTCCTTTGTTTGTATGTACTCATGTATCTGACGTTTCTAGTCAGGAAAACACCAAAAACCTCCCCGGTCCAACGGCAACTTGGCTGAAAGGCAGCAGAACACAACAAGTTAAAAACAACAATTCAAAGTTGTTTTGTTGTTTGTTTATTGCTGTAAAGGTGTCTCTGCTGATTCCTATCAGCGGCAAGGCAGCAAGACCGAACCGCACACAACTTTGTAACAATGCTGAATGGTGGGTCGACGGGCCGGACGGACGGACGGACGGACACATGTGCCCTTACAGCAATTTATGCTGATATGGGCGCTCACATACGGGCTGGAAATAAAATCGGCTCAACGGAAGCAGCATTAGCGGCAGAGGAAACAAAAACGGACTCAAAATCTGATCAAACTGGAGCGTGCTTGTAGAACAAGAAATCTCTGTTGCACCCTTTGATTGCTCTCCAGCAACTACCAAAGCATCAGATGCATGCAACCAATTAACTTTTGTTTTATTTGGCAGGTAACTAGGAGTAAAACATTGCTAAGCAGCAGAGCAGTTTCCCTTAAATTCATTCGACGATGTTTCTAATCTCAAATACCCTGCAAGAAAGTTTCCTTTTAAAGAAAACAAATTATATCCTTTTAAGCCACAACTCTTGAGTTAATCTGTTTGCTATTGAGCACCTTGATTTGCTTGATGAAACTTAGCGCAAGTGCTTAAAATTAAAAATTGACTCGACAGTCATCGACAACGCAGTCAACTGCTTCGAATTGCAGCGCTTGCACCCACGCGTTACTGGAGTAATGCAACAAAACTCGTAATTTAAAGAATGAAATGTCATTAGCACTAAGCGGAATTCTTTATTTCACCTATTATAGCGACTCCACTCACTTATCTGAGCTATCTGAATTCTACGAAATGTACACAACTGCGGCGCACAATGAATGGAAGTTAAGTTGGTTGGTTGGTTGGTTGGTTGGCTGGCTGGCTGGCAGCAGTTAACGTTACCGCACAAGTGTCCTCTTCACCAGTGTCAACATAAGAGCATGCCACACCGCAACTGGAAGTAACTGGGCTACGCAAACTCTTCAGCGTGTGATGTTGTTTTCTTTTATTTTATTTTCCTACTCCCCTTTTTGTTGCATTTTTCCTATTCCATTTTATTTTATATTTTCCTTTGGTGCAAATATTAATGGCACCCGCAAACTTCAATGCTGCCAATGGCTTCAATGAGCAAATGGAATTCTTGGCGTATTCGCATGTAAGTAGGTAAGTACTTTGGAAACTATTTGCAGCCAGCGCAGTGGCAATATGGCTGTGCGTTTAGCTCAGCAAGTCCTGTTGGTGATTTTATCCCCGAGAGTGGATGGTTGGAGGCAAGGGCCACCTAGGTAGCTTCTAAAGCACTTAGTGTGCAGTTAGCGTGAATTATAACCAACAAACATTTTTGCTTTGGCTTCACGTGTGCTGCTCGTATGCGTGCACACATTTCTCCGTGCTGCACTGCGTGGAAAGTGGAATAGAATTTATTGGAGTGCCGGTAATGCACCTTTAAATATTTTTCTATGACGGAATGGTATTGTCTACATTACGATTTGGTGAAAGCATTTAATTATACCCACATTAAGCGGTCGAACTGTGTTGGGGGATTGTCACATTATTAATACTAGATTCTAAGTGAAAGCATGTATAACCACGCCCACCAAACAGAAGTTTTCGAAACTTCAAACCAGTACAGGATTTATAGAAAAAATTCTCAGAAGACTCATATCTATATAGACATAGACAAGAAAAGTGGAGGAACAATTTTTGAGAATGGAAAAAATCTGTTCCCACTAATCACTGTCATAGGTTAGGTTATATGGCTGTCCTAAGACTCACTTAGGTTTTTTCAAGGCCAATTGTGGCCACTAGAGCTTTTTCCCCCACACCTCCGGATCCTCCTTATCCTGTGGATTTGATAAAAGTACCCACTTTCGTTAACTTCATCCGGGAAATCTCCTCAATGCATGATCACTCTCATAACTCGTTACCTATGCAAGATTTATGGACGATAATTGCTTTGAAGAAACGCATTCGCACTGTAATGACATATACAAGAAATGGGGGATGAGTTTAATAACACCCTCACCACCCATATTTACAAAGCTAGAGACTTCATTTCAATTTACCATATACAGGATCCTGTTGATGATTCAATGACAAAAAAGGTTTTGAATGTCAAGAAATGCAGTCTATATGTGCCGCCCACTATTCCCACTTTCTAATCACTGAACCTGTACAAGTCTTGTGTCACAAATAATGTATTCAGAGTCATATTATCACTATAAAGCCATACAACAGAAAATGGGCTCAATGATACAAGGAAAACGCGTCCTTTCTAAAAAACAAATCTCAAGACCTTATTGGAAATTATTGAATTCACCCCAGCTCCTGTTGATATGTAGAAAAAGATGGTAGTCATGTTCATTCGTGCCACCCGAAAAGGGCGCACTTAGGCCAACATTGACCCTTTGTGATACCGCATGAGACAACAGGTCCCATCCCTTTCAAAGGTCCAGCCATTTGGAGCTTTTAATGGAGCAGTTGATGGAGCTATTATTTTTTTTTAGATATCTCCCAAGGAGTCCAGAACTCCACTACTACATCCACCATTCTCCCGCATTCATGAGTAACGCCATGCCCCACACTACCTTTCCTTAATTATCCTTTTTGTTTCATTTACTCGTGTTCGTCAAGTAGTCAGCTCTATTCTCAGTAGATGTGTATTTAGCTTTTGGATTGCTCTTTTAGAACAAGAGTATTCGTCGGCGTATATTGTAAGATTTATGTTAGTTGGCAAATCGGATATATACATCAGATACAATAGAGAGCCCAGCCTGGCTTCCTGTGGTCCTCCTGCTACAATAAGGCAGTCGCTAGATGTGAAACTTTTGTACCTGGACCTATATAAGGGTTGAAGATAAATGATAGCAGTGTCTTTTAAATTTGATAGGCACCTTACTTTGTTCTTTTATAATGATCAAGGAATCAAGGAGTTGGTGAACGCATATAGATGGTGATTTTCGTATGTAATATATTTTTGTCCCTGGTTCCACATTTTATGAAATGCCTGGATAGGTATGTAGGAGTGGCCGTCTAGTTTGCCAAAAGCACACTGAAATGCCTGAGCACTTCTAAAAATTTTGTAGTGCAATACCATTCATTTATCTGATACAATTCTGTGAACTTTCTCAACTGTCCCGTGCTTTTCTTTTTGATGTGGGATTACACTATAAGACTCGAGATAGGGTTACAACTTTCCCAATAATAGTATTCAAATAACTTAGAAAGCGTTGGTATAAGAGTAAAATGCCTATGAGATTATATAAGCACTGGATTTCTATCAGCTTCAGGTATCATGATGATTTGCGACGTCTTCCAAGGTTTCGGATAATATCCCAGTCGGATTGTGTATTTAGGTCAGCTGCCTCACCGCAATTCCTGTTAGCTCGATAACCATCTTGCTAGTTATGGATCTTATCCAGGCGCTTTTCTTGAGTGGAATTACTTGTTTATTATATCATTAACTTGTCTTACTTTTAATTTCGTGGTCCATGCTAATTAATCAGTGGTTGCTTGACTAATCAATGGTGGGAGTCCTACGTCACTGTTTGTTGAATTTGGCTTAAACACATTATTTCGATGTCCTGCAAAAACGCTAGTCTTCTTAGCATCAGATCTGGCGCAATTGCTGTTATAAGTCTTCACGAGAGTCTCCAACTGTGTCGGTCTACTAATTTTCGTTTGTCCCTTTCCATAGCGAATAATCACTTACTGTTGAAGAGGAAAAGTTCTGGAGGTAGTATTCTAAGTCCTCTTCCTTCTCATCATGTGAGGTTTTTGCGAAATTTTCACCCACATTTTTCCAATTGAACTTTGAGTGCTGGTGATCTGCTCTTTTGCCACTCCTTTCTCTATTTTCTTTTTGCTTTGATTAGTTGCCGAATTTCAATTGAAGATTATTGTAGAGAATTCACAATTTCACGCTTATGTTGGTTGAGTCCACTGGCATTCCTACGACAGATTTTCGATTCATTAATTTGTTAGCAGGAAGTATTTGTAGAAATTGTAACTGTGGTTGCGCATTACCTTCCTGCATTATAATTTGCATGGAAGTCACGAAATGGGTCAGGGTCTGCGTCAGAGTTATAATCATTCCCTCGAAGTTTTGGGTGGGGTTCTATTAATAGAGTTTTTAAGTACGAAATATTTGGTTGTATATAAAGTAGGTGTCTAGTATTCACAAAATCTGATGTACGAGTAGCGTTGGTTACTGTTTATTGCTGGGAGTGGTGCAACCGCTCTTCGAAGTAGTCGGACATACGACTTCATCCTTCTTTGGTGGTTCTTATATACAATTAGGCTTATTTCAGTTCACTATAAATCCTCGCAAAAGATTCTTTGAAAAGTGAAGAAATGTTAACTCTTGAAAAAGTTCCAAATTACTTTACAATATTTGTGTTGGATCAATTGTTTGAGCGCGCTTGGTACCATTAACTATTTTGGTTCTATAATCACAGTTCTGCATTGGTTTTGGAGTGGTTCCTAGAACTGACAACTTACACCATCTAAACTCAATGCTTATGTCAGGCAGGTTTACCGCAAATAAGAGACCCTCCATGGTATCTATACAGACATACAATATATACTTCAAATACATATAATAATAATATACATATACGTAATATACATATACTTAATATACAGTGTATATATACACATTTATACACTATGCACAATAAATATAATCAAAGTACTCGTACTACAATCAAATATTTTCTTCTTTGATTTCCGAAATGTGCACAATTTCCTTTTGAAAACACATTTATATTTTATATCCTTCGATGTAAAATGTGAATAGAGAGTAAATAAATAAAAATGTGTTTTCTACATTTCCTCAATTAATAAGGCTCTCGCTTTATTATTAACACTGATGCGATTCAATTTCAACGCACGTCTTATTGACTAATGTGATCATTATACTTCGATGGAATTTTCTCAAAAGGAAATATTTAAGACGTAATCCTGAAGCTTATTTCTAAATAAATTTACATTTTTTTCCAAACCGTGCCAACGTACAAATGCAAGATAGTGATATTAAAACAGGTTGCTTTATTTGTCTGTACGAAGAGTTACATATTTTGATTCCTTAACTTGGTTTGGCCAAGACTCTAATAAAACTAACAAATTTGTGGGACATGTATAGACACCCATGTCCACTAATCACTCTCATAACTCGACACCTATTCAAGATTTATGGACGAAAGTTGCTTTGAAGAATCGCATTCACATTGTAATGGCATATAAAGGAAATGGGAGATGAGTTTAAGAACACGTCCACCACCCATTTTACAAAGCTCGAGACCTCATGTCAGTTTACCATATTAGGATCCTGTTGATAATTATGAAGCTTCGTTTTGCTTATAATTCTGCACCACACAACTTGAAAGATGGATTGAAGTGCAGGCCAAAAATAGTTCGTAAAATCTCTGCTTCCTACACAACTTAATTAGAATATTACGGGCTGAAGTTCTCCTTGTTTACGTTGGTGGTCTTATTAAGGCTTTTTATGTAGGTAAATAGATAGGTGAAATTTAACACCAGCATTAAGCACCCTGTTTAACACTTTCTCCAGGCACCATCAAGTAAAATTTTGGGCATAAATCTTCTGAAACGTAGTTCAATAATACTCCTTGAAATTTACTTGGGTAACTTTTGCCGAAGGTAGTGGCCGAAAACAAAATTTTACCTATCTCTTATCGGCTTATCAGAGGATTTTATTTTCAAAATCAGCAACGAACAAAGTCAGAAAAACTTAAAGTTAGTCACTTCTGGAAATAAAGTTAAATGTATTGCACAATGTTCACAAGGAAAAGATTCCCTCCCATTGTTGTCCTGGGAAATACACTAATCGAATTCGAATTACCAGTTACCAGTCTTGGTTACAAATAGGTTCAAAGTATATTAACTATACTAATAATGAATGAAAAATATTATAGAAAATATTTACCACTTTTTCATTTACTAACTTTGTTCCCCAGGATTCGATTTCGCCTCTAGTGAGAACGTTGATAGCTCCATATATTTTAAATTATAGTGAGTTTTGATATGAGAGCTGGCAAAATGCATCACAACAAATCTTACAACAGGGAAAAACACCCAATTCTTGTTTTTGAATTTCCGAAATATGTTCTGGATGCATAAATTAATACACACCAAACATCCGCAGAACCATTTCAGCCAGCATTGCTTTGCATAATCAGCACGTACATTCAATCTGATTTGGCTGCTTACAAGTTCCTCACGTCCTCTAGGTTGGTGGTTTTCAGTGCTGGTAAACTTTGCAACTCGCTACCAAATGGTAATAAGGCCAAACGCAATCAAAGATGCTAAAATTGAGCAGTATTTCAGTGTCTTAAACACTCGTAATAAATAATTTTACTACACTTTTAAGGAAGCTTCTGAATTTTCATTTTTTAAATATGTAACTAAATGACAAAGTGTTAAATATACAACCAAATAGTTTAAATAAATGAAGTTATATCAACCATTTTCTAGGTAGTGCATTGTTTCTACTGATTTTATGAATATATCTGATATTTTTTCCTAAGAGTGAGAGTGATATATTCCCTGAACTAAATGGAGGTAGTTTCATTGACTGCTTAACTGCTGCGTATATACGAGGTAAGCAGTTCCTTTGCCTAACTTTATTCAAAAGGACATCTAGCGCTCTAATGGCTCAGCGGGCAAGCCTTTTACTAAATTCCATAACAACGCGTCCTACGATTTAACCAAAATAAGCTGAAGGATGTTTCAAGAAGATGCAAGAGAGTCCACAAATTTAGTTCACTGGTCGAAACTACGTAAAATAGAATTATAGCTGTCATGTATTTAAGAACATAGCTGCTGCTTCTAGTTATAATAATGTGTAATATATTCATTAAATATACGAAATATTTCTTTTTTCAATACGAGTTCTTTGTTGGAATCCTGCCCCGGGCATGATCTGAAAAATGCTTCCTTTTCTCTTCGATTCCAAGGCCTTAGTTAAGGCTTAATGTATTATACCCTCGCGTGGTAAGCGGGGGGGAGAGTGACATGGTACCATAATAATAATAATTTCTTTTTAATTTATTTTTAATACTAAAAAAGAAAACTAGTCTTTGAAAGAACAAATTCAAAGCCACTGTTAAACGTCTGCACACTTAACAGAGAGGCCACAGAATTTTAACAGCAATGAGAATACAAAACACACCTTTGCAGGATTATGTAAAATATTAAGCGAGAGCGGAGAACTACAAATTCTCTCTGTTTCTCTCTCTCTCTCTCTCTCTCTCTTTCATGTCAACAGAATCCTGAATTTCAACTTTTTAATTCGAATTACAATAATTTATCTGTCCTAATAATAAAGAATCGAATGGGTCTGCTTTAACTCTATAATTAACTGGATATATTAACTATGTTAATATGTATATTTGCACTTTGTAATGAATCCGCAGTTTGTCAACCGTCAACGTAGATGCAAAGTGTATTCAGGAATGATAAACGAACAATATTACGCATTGCTCTGTTTATAATTTGAACTTTTCATGCATCTACGGCATAATTTGGTTGCCCATCATTTATGAGATTTGGAGAAGCAATACACACATGAATGCTGCGTTAGGGGGTCATAAGTGACCCAGTAATCGTTAATGGGGAATGCGGGCAAGGCGTATCTGAACATTTGGTACTACAGCGGGCCAAAATGTTCCAACAAATTTGATTTGACAATGCGGGCAAAGCGTACTCCATTAACTTTGTAGTGCACTTATCTACGTATATACTTTTGAATTTGAAGTTTGATGGAATTATACTGAAACTATATTTTGTTCGTATACGGATTTTTAACTGTGATGAGAATATGTATCGAGATAGTAACCATATGCAGAGGGAAACAACTCCAAGGTTTAGTAGTGTGAATAATAAACCATATTGTCACAGGTGTTTGTTTATGATAAATTGTAATCTGTCGCGACACCCACGGATATGCAGGTACTTACTGATAAACAATATTATACAGAATATAACTTAATTAATTTTAAATAATGTGAAATGTACTCTATTCAATATTCTATTCACGAACAAACTGAAACCCCCAAACTTTGACACCTTCAAATTGATTTTCGAATTCAATATTTTTCTGTAGTGTGCCATGTTTAAACGTGAAATCATACGAAAATTTAGATTCCAGTTCTATACGAAAGCATATTCGAGCCGATTGTTCATAATATAATTGAGCACATTTCTGTGCGGACACAAATAAAAAAAATATTTGTGTGGACACACATAAAAATGTGCGGAAGTCAAGGACTTTCTGGAGTAAAGGACATTATTACTATTATTGTTATATATTATTATATAATAGTTCTTTTGTTTCAGCGTGGTAGGCGCCCAATACGATTGCGCTTATACTAGACCCGGATTCGCGGTTCCAGAAGTAATGCTGTACATTCGCTTTAAATATTGTTTTCCCATTTGCATCCTCGTTAAAGGATATTCCCAGAGAGGAAATGCTACAATCAAAGTTGAGTTTCTGCATAGACTTTTGTTGTAAATAAATATAATTGTAACACCTCAAAGAATATATTGAATGGGCAATTAAATTGACTTTTTTCTCTATCATTAAAAAATAATTGCTGAAAAAATTGTTTAAGACTAGTTGATAAATTTAGCAAATTTGTGAACGTGCTACAAAGGAACTAATCAGTTGCGAGTTATTTTTTAGGCGTATTAGCCACTATTACCATTTATATTCCAAATTAAAATTGGTAACGAAAAGGACATTTTAAAAATTGTGAATTAAATTGTAAAAACTGATACGCAATTGAAATCAAGTCCAACAAATTCAAAATCACAAGGTGCAATCTGTGTCTACGTTAGAAACAGACAAAAAAATAAGCATAGGATAATTTTAGTTTGCAGGCATTCCTGTAACTCATTCTACCATCTTTAAAGTCGTCTTTCTTTGAAGTCCTTTTAAACAGCTCGGCTCATTAACTATAATAAAAGCTAAAACCGTATGAAAACGCACATCTTGTGGAATGACCTTTTGTCGTTCAAACACGGGACGCGTTGTGAGGCTCATTCTACTGGTAATTAAAACCCCGCAAGCAACCATAATCTACAACGGAGAACAATTGGTGCATATCTACGTGTGTAGCTATGCACGCAAAACCCAACGATATGACTAGCTAATGGATTGTTGCCAAGTTTGGGTGCAGATTTCGCACTTAGGCCGATTTCAGTTCATTGAACCACTTCGTGTTTGATTTTATTATTGAAAGCGATGTCGCACTGATTGTCGGTGGTGTGGAATCTGTGGCAATTAATGCCAGATATTCGGTGATAATAACAGTTACTGTGCTTCAATACTACATATTTTATATGCCGTATTTCTAACGATAAGTCGTAGCCTGGCTATCAGTCCCTCATACAATGAAAAGGATGCAAGTTTTTATGAATGTGTTCTTCAAATTAGATAAGATTAAACAATATTTTCCAACGAATTTATTTTATAATATTTACATTTATATATGACCTGATCAATTTCGAAATCAACATATAGCATAAATTGTCTTAAGTGCAATAAAACACATTAAGAAGACATCAAGAACACCATAAAATGTTTTACGGTTTGAAGTTACTGAGTTGGAGGCTGGTTCCCATACGCAAAATGTTCAAAAAGAAATTTCTATATATGTATATATCTTTATATACATATATACATATGTATATATCTATATATATATATATATATATATATATATATATATATATATATATATATGTGTGTATATATCTTTATAATACCTTTTACTTCAATTTTTTATATATATTTACAATATATAAAATAAAGAAATAGTTGCGGTTGTTTACATGCGTGTCTAGGTTAATAAAGCAGAAGCCTCCAACTCGGGTTTAGTCGATGTTACTTGGAACAATTTTATTGTTATTATTAGAATTTGCACAAAAATAAGTTTTTGTACAATTGGGAACAGGAACACTAGCGGCTGCGGCTTTCAGCTCTCATGGAACAATTTTAACAATTTATCTATTCCACTTTAACGAAATCATTCAAGAAAGAATTCCGTTCACATCGTAAGACAAATCATGCCAATCTGAACTTTGTTGTTAAGTCATGCTGCCACAGGTATTTAGAAGGAGGAGGTACTAACTCAGCTCAAGAGAAGTAAATAATTGTATAGTCGAGAAGACAGAAAACTGCCTTTGCTTAAAAATAATTAAATTTGAGTACATTTGCCATCGATCTGATGAAAGGATGAAACAGTTTTAACCCCTCAACTGAATATAACGCTTGGGTACATTAAACCACCTTTAAAGAGTGGTTGCGGTATATATTAGTAAACTCGAAAAGAAGGCAACAGTATCATTTCATTAATCGATTTGGTCATTTCAGACACTACAGATATAGGGTGTTTTTTTAGACGTGTGGTTTTCAATCTGGCAATACTCTTTTCGGAGTTGGTCTTTTTAACAGCTGTCACTTGATTTATGCTCAGTTTGGTTAGCCATTTCACATAATTGAAGTCGAACGACCATCAAGCGCGTCGCACGTTCGGTGTATGGGCCCAAAACGAGATGGCCACCGATCCCGATTTTCACAAGAAAATTTTGTTCAGCGATGAAGCTCACTTTTGGTTGAATGGGTACGTTAATAAGCAAAATTGTCGCATTTGGAGTGACGATAATCCACAAGCCATTGTTGAGACGCCGTTACATCCTCAAAGAGTCACTGTTTGGTGTGCTCTATGGGCAGAGGGAATATTGGTCCATATTTCTTCAAAATTGAAGCCGGCTATACTGTTACAGTCAATGGGGAACACTATAGAGCCATGATTAATGACTTTTTCGTGCCTGAATTGGAGGATGTTGATGTGGACGACCTTTGGTTCCAACAAGACGGCGCTACATGCCATACAGCCAACGAAACAATCAATTTATTGAAGGAAACTTTTGGTGAGCGCATTATCTCGCGACGTGGGCCTGTGGTGTGGCCTCCAAGATCTTGCGATTTAACACCGCTGGACTATTTTTTGTGGGATTATCTGAAGTCGCTTGTCTACGCAGATAAGCCCGAGACGATTGACGCCTTGGCAGAGAATATACGGCGCGTTATTGCTGACATACGGCCCCAATTGGTGCAAAAAGTGGTCGAAAATTGGGCCTCTCGGCTGGAATTTTTTCGAGGCCACTTGCCCGAAATCATTTTTAAAACATAATGGCAAACCCTTATCTTTATATTAAAGCTAAATTCTTGGCCATAACATTAAATTATATGCGTATTATTTCTGCTTGATAACCACTCACAACTGAAAAAAACACCCTATTCATATTCTTGCACAGATGAAGTCACTCCTCAAATACATTTAAGTGCATTTATTTATTTAGTTTTAAAATGAATACGAATTATTACAGTGAAGTGTCAACTTTGACACAATTTATTTATTTTGTAGTTTAAAGCAAGGTGATAATTCCTTGACGCCCCACATCTAATGGCAGGGACCAAGGAGTACTAGCATAGAATTATGCTAATTTCCACAGGCGCCTAAAATTATGCTTCCGTTATTCAAAAGATGAATCTTTACTTATCCGAGCTAATGCGAAATTATGTTCCTACTCCAAGTGTGCAAATATTGTTACACAGTTTATCGATTACCACGCGCTTCAATTGATTTACACACACACACACACACAAACACGCAGCGTATTCGTATGCGTTCATGTATAAAATTCCATATTGCAAGACGTTTATGAGTTATCTGAATAAATAAACACATATGGGAGAACAAACAAACGTTCACATCCTCCAATGTGTTATCATTTATCAACCTCCTGATTGTACTGACAGGAAATTAAATTTTTTTTAAACGCTTAAGCTGGTGTGTGTGTGTGTGTGTGTGTGTGTGAGTTCACAACCTATACCTAATAACTGAAGACTATTAAGTTACCAGTAGCAAAACGGAAACCCTTTTCACTCAGTTTATTACGGCCTATTATTTAGCACCCGAAATGTTGCATATGAACCGGTGAAGCAGAAAGCTTTTAGGGCGCAATTTAGTGAATGGTTAAGATGCGTTTCAGCCAGTTGAGCACCCATCAATCAAATCAAATGAAGAGTTATGGCAATTTTGTTGTGCACAAATTAATTAAAATATTGCAGTAAGAGGCAATTAAACAATAACTTTATTTAATTGGAAAAGTTTTAATTGCATAAAATGAACAATTTGGTTTTCGAATCGGTGAACGTATTGCCGAGCAATAACGCATGAAAAGTAATTGCAATTGTTTAAAGCCACTCCCAGTTGCCACTGCCGCACTATTCGCATGCCCATCAAGACATTTTTCTGTGAGTGGTGGAGCGGCAAGGCACAAGATGCGTCGTAAAATTGATTATTTCACAAAGTGGGATCCTTTTAGTGAAGGATCCCAAACATTTTTGCACAATGTTGGACACACATTTATTAAATTTTTCACTCGTCAACTCTTTAAATCAATACTTTCCGTTGAGTTGTTGAAGTATGACTGAATTTCATTTATACTCGCCCTGCCCCATGTTAACCAATCTTGCATATTTGCAAGTACATTCCAGCAAAATGAGTGTCTGTTTAAAATTCTTCAGCAGGAAATTGAAGAAATATCCTTTGACTATTATTATATGCAATTATATATAATCAAACACGGTTAATGTATTTTAATTTAAAATTGAAAATATCATTTAAAGTCATTTTTTTATATTATGTTTATTGTTATAATTAATTATACAAACAAACTCAAGGTTTATCTTAAAGCTAAGCACCAACAGGCAGGATTTTCGACCTATATTTTATATTTTCACCGTGGATACATTAAATTTCAAATATTATTTCACAGGATCATGGAAATGTTTCCGTTTGTGGCGTTGTTTATTAATTCTTTTATTCTTTTATTATATTTCTTGCATATGTCGTCAGTTATGTTGCATTCATTCCAGACATATATTCCGACTAGAAGAGAGTGGCAAACACCAATGCCATGCAGAAGGGGGGAACTGAATTTCTACACTGATATTTAAGTTCATATCATTAGTTGGAGGGCCCCACTCAACTACCAAACCAAGCTTGACGATAGAGTCGGTTTTGGAGTTTTCTCAAAAGAAGTGGGTCTGGAACTTTCTTTCCGCCTCCCCGAGCACTGCAGTGTTTATCAAGCAGAGGTCCTAGCCATAAAAGAGGTAGACGTAACAAAAAATATTATAAATATCTACTCGGTGGCACTGAAATCAAAGGTTGCTGAGGACTGCCGGGCTAAATGATATCAGTACCGTTTTCAGGGTACGCTTTGTATGAGTTCCGGGGCATAGGGATATTGAGGGGAACTGTAGGGCTGATGACTTAGCCAGACGGGGTACCAACCTTCCTCTGTGCACGGACAGATGCGAGGTTGGAATACCAATTACCACCTGTAAACTGATGCTGAAGGATAGGGTCGTGCGTGAGGCCAACGGGTCTTGGGCACTTGCTTAACGACCGTGGTGTCCGGAACTTAATAGAAGGAAATCTAGAGACTTGCTTGCCTTGTGGGTGCTTTTCCGGAAGGGTTTATTGACTTGTATGTATTTATTTTCTATTGTGTGTTATAAACTTGTAGAACGAGGGCTTTCTGCCTAGTCTAGTAAAGCTCAAACAAGGAATATTTTGTATGTAAAATAATTTGTTATATTTCCAAATAGTCTTCTCAGTGCACTTAGTCCACAGATCTACCAATATTTCGACGCCCTTCCACTATTTAACCAACTTCCTTACGAAAATCGATATCGCTTCAAGTTAGAAAGCAGGAAATAGTCACACGAAATTGCCTCTGGAGAATATGACAAATAGCGAAGCAGCTGCAATGAAGACGAGAAACTCCTACATTGTCCTGGAGAAAGATAATTATTTTATTCGTCAAATGCGCATTTTATTTTCAAAACGTAGATTGAGAAATATTCGCCCAAGTTATGTGGACTTAGGCACTGTGCTAAAAACTGTGGCCTTGCCCTTGTTGGCCTTCAGTGTTGCTGATTTTGTTGTTCTGTGCTGGGTCTCTGTTGTTCTATGATGGATCCATGTTTACTCCATAATCATAAACCATGAAAAGTTCTTCGGATTCCCATAATGAGGTCACAAGTGTTTGCTTACAATCAATGGCAATCAGACGCGATAGATATATAGATAGATAGATATGTTTAAGGGTGTTATGCACTGTGACCTGAAATGTCTATTTATTTGAAAGATGAGAATAGTCTCATCTACAGACCTTCTGTCAGGTTAATTTTCGACAGGAATTCATATATTTTGGAGGAATCAAGAAAGGGATCCTGCTCGTATCTAAGATATATTCTCCAAAATACCTGAGTATATTATGTGCCAATGGTCCGCAGTCTGTGATCAGGTGCAGTGAGGTTTCGTCACTTTCTGAATCAAACGCGATATCCCCCCATCTTCCGGAACGTTTAAATAAATATGCGGACTCTTAATTATTTTATTACTGTTAAACAATATCATACAGAATATAACTTAATAATTTTTAAATAATGTGAAATGTACTCTATTAAATATTATATTCACGAACAAACTGATACCAAACTATATCCATAATTTTTACTAGATATTCTTTACTGATACCCCCAAACTTTGGCACCTTCAAATTGAATTTCGGATTCAATATTTTTCTGTAGTGTGCCATGTTTAAACGTGAAATCATACGAAAATTTAGATTCCAGTTCTATACGAAAGCATATTCGAGCCGATTGTTCATAATATAATTGAGCACATTTCTGTGCGGACACAAATAAAAAAAATATTTGTGTGGACACACATAAAAATGTGCGGAAGTCAAGGACTTTCTTGAGTAAAGGACATTATTACTATTATTGTTATATATTATTATATAATAGTTCTTTTGTTTCAGCGTGGTAGGCGCCCAATACGATTGCGCTTATACTAGACCCGGATTCGCGGTTCCACAAGTAATCCTGTATTTTGAGAACATTCTCTTGATATGTTGGATAATTATTTTTCAAGTCGCCGCCTGAGTTGGTTCCATTATATCCTAGCCTATTAAAGGATCCTTCCAGAAAGGAAATGCCACTCACAAAGTTGAGTGTCTGCTTAGACTTATGTCTATAAGCGGATATCGCAAACACAATAGATTATTTTTAATGAATATAGGTAAATTTATACAGTTCCAGGAGCAGCACTACTAATTCAGCTTTCTAATTTTGAAATGTTTAATTACTGTAACAATAAATTGTAAATTAAACAAATTATGGCATTTTTCTTCTAAACCATAAGTTTGACTAAAATGAGATTTTGGTAACAAATTTGTAGAAATAGATTGTTTTACTAGGCTTCTGGACGAGCCAAATGAACCATTTTGAAGGGCTATTTCCAGGTAAACTGGGCTTCTGGACGAGCCAAATGAACCATTTTGAAGAGCTATTTCCAGGTCAAATCAATAAAACATCAACTGCATCAATGCTTTAAATTTATAAAAGCCTACTCCCCTCTCAACACAATGAAATTTGAACTCATATCTCAAAGGGAGGAAAATGAAATATTGAATTCCAAGTTGGAACTTTATGCATTTTATTTCTCAACTTCCAGTTTTCCAGGGTTCGGCACATTGCAGCTAAAACCCATTTTATTTCTCAACTTCCAGTTTTCCAGGGTTCGGCACATTGCAGCTAAAACCATCACCTACATATATCTTAAAATGAGATGGAATACGAATGCAACTAAGTAACTCTGTATTAAATCCAACTTTTTGCTATCGAATGAATACGATTCTTAAATTTGCGATGTAGCATCGTTTCAATAGTTCGCATTAAGGAGGAGTTATTATCATTAGTCACAACTCTCAAGGGAATGTCCAACACTTCGCACCAATTCCTAATGATACCATTAGCATCGATTCCTCTTAACTTAAGTAACTGAGTTAACTGACTTCGACACTCCACATACTCCGAGCCCAGGGGGGGGCTGGGAAAGTCCCAGAGATACCCGAGTGAGCACTGGCTAACGCAGCGAAAATAAGCTGCTTGTGAGTGTGCGAGCTTCCTAGTTCAATGGCCGCACCAACAGTTTTTCGAGGCACAGATTTGGACCACGAAAATCGCGTGCATTTTTCGTTGCCAGCTTTTCCTGCCTGCAACTTTCTAACTTTATGTTTATATGCAAATAAAACCGCTTGTCAACACAAGTGGCGCGGGGCGGTGCGGTGCTGCGGTGCAGGTAATTTGCGCTTAACAAATATGTAGTAAACTAATTTTGACATTAATTGCACGTGTATTCGTGAGTATATGGGTGTGCATGTCCTGTTTGCCGTTCGTTTCCTCCACCCCACCAGGACAATTTGCGCTCCACAAAAGACGCGCGTTTTAGCGCTGCTGCTTATCTGCCTGAAGAAAATACGCAAAGAATTTTGTGTTCGCTCCGACATTTTTACTGCACTTTACCTCTTTTATTCCATTAAACATGTAGGCAAGCTCAGGAATAATGCAGCATGCATGCGGCTTTCATAAAAACTTTTAATACTCGTACAAGCTCCACGACAACCGCACATACGGGCAGGCAGGCAGGCGAACACACACGCGCACGCACGCTCCGCTCATACACGGCTACACAACTGGCATATGTTAACTAGCAACTTGCAACAGCTTTATATTTAAGTGCAACTTCTGTTCATGCCACCTGCCGCCAGACAATGGATGATGCATCAACATGACATTTCCCGCATTCCTAGTTTACTGCGTGCTCACCGCTTACCGCTTCCAGCTCCCCACTTCCCCTGGCCGGAACGCATATTATATGATTATAATTATAATTACGACCTGTTTTTCTGTGTGACAGGTGAGCAGTGTGCGAGAGAGAGAGAGAGAGAGCGGAAATGTGAATTTGTTTTTGTCTTCTATAAATAATAAAAAAGGATTAAATTTAAAAATTTCAAACACACGTCTACTGGGAACCACATTTTATCAACAATTTATAATCCATCCCCACTTGTCTGCTTGCCCTGAGCGGCGGCTACATTCATTGCGCATCCCTTTTTGCGTATGCGGTATTTTGTCTTACAAATTATACGCCACGGATTAAGTCACTTTTTATGGCAGTTTTCTCTTTGCTAAATCCTTGAGAGTCTTTTCCTCTCCTTACTCCTCTCTTCCCTTTTCTACGCGTTTTGGTTTTTGTTTTTTGTATTTTGTGTTTTGCTCCTTTGTTTTTTCTTCCTTTGAATAAATGTTGGTTTTAGCGATAAGTTATGCATATATATCCTATGTGATTTACAACTCTCTGTTTACATTGTGGATTAAGATTTTTTTCTAGTTTTTCTTGGAGTTTCAATTGTAAACCACTAAAGTGGAGATGGAACAAACTTCAGCAAATCCAGGGGAAAACAACTTTAAAATACACGAAACTTTCCATGCCGGTGACTAAAATTTATAGCAGTACCTCGAGCTGTTGAGCTGCACAGATCAATGATATGTTTGTGGATTATTCTTGCTCTCGGATCGAGAAGTGAATTGAAGTGGCATTTTGTGCAAGCACAAATAATGATATTTTAATTGCAATTTGTGGGAGCAAATAAATTTGATAGTTATGCTGGCGGAAAGCATTGAGAAAAAAGCGTACAGAACCGAAAAGGAATTTCATGGAAATGAAATGTACGAGTAAATGAAGGACACATAGTGAAAGTTGGTGTAGAAGAGTCAATGGCTGTAATAGCAGTGAAGTAGGAAACTTGGTTTGATTGTGATTGAAATAGATTTCCCATTTATTAATATTACCAGGAAAGTTGGTGTCTTGATATTAGTTCCATCACTGGATTGTAGCAATTAGAAATGCTTACTAAAGAATTTATTAATATTATACTGTCTATAATACCCTGAACCATAATTAATTATATCTGTAAGAGCTAAGGGATGGAGATTAGAGTCTGTAGATGACAGAACAGCATTTTTTATATGGTAAATTCTGTTTCCTTAAATAAGGGTAACGTTGTAAGGAGATTAGAGTCTGTAGTGACAGTCAGGCTGCACTCAAGGCCCTAGAAAACACTTTAACCATTTCAAAAATAGTCCAAGAATGTAAGTCAAGACTTAACTCCAACGCAAGGTGGAATTTGCTTGAACTTATTTCGGTTACGGGCCACTGTGGAACAAATTAGCTGATGAATTGGCAAACTGTGGATCTGCGGGCACTCCAATGGGACCAGAGCCATATATCGGCATAAGTTTAGCAGAGAGTATGGATTGGATCAGGAGCCATGTTAATGATGGTGCAGTTTAGTTGCCTGCAAAACAACCAAGTGCTTCCTAGAAAGCCCAAACAGGAGAGTTGCAAATTTCCTTCTGACATTACGAAGCAAAGATCTTCGATCATTGGTTGGGGTAATCACAGGGCATACTCCATGGGGCCATCATATGACGACCATCGCCATCATCGACAAATCGAACTAAATCTCCTGCCTGGAGTGTTCTTCCTCCGACGGCACAGAGCAGTTTTTTTGTGCTTGTCCTGCCTTTGCCAGAAAAAGGAGGCACATATTAGGGTCAGATGTTTTGGGAATGGATAATGTACATTCCTTATCCCTAGACAGACTTCTGAGATTAATAAAAGGGTCAAAGAAGGTTGAAAGAGTGAAAGAAGTTTGAAAGAGTCAAAGAAGTTTGAATAGAGTCAAAGAAGTTTGAGGTTCATAAAAGAGTCAAAGAAGTTTGAGAAGGAGAAGGTGTAACTTCCTTTCCAAAATCCTCTATATCCCAGCCTACCCCAAATATTTTTCCAGGCTTAGTACAATGCGCATCAATGCCTGAGTGTTTGGAGGCCTCCTTCTTCGGCGGCTCTCCGGCCTACCCCGCTTCTATATTTTTATTTAAGAGGTAATGGAATGAATACTACAGCTAAGGTAAGGGAATGAATACTACAGCTAAGATTGTCGATCCGAAAGGAAACAAGTGTATAAAGAAGCTTTTTTCTGACCCTCCTACCAAAGGATTCAAGCCCCCGACCATTCGAGTGTGGGTCTAGCATGATTACCACTAGACCACAGAGTCCAGCACTAAGGACCTTTTTTTATTTAGGAAATAACTAATGAAGGCACTATCGTCGTCGCCATAAGGGACAGGCAGTTGTGTCCTTTTATTTGCCGATTTTTCATTATTATTTAAACAATACAAAACGCAATCATATTGATGAAAAATCTAATAGATTGAATTGAATTTTGTTTTAGTAAAATTAAGTTCAACAGAAATTCACTGAAAAAGTAGCTAAGTTTAATTGAAGATTGTTAAGTAGTTAAGTTCAATTGAAGTTAATTTTAAGTGAAGTTTGATTCAGTGTTATCGAGGCTGCTTTTGCTTCATCACTGAACTACTCTGTTATTCTTCGTTGCCCTATTCTAGCTGGGCTTTCCTTTCGAGAATGTTCCAACACTGTTGTCCATCAGTGCAAACGTGACAGCATTGATAAGTGATGAAAGAGATAGCTATAGCAGTGCATGACAAATATTCGAGATGTAATTTGGACAAAATGTTTCATGGATTTTTCGATGCAAGTTCCTGAATTTGTAGACCCCAAAGTTTTTCATGTAGAATCTGCAGCAATATGAAAAACGCTTCTACAAAGAGTCGTATTAAGTATTGAGTTGCCATCATCATTGTTCCTAGTTGAACCTTGAGCTCCCACAGTATTGAGTTGTATGGATCCAGATTTACCTTGCATGCCGACTTTATTTCTATCAGCGTAGTTATCACCTCATCTCGTACTCATTCTCGCCCCCATTCTCGCCCAATTTACCGCGCTTTTTTCAATTTTTTGTTGTGGAACTTTGAACATAACGTTGAAAAAAATGTATTTTCCTGCAATTTTTGGTTCGTCATGTAAAAACAACTAAAATCAACGTTAATAGCAGGAAATGTAATGGCATTTTCACACATGTCAATACATCCAAGGACAGCGTGCAAAATTGTATTAAAACTAAGGTTGGCAATTCAGCAAAAAGTTTCTGGTGAACAATTTAAAATTGTTGATAGAATCCAGAGCAGCTAATGTGGGAACTGTTTGAAAAGTTTCGTGACTGTCGAATTTGCATAAACTCCTCATCAGCACAGGTTCGGCGTTGAAACGAATTTGATATTGTCATGCAGGGAAAGAGTCTCCAGCGACCATAAAACTCCATGACAGTCGTATTTGGTCGTCGTCGTCAGCCAACGCCCACATATGAAAGTTTCATTGCACAGGCACACAACGCCATAATCACATCAAATGCTCTCAGCACGCCTGTAACTTTTCAAAGTATGATAAAATTACTGCTAAAAGTTTTCCAACGCTATTGCCAGCCTGACCCGCGTCTGCCTCCATTGGGTGCCCCCATCGTTTGCCACCTCTACGCGTATACTGATTGCGCACTGTAAGCGCGTTCTCTGGATTATATGGAATGATCAAAGATTTCCGTTGCGGCAGCAAATTGTCTCTGCATTGTTTTTTCATTAGAGCAAATTGAAATGATAATACCGTCAAAATGCCAGAGGACGCGTGCGGCGATGTGTGGAGAACTTGCCACTGGAGCCATAAAAAATGTGTGCCACAAACAATGTTCGTATGCGAGTATGTTGGCAGTTAAGCAGTGGCAAACTTTTTAAGAGTGTGTTTATTCTTCGCGCACATTTGCATACATTACGGTTATTCTTTTATTGCAACTTTTATTTGACGCCAACAAAAAGTCATATTTAATTTTATTTCTGTGGTTCCGATTATGTGGATTTCATTTTGTTTCCGACATAATTGTCAAATTATTTTATTAATTTTCCCGACCTACGCTCCGCTTTTTTCGAGTGCTTGTGCGAATCATTTCCAGACTTGGGCGGCGAACAAAAACGCACGCAAACTTTTCCATCATTCAGAAAGTAGCACAGAAGTTGCCGTGAAAGCTGCGCCTAAGCACTGGAATCATTTAATTTGCACGCTGTAAAACGACGACTGGCAGAAAAATAGTGATTCATCCGCAATTCAATATACGAGCAAGTCCTTCGCACAGAAATTATCACCAGCGAAGTGTTTATGCAGCAGATGTCGGAGCGAAATGACCACGAAGTGAAAAAATCAGCCAGCAACTTGCAGCATAGTTTGTGCTGGAGTCGCGGTAGTCGCATAAGGTGCAAGTGACTGTGGATACCGAAGCATGTGCAACGCTATTTCATTATTCAAATTCTCTCCAACTTTATATTACCGCAAAAAGTTTAAGACTTCTTCCATGAGTCAAACAAAAAGTTTCTCTTTAGAAACTGTCCTGCCACTTTTTGCATAAAAGAGAAGGAAAGTTATTTAAAGTTGGCATAAAATTATCAATGTTAGATTCGTTCTGGAGACGGATGGAAAGGCAACGAAATTTTGATTAAAGGATATTCAACTATTTTCATACTCTCTTCTTGCAAAAACTTAAACATATTTCGCAATGTTCTTCAATTTTCATGCACAAAAAAGCAAGAGAATTGTTTTGCTTGCTGCCCAGAACAACTACGGAGAGAATGATAAACGGACGCAATGGCAGAATAATCCTATTGTACAAGCGAGACACTGAAAATAATCTACTTAATATTAAGAGTTAACCATTAAGAAGTTTGTTTTAAATTGTAACCAGTAACGAGGACGAAGTGGGCCGATTGCGAACTACTCCCACGGAGTTAAACTGGTAGCGAGAGTTCAACAAGGATTATATTGTATTTACATAACTCAATATTAAATATGGTACTTTGAACAAACGTTTTGTTTATAGTCTGGAATTCTACAGAGCTAGTAGGCATGGCTGTTGATATATTACGCACACATTACCAGTAATTGTATACGCCAATCATGTGGCAGTTTATATATCTTGGATATATTCCAAATTTTGTTGAAGTACTGCGATCCAGTTTCAAATTTTGTATCTTTTGAGATGTAAAACTCCTACTGGACAAATGCCTTGTTGATCTCCCAAGAAGCCAACTGTGAGGAGATGAGTTTTATAAAATCGACTTTATAGAAAAAAAATAATATATATATATATATATATATCTCCCCATTGTGTTTAATTTATTGTAGAAATTGATTAATGCGGATATAATTTATGGAAATGTGTAAAATCTGCGAACTTATTTTGGTCCACCCTAAAAGTATGCAATAAAACAGGAGAATGAATAAAAGTGCAGAGACTCAAGAGATGAATTCTTCAATAACTTTTATTCTAAAACTAAAGGATTTCTAAATTGTTTAACTTTGGAACCTGTCAGTAATAATTTTAATAAACATATTTTCAAATTAAAACCGCTCATTCTGCTGTTTTAGTTTTCAAAATACGACTTAAATAACCGACTTCACATTTAAGTTCAGCTTACGATATTTTATCGAAATTGGGGACCTCCCTCCAAATTTTGCCCCGTCTTTGTATGGTTTCGAAACACTGTGTACTGGCGAAAGACATGCAGTATAGGGAGAGTATATCTGGATATAGTGCAAGATCGCTACTTTGGTTTACTGACGAAATCCTTCAACTAAAATTAAGATTCGTTGCTGAAACTACATTTTTGCTGGGTCTGTATTGGAAACTTTTGTCGCAGTGAAGTTTGGTCACAAATTCGATTTATTTCACTCTAAGATTTGCTACCTTTCTATGATCATACGCCAAACCTTATTTATAATGTTCGCCTTAAAACTATATCAAATTATTTGCCCAATACGATAATTCTAGGATCTTTCCCCCCTTGGAATACCCATTATACACAAGTAAGTACTGTGTTGTTGAATATTGATTTCCTCACATTTTAAAGTTCTCGACACTCGTCGAGTAGGTGTGAACTCCTTTACCTTGGATTGTTATGTACTGTCTTCGCTAATTGCTTCACCAGCGTGGAGCAGGGAGTTGAGCATGATCGAATGTACTGTCTTCGCGAATTGCTTCGCCAGCATGATGCAGGGAGTTGAACATGGCAGAGCACCCACCTTAGAAATAGAGTATTTAAAATTCCACTCAACTACCCAATTAATCTCACAAAAGTGATAACACCAGCGTGTGCCCACCAAAGTGTTAGCGGCGCAATCTATTTTCGTCGTGCCTTCAATGCACCCTCGGCTGGCGCTTGCCGCGTGTGGCGCACACCCATGTGCGCTTAATCATTGCCTCACTTCTACGAATTCAGTGCATTTCTTTCATTCTTCTCTGTCGCAGATTTCTTTGCGATTTCCTCTTGATGTTTATTTACGATTTGATTTACCATGCACTTGAAAATTATGAGAAGTGTCTCAATTATATTTTTAGTTCTCATTCAGAATCGGACGCGTTTGCATCTTTATAGAACAACAGCAAAGGAGGCAAAGTTTAATTATACAAATAATAATAATGGGCAAAAATAAAGGTGGCGGAGGCGGAAGTGGGGGTGGAGGCGGAGGCGACGGTGGCGGTGGCGGAAATGTAAGCAATGTTTGTGTTATGCAAGCCAAAGCTAATTCGTTATAGAATCGTGGTCAACTTTCGAGGAATTGCAATATTTATCGAGTTCTTTGGTTTTTGTACATCTTCTTTTATACAAAATTAAACATGACTATTAATAATTAATATTGCACGCTCTATTTCCGTTAATTTAAATACTTTTCTGGTTCAGGGAGTATCCCAGAAGTGTTGATGTGCAAAGTGTTCAGGCAGCTATTGATGCTAAATTCGTGTTTTTCTACAAAATTGTCATATCTGCAGGCGCCATGAAACGCAGAGCAGTCAGTTCAGTCTGCTAAAAACAATTTCATTGTTTATGTTTTATTGGCACATTATTTCATTTTGTTTCCTTTTTGATTCAAGTGAAACTCCATGGTTTTCAAATTTTGTACTGTGTCCTGTTATTATTTAAATCCGTTTCTTGCGCAGCAAAGGAAACCCAGAAATTGGTCCTGAAATAGAATCTTCGGCGGTAGCATGGAAATCGAACAGGCACGAGCACATTGCACGTGGATCTCTACTCTATGAAGCAAGTGTCAGAAATCAATTTGTTTAACTTTAGTACCGAGTCCTTGACACTACTTAATGCTTTCCTGTAAAAGACTAAAAATTTCACGCAATCCTCCCACACGATTGAATAAAGAAATGTTCTTTCGCATGTGCTACAATATACGGATATACAGTGTTCCACAAAAGTCTGTGTACACAGAAATACAATTTGAAAAGAAACTATTTTACACTGAGATCTTTTTAAATAAAACAGCATCTTAAGAAATCGGAATTATCAACTAAAATTCGCTTCACAAAAGTGTGCGTGCATTCTTTTGTTGGCTTCTCTTTCATCTGGTTCCACCAATAAAAACTAAGGGCAAATTTTAAGTCAGCGCTGTGAACAACTTCCTTAATTTGCCTTGCATTGAAAAACAAACAATGTTTATAAAATGCTATTGTTCGAACAAAATGTCTTGAAAGGAATTCTCTTTGAATGAAAGACAGTAAATCTGCATGTGTCGCAACAAAAGTCACACACAGAAACTGCTAAAATAGTGTCACGGAGGCGTTCAAAGATTTAAACCGTCATAGGACGAAATATGAAGGACAAGAAGAGAATGAGAAAAAACAACAGAACATCCAAAAATACCAAAGGCTGTTGCCAGAATGTCCGAGTGACAGAGAATTGCCAAGTGACAGAATGGTGGTGCAAGACCACTTCATCAGTTCCAACCACATATGTCCAGAACTTCAAAAATACACCAGCTTATTCATTCAGCAGGACAAGATAAGAAGATCCTTAGCAGACCGCGGATTTAACACAGTCACATTACGTGGAAACCCATTAATTAACGCCATAAATATATCGCCTTAAATCACCAAAGAGAACGTAACTGAAGGACTTCTATAGCGAGGCAATTTTTTGCCACGAGTACAATCATAGTTTATTCTTTCGATGATCGCTTACGGGAGTGGCGGAAGATGCGAGATGCACTTAAGCCAAAACCATATAAGTCAAACAATAAAGCACGGTGAAAGTAAACTAATGATATGGAGTTGTATGGCAATTGGTATTGGCAAATTGAAAATAATACTCGTACATGGCAGAATAGATCCATATGTGCTCATCAATGTCATCAGATTGCACATCAATATTCTAAAAACAATCTTAGAGAACGCACTATAAAACTTGAGATATCGGAATATCGAATATTTACTTCGGCCCTCAATGTGCAAATGTGATTTATGTATAATACCACATAAATTACTAGCGATCCAAATGGAGAGTCCTAATTTCAATCGAATTGAGCTTGTGTGGAATGTATCAGAAAAATACGATCGGGAGCCATGAAATAATGAACTGAACACAGCTTAAGGACATCATATAATCATGGAAGACGTACACTGAGACGTTTGCCAGCTCCCTGCAGGTTGGTTGGTTGTCTGCAGGACCGATTAAAAACTGCTATCGAATTGAAAGGATACCCTACAATAGGTATTTAACTTGAACATATCATATTTTAGTACTTTTAACAATCTATTTCAATTTATGTTGCAGGTGGTCTCGGAGACTTGAGGATCGATTTTTTCATGCTAACCCACAAACTTTTAGTTTTATTTGGAGACTATTGGCAATAAATAAGAATGGATATGATTCTTAAGATCCTGTTTTATTCAAAATAATAAATTGTGCACAGCAAATCAAGTTGAAGGGACTCACTCATTATCGCGGATAGTTCAAACGTGTTACAGAAAGAAGGGCATTCGCCATTCCTCACAAAACATGAGTAAGCGTTAAGATCAGCAATTAAAGGTCACAAGTGACAAGCCATTAAGGACAGATCAATAATGATGAATTATTAATGAAAAATCATTGCTAAAAGGTCGTACGTAACAAGTAATAAACAATGAATGATGATATATATTGTGTTCTAATGGGCTTAGTTGTGAAGTTGTTGATAGGGCTTCGAAGGCGACCGAACTATATAAAAAGGATACCTCGAGCAGAAGCTTTGTCTAATCGTATCACATATCCAGAAATACGAGGGGTACTATTTATATTTCGGGAACTGGCAACACTAATGTCAATAGCTAAAATCTGGCAACACCTTAATAATGTTTGACATTTTTTAGCTTAAACGTACTCACAACGTGTTGATGTACAAGTGTTATTTGTTTTATTGACAGTGAGTTAAGAAAATCAATTTGGCCAAAAGATGGAAATTTCAAGAGAAGGTTTTCGTTAGATTATTTTTCACAACTTTCGACGTGGATTATCTCAACAAGATTTTGTCAATGAACTCAGTTCTTTGTAAGGCTATAAAGCACCATCTGAAACCACAGTATATCGCTGGTATAGTGAATTCAATCGAGGTCGTAGTTCGGTCGCCGACGAACTCCTTGAAGGTCGTCCGAAATCGGTTGTTGTGCCACAACACATCGATGCAGTGCGTGAACTGATAATGCAAGATCGTCATGTGACATATCGTGAGATAGAGGACACCTTGGGCATTAAATTACTACCGAATATTTAAAAATATGTCGAGTAGAAATTGGATGTAGTTGTAATAAACGATCTATCATCGAATGCTAAACAGAGCAGTGACAGTTTTGCGGGTCATCATATCGTTTAACATATCAACGGAGCGACTAATTTATGTTTAGAACTACGGCGGAGGATGATGTAGTGGAAATGGATAGCCTGGTGTTAAGGTCAATACAGTTTATAACATTGGTATAATCTTGAGAGTTATTAAAATTATTCTTCATAGTCTACTTTCAATATCTCCCTCACTGCATAGTTTCCCCTTCGAGATGGACCACAGGATTCTATTACACAAAACAGTATTTCTTTGATATTTTGGCAAGGCGGCTTGACAGCTTTTTATGTAATCCAGGGCAAAAGGGTCCGTATAAGAGCGCTGGGCAAACATTACATATAGAGAGCTCAACTCCTGAAAATAGTGGTTTAATGAAACCACTGGTAATTGCTGTTGTATGGGAGCTACTCTTATGGAACACGCTGTGCATTCGGATCTAGCACTGAGCAATTTATTAAACCACTATTGTCGCGAATTTAACTCTCTATTTGTATAGTTTGCTCAGTGATAAGAGTAAAAGTGTATATAAAAGAGTACTTTAAGAAGACTTGGCTCTGGAGAAGAATCCATACTTGGCCTTTTTTAAATATTTGTCTAATTGATATCATAAAACTTCTGATATAATCCATCTATCCAAAAATCTAATCAATCCATCAATCCAATGTCCAATTGACCTTTCGAAAGATACAATTGTTAACATTAATGAATACCTTCCAGCAATTTGTTCATGGTCACATTTAAATAATTTAAATTTAAAAGCAGATAAAATAAAATTTCATACATTGCAAAGTGCTTCCGGTCTACAGATCATCTGTCCCATTGAAAATATACCATTTCAATTTGAGTCAACACTTACCGTTCTCGATTTTTTTCAATTAAGGTCTGGTTAAACCAGAGTAATCAGAGAGAATGTCGTTCCCTAATAAGCGAGTATTTCATAGAACGAAGAGCAGAGCCGAGTTCATCAGTACCCACATTCTTTTAAAACCAGATCTCCCATTTCTATCATCGATATTACATTTGGCCATTCCAACATGAGTTAAGGTTAGCAATAGGAAATGACTAGGGAAGAGTTCAAGACAGAGAACACAGAGTAATGAAACGTCAAACGGCAAAGCTGCGAAATAAAGCAGACGGACATTGCACATGAATCCACTGAAAATCGTGGTGAATCCACTCAGAATCGTGGTGAATCCACCCAAAATTGTGGTGAATCCACCCAAAATCGTGGTGTGTCCGCTACGGACGCTGGCAGCGAAAAACACTTTCTTTTCTCTGTGTTCTCTGATTTTAGGTCCTGCATCACAATGACCTTAAGTGAGCTTTCCCGAAGAAGACCGCCACTCTAATCTAACCTAATCTAGCTCCTGTGGAACGTTTAATATGTATTTTATGGAATACAGCTTTAATGAAATACATTATAAAAATTAACTAAGCCTTCTTGGAAAAAAGTAATAGAAATTTTCTCCAGATTGGATTTGAATTAATGGTAAAAGCCTTTTCCATCACTACGTTTCGATGCAATTAGGTTTTAATATCTGCGGATAGGCATGACGGGTAACCAAGCAGCTTCCTTTTTTGCGTAAGGGTCATTCGAATTGGTCTTGTTATGGGCACAAGGTACCTTCCAAGCATAGAAACCCCAACTGGTTGCCAGTAAGGAATTGTTTTAGTATTTTTTCCTAATTATTTTTCCACCGTCAATTAGAATCACCCCAGTTGCTGTTGTTGTGGCGTAAAGGCAAGGAACTGAACTAAATACGGCGTAACGGCGTTTGCTAGGGTGCTATTGTAACCACATTGTATGCCACCACAGCGGGAATAGGGGTGAACGATTCATGAACATTTCTATAAAGCACGGGGTTTCGTACAAAACGCACTTCGGCGATTAAATGCGCGCGGAAATCTTTGTTTTAAAGATACTACAATCGGATCTAGTATATAAAATTTTCCACAAACGTAATTTCTCTTTAATTTCTGGTTCTTGCAGAAAAAGGGAGGCGGCGCAGCTGCTGATAAGGGAGGAAACAAAAGCAAAGGCGGTGGAAGTGGTGCTGGCGCCGACAAAAGCGGTGCCAAAAAAGGCCAAGACCAGAAAGGAGGCGGCAAGAAAGGCGGCAAAAAGTAGCCATCAACATTTAGTTGTCAATTGAGGATTGTGATTTTCTTAATCGGTAAATGATAAGTACTAATTATAAACTAATTGTAGCAATTTAGAACAACAGCAATGGAGTTGGCGCCAAGATGAAATAAAGTTAAAATAATTGCCCATACGAACTACACAAACACGTTATATATAAATAAAAGTTATTATTTCCATTTAATTTGCAAATATATTTCACTAAAATCACATTAAATCAAGATTAATTAATATACTCATAATAGGTATTGCGTTTGAGTGTGTGTATGTGTGTGCAGTGATACACACGCACGCATACATACATACACATGTGTAATTACTACATAAAGTCAGGGTTCTATATTACCGTAATATATACATAGGCAAAAATAAATGTGCACTTAGCCTTTACATTAATTTGCTAATGAGCAGCTCCCTTGGCCGCCGCTGATTACTACCGAAACCACTCCTGCGACACGGCCCCGAAGAAGGATTTCGGTTTTGTTGCATCACTCTTGCGCGCTGTTGTGGCTTTGCGGGTGGGTGTTGTTGGCTGGGCACGTCGACATAAGTTTGTGGAATGAGAAAAGGGATACGTTATTAATTGGGCACAGTTAGAAGGTAATTTATGTGATTAGTGCGGTTAATTTGTAACATTTATAGACAATGGCAATGGGGTCAAAAGCAAACGGATTGAGTGGGCACATTAATTATCATGCAGCAGCAAATACAAATTATACGTTCGTACGATTATAGGGGCACATGCGTTCGCAAAACGTTTAAAATCGTATCTCAAAGTGGAGCAGTGGGCCAACCTCTTTTCGAGGTTGAATAAGCAAGAGGAAAATCTAAATATTGAATAAGTAAGGAACCAGATTTACAAGATTAATGAGCGCGCCAGACTAGTTTAGTTTGCCATAAACACAAATTTAATAGTTTAACATACGGGAGGAGCCTGTGTCAGGACACTACAAATCTACAAGCTGACAGAGTTTATATTACAAGCTGAGAGAGTTTATATTACAAGCTGAGAGAGTTTATATTACAAGCTGAGAGAGTTTATATTACAAGAGCTTTTAAGGCCGTTCTTCAAATTTGTCTACTGTCTGAAATCTCCTACATTTAAACATGCATTTCTACAATTAAACAAAAAAGAGGTCGAATAACATGTATAAAAATCTCTAATTTTTCTTTGAAACACTCTAAAAAGAGCTTTTTCATAGAGACAACAAAGCTTTTTAAGTGACAAGCTGTTCGGTACAGAGTGAGATGGTTTGAGTCTAGGCTAAGTTTTGAGGCTATTGACCAGAGATTGACTCCTTTCAAAAGATTTTGCTTGTATAGTATGAAAAATTGAATGAAATTGATGAAAATAAATAAGTCTCGTTTTTTTATTTTAATCGAAAAGAGTTAAGAATATAAACGAGAATAAACGAGGGTTTAATTGGTGGTTTATAAATAAACCTGCACTAAAAACTTCTCACACTGAGCATAAGGAAGTATGCAGCGCCAAGGACATACAATAGTATTCAAATGAAGAGCTCCCCAATAAGCATTCTTAAACGGAGGAACGCGAGGATTCGTATTTCATAGAAACAGTCCACTTGTATGAAAGGGTATATACGAAAATACTTCAGTGGCTGGCGCCGAATTTTCTATATTTCTGACTAAACATGAATACAAACACTAAAACTCAGTAGTTAGTAGAAATAAGATTAGATTAGTAAGAAGTCAATACTGAAAATTATGCACAAAGAATTATAAAGCATGCTGTCTCAGTTGTTATAATGGGCTTAGTTCTGGAGTGTTTGTATCTGCTCGAAAGCAGCCTAAAGAATATTATGAAATTAAAGTGAAATTTTTTAAATTTTCTTAAATTTAAAACTAAGTGGACTGCTCTTAAATAACAGCTTTAATTGAAGCAAAATTCCTCAATAAGTGTTTTAGAATTAATTGGCACTATCCAGTGATCGAATCCAGTGATAAGCAACACTTATTTTCCTAGCTAGGTAGGTAGGAATGGCAGCCTTCCAAGCAAAAGCACACTTAATGGCTCATTGTGATACCACACTAGGCTCCTCCGTCTAGAGTTTTGGGAACCACAGTGATTCCGAAATGAGCCTGACTATATCCTTAATGTTGATGGGGGATAGTTCAGTTAAGGTAGTGAAGAGTGGTGAGCCTAAGAATTTTAATCTTCGCCTGGCCAGAGCTGGGCACTGACACATGAGTTTAAGTACCGTTTCTTGCTCTTCCTCAGAGTCGCAGCTGCGACAGAATTCGTTGTGGGGCAGTGGTAGTCTTTCAGCATGTTTACCAATCAGACAGTGTCCCGTGAGTTGTAGTGCGGATGGATATTTTCCTAACAATATATGAATTAATTCCAATTGAGTGTTATTGAAGATGAAGTTGCGGAAATGACTGAAATGCTCTCCTAAGTTAAACACTATCAAATTTGCTCCCGATCAATTGAAATAATAAATTCATCACTCATCTAACTGCCTAATTAAATTTCACGCTTAGGCCTGCGTAGGCCCCTGGATTAAGCGGGTAGCAAACATAACAGAACAAATTGAAAACGGAAAATCAAACATTATGCAAATACTCATCGATACCCAATAACGAACCCTGAAATATGGCTTAGATGCAAGGTAATTACAATTCAAAGACATTTTCCTACACCAAGTAAACGAAAATTAAATAAAATATTCACAGAAAATTATGTGATACGCAAATGTTTACCTTTTCCTTTTCGTGCACCAGCGTATTTGTGTTTTTGCCACCCCCAGCGCTGGTTGCACCACCAGCTGTAGGCGTAATAATAGGCAAAAGAGGGAACCATATCGAATTGGTACCACTTAAACTTAACACATTTGGATCCTTCTCTTGTGCCACAGAAAATGTGCTGTTCACACCAACGCCGTGCACTACTTGTGGTGTTAGGACACCCAATTGGCAATTGATTCTGGTCGCTGCTCGCTTCACATTGGTGGCGATGTGCTCAGAGAAGAGCTCAAAATCGAATGGGTCAATGTTGTCCCGGAAGGTATTTTGCAGCTTCTGGAATTGCTCGCTTAAAGCACGGTCATCACGTGTTACAGCAAAGCTGGTCTGCAAAAATTTCAAATCGAAATACAACTGAAGTGCCACACTTTGATTGGGCGTGGTGCGTGTTAGATCAGCGAGGACTTCGTAGTGCGATAAAACGTTTGTTAAGCATTTTTCATTCAAAGCCAGTAAAACCTTTGAGGGCAGCGTTTCGGGCACGTCTGCATTGACGGAGCGAATAAGTGTGAAGAGATATGACTGCAGCGAAATTCGTGGTTGATTCGGAATGCGAAAAGTGGAATGTATGGGATTTTCTTGCTCGTCCTTTTGTTCGAATGTAACGACTTCCCAGTTCTAAAATCATGAAAAAGTAAATTAAATTATCTTACAGCAATTTCATGAATCTCACAGCAAAGTCCGCCATCATTATGTCGTGTGTTATCTCATGTGGCATGTGCTTCTCACAATTGTTTTCTGCTAGAATACTGTCCACGATGTGTAGCCAGATACTGAAGGCCTCCTCTTCTAGTAGCAAGCAAATACCATTCCAGCTGTCGACGTTAGTTGCAGCCACATTACCAACACATTCACGCCAGCTCCAACTGCTGTGCTGACAGAAACAAATCTTCAAATTTGGACAAAGCTCAACAAGTGCCACGAAGAGGCGCACAACAAACAACAGCTTACAGCGTTGTCCTTGCTGTATGTTGAGACTTTTTACTTTGCCGATAAAACTCCTCAGTTGCGTTTGAGCCACATCACGTAGAAACTGTATTAAGGCCACCTTATCCTCCGTCTTGGTGCTCTGCTCCTCCAGCAAAACATTCGTCTCAGACACAATTAAGGTCAACTGACGATCGAATTCAGCACAAAGCGCGATTATTTCACTGTCATAAGCCTTCGTTCTCATAAGCAACGTTTTGATTTTGATGTCTTCGCTTAGCGCGTCCTCCAGACTTAATGGCAAATCGTTTGAACTCTCAGTCCAAATGTTTTTCTGATGCATTTGGACTTGTTGGAGTACCTTCTCTAAAGTGTTAAATGTCGTCTGCATGGCCTGTGCCCAACTGTCTTCTATGATGTCGTGCACCCGCTGATTTATCAATGGAATATACTTCAACTCATAGATATCGAGACTCTGTGCCAGCTGAAATTGATCGCCCAATGTTGCGAAATTTATGTTCTTCCTACAATCGTTGGATTCAGTTTTGATTTCCTGAATCATCTTCATTGTGGGTACCAGTTCGAACAGATTCTTCAATTGTACAGCCGCAATGCGCGTGATGTCTGCCAGCCATTGCTCAAGAGCCGAATGCATCTGTGCGTCGTCCATTGTTTGTAAATCAAACTTGGGTCGGAAATTGGAAATAACATCGGAGAGCATGTACGAGAATTGGCAATCACTGCTGTCCATAAGGGCAATTGTAGGTGGCGCATTAGGATGAGAGTGCTCACCAAGCTTTTTGAACAGCAGACCATCTTCTTAGAAATGTATCAACAAGTTTAAATCAAGCTTTGAAGCACAAATATTTCATGAGTTACTCACCAAAGAAACATTCTCCCAATAGCTTTATGGTGCCATTAACCACCTTCAAACTGGCTAGAATACGGTCCTTCACACGTCGCCTCTCCAAAGCCACATCTTCAACATTACTTAAGCAATTAAAGAACGCAGCGCAACGCAATTGCAAAAAGGTTTTCAGGACATTGTTCAAATTGCATTTCTCCAACAACAACAAACTCATTAAGCAGTCTATAACTGTGTCCGAGTTGAGCTCCTCACGCTCCAGCGCAGCAATAACACTCTGCTTAATAGTAGCATGGAAGGGCTTCAGAATCTCCCATTGCTTCTTCGCCACGGGAAGATGTTTCATAACTGGATTATGCGAATCCAACTGTAGCCCAGTGCTAATGTGCCGACTGAAAATGAACAGTTCCGTGGCAGCGCAGAAGCGTTCCTGTTCAATTTGCGACCAAATTAGCTCAGGCAACGAGATAATCAACTTCACCTGCACCATCGTACCGAAATAGTTGTTCAATTGTTTGTTGGCGCTCCGAGCCGTGGAACCGCCTGTCTTGAAGCCGATTAATTGCTGATCGTTGAGACTGCGACAGTTGGCAGATATGTTGTCCACTTGCTGTATCAGTGTACTTGCAGATTCTTGCATCTCTGCTATGGCATCTGCGGCTTTCAGCAGATCCCGGTACCGTTCCCCAACCATGGTACGCAGCTCTTCGCGTTTGTCCTCCACCAGCTCCTGTATTTTCTTGTGCACATCGATGTCGGGAGCGCTGTTCTGCTCGAACAACAGATCCACATTTAAATTCAATAAATTCACTGTCGCCATATTGCAAAACAAGATTTACTCTGTTTTTATGAAACAAAATCAGCAAAATTTCCGGTGAAAAACTAAACACAAATAAAAATAGTGACACGCATTTGACGTTTACGGAAATAATTCACCACTGGTTTCTTGTTTACCAACGTCAAGGTGAATTAAACTAAATTCACCTTGATCAGAGGTACTGCAGTGCAAGGTGAATTTACCTACTATTTATTTACTTGTAAGTAAATTCACCTTGCTGCAGTGCAGTGTTCCCAAATTGGCTCTTTTTCTCTGTTCTAATTCCACCTTTCGCTATGTACCCACCAAACTTAGCACACAAACCTATGGGATACTGTGCTTTCATTTAGCTAATACATACACCAATTGTTGCTTAGTGGGACCGTACTAGTTCATACAACGAACCTTGTTTAGTTCAGAAGTGGGCCATCTACACGCCAACTGTAAAAGCTTCAGCTAACATTTTGGTTTCGGCGGAAGCAAAGTAGTTCAGTAGTTTTAAATAAAGCATAATTTCATTAGAAAAGAACCGGAAAATATATATTCCACACTGTTTATTATTAATTATAAATTGAAATAGTACAAAAGGAACAATAAAATAGTGAGACGATGAATTACCTTATACAACGCGGCAAAGTACGCAGCCAAATAATCAATGTTCCGGAAGGGTTTCCCGAGTTACTTTCGGATATAACGCGTGAAGTTCTGCGCTGTCAACCGACCACTGAGTGTCTGTGCCAGTTCATTATCGACTACTTGCATTCCTTAATAACTATACGTGAGAAGACTATGGGTAAGTTTGAAAGTTAGGGGGGTAGCCCACACTATAGTCGTGACCAGAGAACACAGAGAAAGGAAACTTAAACGTCAAACGTCAAACGTCAAAGCAGCGAAATAAAGCAGACGGACGTTGTACACGAATCCACTCAATATTGTGGTGAATCCACTCAAAATCGTGGTGAATCCACTTAAAATCGTGGTGAATCCACTCAAAATCGTGGTGCGTCCGCTGCGGAAAAGACTTTCCTTTCTCTGTGTTCTCTGGTCGTGACTAGCTAAATGATTATACCCAGTGTGTGGATTTTCCTTCCATTCCAGAGAGATTTACTAATTAATTTTCTTGCTATATAAATGACGATACTATAATACCGCTCTGATTTTAGTCACTATATAGCAGAGAATACAGAGTAAAGAAACTTAACCGTCAAACGGCAAAGCAGCGAAATAAAGCAGACGGACATTGCACATGAATCCACTCAAGATCGTGGTGAATCCACTCAAAATCGTGGTGTGTCCGCTACGGACGCTGGCAGCGGAAACGACTCTCTTTTCTCTGTGTTCTCTGCTATATAGTTACTCTATGGTCCTCACAAAAATCCGGCTTTACAAATCTTTTACAAATATTTATTGCAAATTAGCGGCCAAGAGCATCATCGACCGGGCCCTGCGCACAGTGGACGAGGTTATTGCAGACTTATGCATCTGCGATATTAGCCAGGAAAAAGTTGAGTCTATGTCCCTGGCCATGGAATTGTGTTTTAAGAACTTTTTGGAAAAGCGGCGCTGTGACCGTCGCAAAGGACGCGAATTGATTCAATTTAATGCTGACGAAATATTGGATGACATGATAAGCAAATGTAAGTTCACGGAGGAGGAGTTGAAATCTATGCGGCCGCTCATAGAAGATGGTTTTATGCGTTTTCTGGAGGTCTATCGCAGGGTATCTGAGGTGAGATGTCCTTTATTCCCAAGTCCTCTTAATTAAATTGAAAATTTAATTTTTATGTGAATCTCGTAGGACGCCGAGGGCACTGAGGCTTTGTACCAACATTTTCAAGACCGGGCTGAACAACGCATGGAATACGAACAACAGAACCTGGCAGCTGTTAGAATTCAGGTAATGGTCCAAACACTCAGTTAATTGAATACTGAGAGATCATTCAAATATATTGTTGCTGTTTCCACAGGCCAGTTTCCGTGGTTTCATAGTTCGGAAGCAAATGTTTCTTAGCAGCATGCAAAGAGAACTTTCGGTAGGTGTGAAAAGAACTAATCGTTTATGCAGTTATCGGTTGATTTTGTGTGTTTCCTTTATATATTAAGCTGTGTTAGATCAGTTTTAGTCCCTTCATAATAATTGCATCTTCTTAACTTTCCAGGCTGATATTATTGATCCAGAAATGGATGCGAAAATGAACGAAGCGGCTCGTAAAATACAACAATTCTACCGAAAACATCATGTAAATTTTATATTTTCATACATTCTTTTATCGATGAACAATAATTAATAATTTCATTTCAGTCCTCAGCTGTAATACAACAAGCACCGGTAATTTTATAAACCATTTACATTGTTCTTGAACTGCCTTGTATGTACCCTCCACCGTAACCATACTATGAGGAAACACTTCTCCATATTTGCTCCCATTATTTGCACCCAGATACTAATTCTGCTTGTTTTGCTCTCCACAGCCGCCAGTAGAAGAGTGCGAGCCTTCGTCTGATATTTCATTGACCGCTAAACGCAAAGAGGACGATCCATTCGCACCCAAGGTAATTTTTTTACTCGATTATAAATAAAACACTTTATACACCACATTTTCTTCAAAGGAAAATGAAGAAAAATCTCCACAAGCGCTGTCGCCGACGACATCTGGACACGATTTGGTCAGATCTACCGAATTGAGTGTAAATATGGATTATATCCGTTGTCTTTGATTTCTCTTGATCTTCTCTCCTTTCGTAGCCTCAATCCTCAAAGACCGCTAGAGTGTCTCTTGTCCTACCGACTGAAGAGGAGACTCTGGCTGTGGCGGAGCCAGCTACAGATAAGCCAATGGCACCTCTTGCAGCTGTGCCAACACCAGAAAAGGATGCCGGGCCTATAGCGGGAGAAAGTGAAGCTGCTGAAGAACCAACAGGCGATGTCGCCGAAGCAGCACCCCCAGAATAGTTACTCGGCATCCATAATAATTGTTTTGAAATTTTTTCGCCTTTTATCCGTTTATATCACTTCATTCTAAATTTAATGCATTTCATAAAAATTCCCTCTTTTCCTTATCCACAACATGGTATGACAACGTTTGTGGTTCTTCCGGTACAAAATTGTATTCATATGCAAAGCCATAAAATGTGAACTTATTTTATGAACCATATTATTAAATTGTCCGCATACGCATTACTTGCAACCCCACGCACGCCCTTGGGGGTGGTATGCCTTTGAGTACACTTTACGAGTTTAATACAAGGCATTGTGCCCTTTTGTAAATGACCTTTCCGGTTGTTGGTGCTTTGAATTGGTGTCAATAAAAGTCAAGGAATGGCTGCATGCTCCTGCTCGAAGGTAGAGGGAACGCCAAAGTTATTATTTTTATTCAAATGATCAGATTTATTGCCCTTAGACATTGTATTTCATAAGATTCCTTAAATTATTTAAACTATAAAAACGGCAGCCAGTGTAAAATTGCAACATTCCATCCTTACAATCTACAGTAAACGTTGCTGAATCCATTTATCAAACTTGGATATTCTGGTGTACACATCAGGCACGTCAGGCACCCCACACACGATTAACCCGTACGAGACTATGCCAACTTGTTTTAAGTGCTCCCCACTACGCGTCACCAATGGGCCGCCGGAATCTCCCTAAATATGTGAATAATTAATGTATTGAAATCTCGAAAAAACAACACACGCCAATAATTTACCGAACAAGCTCCCTTCAAAAAGGTTCCTCTTGAGCAAATCTCTGTTTCCGTGGGCTCGGCGATGCCGGTCGCCAGGCACTGACGATTCGTGAGCGTGTAATAGTTCACAGTTTGCAGCGTTGTTGGATAGTTCAGAGTATTCCAAGCCGTTGGCAGAAAGGGAAACGGAATTGGCAAACGTAATCCCCAACCGGTCAAGGTGACTAGGACACCACCACCCACACTCTCAGCACCGCTTACATCAATCGCAGCCATGCGTACGCCATCTAGCGGCAGTGGCGGCTCAATGCGCAGTATGGCAATATCGCTCGTCACCAGTTCCCGATAGTTTTCGTGGATATCGTAAGAAATGACCTGAGCACGTTGCCCATCCAAGTCGTTTAAGTTGCGTACGCCGGCTAAAATGGACATGCGTTTCGGACTCAATCCGGCACAGCAATGCGCTGCGGTCAGGATGCGTTCTGCTGAAATTATCGATCCACCGCAAAAGTGTTTGTATCCCGCAGTCTTAGTGAAGTACTGCAGTGACACTTGGTAGGGCACGTACTTTCCCAGTGGCACGTCGGCCCCGCCAACGACGCGATGTGTAGTATTGTATTTGGAGAGAGCAGCATCCAAGTGCACTATGGACGGGAAAACAGAACTATGTTATTGGGATAACCTATGGAAGCAGCACTTACAGGACACTTTGCCACAAACTACACCAGCCAAAGTCAACCATAGCAGCCAAATCGTTACTAAACCCTTGCTCATTGCGTGATTACAGCGTGGCTGCTTCTAACGATATCGATTATAATGCAGTAATTAGTACACTAGTTTATATTTATACGCTCGTACTAGGCATTGTCTTCCATTGGCTAATTCCAATTGCCGTGGCCCATTTTCACCCACATTTGCATAGATACGAGTATGCACGATGCTTACAATAATTAAAATTGTTCTTGAAACTGACGCTCTGCTGAATGAATTTGTGGTTTATGCTGGTGGGCGGGGAAGAAATGTGCAACCAAATAATGTTAGGAGCGCACCCGTGCATTGAATGCGTTTTTCGTCGACCGAAAGTGGAGCCCATTTTCTGCAAATTGATGGAAAAAATAGCCCCAGAGTTTTTGTTGCTCGTTTGCTGAAACAATGATACCCCAAAAAGTAATATTGAAATGTTCCACGTGTGCTTTCTTACTTTATGTAACACTGTTCAAAAGGCATTTCAATTTTGTCGTTATTTAAATATGTTCACTTTTGGCTGACAAAAAAATTCCGTGGCAAAAATGCCTCGGTCGTGTGCTGCAATAAGAACAGATACTACAGAGAAATGAGTATTGAAATGTTCCATGTGGCATACTTCCTGCATGCAGATAATACAGTTAAATATTTATTGGATTATGTTCTTAATTAAATATGTGGGACTTTTGGTTGACAAACACTATTTGCCTAGTTTGCTCTTTGCAAAAAATCCACCAATCCACTGCTTCACTCGTTTGCTGCAACTATGGCAAAATTCAATATAATAATGAGTATTGAAATGTTGCATGTGGCATACTTAATGTATGTAAATAACACCCTACAATACACAACGGAATTTCGAGTTGAGACTGTACTGTGGTGAATTGTTGTACTCGTTTGCTGCAACTATGGCAAAATTCAATATAATAATGAGTATTGAAATGTTGCATGTGGCATACTTAATGTATGTAAATAACATCCTACAATACGCAACGGAATTAGAGTTGAGACTGTATTGTGGTGAATTGTTGTACTCGTTTGCTACAACTATGACAGAAATCAATTTAATAATGAGTATTGAAATGTTGCATGTGGCATATTTATTGTATGTAAATAGCACCCTACAATACACATTGGAATTACGAGTTGAGACTGTATTGTGGTGAATTGTTGTTTACGAGTGCTGGTTCAATTCTGTGATTAGTGTTTGGCCGCAGATTGTTTAAAATGTTTGCTTTAGTGTCTGAATATGTCTGTGATTGTAGGAATTATCACAATCAGGCTGTGCCTAATACCTCATTATTGGCCTCCTAAACCCAAGTGTGATGAATACTAAATTTGGGAAGCTTCAAATGAAAACTGTATGCTCTATTTTTCCACTGAACTGACCTCTCGGAATATTTCTGCCTTTAGATTTATTATTCTGGGTTTCCTTTTCAAACCTTAGTGAACTGATAGTGGTGGTGTTTGAAATGTATGGAGATGTACTCCAGGAATATATTCAATAATTTCCACTGAACAAATTAACTAAAAAGGGAAGACTCTAAATCAAAAATATCCAACATATCAAACTAAAATCTCGTTCTTCATTTTAAACCACTCAGCAATAAACTTCATTCATATACCACAAAATATATTTTTGTAAGATTCCTTAACCACGAAACACTTTTTATGTCATTCTTTGTTGGATCCACTCATCAAACATGGATACACGTGTATAAACGTCGGGGCTATTTGATGCGCACAATGCTGTACCATACGAGACCACGCCAACTTGCTTGAAGGCTTCGCCGTTCCGCATCACCAGGGGTCCACCAGAATCACCCTTTAATAGTAAATTACAACTAGAACCAATGGGAGTGCCTGCCACCGAAGAAATTAAGAGTACTTACATTGCACGCTCCTTTGCCGAAGCGGTCTAGAGCGCAGATCTCAGTGTCGGTCAACTGGTCCATCGTTTTCTGGCAATCTTCATTTGTAATCGTTTTGTAAGCCATTTTCTGCAAACGCGTTGGATACCTGGCCAATGGACCCTGGCCAAAGTGCCAAGTTGCACCCCAACCAGTCAGTGTCACCGGCTGACCACCGACCACCTTCTCCGTGCCGCTAACATCGATCTTGTCCACTTTGGCGCCATCCAGCACCAGTGCTGGCTCAATATGCAACACGGCTATGTCGCTTGTCACCAGCTCCTGATAATTGTCGTGCATTTCATAGGATACCACTTGCACCCGTTGACCAGTGCTATCGTTCAAGTCGCGTATGCCTGCCACAACGGAAATTCTCTTCGCATCTTGCCCATTAACGCAATGTGCTGCCGTCAGGATAAGGCTGGGCGACACGATGGAACCACCACAGAAGTGACGCTGTTTGCCATTCTTCGTTAAGTACTGCATGGATATTTGGTATGGAATGTTTTCACCGTCGGGCACTGACGAGCCGCCAACAACGCGATCCTGGGAATACACTGCGTCATCGGCGAAGGCTTCCTCAACTTTGTAGAAGGAGAAGTAAAAGTAATAAAGTGTTTTCCAACTGTTGCACTATACGTACGATCAATGATGGGTGGCGGGGGGTTCCCACAGACCAGTTCCATTACTGCCAATGTAAGACAAATTACAAATTGTAGCTCCATTGTGTTAGACAGAGTTCAAGCCTCTGTTGGTGATTGACAATAGTAGACTGCCTTTAAATATCATGCCAGGGGCTCAATCAGCAACTGGAAGTAACCCATTTGATTGTGGGCCTTGTATAAACAGTTTTATCAATATCAGTGGGCGGTCATTCTTCTTGGTGCTTTTGTTGATTATTTTTAATTAGGCGTGACTATCAGGGGGACTACGTGTAAGACTTCAAGGGGTTTCCAACTTTTACCTTGGCATAATGTATATCATTCCAAGTGGTTTGACACGAGTTCACACCTGCGGTGGCCTGCGTAGTCAAATTGGAACTTCAACAAAGAACAGACAGAATATCTCATGAATATTTCAGCAGCACGAAACAATTAACTGCAGCTACTGTATTGCCTTCAAGGAAGACACCGACTGCAGAGTGATTGCCATCAGTCAAACCGCATAAATACCCGTACGGCGGTAGATTAAAATTAAATAAAATGCACAGTCCATAAACCAGAGCCATCATAAGCAATAAAAGCGCAGCGTGACAAGCGCAAAGGAGAGCTTCCGACGGTGGCGATGCGCAGGCGCAGGCGCATTCAGCGGCCACACGCAGTTCCAACGAAACAGCAGCAGCGGCAGTGATTCCGCGCTTCCAAAGTACAGGTAAATGAGCAATCAAAAGAAATGTCATAATAATGATCGCGGTCATCGAGGCTGTGTCGGCTGTCGGCGACAGGATGCCTATCTTGTTAACACGGCCGACATAGGGCAGCGTGGCACACTCGCACACGATAGAAGTCCCCGTACAAATCATATAAAATTTTTAATGTGTGTGCGCGGCAAAAGATCAAGCAAGCCACGGTTTGCGCGAGCGTCGGCGATTAAATGTTCAAAATGCATTTTATTACGCAAAATTGTTGGATTGTCACAAAAATTAAAATGACCAATGCAAAGGACCCACGATGCACTCCATCCACCAACCAGATTGGAGGGTCAGGAGGTAGTCGAGAGGGAGCGAAAAGGGCTTCTTGCAGTCGGTTTTTATCGCTGTTGCCTTTGCCACAGCATGAATTATTCACAGTAATAAAGTTACACTCCGCAAGGAAGACTTAGTTCTTTGAAATAAGATCGCGTTGCGCAACTGGATGGAGATACAAACGCGTTCATCTTTTGCTACATTGCATTTCTGCGGAATTTCGCCGAGATTGTTTTCAGCCATTAGATGTTATCCACTTGCAAAATGCTTTCCAGCGGCGCTGAATTGCCTCAGCGCATAAGACAAAGCGCACCGAACTGCTTTCTAAAGGATTTGCTGTGGATTTGTGGACGTTTATTTGAGGAAGTACCTTCTGCTGCTCTTGCTGCTCCGACTGCTCTGGCTGCTCTTCTTTTATCATATCAAATGTAAAGAAATCTGCAACAAGCCATGCAGCAAACGGTGTGGAAAATATGGCCAACATTGTTAAATAATTTACAAAGAGCAAAAACACAAAAACAAATGAGCTGCTGCTGCTGAGCTCTCCGCCCCTCCAGTCCCACTTGCCCATATGCACAACTACTAGTACAAGAGTGCGGGTGTCTGTCTGGCTGGCTGTCTGTCGCAGGTTGTGGACGGTCAGCCACTCCAACTGATCAACTGTTTGCGATTTGGCCGTAAATGCGCCCAGTGCTATCAGTCGCAGCGGTGTCGAAGTCATTGTTAAGTGCTGTGACCTTTGTAAACTCTGCGCGAGTGAGCAGACACACGCTGTGACGCAGCCGTCAGTGGGTACGTAATTTCTTTGTGTGGATTCTAGCACTTGGAATCGCACAATGATATCAGTTATAATTGTCCCATTGCAGCGTATAAATAACGCTAGTTTTCGGTTGAAACTATTGTCTATGCCAGTGGACTTGCTCGTAGTTGACAAGTCTGAGCTCTTCAAGCAGGTTGTGTACCAATGATGGAAATAATGAGGATAATGAAGTTGTGGGGCTGGGGTTGGGTTGTAGCTCGCACACTAGATATGCAATGCACTTCTGGCCATGGTGGCATACTCTGGATATAAATTGTAGTTCACTTCAGTTGTGACTTGGGAGCTGCAGTCGTAAGAGCGAATTGGAGCTAAAAGTAAAACTGGATAAACTTTTCAAGTCAATAACGCAAAGTAAAACTATGTTTGTACTACTTGAAAAACAATCCAGTATTGACCGAAGTATTGACAATAAACTAGTTTAACTAACAATTTTATTGATAGCTTTAAATTTCTGGTAATTTTTAAGGATAAGAGGTCTAGCAGATACGTATATATAAGGATTAAGAGTATATGCCTTGAAGGACTTTGTGCAGATATCAATTTCATTATTGTTTCTACTCCAGACATTTGCTAACAAATAAATTCTATCAATCTGGTGAACCCTTACCATCAATCATCTCTGTCTCGTAACTGATGATAAGTATGCCACACTATCTTGTTGGTGCTAGAAATACACGGTACCCCACATTGAATCCAAAGCTAACTAAACAGCCCCGAGGACTTAGGGTATAATTACAATAACATGCAATTAATACAACACTACACACACCCATATAGGTACGAGTATGTGGACGCAGGCATGCCACAGATAGCAGGAATTGCTCGAACCCAGCGTTGTTTATCTTTTGGGTGGCATTTCCATTGCAATTTCTTGGGAATGACACCTACGCGCCGCTCGCTACCAATCGATATGCCCGCTTGTCATGCTCGCTCGCATTTCCATACGAAATTGGCCACAGGAGGACTGCAGTGGCGCAACAACAACAACTTCGAAAACAACTACAACGACAACAAAACCGACAACGACACCAACAGTTGGCGTTGATCAATTCAACATTGCAATTTTAATCAGCGAAATAATTTAAATATTCCGATTAAGCGCACGGATCTCGCGGCGAGCGTCATTGGTGGCAATTTAGCCTCCAATGACGCAGCCGTGGCAGCGGCTACGTTTCTTTTAATTCATTCAAGTCTGCAACGCTGTCTGAAAATCAACACCTTAGACCTGAGCGTCAGCCGCCTCCGAGCTTAGAGTCCTGCTGGCATTTTGCTCGCTCGTGCACTCATTCAGTCGTTGGGTCGTTCGCTTGTTCCCTGACTTGTTCGATGCAAATCAGTATTTGGGCATTTCAGTGCAGTTCTTGTGCAGCGCGGTGGTATCAGTGAGTCGGATGGGTCCGATTGCATTTGCCTAATGAATCATTTTGTTGGCTGTGTGGCCGGAAACCTTCAGCTTCTGTTTTTGTGCGGATGCATGCATGCGAAGGAGAGTGTGGTCGCTTGGTGTTTGTATATATGTGTGTGTGTGTGTGTGTGTGTGTGTGTGGAGCTTCGCGAATTAATTATGCACACCTACTGGGATTTGTTTGCTTCCTGTAGGCCTTGATCTTTGCTCTACTGGGTTAATTGTTGTTCCTCTTTTCAGCAGATTTGAACTTGAATGGCTTTATTTAGCTTGAAAATTGTTCAGCGATTGAGAAAGGATCTTTTACATATTTGTTACTTGGCACATGACGTGATGTCGTTATCTTCGGAGTCTTTAGTTTTCACTTCAATTGCTTTGCAGCTTTCCATAATTACAAATTTATTACAGGAAGACTCGGAATATTTTTCTTTATTCTTAACGTGGCACACGCTTCTCATGCACTGAACTACCGTCACATGAGTCCCTACACCAAGTTTTGCGCCTTTTTAAGCCTTTATGCATATTCCTTTGACATTCAATTTCTCTTCTTCCGCCTTTCAGCAGTGTTCCTTGTTGTTGTGCGAGTATGTTTGCGGTAATCTCAGGAGTTAATAATGTCAAGTCAAACGTCCCTTGTACACTGGTCCTAATATGTTTATCAGTATCAAAGGATATAAGCCAAGTAAACAAGCCTTTGTGTTGCTGCGCTAAATGCCGTCGGTAAATGCTAATCCCCCATATTAATATGCGACTGCTAGCATAAAGGATCATGGAGGAAAACGCTTGCCTCAAAGGATGTCAACTTTTGTTTACTTTTACTTGGTGCGTTGGTTTAATCAAAATCAGTTGAATTCAATTGAAAAGTTTTTATTTGAGTTTTATATTTAAATTAATTTCGAATTTGCAGCTTTTGTGGAGAATGAAGTTGCAAAGAAAAAAATATCGTTGATAAAAATAAAATACATACATACGAGTATATGATGCAATTTTATATAACAATTTCGATATATTTTGGTTTGATCTTTTGGTCGTCTATAACAAATTTCGAGCTGTAATAATAACGGTATTGTACCAGTGCAGTATTCATGAGTAAATATGAATAAATGCTAAGAGGAAATTATAGCCAATACATTCAAATCTTGTCTAGAAATCAAATCTTGAATAGAATGCTGTTGGTATTTCGTACTCACAATGCTGTAAGTCATCAGTGATATGTCATCAGTATTCCTGTCTCTTTCTCTCTCTGTCTGTATACTCGTTTGTAATACAATATCGTTTTCCTTAACGAGCAACATTCTCGTATATGCAAATTCTAAACAGCGGAGTTCAAATATAAAAAATCAATTAGAACGATACAGCAATTCAGTTGTGAATTGAAAGTAGCAGCGGGTACATTGATTGAGAAATAGAAATGAAGCTGTGAAATTGGTGTAGTAAATAACATTTTCCAACTATTTCTTAAGTGAATTACTATCATCAATACAAAGATTTTTCTATAATTGGCACAATCCAGTGATCGAACTCATATTAAAACTAACTATTTCGTAACATTTTGCTGCCACATTTTCATTTTATTATGTTTAATTGCATCGAGATTTGAATGCAACTATTTATCTTTTTCTACATACGGGACCCTTCACTTCAAAAAAGTATTAAAATTTATTGTTCAGTAATAACTCAGCTTCCTTTGATGATTCTATGTCAACTCTTCATTTGGTATAAGCAGCTTCTTCTTATCAACGTTAAGCTATGAAGGCTCAGCTTATATGAAAGCTCAGTCATTCTATTTATGTATTCAAATCATCTTTACTCGCTCCTTTCTCCCATCAAACAAAGAAAGGGAGATCTCAAGGCTGAAGTCAGAAAATTATGTTAGATAATTAGAATACGAACAAATTGCACACACTTCTCCTTCTCTATAAAGCGTCCTTTGAGACGAGGTCTAATAAGAAAAACTTATTCTCTATTTCGCAAGATTCCTAGCTTTGCAGTGAGTGGCACCACGATGGGTAATTGATAAGTACCTGTGTTTGGAAACTAGAAGAAGTTACTGGGGGCCGTATTCTGGTGAATTTGGCACCTGAGGAACCAATTCATAAGTTACTTCAAAAACTACAATTCCGGATGAACGCTCTCTGGTGCATTATCGTAAGGAAAGACAACAATTTCTTCGCTAAATGTGGCCGTTTTTTGCTTTGTGATTCTCTTTATCTTTGCAATTGCATCCAAGAAACCGTGAACATCATCTTTCCAACCGATGAAACCATGTCCGCTTTCTCTGCTACATGCCCTTTTGCATGAAGACTATTGTTGATTGTTGTTCCTTAATTTTTTGTCATGTAGTAATGGAGAGAGCTTGTGAGTTTCATCAACAGTCACGAAGCAGCGCAGAAGCTCCTTCTGTTTACGCTTAAACACTACCAAACAATGCTTCGTCTTTCGATCACGTGGATTATCCCCATTTAGCAAACGCGGCACTGACCTTGTCGATTGATATATGACATGTTCAATGTTTGACATGACCTTGTCGATTGATATTGGACAATATTTATGTAAAATATTTTTCACACGTTCGTATGAGATGCCAAAATCCTCAATAATCTCTCCAATTTTTCATCAGTCTGCCATTAGGATATAGATTTTGTTGATAATTTCCTCCGGAGTCACCTTAATTGATCGGTCTGGATGCCCTTCATGCAGAGTGGATGTACGATCACGCTTGACTTCATTGATGATACAATATCTTATGATTGTCATCGAAGGCAACTTGTCGCCGTAACCAAATTTCTTTGATCTCCTCACACGATTTCCACCCCAAAACAAGGATCTAATCAGATACTGTAACACAGTACTGTAGTTTCTCCATAACTACAAAAAACTCTAAATTGCTCACTTGTAATCAAGTTGCTAAATCCAAAATTCGCTTTGGATTTCATTGAAATTTTGTCAGTCACTCTTTGAGAGATAACTTAAAGGCAGTCCAGATTTAGTCAGTGGCGCAAGTGGTATCACAATGGACCCATGGTGGTCTGAGTGAGCTGGTCCTTAGACCGGCTGCCACGTTAACCTAACCTAACCTAGGCAGTGGCGCCCCTTGATCTCAAGCACGGGTACTTATCAACCTTCCTCCGTAATTTGCACATACTTAAATAAATGCCTTTAGTGCCGTGATTTGCTAATTGCCGTAATATATTTCTTTAGGAAACTCTGCTTTAGTCATGCCGGTAATTTATAGCATATGAATAATGGGAGAATTATTACGAGTAATCTGGGATAAGTGGACAAATTTGTCACGCCACCAACACAGGCGTGGGTTTGGTTATTTTTACAGTGTAAATCAGCGAACTAACTTTAAAGTTATTCACGTACACACCCGGTATTTTAAAATTGATTTATTATGCAGCCTCTTATGTGTAGCTTGAAATGCAGATTGGTTCAGCATGAACTTCCGAAATTGTTACGAGTATTATTCGGAATACTTCAGTTCTGAGAAATATATAAAAGTGCTATGCATCGACTGCTCAAAGTCGGTTGGAACTCCAGTCACGAACTGTGACATCACAGTTGAAAAGTCAATCAATAATGGGCACATTTGGAATTTTAGTTACCATAGTGCTCTTGACAAGTAGCCAGGACCCAACTGTCTACACAAGCGGTAGGTGGAAGAAATGTCATTATTTGTACTTGAGAAAGAAAAATATTGAAAAATAAACTGAAACTGAAATTGAAACAGCAACGTCAGCAGCGCACATAAAGAACGGCACTGCCAATAATGTGTGGAACACATCTAAGGATGCACTTATGGATGGCTTGGCAAAAGGCCCAGTGCCCTACCAAGTTTCAGTGCAGGCCAAGACTGGGGGTCGCGAACACGAACATCTTTGTGCCGGAACCATCGTTGATGAAAGTTTTGTGGTGACGGCGGCGCATTGTTTCTACAAATACGGCAATCCCAATGACCTCAGCGTTGTAGGTGGTTCGAATCACTTGGACACGGTGAAAGGTCACCGGCATCGGGTGACGGGGCTGGCGATTCATGAGAAATATGTACCGTTGTATGGGAGCGACATAGCACTGCTAAGAGTGCACCCCAAATTTGAGGGTAAACACTTTGCGAAAGTGAATTTTACTGCCACCGGAAATATCGAAGGCGGGGTGGATGCATTTCTGATCGGCTGGGGTCGTCTGACCATCGGAGTGGACAGGAAATTGGAATTGGTCAGTTTTCGCACATTGGATTCGAATCTGTGCAAGAAGCGCCGCTTTCGCTATGTCACAAGTACGGAAGTTTGTGCAGTAAGCTACAAGGGGCGTGGCGCCTGCGACGTGCGTGTTCTGTTTGTGCGGGGTGCAGTCGAAGGTGGATATCATAGAGATCTCTTTTCTTGTTTTGCAGGGTGATTCTGGAGGACCTTTAATGAGTGCGGATCTAAGTTTCCAAATTGGTATTTTATCCTACGGAAAAACGCCGTGCATGAGAGGCCGAATTTATGCTTTCACCCGACTGCAGCCGATGGTCCCGTGGATAAGGAAAACAATGAACTATATGGCTCGGCTTCCATGAGACCCCGAGTTTGTTAATTAATCGAATGTAAAGACGGTTCATTTTAAGTTTAAGGTAAAAGAAAATCTATATATGTTGAGCACATCATCAGAGCATCAATCCTTTTCATTTTGCGTACGGTCGCTTGGCGTGCCACTGCGACATCAAATGCCGCTCCAGAGGTGCTATTGCTTTCAGCAGAAGCACCTACTTGTTGTCATCAATTAGGTAACAAGCGCACGCAACCGATAAATATCGTACGAGTGAGTCTAGCCGCGCATATGGAGCCGCAATCAAAGCGGAGTAGAATCTGGTTAATCCGTTTAATCTGTTGAATTTTTTCTTGGCGACGACTACGCTGGTACATCATAATTTATAACTGAGTGCGAGGAAGGCGCTCCGGTGTGCACTCGAATGAATGGCGCACCTTGCAGCACCAGCAAATTAAGTATCAAAATATACGACCAATTTGCTGATTAAACAAAACATGCAATTAATTTTAAGTTTTGTTCCGTTGGGGAAACATGTCGCCACAGTTAACGAGATGAAAATTTATGGCCACCAGGGACAAATGAAAGGAGAAGCACTCAGTGTTGGCAGCACAGCAGGGAAGTGTGAATGCAAAATAAAATGAAATAGAATGATTGAAATTCCACTGATTCCTTAAGAATGATGCCTGATCCTAAAGAAGAATTATTTCAAGACGCACGATAAAGAAAAACAGTTGTTTAGTCAGGCGTATACCGAGCTCGTATGTAATTCTAATACGATACTTGTGAATACCTGCCACAGCCTCCAAAAGTACACCTTCTCATTCTCGTCGTCCGTAAACATGTTTTGGAATTGGCAGCCAACATGGGGTCTATTGCGTACTGAATTCATTGCAGTCAGTTGAAGAGTAAAATATTGAATTAAAAAAGTTAATACCAGAAATAAAAATGAATTTAGCCCGGAGCCAGTTGGCTCAGTTCTTTGCCGTAGTGGCGAGAACCTGCCAACAAAGGCAGCAGGAGAGTGAACATGGCGACATTGCGAATGTGGAGAATCTGTGAACTGGGCTGCGAGTTCGCACACACACACACGAGCAACAGCCTGATCGCGATATCGAACACATGCAACTGATGCGACAACAGTCGCCAAAGTGTTTAACCTCCTGTCCCTCAGCACGAGGAGGACAACATTGCGTACACACTGAAACCTCTCTGTGCATATTCGTTGCGAATGAGTTCTGCATTCGCAGGGAATGTGAGCCACTTCGTCAATAAAGAATAATGTGAAGCAGGTTGAAGTCGGTTTGGGTCGTTTGGGAAATTTCTTTCACCGTAGGAGATCCTAACAAATTATTTCAATAGACGAAAAGTCATGTACACCTCAACTCTGTGCCGGTTATTTATGGGAGCAGGTAATTAAAATATATACCAGATATAAATAGAAATATAAGTCAACTACTATTGACTTGGTGGAGATATTTCGACTCCTCCATAGACACACTGCATGCATGGTATGAATTACGCTTATATTTTGCTTCGAGATCAGAACTCTCTCTAAACGCCAGTAGTCAGGACCTTGGATTATCAGTGAGGTGACAGAAGGATTCTAGTAGGTTATGCAAGGTACCAGAGTCTTGGATGAAAATTCTTCGTAGGCCTGATGCTAGCTTTAGAAACTCCAAATCTAGGTGCTGCGACGCTCTAATTTCGATACCTATCTCGGCTTTTACTGAACCGAGTGCGGTTTCCACATACCAAGATTGACGTGTAAACATTATGATAGTGATCGCCTCTTCGAAGAGGCTTCACTATTAATCGTTCGATGGTGTGTATTCCATAATGGATAAAGAAACAAATGAGCTCATTGGGATTCTAAAACGAATCTTTGCTCATTGAATTATGCCAAATCTGATCTTTGGCAGGTTATATTCTGCTTAAAGGTTCAACACTTTAATTTAACATGGTTTTTACGTGAAAAGTTATGATTTGGAAGAACATGATTGCTGTTTCGACACTGTATAAATAGTACACAAAAAGCATAGTGGACTGGACGGTCGGGGACTTACTTCTTTGATTGTTTATTGATATTGAGAGAGCGTTCGGGAACGTTACTTCTGACTTAGAAACCTAAAGCGTGAAACAAGTGATGTATTACCAGTTGAATTGACACCACGTTCAGTACGGGGATTGATCACAGGCTGGAAATTAGAGGCAACAGTATCGCGGTTGTGGAGTCTTGGTATATAGAGGTGTAAGTTGCCGTCGTTCTTGACTCTCTAATATATTATGTATTGAAGTGAGTCGTAAGTGTATCATCATGGAACAAACTAATGCTAAACAAACTGATTCTAGAGTCCAATCTATATAAGGGCCTAATTTATACCAGGGACTAATCTATACAGAGGTTCTATTGGCTACTCTTTACAATGCCCCGCAAACTTTCATTGGATTCTACCTAAAATTTTGAGAAAAAGCTGGACTCTGTGGGTAAAGCAGGACAAATTATTTTTCAGGACTATGAAAAATCAGTCGTAAGATTTGTAATCTTTGATAGTGTAACGATTTATACCAAGTAACTGATAAGATAATATCGGGAACAAACATAAAATACCACAATGAACGTTCGTAGATTTTGGTAGTCACAAATTTTAATCCAGATGTCGATGATTGTACTTGATTTTACGTTAACCTTGTTTAATTTCCTTGAGTTTGGCTTGTTGTTGTTTCTCTCCTTATCTATAATTCATATTTGCGTATCATGAAAGAAGTTTCGGAAAGAAGTGAATTACGATGGAAAGCGTCTCTCTCTGATAAGATAAACGAATTGCCAAAATATTATCTAGGGCAGGTAAACAAAAGTGAACCAGTGCTCCACTTTAAGTGGGCAAATTATGCAGCAGCGGCGAGTCACTCACTGGATATAAAGAATCGTAGAATGCAGCACGGTGCAGTTTTTAATGTTCGTCTGACTTTAAAGCAACATGTGGCACTCCGAACAATGCTCGCTAATTTCACTTATAATTCTGAGTGTCTGCTGCATTGGAAGCAGAGCAACTCTAGTGGCATCATCTGCCAACCAGCTAGAGCTGCCAGTATTGCACGAAGATTTCCTTGATGGGGGCACAAATTTGCCCAGCCTAGAAAGCGAAGAGGATTCTAATATTACTCGTATTAATGGTGGGACAATTGTGACTCAAATGGTACCCTATCAAGTCTCGATGCAGTTATATCGACGAGGCAAGTGGCAGCATTTCTGCAGCGGCTCTATTATCAGTCCTACGCACGTCCTAACAGCGGCACACTGCCTTCAAAAGTTCAAGATAGAAGATATCAGTATCGTTTGCGGCACACTAACATGGCGAAGCGGTGGTGATCGTCACACTCTGGTGACAAAGGAAGCACATCCATTTTACTCCTCAGATCCCGTAATAATGAATGACATCGGAATTGTCAAAGTGACACCGCCGTTTGATTTGCACAAGCATTCAATTGGCACAATCAGTCTGGGCAATCAGAATCGGGTTGGAGAAATGGTTTCAGTGCGACTAACCGGGTGGGGTTCAACAACGCCCACTTCAGCGTCCGGCCTGCCAGAGCAGTTACACATGCTCAAGTACCGCACAATATCGAATGCGGAATGCAGCAAGCAGGGTTTCCGAGTGACCAAAAATGAGTTGTGCGCCCTGGCGCCAAAAGGCCAGGGGGCCTGTGTGGTAAGTATTGTTAAGTAGAAAATTTCCTGCAAATAATCACCATGACTCAACACTCTCCGCATTCAATCCCCAGGGTGACTCTGGCGGTCCGCTGGTGACATCCTACGGTGTTCCTCAACTCGTGGGCATTGTTTCCTACGGCACGGCCATGTGTGCCCAGGGCAAACCCGATGTTTACACAAGACTGTCAAGCTTTCTGCCCTACATTAATAGAGTAATTACGCGTGATATACCATGAAGCTGTAAAATTCTCCGCAAATTGCAATATGTACTTCAAAAAATAAAGCTTGAAATTGTTTAGAAAACTACAACAATTCTACTTGTGAGCCGTGAGTTGTGAGCTGTGAGTTGTGGCCAAGATGAGCGCTGAAGATGCTTTCTGCAAATACTGTTAAACCAATAAACTTGTTAAAGCGCAGCCCAGGGCGGCGTCCGGCCGCCTCACGTAGTTTATTTGTACTCAAACACTAATTAAAAATCTTGTCCGCCGTTCGCTTTGAATACTTTAGTTTTTAGTGCGCAGCATTAGACGCTTGGCGCTGCACCAACACCCGACCCGGCCGAGGCTAAACGCAAAAGAAAAACAATTTATCGCACATTTGGCTCACTTTTTTATGTTTATGTGCTTTGGCGGACATTACACGCTCAGGTTGGTCTGCTTGACGCAAGGAAATCCGATATTCGATTTTATTCACATACAACAAATGTGAATGCAAACATTTTTATGTGCAGCCTTAACGTGTGTCTTTGCGGGGAGAGACTGAAAATGATGTTTGCAATTACGAAAACCACGCGGAATCGCTGAAGCAAGTTGACACAGTGACGTAAAAAGGATTTCATGTTGGTCAAGAAATCACACGCGAAAGTCAACACTTTCCTTAAAATTTGGATAAAGACGGAATTGGTTCATTTTGTGGCTTAGTACGGGTCCGTAACTCGATTTTGAATAGTGGTATAATTGTACACCGATATCTTAAAATACATTCATATATTCATACTTTTGAATGCTTTCCGTGAAAATCTGTGAAAGTCTATCAAATAATCTCCTACAGATCCATCGCTATGTTCATGAAGCATGCCATGAAGAAGGCAGCGTGTCTGGTGATCTCGAAATTAATATTTCTATTCAAAGACAGAACTACAGAAGTGTTTAGTTATTCACTCAAAGAGGCTGTGATATCCCGCATGTCGCGTATACTTAAAGCAGTCAAAAGCCTCTGGAATAGCCTCACTATTCTTTTGAGAACGGTATGAAAAACTGGGGGTGAACAGCAGTCAAAAGCCTTTGGAATAGCTTCACTAGTCTTTTGAGAACGGTATGAACAACTGGGGCTAAACAGAGTCAGCAAAAGCTCGGCCTATCGATCATTTAGGTCTAAGGAGTTTCTAACACCTCTTGGTATCAGAAAAGTTAGCTCAGGGTTTGTGGTGCATTTTCCACAAAATTTTTCTTAACTTACATGTGTGTTAAAGCCAGGCTTATATAAAAAGTTGTCCTAGTATCCTTTCAATTTTCTAGCATTTGTTCTTATTAATAAAACAACCATAAGGAAACTGGGCGTGTTCGAGGAGAATATTCACAACATTTTATACAGTTTCTAAGTGTTTAAACCCGACTTCATGTACAATTTTATTCAAGGAGTTCCTCTTGTTTTCAAAATATGGTGTGGGGAAAGTAGGCGTGTAACCAGTAAGCGTGTAACCAGTAGGCGTGAAACAAGTAGGCGTATAACCAGTAGGCGTACAACCAGTTGGTGTATAACCAGTAGATGTGTGGAAGGTGTTTAAGCTTAATTTTATCTAAATCTTAAATCAAATTTAATCTTATCGCTTTGGTGCCCCATTTCATACAAGCCTGACAGAGCTGTCATCCAATAATATTAGGGACATAGCAAGGTTCATCAAAGTATCAGGATGGTTTCCTGCAACATGACGGGGGAGTCGTGCCTTTCCTGGCGCTGTCCTTGCGCTGACTATCACCATCCCAGGTAAGAGAACTTTTTAGTCAGTGCTTGAACGGCGCCACACCGTGGTATCACAATGGGCCATTATGTGTGCTCAAGTATGCTTTTGGCAAACTGGGCGGCCACTCCTACCTACCTACCTATCTTTCAAAATATAATATTTTTAACAAAGTGGGTGTATGGAAAATGGGCATGTTTGTGGTCCAAATAGCCCCAGAGACTATACAACTCAGGTGTTCAACCTATATGTAAAAGGTTAGCTCACTATCTCTGTCTCTTCTAGGTCTGTTTTCCTTTCAAGAAGTTAAGACAAGCTGTCAGATATGACTAAACCGACTACCTGCCACACCTCCTAATTGACATGCGTTGGTAGTGACTTATTCAACAAAAACTTATCAGTATATCCAGGACGCTGTTAAAGCAAATATGAGAGCATGGGCGATGGGAAACACCATGAGACAATGTATGAATTGTAAATTATGGGGACATGGGAGCAGTGTTTTAAGCACAAGGACTCATTTTTTTATAAAGCTTAATCCAAACTCATTGATACACTTTATAATGGCAAGGACTACAATTTTGTCTGTTCATTGTTCGAGAAAACAGCAATAAATGCAAATAAACCTCTTTATAAGATTTACCCAGTCAGGACCTGATACTAGGCATTGGAGAACCGGATACTTGGCATTAGAGAACGGGGTACTAGGCATTAGAGGGATACTAGGCATTAGAGGGATACTAGGCATTAGAGGGATAATAGGCATTTGAGGGATACTAGGCATTAGAGGGATACTAGGCATTAGAGGACGGGATACTAGGCATTAGAGAGATACTAGGCATTAAAGAACGGGCACATATTCACTGAGCCATGCGGAGCTCATAAATAATTTAATGGTTAAACATATTAATGCAATGAAGAAATGACTTTGAACAATGATTGGCATCATTATTATAAAAACTGTCTGAAGAAAAATTGCATTTAGAGAACTTTTGCAAGGAGAATGCGGCAAGTTTCTCGCTTTCCTCAAGCACTCCAATAGGTGGGTAACCTGTTCCAACGCCATTGCATGGGTAAATGCACCATAAAAGGATAAATGCTGTTGACTTTGTTTAAATGACATTCAGTTTGACCCACTGTTCCTTAGTGGGATAGATTTGTGTTTAGGTGTTGGGTGTGAAAATCAATCCTGCTATACTCTAAAATGGCATTAAACAATTTCAAGGTGTTGGATTTTATTGCAAACCTTCTCCAGTTATATGTGTGCGAAGATGTGAGCGTTTCTCGCACCAGGACCGCTGATTTGTAGTATAATTTTTGTGATTTACACTATCAATCAAAAGCTGGTGGCTTGCGCTTGCGCTTGCGCTTATTTACTGCCAAGCAGACGGCAAAGTTGCGCACATAAATTCATTTAAATCAATCAATTCAATTTGTTTGCCAATAAAATTTAAATGAGTATTTCATTTAAACAAATTAAAATCGACCTAGTTGAATGTCGTCGAATGAGGATGGCGTCCACTGGATTCCGCCATCATATCACCACCACATAAAAATGCCTTCGTTTTTCTACTTCACTACTCTCCAAGCGATCATCAAAAACAATTGAAGCTGATTCCGCAACTGCATCTTTGGCCACAAGTTTTGTGCGACCGCGTATTTATAGTTTATTTCATGTAAGTTTAGCAACCGCCTCATGCGCAGTCAGAGCATTTCTACTTGCAGCCGTCTTGTGGTTGTGAATTTCAAGCCGAGCGCCACAATAACCTGCGCAGCAGAGTGCAGACTTTATGTGAAAAGGCCACATTGTGCGTTCATGAGCACTGAGTGTCTGTGTGTAGTACGCATGCATGTGTAACACTCAGATTTCTTGCTTCCATCTTTGCATTCAACAGAAAATGATTAAACCATTCGGAATACTTTCCTCAAAATAATGCTTATGTCACACCTCGAAACTGCAATTTGTGTTGTTATTGTTTCTATCAGAGTAAGCACAATTAATTGCATTTTTGTCTGTGATATTTTTTCGAGGTTTTCTAAAGACCGCCAGGATCATGATCATATTAGTTAAGAGGTGAAGTCATTTCATAAAGGGAAACATATACCAAAATAGAGCAAAAACAATTCGAATTCAAAGCTTCTGCAACAAAGTGGAACATCATCATAAAGCTGCGAAAGTAAACCGCCGTAGTATCCAAATGAGCAGACAATACATACTGACTTTTCTTATACAGGGAAGGGGGTGGGGGCATGTTATATTGGCTGTTCGGTTGTTATTATTGCCTTTGTCAATTAAAATCAAATAAATGTATTTGTTGGTTGACATTCGCTGTCGGTTCGTTCACTGATTTCACATGTAGCGGCGGTCACTCCTGAACCAGCGCAATCAATGCAATAACCCAGAACTCGGAAACATTGCTTAGTCATAGTGGCAATGACAGTAGCATTGGAGGCCTTTTGTGTGTACAGTAAAAGACAATTAACACAGACAAAAAGTGTGGTCTACAAGTATACGAGCGTAATATAATTTGCTTACTTGAAGAGGCTGTGAATATGACGATACTATAATATGACGAAATAGCCAGTTCAGTAGTATTGAGCCAAAAGATTCGCTGCTTTCCTATTTTGTCTTGCCTAACGCTATAAGGACAGTTGTGAATTGAATATTGCACTTTTGATGAAATTGATTTAGAAACCAAAATGAAAACTGTTGTATTAAATTGAACTATTCCTTAAGTGAATTTCTCTTAAATTGAACCACCATTTCCAAGGCAAATTATCCAACAAAGGTTTTAAAATTGCTTCGAATCAATCCAGTGATTCGAAAAACTGCCAATTGTGTAATTTTCGTAATAATGCCTTTATTTATGTGTAGTAGAATTGCTAGTGTACCATCACAAACAAAGAAAGGAACAACAAGGAGAGAAAGGATATGTCAATGCAGATGACTTCCTGACCGTTACGATGCACTGCGAATTATGGTTGACTTTGCTTACTTGGGAATTACTTATTTTTTGTTAGTAACAAACGACATGCTGAAATGTTTAAACTGTCTGTGACATTGACTGACCTCTAATGCATTGATCAGTATATTATTATTATTATTATTATTATTATTATTATTATTATTATTATTATTATTATTATTATTATTATTAGTATTATTATTATTATTATTATTATTATTATTATTAGTATTATTATTATTATTATTATTATTATTATTATTATTATTAGTATTATTATTATTATTATTATTATTATTATTATTATTATTATTATTATTATGAGTGCAAGGTCTTGGGGGTACTAGCTACAGATGCTTTCGACTCGAAGAGAAAAGGATTTTATAGAAAGAAGCATTTTGGAGACCAAGCCCGGGGCAGGATTTATACCTGCGACCCTCGGGGTGTGAGTCTAGCATGCTTACCACTAGACCACAGAGGGTGGCTGTTTTGATCAGTATAGTTATTCCAGAAACATATATAATATAATAATAAATATATGTTTCTGGTTATTCTTTGTGTAGGTCACTATTATATTTCTAATGGATTATTGCAGAGCGACCTACTTGCGAACTATACCAGATATTGTGATACCTGTAATCACAGACAATTTATCAACTTGAGAAACGGATTGTGTAAGACTAAAGTCGCTGCTTAAATCACAGAGGTAATCGGTCAACTTAGTCGATATCAACGTTGTTGTCAGTACTGGTTACCAGAAAGTAACTGCTAAACTCAACACTCTCTATTACTGACCCTTATAGTTCAGGAAGAAAAGTTTCCAATAGTGATTCACTATATGGTATAATGTGAAATGCTTTCTGCATCTGAACAGATTACTAAAATAGTATTATTAGTCTAGGTAGATAGGATTAAGTGGCTGTCAAGGTCATGAACACTCGGCAGGAAGGCACACTTAAGTCATACGTTCCTATTGTGATACCAGAAATTCCTACTGTGATACCAGATATTTGGGAACAAGAAGTGTACTTTCTCGGAGATTGTATGGAGTCTTACCACAGCCACTGAGAGCTGGACGAATCTCAACAAGTCTTTTACGTTGATTAGTTTGAGATCGTCCAGGTTATTAAAGAGTGGGTACCCTAGGGTACCCCAGAGAGAGATGGACAGTGACAAAGTACATGGACAATCGTCTCTTCTTCATACTATTCTTGGCAGCTCCAATAGGAATTCCGCGCGCCGAGTTGTGGTCTAGTGACACGGCAAGCAAAAAGACTGTGTCCTATCAAAACAGCCAGAATAGAGCTAACATGTTGCCTGTTCAAGAATATTAACTCTTTAGAGCGTCTGACATTAAATTATTCTAAATAAGCTTAAAGTTGTTGTGTACAAAAACCAAAGGATTCCACATATACCCAGACTACTCAGCAGCCTATTATAGGACTTTTCTACTATAATCAAACCAAAGGATTCCACATACACCCAGAGTCCCTAGCAGCCTATTATAGGACTTTTTACTATAATAAAACCAAAGGATTCCATATACACCTAGACTCCTTAGCAACTTATTAATGGACTTTTTTACTATAATAATATTGATCAATTTATCAACTTAGAAGTTTTATTCATTATACAATAAGCTGCAGTTCTCTATTATAGGACTTTTTGCAGGCATCCAAACATATTTTACTCTATCCTTTCGGTACTAACACTGGATTAAAATCTCAACAAGTTAAGAAGTTCGAGATAAAATATTGATCAATTGAGAATGGATATTTATGTTTTTGTTCCAAATAAAGTAAAAAACCCCACTAAATTGTATAAATTTGTTTCGCTGAATTAAACTGAAGTTGCAGGTGTCGAAATTGGATGTAAAGCTGCATTTTGTATTCAAAATAACACAAAAATAATGGGAGAAAATAATTTACCAGGGAAAACTGAAAATTAAGGTCTCTTCTGTGCGCACCTGCATTGATTCGAAACCGATGCATTTTGATTTCCCATTATAATGAATTGCAACAGCAACAAAAACAACACAAAAATAAGTTCACCCAGCGAATGCGCTGAGGCGAAACTGCCAGTGCAAAAAGGCAAAATGCAAAATGCAAAATGGAAACAAAAGGAAAGATTGCATTGTCAAAGTTCATGGTTTAAGAACGTGCTGCGCTTTTGGTCAAGCAAAGCATTGAGCAAGCCGGCGGCTCATATGCGGCAACAACCACACTCAGCAGTAGCCGCTGCGTACTCACTGGTCGGCAGATAGACTTACTCGTACTATTGACATTTGTGCGCTGATGCCATTTCGACCTCACGCGCCTTGGCAGATCTGTGCAGCGCTTCGTGACGAATGCAAGTTTTGTTAATTACATGCGCCGCTGGAGAAAATTTCAGCTTTTATGATTGTGTGCAGAACTAAATTTTTAATAAATGCAGACGCGTATGTGCTGCGCCGCCTCGGCACGTGCTCTCAATACTATTGCACGATGGGTTCACTTCCACTTTGGAAGCAGTCTGAAACTGCAGGAGCACACAAAGAAACACAAACTTAAATCATATTTCGTAGATATTTATTTTTCTGTTTTATTTTCTTTATTAAAATCCTTCGACCATTTAAAAACCACCATAAATCATTTTCACACATAAAACAGTCGAAGCACGACACGAAGTGTCAACTGTCACGCGCAAAGTGGAGCTACCATAAAACACAAAATTTGTTTGAAAACACACAAAACAAAAACAACGCCGGACTCTTGCCTTCAAGACACGTTGGAATACTTCCAATCAGCGGCGAACCTGACGCTGCTGTCAAGCTCCTATTGACCAAAGCAGAGGCCTCCACGGAAAAAGCAGCAAACGTTGCGGCTTAAAAGCCACTCAGGAAGCAGCTGCAAAAGCGGTTTTAGTGCCACAACGCAAAACGTAAAAATGATAAATTGCCCGACGTTGCCAGTTCGATGTTGGCGATTTTTTTACTTACCCTGCGACAATAACGGCCCCACCGGCCAAACATACACAAACAAACACAAACACACACACACTCTCACACTCATACATGTCCAGCGTTTGGCCATGTCGTGCCCAAAATAGTGTTAGATGTACTCACTCGTACAATTTGTTCATTAGGCGCTCGAAGCGCCACTTTGTTGCTGGACGGTTGTCCTCCTGCTGCACACACAAAAAGCCACCTCGTCGATACTCGGGGACTCTTCACAGATTTCATGTTAATTGAAAACTGTTTGCTAATGTCGCTTATCGCTCTTATCGCGTGTTGTGGCATGCAGCAGCCAACACATTCAACATTCTCACCACTCTCACACTCGTACCTGCCACTCCTTCTACCGGCTCTAGTGCTGGCGTTGCTGCGGCTGCGGCTGCTGCTGGTGCTGGTGCTATCAGCATGTTTTGTACATCTCTTCAAAACGAAAACTTTGACAATTTTTAAACATGAAACGCACTTAAAATTATCGTCTTGTTGCTCGTGGACATTACATACTTAAATTTTATAATACTCGCACATTTTTCAAATAGTTGTATCTGAGTGGTGGAAGAAAGCTGCCCATGACTAAGGTACGACAATAAAGCTTAAGCGGGAAAAGAACACAGGAAGTTTTTTATATAATGCATCCACCAGTTTCTTATAATGCATCCACCAGGAAGTGTTTAAATAATGCATCCACACCATAATTGTCCGAGCGTTCGAATAAAAACTATACTATTGTGTTCTATATATTGCCCTACTGTTGAAGCCTTGGTCGTAACGTTTTAAGTTTAGTGATAGAAGTGTCCGGAAGATTACCCACTCCGTTAATTAACTGAATAATTAGAATACCAAAAGGAAATAGGCAAAAGACTTACATTGCAAAATTCAACTATAAAGAAAGGGTATGAACGTAAGAGTGCTAGATCGTAGTTTAATAATATACAAAGGGCCTTTCCATTTGTTTCATTATAGCTCAGATCTCCCAATAAAGTAAAACGTTCTAATCTCAATGTATAATGACACCCTAGCCAAAACAAAGGTCAAACACATCCTGCGCTTTATTAGGACTTCGAAATGGTTCGACGTGTGAATCGGAGGTGTGTTGTTGCGCGGTGGTATCACAATGGATCCATGGTGGTCTGACTGAGCTGGTCCTTAGACCGGCTGCCACGTTCAGCTAACCTAACCTAACCTAGCCAAAACAAACCAACCTCAAACAAAGATCCTATAATTGGCCTCTTCTGCAATTAAACATGCTGGAAAATCACTTTAAAGCTAGACAAATATAGTACAGAGTGAAAAAGGACTGAGGCAGCAGAGGGAACAAGGACTGAGGCAGCAGAGTGAACAAGGACTGAGACAGCAGATTCAACAAGGACTGAGGCAGCAGAGGGAACAAGGACTGAGGCAGCAGAGTGAACAAGGACTGAGGCAGCAGATTCAACAAGGACTGAGGCAGCAGACGGAACAAGAACTGAGGAACCCAAAAATGTCCCTTAGTGAAGCAGAACTAAATTGGGCATTATTTCAGAAGGTTGTTCAATAAAAGTCACAGGTTCAAAAAATGCTTTTTGATAGAAGAATAGATTGGAACAAATGCATCGATACAAAGGGAACTTAATGAAATTACAAATTCAGAATTTAACTTTAGAAAGCAATCATAAAATCAATCAAAAATTCGATTGGTGCCAATTTCAGGGAGTCATATCGACAATATTACATACTATAGCAGGAACACCATGGTTAAATAGTTCCTTAATGATCATCCAAATAATAAATATGTACTGTATCTGGAACACCACGGTTCAATAGTTATAGCGGCATATTTAAGACCCTCAACGATCCTCCAAATAATAAATATGTATGATACTTTGTGCCAACTCAACAAAAGCTCCTCAAAGGCATGGAAAGATTATCGGATAATACTCGGAGCAACCAACCTACTCGTACTTCAACAATCTTACAACAGATATTTATAGCAAACAGATTCACTAGGAAGAAAATTAAATGTCTTGTCTCTAATTTGTAATTTATTTATACTTATTGTGATATATTCAAAAAATAATTATCTTTAAAGCAAGACAAGTCTTCAAGTTTTATATTGCAGTTGGTCGACCGGATCGGAAGTCTAGGTCTGAACCTGAGTTGTCACTTTATCACAATCTTGGTAGATGTACCAGCATTTTTACAAATTTACGAAGCTTCATTTTTTCATCATTTGAACAGAAAAAAATATACGGGGATTCTCATTTGTTCATCTTTAATACTTGTATTTTCTTATCCTTGTTTAAATTTTCTGAACAAACTGTGCAGCTGGGATCAGGAGTTCAATTTCTATCAAGACATTTCATTCTGAGCCTTCTTCTCTTCGAGATGAAACCCTTAATTTCTCATTTCCCGAAACACTTGCATACTAATAAAAATGTTCTTATCTGATGTAAAAAGAGATTCAGGATCTTCAGTGACAATGAGTTACATCATTTGTATTATGGGAATATCGAGAATCAGATATATTTTCAGGAGTAATTGGCCCAGAATGATATGAAGAGCTTTACCTTTTGCAAGTAGGTGTTCCTTTCAAACATTAAGATAAACTCTGAAAGATTATTCAGACAAAATAAGTGTCCTAACAGGACACTGGCCCCTGGGTACTCAAGTCGCCTCAAATGACTTTTGCAGTAGTTGCATAGATGAGTAGGAGGGAGAGTATATTGAAAACCTGATCTGCACGAAAAACATTTGGACAAAAGTGTCCTCTTTCTGGACTCCCTGTGAGACATTAGATTATATTAGATTTATTTAAGGGTGTTATACACTGCGACCTGACAGATCTATTGTGATGCTCCTATTTATTTGAAAGATGAGGATAGTCTCATGTATAAATCTTCTTTCAGGTTAATTTTCGACAGGAATTCAAATATTTTGGAGGAATCAGGATGAGGGATTTTCCTCATATCTAAGATATATTCTCCAAAACACCTGAGTGTTTTGTGCGCCAATGGTTCGCAGTCTGTGATCAGGTGCAGTGAGGTTTCGTCACTTTCTCCACAGAATCGACAGAAGGCATCTGAGACATTTCAAACGAAAAAATAAGCGCCATCAAAGGCTTCAGAAAAAGCTCCAAATGGCTGGGAAAAGTGAATGGGCTTTGAAAGGGAATACGACTTGTGTCTCATGCTGTATCGCAAAGGACCAATCCGGACCTAAGTATGCCTTTTTGGCCACCACTCAACTTACTTACATACCTCATCATCAATAAAACCACCATCGCATCATCAGTAAAACCTCTTTGTTTAAATTTTTAACCTTCCTAAAAATAGTTGAAACTAACAACAATTCAGCGGAGAAAAATTATTTTCATTTGGTTTAGTTTCACTCTCATATAAATCACTGCTTGTCATTGCTGATTGCAGCTCGTGGCTGACTACTGACCAGCTGTTGTTTTATGCCATCCTTTTTATACTTATTTGGTTTTTTTCCAGAATTTCTTGTTTACACAAGAAGTTTTTCTATTTGTGGAAACGAGACAGCAGAATCTTTCATGGATCTTGGTACGACGAAGGCAATATGTCTGCGACGATCATGGTAGAAGAAGACAATATGTCTGATGACTGATCAGGGAGAACGATATTGCAATAGCAACACATTTCGAATGTCCTGGACATAATTTCAAAGTAACTCTTTTCATGTTAATCATGACATGATGATTTCGTCACAATATGTTAACTAGAGGAAAAGAATTGGAAGACTAAATTATAGATTTACCACAACACTCTTTTTTCATACCTGCCACACTCCATGTTAAGAGATCGCCACAATTTACATATTATGGTGACACCCGTGATCTTATCACAGACCGCAAAGTTGGCCTTTTGGTATTTACCGCTGTAGTTGTTGTTGTAAAACCATTTTGAGTCCTTTCTTATTTGGTGGTTCTCTGTTATCATGTGGGTTCAACTAATTTCTACTTGGAGTGTGCAGATTTAGACCATCGCATCGTATGCAGATTTAGACCATTTAGACCATCTGCCAATTAGATGCGATTTATCCGTCTTTCGGATATGTCCTGTCTTGTTTTTTTGAGTCCCTATAAGTCTGAACTATCCATTTACTGGATTATCAGAATATACTGAGTACGGACAACCAGAATAGAGTTATCGAGAAACCCAATTTCCTTGTTCTTAGCAATACCACATATTTCCGATTCAAAACTGAAAGGAAAGTATCACACAAATACATACGCGTATCTTTGAAAAGGGTATGATTTAAACTTCGTCTTGCATTCCACCAGAGACGTCAGCGGAGTAAGATACACAAAACATGTGTACAACAATTAATTTTCAATTTACAGACAAAACATTCCAATTATTTGCATACATCCTGCCATATGCTCCGTAAGTGCGGCATAATTTTAATATTTACACGCTCGTTAAATCATGAACGCATACTTGGCTGTCGTCAGCCTGCAGCCTGTGCGTTGTGAGTATTGATGTCGCGCTATTGTTTTCCCAGCACACATCGCACCGCCATCGCGTGGACCCCAAACAGGCGAAGCCACTTGATGGCATACAACTGAACCGCACCCAACCATGCTCAACCAGTTCAACCCAGTTCCACCAAAAGCAATGAATTTGGATTTGAATTTCCTCCGCGTTTAGCCTTCATTATGCTCATAAGCGTAAGCAAGCAAACTTTTAGGATGCTGTAAAACAATAAAACGCTTAATGGCTGATGTTTCCTTCGCTGTGTGTACCTATTCCTTTTCGCTTTCCTTTAACTCGCGTCTTGTATGCATTTCAGTTTACATATTTGCATATGTGATCCACTATTATGTATTTGGGGAATCCCGCTCCATCTGAACGGCTTCCACCGCACATGTCAGTGGCGTATTTCCATTAGCGTTTGCCATTTAACTCATCATGCATGCGTGGATGCTTGCTTTCGGAAGCGTGGGTGTGTCGGTGTGCTTCCAAACTTTTATTGCCCATATTTTAACTTCCGGCTTTTATCCTTGTGCGGCACTCGCACAACGCATCAACTCGCGCCTCTACATGTCGCCAGAACTTTAGCCACAATTGTTTCCTGTAATGGATGGCAGCTCGTATTGTTGCTCTATCGTTGGCTGAACGACGACAAACTTCCGTTTGACGTCTAATTATCCTTCCGCATTCGGGGATGACAGTGACTGCACATAAGCTCCTGGTAATCACTGCTGCATAAATGAGAATTGGAGGCTTGTTTCGTCACCACAGGCGTTAAGCAATTTACTTTAGCAGAGGGGCTCTGTCGAATAGGGTGTGTGAGGGATGTGTGAGGGATGTGTGACTCTGCATTGGGTTCTTTTTGGCGTTGAATATCTTCTGGAATTTGTACAATAAACTTGCTTACATTTTAGGCAAAGATATCAATAGCAGGTTGCTACTACCAGGTTGCTACCACCGGGTTCTTAGTACTTAAAACAGTTTCTAACCAAGAAATATTGATTGGGTGTGGGTAGTTAAGTACTGGGCTGTGTTCTTGATCTTAGTACTGTATATTAACTGTATACCTACTAAACTAATCACAGAATTAAAATACAATATCCCTTGAATGAAACGCCCACATAAACTCCCAAACATTTGTTAATATACAATTCCTATTTCGATTTAGATCTCCCCTCAAATATTAACAATTCCTCCTTCCTTACATGTTCATTCAATTATTTTGCGTGGCATAAAAATGTGTTCAAATATCACCACGAGGAAATCTTTGATAGATTGCGGTTCGTATTGAAAATATTATCGATATTCATAAATTGGCGAGGAAGTTAATTGCAGACTACCGAATGGTGATGACCTTTTGTGCTGAATGGAAACGCAATCAAATAATTGCACGAAGTGTGCCACATTAAATTTTTATTAATCAACAAGAAAATATTAAAACGCCACAAATGAACTCACAGACCACAGCACACAAATCGATAAATCGCAGAGGCAAGAGGCATAAAGAATACAAGAATCTAGACATCCGTTATAGAAAAATGCCGAAGCGATAATTTTACAAGTGGTTACGTCTTCAATTAAACTGCGAAAGAGCCCCTGCGCCTGCGCCTGCGCCCACGCCTACGCAAATTGAAAATCATAAGAAAGAAATCCGCAAAACTAAAATCTTCTCACTTTGCCGCAAACGGCGCGTCCGCCTGGGAGCACGAGTAGAAGGAAGCATGCACAAAGTGACTTGCAGCCATGGCTAGCATAGCAACCGCATTGCACCAACGCAACGACGCAACGCTGCATGCACTTTGCAGAAGACAATTGACCTGAAATTTCGTTGCAGTCGTTTCATTCTACTCGGGGTATGCTTCGGTGTGCTGAGCCGTTCTGTGCTGTGCCGTGCTACATGATGAACTATGGCCACCTTACACACGGGCGCACACAAAGTACGCTGCGCTTTGAAATCCCCACAAAACGGTAAATTGCTCAGTCATCATATTTACCAAGCATAATGATAATGAAGATGAAGATGATCATTATAATTATTTTTATATTATTATCACAGAAATATCAAAATGAAATCGCAACCTGTAATGAATCCGCGTACTGGAGCCGGCCGCCACACAGCCCCACACAGCCGCACACAGGCGATTTCTATCACGCACTCTATTACAACAGTAGGAACCGCGGAGTCTGGCTGGCATCAGCGCTTCGTACACATGGTCAAGCCACAGCGACGAGGCTGTGCCGCATTTCGCCAGCCAGACAAGTCCGCACAGTGCGCCGCACCAAGTCTTGAGCAGACCTATTTCACACACCCACTCAGTGTGAGGCCGCATTACGTTTCGTTTGCATCACCACACGGTCCGCGGCGTCCAGTTTCCGACTGACTCTTCGCGTCTTTACTGGTTCTTTATGGCAGTAATGTTGATTTTATGACGCAGAAACCACCTTAAATTGCATTCTTTAATTTGTCTTTTAGTTAAGTTATGTGCTGCCCTGCGGCTAAGAAGTTCATGAATTTAAATCTTTTCCATTTTGAACGGGCATGGGTGGTGGAATTTGACAATGCTCTGTTCCTCTTCTTCGCTAACAACACATGAGGAAGTGGCTTCAGCGCTCCATTGCTGCTCCACACTTACGGATTTGTGGCTTAGAATGAAACTAGAAAACTTGGTTAAATGGATCTTCATGTGCTTTAGATCGAAATATTTAGAATCTGGAAAAAGCACGTATAAGTACGTAAGAGTACGTATAGGTACGTAAAAGTACGTATAAGCACAATATCGTTAAGTACTAAGTTCCTCGAAGGAATATATAGTTATATAGTTATAATTCTACTTGTCTACTCATATTTAACTCATCGAGCAGTTGCAAGAGATATCTATATTGATCTCAGAAAGTGATTTACAGATTAGGTAGGTAGGTAGGTAGGAGTGGCCGCCTAGTTTGCCAAAAGCACACTTGAGCACACATAATGGCCCATTGTGATACCACGGTATGGCGCCGTTCAAGCACTGACTAATAAGTTCCCTTACTTGGGATGGTGATAGTCAGCGCAAGGACAGCACCGGGAAAGGCACGACTCCCACATTATGTTGCAGGAAACCATCCTAATAGTTCGATGAACCTTGCTATGTCCCTAATATTAAAGGATAACAGCTCTGTCAGGCTTGTAAGATGGGGCAACAAAGGTGCGAATTCTTCTTCTGCTCAAAGATGGGCAGTGACATGATAGTCAGCGCAAGGACAGCGCCGATTTACGGAGTAATACTTGGACAACTTCTGTCTAGTGAATGGACGACTTAGTTCATGGTTCTCTTAATCCGTGTGCCAATAATAATGGATATATATTTCTCCAGAGCCATTAAGCTGAAGAAGATCGTAATGCTTCTAAAACACACAAATAAGCTGTATCTCTGTATCCTTATACAGTTGAAAATCTTACTTCTTTGATAGATTTGCACCCAAAATTGCATAATAATCACAGTTCACCTATAACACAGTTGGCTGTAAAAGACCATACATCTCACTTGTAGAATATATAGTGAAAATTAAGTATGAATAAAAAACTATAAATGCATAAATACATATAAAGAAATATAAAAATATATATTTCCTTCCAGCCACAGCTGCAAATTTTGTTCAAAAAAGATTGGAAGTTATTTTATGGATCCATCCATGTATACTCATATATTCCCTGAGGTAAAGCTCTATGGCATGCAGCTCCAACTGGAAGAGAGAGTTAACTTGATCCATGCTGGCATATGGTTTATACCCATAAACCCTTGCTCCCATCCCATCATTGGTATTGAAGCCTTCAGCATATCCTCGCCCTCCAGTAACCTGAGAACTTTGGCCGAATTTTGCCTACTTGAGAATGAGACGTTGAGACTTTGTGGAGGAATTGGAATCTTAAGTTTACTGGTAAGTAAGGAAATAATTCCCGTTTATTTCATGAGGTCTGCAAGCATGGTCCCATTATTTATTACCTTCAATTAAGTTCGACAGTGAAAGCATGGGATCCAAAAATTTCCCCAGACACAGCACTTTCGAGTCTAATATACCATGGGATTTTTCACCATTTGATAAAGCTCTTCTTCTAAAGGCCAACAACAGAAGAAGCTTTACAAATTAATTGTGTGGCGATTAAAAAGGCGTTAACAAGCAGTTTATATATTTTTCTTACATATCGGACTAACAGTGAAAACGGCCTGTTCCCACGATCCCAGCCTCATCCCATCAAACAAATTGAATAATTTGCTTTCTTTTGTCAGATTTGATTCTGGTGATGAATTACGCGTGTAAATAGTATTCGAACCCCACGGAAATTGTGTGGGTTGGTTGAGACGATGTATCAAGAAATAGCATCAAAACTAAAAATTCAAATTCTTTGAGGCATTTGTGTGCCTTCCAAAAATCTCTGCGTTTATGTCAGGCAATTAACGGCGACTTTAATACTCGTAGCAGCTTCCTTCCCACAGTTCAAACTGAAATATTCGTAATTAATGATGTTGCGCTGTGCAAATATTAGCAAATTATTGTAGTTCTCTGAAACGTTCTGACTCTATGCAGTAGAAGCAGTAGAAGCAGTAGAAGCAGAAGCAGCAGTAGCAGCAGTAGAAGCCGCAGCAGGGGCAGGAGCAGCACCAGAAGTAACGGTTTATTTACATTTGACTTCTATTTGGCAAATGTCAATGCAGTAAACTTCTTTCATTTCTTTGACATGGATCCCGAGTAGCGCAGTCATTTGTGTGAACCCTCGCAACTTGTGTGAGTACGGCTGATGGGCATGGCGCGCTAATGATGTTGATTGCGGCAGCCAGCCAGGCACACCGGCGTTCATTACGCTCTGCCAATATTTGCACTTCTCCGTTTCTTTGACTTGGTTTTTGTGCATTTAATTGATGTCAACCATTTCAGAGTAATTAAAAACACCTTTCGAATGTCACTCATGGCATTGTACCACGGCGAAGCAAATTTGTCAAGTTCGCACTGAAATCGATTTATCAAATATGCCCAGAATATTTTGCCTGGACAGATTAACCTTCCTGACACGAATACTACCAACGTTCTCATCGTATCTTATCGTATCTTATCGCATTAGCTCAGAAAGGAATTATTGTTGCTTTGCATACCACGTGTGGTATTGTCATATATTCCAAAAGAGAATAGGAGTCAACCAAGGATGTTTTTTAAAGATTTGTATGTTTCAAGAGGAGTTTTGTCAATTGTTTTTTATTTGTTTATTTGCTACAATCGAAGTTGAATCATTTTTCCGACTCCGTGTTAAGTATGCTAGTTTACGAGTATATTAAATTCTAAGGGGTCAGCTGGGAGGGTTGTTAGGTTGGTATTATTGAAGATTGAAGAGCAGATGGAAGAGAATTGTACAATTGAATACGATATTAGTGGTCTGGTTGTCTGATTGTTGTTGCTGGTGGAGTAAGTGTTGCTGGTGGAGTCAGTGTTGCTGGTGGAGTCAGTGTTGCTGGTGGAGTAAGTGTTGCTGGTGGAGTCAGTGTTGCTGGTGGAGTAAGTGTGTCAGTCTTGAAGGTTTAAGTTTGTAGATCACCAATTCTAGTGGCTTTGTGTGGCATGACAGCTTTTTCAGTGGGATTATTCTGGGTACTTCAAAGTGGCATTTCTCATTTGTTTCATTATAGTTTGGCATGCCATCATGGAAAGATTGACGAGGAGGCACATTTACAAATTATGCGATCTTAACAACTATTAGAATACAACAACCAAGGCAAAATCCCACCCAGAGTAAAAGTTTCGTAGGTTGTTGTAGATGTTCTATTGTCAGATACATGTTTATTTGCCTCTAAGTACAAAATCTATTATCACTTTTTCATCCTGAAATCCTCCGCGATCTCTCCCGGTTCAGGTGAAATTAATACTAAATAAACTAACAAATTGTACAATTTCTCAACAAATTCAATTAAGGAATTTGAAGAACAATTGGTAACAGGTAAATTTAGTTTTCAGCGGCTTAAAACTAGTTGTATTCTTTACTGCCAATAGAAACACGGTCCAGGTCACCGTTTATTGTATTGAATACACTGCAGAACTAATGAATCAACTGTAGTTAAATAACTTTTCACTTATAAACCAACCAAACAGTTCCTGAACAGTTCCTGAAACAGTTCCTTGTTGGCTCAGAAGTAACTCTCAGGCAAGGGATGGGCACTCATTGTCCCCGATCAAGGTTTGAGTAGTTCAGAGAGTCCAGTTGGCATTTGAGTAGTTCAGATAGTCAAAAGTTTAAGGAGGTCTGAAACTACTGCCATCCATATTATACCACCATCGTGCTCTGACCGGGAATCTTACATAAATCTATGCCTCCAAATTAATGTAGTAATTTTTTTAACTTTTCATATAAATTACAAATTTTTATATATTTAATAATTTAAGCGGTATTTTTTATTATTTTTAAATATAATTTATCTGCCGTATTTTTTGAACAATGAAAGTCCGACAGCTTGGACGGAGACCGGGAAGTTACAGATAAGCAGAATAATTCAGCTGCCACTTTAGTAGCTCTAATCAGTGAGAGAATTACATCCATATTGGAACATAAGGACGCTTTTCGGGGTGCTTTTATAGAATTCCAAATATGCACTGTGTTGGCATTTCGGTGGTACCGCATCACCAGGCATCACTTCAAAGCTGAAGACACAAATTGTGTAAAACTATTTCCATCCAATTTAGTACAACATACAAAACCCACTTTCTAGAAAGTTAATTATATAGCAATATATTGCTAAAATCATTCAGAAAATTGGGGTGTTCTCGTCACCTTCCACCTTTCATTTTGACGAATTTCCCAGCATTTCATTTATGGGAAATATTTTGACGTCAGCGGCCCCGTAAATGTTCATTTGTAGATTCTTTCTCTATATCCCCTGAAATTGTTTATTTAATTACGTTTGATTTAATTTTTTTCCAATTAAAATGTTGCCATATGGCTCAGTGAATATGGGATCGGTCTATAATGCAAAGGGTCCCGGGATCAAGTGCTGTTTGAGACCAGTTCAATTCAACAACAACACTTCATTCAATTCTGTTTGTGCGACGCCACCTCTAGATATGAATTGACACCTTTCCGAGAATATTTCTTAGCATGATAAGGATGCTTAATCCGTTTGGAGTTAGCTATAGAAAAACCCGTTAACTGCTCCTAAAAATAGAACGAGGACACACAAGTGAAGTGAACTATGCTCAGGCTCAGCTCGCTTGGGGATTGTGGAGCCAAATATACGAATATTGTGTTGAGCCACAGATATATGTATATTGTTTATATTATAATAAGTATATTATAATAAGTATAAATATATATGTATCTTATTAATATATGTATATATTTTTATAATCAATTCATATGCGAAACAGAATTGGGACCCGTTTTCATACATCAAATCTACCAAATTAGCACCTATTTGAAAGGTATGAGAATATCTACAAGACCTCTAAATTTAAGCAGCTTTTAATGTCTGCCATCCCGAACTATTTTTTATCACAATTATAATACGAATCGAAAATTAAAACTAAATTCGAGGATCGTTGGTTTAAATCCTGCTCGGGACTGGTCTCCAAAATGCTTCTTTCTATAAAAAAAATCCTTTTCTCTTCTAGTCGAAGCCTCTGTACCTAGTACTCATTCCCCCAGCACCTTGCACTCATAATTAATTATGGTGTGAGATATAATAATAATAATAATTATAATAATAAAGCTAAATTACTACACACATGCCTTTAATTTCTATTCTACCTTTGCTGTTCGTAACAGAAAACATTTCTGTTACGAACATTATCTGTAAATGTGGCAGCGACTGCACACTGTTACTGTTAACAGAATATGAAGAAACAGCTTTAACCAGTTTTCTGCAAAGAAAACTACTCAACTCCATCACTCAACTTCTTAACGAAACTCAATGGCAAGAATTGTTACTCAATAGCGCTCATACCAACGTGGATATGACTCCGCCCCTTTGAAAAAACTGATAACAGTTTCATACAGAGGCACTCTGCCACAAATACGCCTATAACAGAGAGACCAACAACTGAATAGTGAGCGACTTCATGTCAGCGCCTGCCTAAGGGAGACAGTCAGCTTTAAATAAAGACTCCATGCGCTACTTAAATAGAAAACAATAACAAAAACTAATATATATGTATATACTTATATACATATATACAAGCATGTATTGCAGAAACAAAGCTTTCAAATTTCGAATAAGATACTTGCCAGTGTAAAGTGGCGGACGATACTGCGACTGACGTGCTCCATTAGGCAAATTGTCACAACAGGGAATAAAGCATAAAAATGTAAACAACAACAATAACGAAGAGTACGCTTATCAGTGCTTATCACTGGCTGCGCAGTGCATATTTCTCAATCATTTTATTTTGCAATACGAAATTTGGAAACTTCCAAATTGTACACTTATAGATAGTTTATATTTTCTGGTTATCAATGAATCAATAAAGAGTGTGATTACGTAGTAAATAGCATATCTGCCGAACTATGTGTTTTTCCGTTTCAGCAATTTTAATTAATTTTAGTACGAGTATTTTGAAAATATTTAATTCAACATATTTAAATGGGTCCGTTGCAAGAGAAGTCTTATTAGACGGAATCTGATTAGAATAATTTACATTTTTTATGGAGTTTTGTGCCTGAAACAAAATTATACGTTAATGTGTAAAGAGGGCATAGATGCTGGATGGACCTATCGATGCGTCCATATATCAGTATGCCTACATACATATATGTAGTGACATTAATGTCAACTTATTGAGCTCAAGTTCGCAGTTTGGTGTGACAAATCCCCGCATATCAAACAAAGTTCCATATAAAACAATGTTTAGATTTGCTGACAATCTGAATAGTGACAATTTAGCCAGGATTGAAGGGCAAAGAGCACAGCATAACTTCAACCCAATGATAGGGTTTAATGTTATTGAACAAATATTTTAGGTAAAAAATTTTTGACAAACTGGTCTGGCAGTTAAACTTCAAATTACCCTTTGAACTCGCATATCTTACTGCGGGTATGATGCTGCGTTTATATTTTGAACTTATTTGGTTTACTTTTAAGAGGAATCTACCTAATTTCAACCCATTTTTTAACTTTTCCCTATGTGCTCGAAGTAGAAGTCAACCCCTGTTAAAGAGTAAAGAAAAGGATGTGAATGAACACCGCCTTTAAGGCAAAGATCTTGTTTATTGTTGTTTATGCTGTAAGATCAATTTTTTCACGTTTGACATGAACTGCTTCGTTTATGATGTGCCAAAAAGGATTTGAACTCTCCTTTTTTAATGAGGATGCTTTGACATCAGGACGAAAAAGTCCAGTCTCGAAAGGATTGGTCCAGTTGAACCGCTTTTAAAATTTGATTAACGCCGTTTGACATTTGCATGGATCACAAATGTTCAGAAGCCTCTTTTGATTGACATTTGACCGTTATGGAAAAGTTTTTCTGATAGCAACATGTGGGAAATCCCATGTTTTAGAAAACTAGTTTGTGCAGGAACAATCAAATAACTACTGCAAAAACCAGTCATAAATCGTTAACGTTTTCAAATGAAGCTGTGACAAGGATTTCCCAACATTTTTCCTCTTGAATAATTCCTGATTACTGACGCACCCATTGTGATGCAAAACAAAAAAAGATGAAAATTATCGAACTCAAACAAAAATACTCCACAATCAAAAATAGAACAAAAATAATTTGTTAATCGAGGCAAAATTCGGCTCGCATAGCACCCTACTTCGTCAACTCCTATTGTTGTGCTCGCAGATTCCTTTGGCTCTACCCTCTCAGTGTTGCGCCACAAAGGAAGTAATCTTAATTTTTTGTATTAATTCACTTTTTAACATCTCATTGGGTAAAAACTGCAACTGTGGCAGCAGCTACATGCAAAAATATTTGCCCAAAAAGGAGATCAAAGGTGAAAATATTGCAACAGAAGAAACAAATCGCAAAAAATGGGAGGGAAAACAGCACGCACGTAGGCCGTAGGCCGCATGCAGCCAGCAATTCACTGAGATTCAGCATATTCATTAACGCCGCAGTTAAATGGCATCCGAGCCCGTACGGAGGGGTTGGTAGGCAACGCCGCAACGTACGATCCGTAGTATGCAACAATTTTCCATGCCAGTGCATTGGCGCGCATTGTGAAAAATGGGCAAATATGCAAAAATCTGCGCTGCAGACACCGGCGCAGGGTAGCAAAGCAAACACACATTCCGACGACAAAAAGGACATGCAAAAGGACATTTCCCTCGGCTCGTTACGCTTAACGCTATTTTTACAATTTTCCCCGACTTTTGTTACGTTTTTCCTATAAAATTTCAGTGAAATTTATTTTTACAATTCTCGCTTGACAGTTTTGTAACGACATTTTCATCTTGAATTGCTGATTGGTGGTGGACCGACTCAGCGACACCACTCCTGGAAGGGTGTGTTGTTTGCGTGATGTTGCGAAAACAGAAAATAAATAAAACTATGTAGGAACCCATGTATCTATACCTAATATTCTTATGTTGGAACAAAATAATGGCCAGTAAATTAATCACATTTTTTACAGGCAACTGTGACTAATTCGATTTTTATGACTTCACATAAAATGGGACATTTTTAACAAATTTTAATTGAATTTAAAACAATAAGTGGCGATAAAAAATTATCCTTCTCTCTATAAAATGTATTCGAGTACAAAATAAACGAAGCGTTTTCTATATGAAGAAGTTTTTGTCATATGAAGGACATGTTAAAAAAAGCCCTGTATTCGTTCGAGGAGCTTTTCAAATTTTGAATTCGTTTGCAGAGTTTAAATCTTTGAATTCGAATTGTCGTATAAATTCGTTTTGCTAATAGTTCCATCACTGGATTGTTCGAAGTAATTCGAAAACCTCTGTTGAACGATTTAGCTTTAATTGAAAAAGTTGAATTTAGCATCACTTCACATGAGGAATATTCCCAAGATAGATTTAGAACAACATTTTACAACACTTCAACAAGTTTCAATTCATTCCCAATAAAATTCTTAACGACCGCAATTATCCTCATTATGCATTATCACTTTTTACTATTTTGGCTACTTCCGAGGTCCTTAGGTAAGTAACGGAACGAGGTTCACAATGACAAAAGATATAGCATAATTTGGAAATGGTTGTTGAGGACTTGTTGTTGCTGACTTTTCATTAACGCCTTAACAATCCTTCATTAGAGATAGTGTACATATTTTCACCAATACTTACAACAACATAATCTAATGTGTATTCATGTTTAGTTATGAATGACGAAAGCACTATATTGCTATATAGTATATAGGTATACAGAATTGGGTCATGATGAAGGCAAACATCGCATACACTCTCAGATGTCTTGTTGAATTTAGGACCAGAGAACACAGAGAAAGGAAAGTCTTTTTTGCTGCCAGCGTCCGTAGCGGACGCACCACGATTTTGAGTGGATTCACCACGATTCTGAGTGGATTCACCACGAATCTGAGTGGATTCACCACGATTCTCAGTGGATTCACCACGATTCTGAGTGGATTCACCACGATTCTGAGTGGATTCAACACGATTCTGAGTGGATTCAACACGATTCTGAGTGGATTCACCACGATTCTGAGTGGATTCACCACGATTCTGAGTGGATTCATCACGATTTTGAGTGGATTCACCACGATTCTGAGTGGATTCAACACGTTTTTCAGTGGATTCAATTACAACGTCCGCCTGCTTTATTTCGCTGCTTTGCCGTTTGACGTTTAAGTTTATTTTCTCTGTGTTCTCTGTTTAGGACAACGGGATGTAATAACCAGAGAACACAGAGAGAGGAAGCTTAAACGTCAAACGGCAAAACAGCGAAATAAAGCAGGCGGGCGTTGTAATTGAATCCACTGAAAAACGTATTGAATCCACTCAGAATCGTGGTGAATCCACTCAAAATCGTGGTGTGTTCGCTCTGGACGCTGGCAGCGTAAAAGACTTTCCCTTCTCTGTGTTCTCTGGTAATAACTACCAAACAGCGATGGTATAAAACATGGGAATATGAGCCTTGTGAGCGAACATCTTGAGAGCTTCCATATGAGTGGCTTTGTGGTGGAGATGATAATATGGTTAAGATGAATATAAGAGATGAAGTGCTCTTAAAAAGTGACCGGCACATATCGCAAAATTGCTTTGGTCTAGTTTAGTAGCTATTTTTACGCTTCTCTTCATAATTGGCGGAAATAATCACCATTTCCTTAACCCATTTCTAAAAATTATGAAACTGCATCACAAAAAATAGTGATATCTTGAGGTAATCCTTCTGATGCTGATTGTAAGATTCCTTCAGAAAATTTCCTTGGCTCGCACAATTTATGACAGGTGTGTAAAGCGCATTCTTGATTGTGGTCAGCAGCAGAGAATATGTTTAAGTTTCCTTTATCATTCTTCTCTGGTCACCAGCAACACGGTAAACATAGAAAAGGTGAAAGCATTGCTTTAAGTTGTTGCTAATTGGTATGAAGACTGTAATTTGCTCCCCAATGCACACTTTTGGTGCGCCATCACTTCCGTTAACTTCAACTTAAGCGCGAGTGAGGGAAATGTATACCCCTGAACCTCGGTAGTCTACCACTCTTTATACCATTCACTTCATATGAATATTAGATTCATATTCGCAGAACCAGACCTAATGACGCTGCACTACTGCAGTTATTATACTTCTATACTCGCACACAGTCATAGTAACATAAAATAATCCCATTCAATTTACAAATGGACTTTATCCTTACGCTACACTCGTATGCATTGCATTTGCAATCAGAGGTGAGAAAAGTCACACATAAAACCTATTAAAACGGCAGGCACTCATAAAGAAATATCTCTTGAACGCATTCTAATTAAGCATAACTTCCATAAATAGTGCTGCTTCAACGCATTGAAACATCGCACAGATTTTTATGATTATTGCACTCAAATAAAATTGCGTAAAACTCCTGCCACTAAATTCTCAATGTGCGAGCATCGAATGGCAATCAAAGCAAAGCGGAGCGTATTGGAGGACATTCGAAAACTGAAAAGTGATGACATTATTTTCGTATACTGTCAGTTAAGACTAATAAACTCAATTGCAAATGTTCGCTGCGATTGACAAGAAAAGAAGAAACGTTCGCCGACGTCCTTTGTTAGCAGGCTGTGACGTCTCGTGGTACTCGCACAAGAAGCACTCGGCAAATAATTTAAAACTTGTGTTAATTGTGCCTGGTTAGAAGCACATGAGAACCTAAATAAGCATAACGGTTACACAACATGGTCAACGCTGCTGTCACGGATTAAAGGACATCTGCAAGTTGGGCATATTGCATGCATTCGTCTACATCTGACATCTACGAACACGAACATGAAAGAGTGTATGTGTGATCCTTGTAAAACATCCTGTTTTTATGGCCGTCAAGCATAATTTGCGATCTAATTTTATGATTTTCTAATCAAAATCTTATTGAAAAATCTTATGCCGAAGTTTTCTTCAAAAAAACCACACCTGGACTTATTCGCAGAGGCCCGCCTTATGTTTATCTTTTATTTCTGTAGATAAGCTTCATGAAAAATCAGCCCTTTTGTGTATGCGACCGAGACAAGATGAGCCTTACTGGTGAGCTGTGCGGAGAAAACATGACCAGTGCTGACCTCAGATGACCTTGGATGTTGTTCCTCACCATTTGCATAACAGAATGCGAGTTTGTGAGGCTCAAACAAGGAAATTAGGGCAATATTTTGCTCCTTTTTTCTACAACAAAACCATGATTTTTATATTCGAGTTTTTTTAGGGGAAAATTAATTAATTTTCGTGCTTTACGTATTAAGAGATTACAAATGATTTTTATAACTGAAGAGTATACCGGAATTTTCAAACCAAATGTTCGCAGAAGTTTGAGTAAAGGTGGGAAAGTTTTGTGTCCTTAGTAAAGAATTTTTTAAATAAATTCGAATCCTACGAATTGGCGTTGGTAGTCAGGTAAACATACAGCTCCGCGTCTCCCCGAATACATGCGATTTCACAATTAAATCCATGCATCATTTCAAATTTTACTTAAAAACTCAAGCTGTCTTGTCGTAGATTTGCCCTTGAATTCGGAATGTAGGCATGAAAATGTCTTGAACTATTTTTGATGGTCCGAACGACGTCATCTGGAAGCACGAATTATATATCTTATATAGGCATATGTTAGGAAAAAGTGCCTCCAGCTAACTAAGCAAGTAATACGACTCCACTGCTGAACTCTGGGACTCTGGTTTATTTGACTTTAGCATGAATTGCAGGTTCGCAGCTACTTATTACTTTGGGAGAGTGATATAAACTCCTGTAGTAGGTAGGTTATAAATTTGTTCTCTGCTTCGTGAGGAGCTCGAATGACACTGCATAAAGTAACAAAGCTAATTCAAGGTTATCGGGTTTTATTACTACTTGAGGAATTGATTAATTGCTTAAAATTCTATGCTGCCCAAAACATGTTCTTCACTTTCATACAAAAATGCGGAATCCTGAATGCTCAGCACGAATATTAGATTCTCCAGAGTGTAGGGCATGTTGTAGCCGGTTTGTGGCTACTTCAGTTTAATATAAAAGTTATCCTTGGGAATTGATCCTGTCATATTATTTTAACAATGTAACACACAAGTATATTTAGAAGTTACCTGAATTTTTTTGCAGTCTCAATCATGATCCCAAAAGGCTTGTTTAAAATCTTCAAAAATCATATTGAAAAATCGTTACAATACTTTGATTGACATATTCGCGACACTGCAATGAGAATTAAGGTCGGCAAGAACTGAGCCTGGGGTGAATATTTTTCGATTAAGCTATCCTTGAAGGGAATAAGCAATATCCTCAGGAATATCTGAGACAACAGCATTTAAAACACGTCAGGCAAAGAGGCTTAAAACAGAGATTAAGGTATACTTCGATATGGATGCTTTGCAAATTCTCCATTTGGTATTTGGAAGGATTAAGGTGGTTATTTTTAATGTATATCTTCTTTAATTGGTAAAGGTAGGTTAAGGTTAGGTAGGAGTGGCCGCCCAGTTTGCCAAAAGCACACTTGAGCACACATAATGGCCCATTGTGATACCAGGGTGTGGCGCCGTTCCAGCACTGACTAAAAAGTTCCCATACTTGGGATGGTGATAGTCAGCGCAAGGACAGCGCCTAAGGTAAGTTAAGGTTCCTTTTAAATTTTCAGTGTCCGTAATCAAAATTATACCCAAGTAATTTTTTCTCAAGCAATTCTGAGAGCCCCTCACTAATGTATAAATAGTTCTCTCTTGTAATGCAATAGAACTGTTTAAGGCTAGCGTTAATCTAAACGGAGTGAAGTTTTGAAAGGCTGGGTAGGTAGGAGTGGCAGCCTTCTACGCAAAAGCACACTTAAGCACATACAATGGCTCGTTGTGGTAAAAAAAAGGCTAGATAGGTCCATAGAAATGTTGTGAGTATCTATGCAATTGTGCCGTATTCCGTTGCTGTGATCCTGTACAAAAGTCGAAGTTTTGCGAGTTGAGGCCGGAGAGTCGAACGCAGTGTTAGGGACATTTGTTTGTCCTTCTTTTCATAATACCAAAGAGAATATATGTTTAAAAGAGGGTTAAAGCAGCTCGTTGCCTTTCATACGTTACATCTTTAGCCTAATGACTAACCTCTGATGGGAGAAGTCTCTAGAGTAGGATAATGAACAATATTTGTCCATAAGTGGCAGTCAAATATACACAATCTTCTCTACCATTTTTTCTCTGCGTTCTGTTTATGAGTTGCTCTTTCTTAAGTTGCGAATGTGAAAAACTCATTATTTCTCTATCTCCAAAGTAAACTTAAATAAGAAATCAATTTATCAAGAGGTCATTCTACAAATACACCCATTAAGGAACACTTAATTTCATCTTTTTGAATTACCTTCCAGCCAAATTGCAAGTACAACTGTCCTACTAAATGGCAATTGTGACAAATAAAATGATGCTGCCACAACAGTTGCTACATTTTAAATTGAGGTTTGCGGTTTCGAGGGTTAAATTTGAAGAGTTACCACGGCAGCGGCCGAGTAGCATACAAATCAGTAAAGGGTGATACTGAAACTGTAACAATTCCATTCACCCAACCGCTTGCCTTATATGTAGGTTGCTAAAGTTGACAATATCTCTGATCTGAGAGTCAGAGGATCATGTTACCAGCGCTAGATTGCGATCTTCAAGCGAAAGCGGTGGCATTTGACTGTTTGCCTGATTTCAATGTCAAAAAGTTCTTCTAATAATGTAATCAAAATCAAATTGTAGAGTTAAAAAGGACATTTTGAAAGATGCTGCAGGGCTCAGAGATTATAAATAGCACTACTTTTACCATGTGGCACTGCAATCTGATAGCTTCAGAAATAAAAAATTGCACAATACTAAAAAAAGGGATAAAGTTACCGAAGAATGGCTAACAATGTTTTACGTTCCGCGGGTTTTATTGATATAAAAATCTCAAATCCTTAAAATATCGAATAACACTTGATTCTGATCATTATACTCCTAATAAAATTAAGATTGTCGACATCTGCAACTGTGGCACCCAAATTAAACTGAAGCGATTTAATCTTGGCTACTCACGAGTGTGTTGTTGAGAACAATGCCATAGAGTTGGATTTCTTGAACCACCTCCAAACTACAGCTACTAGACCCGAAGTCGAAGGTGACATCTGCCAAACTCTGCCTCTGTTAACTAACAAACAACTCATTCTCACTTGGTTTCTGGGTGATAATACAAAAACATTAAAAAAACAACACACACAAATACCAAAAATAAATTCTAAAACAAAGGAACAATATGACAAATATCGCTCCGGGGCCCATGCCCTCCACCCCGCAACATGCCTTGAAAAAGGTTTCTGCATTTCTGCATACACAAGTTATAGTAATACAAAATAGTTTAAACCAGTCCGGCACGTCTCTTGATGTCTTTGTTGGCATTTTGTGCCTTTGTTAGCATCCTGTGCAGGTGTGAGGTGCGTGCCATCAACGGTGGCTGGAGTTGTTCTCTTCTGGACATTATTAAACGCATAATAGTAGTTTTGCTCTGAATGGCACCACCTACTAATGCGGTAATGTTCTGGCTTGCCCCATTGTTGGCCAATAATAATTTCAATACAGTGATTTGTGTGCTGGTGACAGGACATTGGGACGGACATGCCCGTAACATTCTTTGCAGCCACCCCGGTGCGACAAGAAAAAACCGAGTCAAGGCAGAAGTCATTGGTGTGTCGACACCTTCCTTAGACGCGCGTACAACTCGTACAGTAGAGTGTAATTGACCATATTTATGGACATTGCAGCCTTTTATGTGCCCTCATTGTGTAAGTTGAGGCTTACTTCCTGTACCGCTCAGTTTCATGTCGCAGCGAAAGGCAAACTACACATATTTAGGGCTATCTTGAGCCCTCCCTCACCTCACCGCGCACGGGTGACTAACAAATGCTGCAAATTTATTAGCAATTGTCTTGTGGTGTGCTTTTGTTGCTGTTGTTGTCAATCTGTCCCGTTGTTGTTCTTCTTTTCGGGAAGTTTTTCTAGCACATGAACTTCCGAAAACAATTTCATGGTCATTTTGTGGGCGTTAAATTGCCCCTTTGTCTTACTGCTGACATGTGCAAAGATAATAGAATAGAATGAGTTACGAGTATAGATTTCACTTCCTTAGATTGGGATTTATTTAGTAACGATGACGTAATGACACCGACGGAGCAAAAGAATGTGCCGCAAATCTCTAGTAGCCAAAGTAGGCTTGCTAAGGTTTGCTTAATGTAAATTATTATACCCTTTATGAGAGAGAGTCCGGAGGTATGTAAAAGTTCCGAAAAGTGTACATAGCTGACTTTTTATAAGGACAGTGTTGGAATAAAGTTAATAAAGACTGCAATTGAGGAATTCCTACACTAAAATTTGTTTGTGTGAAAAGCAGAATGAATAAATCGAAGCAGTGTTCCGCCAAAATTACCCTTTGCATTGAGTAAGATTGCTGAAGTCAAATATCACTTCAAATAACCGATCATTTTTGTATCCATTCCAACATTGCTTATGCTTCTTTTATCTAAAAAACCACAATAAACCTATCAAGTCACACTTGCTTGATTGGAGTCGAACCTCATCTATAAATGAAAACATGCAAACAAATCGCTTTGATATTTTTTAGTGTAAACTGTCTCCTGCTCAGAGAAGAAAGTCATATAAATCAATATGAACTGTAGAAACCAGTGACCGGAAAATAGCTACTAAAGCGACCAGTAACATCACCAAAAAATGCAGTGCTGTAATAACAAAATCGTACAATCACAAATTAGCTTAAGTGCGAGTAAAACGTAGCGCGACAGCACACAAAAAATGAAATGACTAACATCTGGGAAAAACAGTCATTCCCTCGTACGCGTATTATTCGAGCACCAATTACAGGGAGCATGGAATATGCACACCACAGCATCCTTCGGCCTGACGATTATAAATTGAAAATTTCTCACACGCAATTCCACAGGCTCCTTCACATCTCGACATAATTCCAGTAGGAAGTCGCTGTGACTAGCACAATTAAGGCTGCGCAGCCTGATTTAGTTGCCTCACATTTTTGGAATTTGTCATGCCTGGTGGAGAAATTGTTTTTTCTTCAATTTCGGTGAGAATCGAATGTGGAAGAAATGTCCCTGTAAAGCGGAAATTAGTTTGACTTTTACTCAAATGGAATTTTAGTGGGGGAAATATGCGCATCGTGATTTAACTGGAACTCCGGTTTAATTTAATTAAGCGGTTCTTTCTAAATTTGGGCCGGAATTGGTATAAAATGAATCCACATTTGTATAATTATTAGAGTAATTTTACTATCACCATCCTAAGTACGGGAACTTTTTAGTCAGTGCTTGAACGGCGCCACACCGTGGTATCACAATGGGCCATTTTATGTGCTCAAGTGTGCTTTTGGCAAACTAAGCGGCCACTCCTACCTAACCTAATCTAGATTAATTTTCAACAATTTTAAAATATTCAAGTTTAAACGAAACGATTCACAAACTGGGCGGCCACTCCTACCTAACCTAATCTAGATGAATTTTCAACAATTTTAAAATATTCAAGTTTAAATGAAACGATGCACTCATTTTGACACCTCGGTCAGGCCACAATCCTCTCGTTTCCCAATGTCATGAGGTTCTGCCTTGAGCTCGTGTGCACCACACATTATCCTTTTATGGGCACAACAAAGCGTTGATTTATTTATGTCTTAAACATATCTCAAGGCGCGGACGGCAGGGCCCGCTATAAATGAACTGATTTACTTATCTGCTGAAGCCGAGCATGCAGTCTTAAATGAAGCTGATAAGAGGGGAACTGTTAAGAAGTGCGCTTATCGCTCGTCTTCACAAACTAAAACGAAATCATTGAAACACGAAAAGTACGATTTTATGAGTTCTGCGTTGGCTTTCAAAAATAACATTTATAATAAATTATTTATGTCACAATTTTAAGTACTGAAGTAATCAATTCAGCATTTATTTAAAATCAGGCAGCTAACAAAAAAAGATAAGACACTCAAAACTGCAGTTGGAATTTGTTTTTCGGTCATAAAAATATTCCAAGTATTAAATTTCAAAACAACTCAAAATTTGGAAACCTTCGATTTTTTCGAGTCTAGTTCACGAGCGGATTTAACCAACCTCACTGTCTGGGCTCCGTTGCTAGCCTATGTAGAAGCGCCATTCGTACATTCAATACCATATCATCTGAAAATATCTGTTATATTCTTGAAAATCGTGTGAATATTTTTTGAAGCTCGAGAAAATCGTTTAATACCCATTACCACGTGTATACCCAGGCAGGGAGGTATCGAACTACCCTTGAAATCAACTTAATACAAAATTAATTACAACTTCTTGGGTCGACACAGCACCAGCGACAACAAACAGAACAACAAATGCTTGGCTACAAATAAATATCAATTACCGTTCAATAAGAATTCTCATATTTATATTTATTGAATTATTAGTAAATATTTTATTGGTCAAAGTGACTGGTCTGGATTTCATGGCACATAAACCACCCCAAAGTGGTAAATACTCGTATGTCCTGGCAAAACTGTTTCGAGCGCGCGGAAGTGTTTGAGTGTTACCCCTTCTGCTGACATTCACACCGCCGCCAGGTACTCAATTACCAATAAAAATCTTTGAGGTACGGAAGCAATTACACGCGACCGCAAATCAATCAATGAAATTGACACTCCGTTCGCCTGCGCTGATAAATGTTGGGGTTCTTGTAAGTCGATCGGAGTATGTTTCTCTGCTGGAAGCGTTTAATTTGTCTGTTGCGGTTGAGTAAACATTTCTACACAAAACATTCGTACGAATTTATTGCAAAAGGTATTAAGAGGTGAATTGAATGTATTTTTAACCAATTGAACGGGTAAAAGTTGTGCACTAATATGGATAACACGGATTTGCTGTCACTACTGAAGCTAAAATGTCGAACAGGATATACATAAGTAGGATGATATTTAAGACTTGTTAACCCTTTTCCATATATAGAGAAACAAGAAGGAAAAACACACAAAAAATACCTCTACAAACAGTTTAAAAATGTGGTCGAAGAAAGAGTTACGACCCTGACAGATACATGCTAGGATAAGGACTAATGCAAAGTAAACCCTATAATACTGATTTTCCTGTATGTAGGTAGGTAGGCAGGAGTGGCCGCCCAGTTTCTCAAAAGCACACTTGAGCACACCTAATGGCCCATTGTGATACCACGGTGTGGCGCCGTTCAAGCACTGACTTAAGAAGTTCTTATACTTGGGATGGTGATAGTCAGCGCAAGGACAGCGCCAGAAAAGTCACAATTCCTGTACGTGGTCAGTCAATGAATTGGTGGGGTTATTCGCAATAGCGTAGGATCTGTTTCACTGTCATAATAGTATTACAATTTGTCTGCATCTTTAATTGAGATCTTATAAACTAATCATAAACATCAGAGAACGGTTCTTTAAATTCTTCCAACATAATAAGTTTACCCTCCAAAACTAGCCTACGATGATCTTCGATGAGGTGCGACTTCTAGAAACAAAAGTTTATTATTGATTCCCCTACCGAAAATAATGCGGCAGTGAGGCGAATTATTTCTGGAACACATTGAAAGCTAAAAACTCATCAAAGTGATACACATGCCAACAATATTTTGAATATTTATGGAGGTTGATCGAGTATTTCAGGCCAGGAATCACTCTCTTTACTTCTAAGCCTTCACCTCTTCCCCTTTGTCGAATGAATGAATCACCCACCTTCAGTGAAGAGGGGATGTATCAAGCCATCTGAATTCATGTTCCATAAAGGTTTCCTTATCATATTCTACGAATTTGCAATAATACCCGTACTGTTCTATACACTTTGCACAATCGAAGTGATGTAGTTGAGGTAAGTTAGCTTTTAGTCCTTTATCTCAAAATTTTTGTGTTGTTATTGTTATCTGCTCATATTTTACTAGGGCGCTAAAATCACATCTGCACACAACGCCCTCCAAGTTTGACTCATCGTAAGTAGTAAAAATTTTATTTTATACGTATTTTAATAGTGACGGTGGTGCAGCAGGGAAAGTACGCGTAGCTCCAAACAGGAGTCTACAAATGACACTGATAAAAATCAGGCGCAAAATCATATCGCATTCCGCATTTCCTTCTGTACCTGCGTGCATATCCAGGAGCGACAAACACAAAACCCTAAAAGTGTTCATTAGCTCGCAATGCGATAACGACAAAACACGCAAGAAGCAGGCAAGAGCAACTTTGACCACTGTGGGAGCCACGAGCACTAAACTGTGGGGAATAAAATTTACATAAGCGCGATTTGTTGCGACGTGTTTTTTGTAATGAAAACGGACACACACGGGAGTATCAATTGTCAGCGATACTTTATTTGGATACACCGAAACCAGCTCCTGGGATTGTGCTATTAAAATATTGACTATATAAGGCTTGGTTGGTAATTCGAATACAGAAAAGGGTTCTTCACACAACTGCATGCAGTGCACATTTGAGTACGGAGGCCGCGTGGTGCAAATGAATTGCAAGTAAGTATTGTTTCCCTTCCGCAGTGATAGCGGATATCGCGCTAATAAATACGGGAAAATGTATGCTAATTTATGAAATCGTTCTAAAGGCAAATTAAGCATAAAATACTCGTAAGTATAAAAGCAGGAACGACATTTTATGCAGTGCCCTAGAGCTGCCAAGGGTCCCATATGAGCAACTTCTCCCCTTCAGTCTTGTTAATTCTTTGTATGTTGGATAGCGTTGAAATGGGAAGTTGGGGTATATTCAGTTTTTTATTTTTAGTTCTGGAAATAAATTGAAAAATTCCAAACCGGATTTTGATTGTGAAGATTTCCTGGACATATCGGCATTCGATTGATATTGAACTCTTAATTCAAAGTTCACGGTTCGAAAGTTGTTGGTACACTTATTTAACCAATTTGTGTAAGTTTACTTAGTTCCACTTCCGAAAAGGCCAATTTGTTCTTGTTTGGTTTGAAAAGTTCTTTAAATTTAACAAGACGTAAGGAACTCTGTGCAAAAAGAAAGATTAGCTCCATCAACTGCTTCATTAAAAGCTCCAAATGGCTGGACCTTTGAAAGGAATGGGACCTGCTGTCTCATGCGGTATCACAAAGGGTCAATGTTGTGCGCCGTTCGGGTGGCCGCCTTACCTACCTACTTACCTAGCACTGTGCATGAAGCGTTTTAGAATATTTGCTATTGAAACTTGCATTTAGCGCCGTGATTGTCCTTTCCTTCTTCAAATAGTTGGTAAGGATGATGCCTTGCGAATCCCAAAAAACGATGGCTATGACTTTTCTGGCCGTTGGACCCTTTTCGCCTTCTTTGGAGTGGGTTGTGGTGAAGTCCACTGCTTTGAAGTGGTGAAGTCCACTGTATTGAAGTGGTGAAGTCCACTGTTTTGAAGTGGTGAAGTCCACTGTTTTGAAGTGGTGAAGTCCACTGTTTTGATTGTTATTTCATTTTTAACGTGTAGCGATGGATCTGAGTTTCGTCAATAAGCACGAAACGCCGTGGGAACTCTTTCGGACTGCGCTTTAACATGTCCAAACAATGCTCCAAAGTTATCATGCGATTCGGCTTTTGCTTCACTGTGAGTAAACGCGGCAGTCATCTCGCTGATAACTTTCTCGTACCCAATTTTTCGAGTGGGATATTTTGTGAGCCTTCAATTGAGATATTGTACATATCTCAATTGAAAGCCATCTCTCACCCGATGATCTGCTAACACCCGATGATCTGCTAACAGGATGTCATGCATTTTGTTAAACATATCCTCCGTAGTCACCTCAATTGGACGCCCTGGGCGCTCTTCATCAAAAACAGACATTCGGCCACGCTTAAATTCATTAAACCAATATCTGATGATAGTCATCGAAGGTGCGTGGTCCTTATAAACGGCATACAACTTCACTTTAACACGTCTTCCCATCCAAAACCAGAAATCTAATCACTGATCGATATTTCTCTTTCTCCTTGGTTGGAAACAAACATGAACTGGACTACTTTCCACAGCTGTCAAAACAAAACTAATCGATAAATTTATCTGAAATTTAAAAAGCCATCGTTTTGAAGATGGCAATAAATAATGGCATACACATTTGGCGTCAGAGATGCCATCAGTCGCTAAACACGGGTACTTATCATACACCCCTCGTAATATTCAATTTCTTACCTTCTAAGTTAATACATTTTATGTATCCTTTTAAAATTTAGTTAGTTAGCGTGTTAAATGTGAGTATATTTATAGACAATACCCCAGGAAATAATTTAAAAGAGTCTAATCACACTGTAGTGGAGGACAATTCACAACTGTTGCGACTTCCTGTTGAAACCAGAGTTCTTCCGTATTGATATTATTTAATTGGGGCCCGAAAAACTCAATAATCTCAATAATCAATAATCATATATCTATAGCGCTCTCTATTACCTCTAACGTTCTGGGCAACCTCATTTTTGAAGAAATCTGTTCCAATTAATTCACCAGCTCATAAAGTATACCAAACACTGAATGCTTGACTTTGTAACAACGTCTCAATGATGACTTCATTGTCTATGTTTATCGCCTTAGACAAAGAAGTCATCATTGAGAGAGGATTGAGACTTGGAAGACAACATTCTCCGAGTTATTGCTGATATACGGCCCCAGCTAGTAAAGAAATTGCTCGACTACACTTTATTCCACCCAGTCGGGGACTCTATATATCATATCCTACAACCTAATAATAATGGCATGGTAGGTAGGTAAGAGTGGCAGCGTTCTACGCAAAAGCACACTTAAGCACATATAATGGCTCATTGTGGTGAATAATGATGATGATAATGGCATATAATTATCCTTTCCAATTAAACCAATACCATGTCCATTGCCACGATTTTTTGTACATTGAATTTCATTTTAAAGTTCTATATATTCTTAAAAAGCACTTTATATATGTATCAAAGTAAAGATCCATTCTTCACTATCCTATAAATAAACAGTAATCTCATTCTGTCATTTAGTTTCGTACTCAGCTATTCCAACACACATTTAACTCGTTGAAGTTTGCTAAGTTTTGAGAAACAATGCACTCGACTTCACGCATCCCAACCATAACTGGATCTGACGAAGAAAGATCGAGTAGATTTGATATAAAAATTCGCCACCATGTGTGATACTTGTCAAGACATAATTTCTATTTTTTTAATTTTTTTCTACATATATTTATGTATTGTATCTTCTAAACTTTGACTAACAATAAGTAAGCATAATTGAAACAAAACTTCAGTCAAAACATTGTACAAATCATTGTAAATCAGCTCGAAAGAACAAGAAAAGAGTACTATCTACCGAAAAGGTGGTATCTTTAGTCTTTGGGATGCGAAAGTAATTTAGATGATTGACTTTTACTTGACCTTTACTTTAGAAAACTAATCCTCTAAGTTGAACTGACGAAATACGGATTGATTTCAATCAAACAAAGCTAAAACTAAACTAAATGATTGAGAACGTCATTTAAGGAAGCAACAATTCGGGTTTCAACCACCATATTTCGAGAAAGGTTGAATGAAAGCTTTCCTCCGCGTAGTACAGCTCTTTCATCCTATATCATATAGCAAAGAATATCCTCATCTTTCAAATAAATAGGGGCATCACAATAGATCTTTCAGGTCGCAGTGTACGAGTATAACACCCTTCTATCATATATCAAAGAATATCCTTGGCATTTATACACAATAAATTTTATCAGTGTATACTCGGGCTTGCATTAGCACCCTGCGGTCGGCAAAGTAGTCGTTAAATTGAATTATTAAAAATTATTACCGCTAAGGTTCATAGAAACAATGGGCGCTAAATGGAAACAAACCAACGATTCTGCAACACGAACTAAGGCACACGGCAAACACCTTCACTGACAAATTGGTGCACGACTCAAAAACACCGACCAAAAGCAGTTAACTGCGGCGAGAAACGGAGAAACTACAGCTACATACGATATGTTTATTATTTACGATCGCCAAGTTCGGTTGCTTGGTTGGTTGGTTGGTTGGTTGGTTGGTATTACCAAAGCGGACTTTCCAAAATAGCACCAAGCAAGCGAATCGTTGCAGCACAGCTCGCCCAACAGCTAGGCTAGCCAAAGCGATCGATGAGTACCAAACTATGCAAATGAACCAACACAGAGAACAGTTAAAATAATTTTTACGACTTGGCAAATTGAAGCAGAACCAACACGAAATATCCGTCCCGAACGTGGATGGTTTCGCAGGAGGTCAGAAAGGTTAAGTCCGCAGAAAATGCAAAACAGCGGAAATGAATGCAGCCAGAGAGACAATTGCCTAAAGCAGACGCAATGGCCTAAACTGGAATTCCGAAACCTGTATTGAGACTAGCGGACACAGGATCCTTCGGTGAATAAAGCACACGGGCTCGCCAGTGGTCAGCCGGCAATGCCCGCTATCGAGCTCAATGCAAGCACAAACTCCCTTTGGAGGTGACATATTGTGCGTTTATGCCGCGTGTCAAAGGTCAAAATAGCTGAAAATTTCTCAGCATATTTACGAATTTTAATGCGAGTTCGTTTCAAAATCCAGCTAAATTTATAAATTCTATTCCACAAAAACAGGAACTGCGTTTTATGTTGAACGAGTATGTTCGCAAGTACTGAATTTGAATAATACTCGTAGTAATCTAGCACAAAAGCGGACAATATCAAGTTAGTTAGTCCGACTTCCAACTTCAATTCCCACGTTCATCATCCTTCTCTGCTGGTAATCCCAATCATTGCTCCTTAATCAATTAAAAGCCTATAATTTAATTTCTTCATATATAAATTGAATGCTAATTCCCAGAGCTGTGCAGTTCCTCGTCGCTGTAGAAGCCAACGCAACCTTTCAGACTCTTTGGCGGCTACATCTGAAGGCGCTCAACAGCAAAGACCACCCACGGCATGCGAGTGTATTGCAATTTAAAGTCTCTAATTGAGCAGTTGCGCCGCAACACGCGGTAGACGCGGCGAGCAAAGACAATTTTAACCATGATCGAAGATCACGAGCCACATAAAAAATGCATTTGCTACTGTGTAAAATCACAATGTAATCATTATATTTAAACAACAAAGCCAATTAGTCGGGAAAGAGGGCCTGCCGCAATAATTCCTCCAAACGAATTGACATTTGGCACAGGGAGCAGAGCAGTAAACTTGACATTTCAATATGGAGAATGGCTGCCAGTGATGAAGTGTGGAAATAAAGCAACACCGACATGGAAATGTAATAAAAAAGTTGAAGTTGCAACAACAAAAAGCCACAAAAAGGGGTTAAGGTTAAGTTGTGCTGATCCATAAAGGCAGCGAGCGGCTTCTTTACCACGAGCATAAAAGGTGTAAAAGCAAGGTTTGCGTTGGCCAAATTCATCATCCGAGCAGATTCACTCATAAAGCTAACTGTGAACTTGTGTTTCCTTTGAGTCTTAACCTACTTCGGTGCAGATTGACAGCTGAAGAGTATGAGTAAAGCTACGCAATAGATGGGCAAGAAACAGTCTCTTGACTTAATTAACTGTTTCTGGACCAAAAGCAAAACATTTCCTAGTGACTGGAAAAGTCATATGGGGTCATTTGTTTTATTTGCTTTGCTTCAGCAAGAGTCACCCTAATTGTTATCTTAAGAGTAAAGTTGTGAATTTGATTGTCACTTACTTAAATCACAATATCACTTCCGACGCGACAACCATAACAACATTAGATCTTTAGCCCTAAACTCCTGGCTCCACCTGCGCGTTGAGAAAACAACCTGTCCTCCTATGCTAGACATTGAGTGCAGGAAACACATCCACGCCAACTACTCCGGATATGCGCTTCAGTATGGAACTGAATTTCATTATTGAACCATTTTCAATCTCCACTTTTTCAATCTCCACTTTCTTCTGCTTGAGAAAGTTGTGGCTTCGGTTTTTATAAGGGCCAGAAAAGGAAATTTCTTCAATTTTCCCAAGGATATAAAACTACGCACTTACTTGCAGCACGACAATCAATTCTTCAGTGTGCGCCTGCGTGCATATTGGCTGCCACAGTAATTTGAATACCGCGAGAAATTGTGCTCCAATTGTGACAGCACACACACTCACACACACACACACACACACATAAATCCGTAGGGACACAAACACGCTCGCCCAAATCTCAGAACACGAACTGGAAACAAATTTGTTTAGTCTCACACTTTTTCCCATAATTTGTATGATCGCGTCGATGATGATGTACGCGGGCGCAAGGTTTTCGTGCAATCGAGGCATTTGTAATAACGTTGCCGAGGGAAAAAATTAGACGATTTATGCTTAATTAGTATTTTGTGGCATTTGCGTGTACCGTGTAGCTACGAGTGTATCCAATTACATGGGGGAGACAACTGCGTACAACTTAAACGACCTATTTACAGAAGGACGAATCAATGTAAGTTTACAGGATGCACCAGATTATTAGCCTTAGCGTCAGAATGTACTCGTACTCGCTGCTGTTATTGATACTTTCTTCGACAGGGAATTTAATGCAAGTTTTAATTCTGTTTATGATGGAACCATTTCCTAAAGTTTCCATTTCAAAAGCAAGAATTAAATCAAATATCCTTAACAACTGCTGAAAGTGCACCTTGCAAGCACTCATGCACTCATTTATACACACACAGCACATGCTGCGGTTTTCCTGGGAACCTTTGCTTGAATCAATTCAAAGCAAAACCATAAAAATCACGCTAAAAGTACGCAACTACAAATTACGAAAGGAACAAGTGCGGAAGGACCTTTAAGGGTGTACTCACGCCACCACAGCAAACAAACAGAATGACGAACAGGTCATTGGAAGTGATCGTGTGCAGGAGCGTTCAAGTGTAGAATTACAGCAGTGTTTGGAATAGACATGCACTCGTATACCTGCGTGGTAGAGGAAGTCAAAGTAGGCTGGCAGGGCATTTAGTGTAGGATATGAGCCGAGATGACCGACCGCAATGTGCAGTGCCTTCAGCGTTTGCATCGGCTGAAGTGCATTTGTCGAAAATCATGGCAGACAGCAGGTCCTCTGCGGTTGCAGCGACATGTGCCCTGTGGTTTCCACAAGAGAACAAATTTCATATCATTTCTGTTGGAAGTGGAAAGTTGCTTTGCGTGTCGCTGCGATCTTATTTTGTATTGCGCACTAAATACTTCCTGTCGAAATACAATACACAAATACATAAATTTCATAATAAACACTCTCGCCACCCCTTCACTTGGAAAATAGCTGCAGATGAATCGAACAACTGCCTCCAAATAAAGTAAATTCCCCTCTCATCGGCAACGAACAAATTGACTCGACTTTTGGCGCTTCTGTGTTTGTGTTTATTTTTGAGCCCCTGGATTAGAAGAAGAGTTCTTAATCACTGTTGACGCGCATAAGTTTTCGACTCTTTGTCAAAATTCGACTTGACGTGTGATATCTCCACTACGATTCTCACTTCGTCTTAATTTGCTGTGTTTTGTCAGACCGAGCGTAACATGATCACGAGAACACGTCATAACAAAAAATTATCACTTTCCTGGATTATTTAACCAGGAAATTGTGGGGGAACGGCTTAAAATATACCATGAGGATATTGTTAACGGAATTGGGGAACTCAAATTTAAATGCAGAGAAAGGTTGATTCTTCGGAGACGTCTATAGTAGGTACTTTTATAATAGCCATGTTTGATTGGCGAACTGAGTTCTTTACTTTGGGGAACCGAGTTCCTTAAAATGCAACGAAGTCACTAGAAAATTGAGAGCACTGGTAACCAATGCTGGAAGAAAGGATTTGAAATTCGTGTGGACTCATAAATGAAGAATTCCCAGTCCGTAGAACCTTCCGACCCTTGAGTTCTTTCCGTTATTTTTATAACAAACTGCCCACATTAAAAATAATTCATAGACATTGAAATTTCAAAAACATATCACTTTTGATATCTTTCCTTGTTCCATGTTCTCTTCATCTACAAACCCTTCAAAATTTACTTCCAAAATTATAGATTGAGTTCCCGGTTTTAACTCCTGTCTGTGCTCCCTCCATATTGAAACTTGTAATTCTTAAATATTACTATCGAAGTGTGAAACTAAACAAGTCCGTTGACACTCTAATTGCATGTACAGAAGTGTCGAATAGCGAACTGGTGTGGTCACACTGAAGCTATTTTCTTTCCTACCTATCTATATTTCCTTGGTCATGACTTGGTTGTCTAGAGAAACCTCTTTCCAACATATAAGAAGGATAGTAATTGTAGATGTTGATCTAAGACATGAATTGGTTGCAGAGAGAAGCCTCTCTCCAACACATAAGAAGGATAGTAATTGTAGATGTTGATCTAAGACATGACTTGCCTGCATAGAGAAGCCTCTTTCCAACATATAAGAAGGATAGTAATTGTAGATGTTGATCTAAGACATGAATTGGTTGCAGAGAGAAGCCTCTTTCCAACACATAAGAAGGATAGCAATTGTAGATGTTGATCTAAGGCATGACTAGGTTGCATAGAGAAGCCTCTCTCCACATATAAGAAGGACAGTAATTGTAGATGTTGATTCTAAGGCATGACTAGGTTGCATAGAGAAGCCTGTTTCCAAGACATAAGAAGGATGGTAATTGTAGATGTTGATCTAAGGCATGACTTGGTTGCATAGAGAAGCCTCTTTCCCACATATAAGAAGGACAGTAATTGTAGATGTTGATTCTAAGGCATGACTTGGTTGCAGAGAGAAGCCTCTTTCCAACACATAAGAAGGATAGTAATTGTAGATGTTGATTCTAAGGCATGACTAGGTTGCATAGAGAAGCCTCTTTCGAAGACATAAGAAGGATAGTAATTGTAGATGTTGATCTAAGACATGACTTGGTTGCATAGAGAAGCCTCTTTCCAACATATAAGAAGGATAGTAATTGTAGATGTTGATCTAAGGCATGACTTCGTTGCATAGAGAAGCCTCTTTCCAACATATAAGAAGAATAGTAATTGTAGATGTTGGTCTAAGGCATGACTTGGTTGCAGAGAGAAGCCTCTTTCCATCACATGAGAAGGATAGTAATTGTAGATGTTGATCTAAGGCATGACTTGCTTGCAGAGAGAAGCCTCTTTCCATCACATGAGAAGGATAGTAATTGTAGATGTTGTTCTAATGTACTTGCTTGCTTTGGTCACCCTCCCTTTAAACTGCCTGAGGGAGTGTTAAATATGATGTATAGTTCAGTTCTCCAGATTACCTGGAATACTTTCACAGACACACATGATCATACTTTATTTAATTAAATTTATTATTTTTCTTTATTTTCTTACGCCATAATGAATCATATCTGCAAGGATGTGTGAGATTTTGGAAGCAGACCTATGATTCGCAGAGGAACTTATGTAGACAAAACAATTATGAGACCCTATTCTTGGGGAATTCGTACTACTCAACGCAACTATTTTCATTTATTTTCATATAAACAGAGGTATTCAATAAACAGAGGTATTCAATCACAACTCCGCTTCAACTTTGTTCCCCATTTGTGGCGACTTTTTGGTGTATGGCTTAAATGACCATGCTGCGCAAACTATCCTTCTCTTAAATGACCCTGTTACTTATAGTATCCTTCTCTCACACTGGGGTACAAACATATCCTTAGGACAATTTTTACTCACTCCACAGTCACTGCCAATCATTTTACTTTCGTCGTTAGACATTTGCCGCGTTTCCCAATGTTTTTGTTCTCTTGTTTTCTGTCTGACTTGAGAGGATGTCGTGTCGCAGGTGGTTTATATCAGTTCCCAAATATTTGTTCTGCTTACGTGCATTGCCGTGCACGCTACGCACAAACAGATTTGGACTTTTTTCATTATAATTTTCTGCTGCCAGTTACATGAACATAATTTTATTGTTTCCGGATCAAAAGATCACTTCCTACAGGATACGACAGGATGCAGTGGGGGAGAATTTATATGGGAATAGTTTCATAGTGAGTATGTGAGTTTAATTGCTTGGGAAATTATTCAAGTCCACGATTGTGGTTGTGGCACTTTTTTTCAGACCACGATTAGGTGCAAATTTATTGAAGTCTAGACTAAAATGAGCGATAAATTGCAAGCGGTATCCCGTCTGGGCTATACTAATGAAATAGGACTCCCGCACTTCTTTGGTTTAGTGGGTGATTCGCTTAGGCAGATTACGTCTAAAGCCATAAAGTTTACACACAAAATACCTAGAATTACAAACCTAAATCCGGGATATGGCCACAACGCATGTGGCCGAATGCGAAGGCGAAAGTTTCGACATTTGTCAACATGCGACTAACCCTTTCGCTGGCGAAATTTTCGCAAACTCTTTCGCAAACACTATCCTTGCCGGCTGTGAGTAATATCCTTTAATGTATGCTGTAAAATAGATAAGCCATGTGAACTATTGCAACGAAGATAAACAAACTGTAAAGGAAAACTGCAAACACGCGCAACTATAATATCCTTGTGAATCCCTTTAATGGTCAGACGGGCCTGTATTAGACGACAGGAGTTCGCTTGGCACAACGAGACACTGCCGTCCAGTCCTGTACCGAGGACATTACACACCGCTGCGCTGGCTGTGTGCTTCAAATTCGTTTGTACACAAATCGTAAATGATATCCCGTGGCGAAAGGATTTCCACTTTTTTCCATTGCATTTTTCGCTACGCTCACTCAAGGGGCCATTGTGCTTGTGTGAATTTGCTTTGTGTAAATAATGCCGTAGCGCAACCCTTCTTCCTTACACCTTTTGTTTATGATGTTCTGTGTCTTTGCCGTGAGTTTACAGGCGACTGTGTTGATAGAGATGATGGGTGTTGATGGTGATCATGACGCCGTTATAGTCTACAAGTTCATTCTGTCGCGCGGTTTGTTAAGATAAAGAAGCATTTCGTAAGGATATAAATATCCCTGGCTTTGCATACGTACATGCCAGGAGAACTTTGCATTTCTTGTGTTTTATTTTGTTTCCCTTTATGACTTTGTCCTCTAGTGTATTATCCTATTTATCATAATTTTTCAATTTAACAAAGTACACACACGGGCCTCGCTTAAGTCCTGCCGAAATCAGTTGACTGAGTGTCCCAACCGTTGTTGGCTTTGCGCATATTTCGCCTTGTTTTGCATTGTCCAGTTGCCTTTTATACTCGTATCAGCAATTTTTGCATTTTCATCGATTCATCTTTCAAGCTGCCAAATTGTTTGCTCATCGCGTCATTACTTTAGCTGGCAACTGCGACGTCTCCTGTTCCCGTGATTATTAATGACAATTTTGACACTTTCTCTTTCTCTTTGACATTTGTGCAGCTGCGCTTGGCGTTATGGTCACTATGCTTCAGTCGAGATGCGCATAGTAAACTTATCCCTTATCCACTGAGCACATAGAGGTCAATTGGGTGTCTTGATATGTGGACTTCCTTTCCTTTCATGGAAATTTAAATAAAGAAGTAATTATGTTTACCTTGGCCAAACGGAGCCGTTGTTATTTACCTTCACATCTTAACACACGAGCAGTCACGATGATAAAAGTAAGGGGGGCAGTGCAGCAAATGCCCAATGCAGATAAATTTGGTCCACAGCCGTTGATAGTTCAGATTCTGACATTCGGCTTTATACCAAAGGTCAATGGGCTGACTAATTAACTTCTGCTGATGTACAAAGTTCAGGTAAGATCTACTTGATGGTCAGCTTTAAAAATGTCTCCAATGTAAGCTACTGTGGGTGATTGCCATTAAGAAGGTAAGGCAGCCGCATCGCCAATAAACGAGTGATGCCACTTAGACCACCAGATGAGTCCGTTGTGAGCGTAGGTAGGTAGTTAGGCCATTAAGAAGGATATTAAGGATTTGTATGTGAATTTTCAGAATATCTTGTGGAGAGTTTTTTAAGTTACTTACAAAAAGCATACTCCACACAGTTTATAAGCTGAACATCGAACTACCTGAAACTGTTATATTCCATGTCTTTTAAGTCCAACCTCATTCACATACCCAGCACATACCTTTAAATCACCGATACATATGTTAATTAACCCCACAACGTATGTAATTACTTGCTATTGTCTTAAAAGACCATCTTTACACACGAGAGAATCACAGTTCAGAACTGACGTCAAGCATCCAAGTCCCAACAAGATGACCAACCGCAGCCTAACAAATTCCAACGTGAAGTTTTGCATGAAAAAACAAACGCAAACCCAAGCCAACACCTTTGCCAAACCAATGTCCCGTTCACATTAAAAGCAGATGTCTCTGAGTGTGGAAGACGCACACCCTTTGCCGGGCTACCCGACCCGACCCAACCGTATGTCCCATTACGGAACTCACGTTTTTGATTCCGAATCCTTTCGCCCATTGTGGATTGTTTTCCTTCAATTTGACTACAAACCATAATTTATTCTTTCAGAAGTGTTAAAATTGCTGGTCAGTCTCACAATAAGCACCACGTCGAGGATTATTGATTATGCAAAGTTGCTGCAGCAAAGACAACAGGATGCATGAGGACAGCGGCACCAGAACAACCAGAAACAAAAAGCGTACAGAATCGAAACTGACCATTAGGAATATTATCAAAAGGGATGAAACGCGCACAACACTTAAAGAGAAAATATTTGCCAATGCTAAGGAATCATGAAAAAGGATTATAATTTTTACCTGAAGGACATCTTAAATTACGCTCACTAAGTTCGCCAGTGTGCTGCCTTGCCTCTAAGCGTGTGTTTTGAGTTATTAGAGAGATAATAGTTTTTGACATTAACCGTTAGCAAAGACTTCACGAAAAGGAAGAAAGGGACGTAAGGAACTACATTTAAAGGCAACCAACTGACCACTTGTGAGTGAGTGCGTGTTTGTGTGTCCGTTGGTATGTGCTGCGGCATTAATGCTTTTCCATGGTTAATTATTTCCTAGACCGTGTGAGAATGTGCTGCCCAGTGGGGCAGTTATGACAATGTTCGCAAACTGTTCGTAATGTGAAAGTGTCCAGCGAGCTGCTGATCGATGAGTCCGAATTAAGATGATAATTAATGATTGTTGTGGTAAATTATTTAATGTGAACTTACAATCGGAAGATTAATCGTGCGCCCTGAAAAAATGGGTGTGAATTAGTTCAAGGAAAATTACGTCGCTCCTAATTGACAGAGATTTGAAGAACAGTGAAAAGAAAAAGCGCGGGAAAAACGTAATCAGGGTTAAACCTTAAGTATCCATGCTGTGATGACTCTATGATTATTATACGTGAGGATATGCTAGCAGGGCTGAATAGTTTCTTATAAGGTTCTTGAGGAGGAGAGAGATGAATAAACATGTATCATATAAAAGATCCATTCTTCAGTATAATCACATTTCATGTCTTTCTGGGAATTAGTTTCATGCACAACTAGGTTTGTAGCTCGGTAGAGTTCGGTAACTTCTGAGTATAAAGTCACTGATTAAGAAGGATAAAGTAGATTTCATGTCACTTGACTTTGGTTCTCTTATTACACAGTGGAAATAAAACCTCAGTCGAACCAATGGCAAATACGTGGTAAACTGCCAACAAAGGAGACAATGACAAGTCTGATCTGTCGGAGAGATATTGCTTCCAGTCCTTTCGGAAGCGAAAAAATGTTGATTAGTAACTCCCTGAAAGAGTCCATTACTCACCTGTTGTGCACGTGTCCAGCTTTGTCCAGAAGGAGGTGCACTTTCTTAGGCGACTACTTTCTGGACTCCTTGGGAGATATCTAAAAAAAAAAAGATTAGCTCCATCAACTGCTTCATTAAAAGCTCCAAATGGCTGGACCTTTGAAAGGGATGGGACCTGTTGTCTCATGCGGTATCACAAAGGGTCAATGTTGGCCTAAGTGCGCCCTTTTCGGGTGGCCGCCTTACCTACCTACCTACCTACCTGAAAAGGGGAACCCCAATTAATACATATTACTACGCACCATTTCTAGAACAGCTTTAATAAGCGGTTCCAGAGAAAACATCCCGGTTGTAACGGGAAAATTTCCAACTGCTTGGGGTGAAAAACTGACCAAATACTGTTCCAACACCAACACCAACACCTTCACTATGCAGCAGAAAACAGTTTTTCAGCTGTTTCCAAAGTTCAAATCTGTCTTGTTCATGAAACGATATCATTTCAGATATATTGTCATCCTCGTTATTATAATTGGATATTATAAGAATCTCCTGGAGGACCATTTTTTGGAGAGTGTAAAGAAACTGGTGAGGAAGATTGAACAGTGTGGTCAGCTTAGGGGTGCTTAAGTCGCAAAATGCTGTAAGGGACTCAAAATATTTCTTATCATAGTGACAGAAGGACTTCTGCAGCCAGTTCTCATAAGTGCAAACAACGAAAAATCTTACTAGAATATAAAAATATATCGAAATTTAAGAGATAGTTGATCATGGTAGAATAATTAATGAACCTGATTGGGATGGTCGACGATATAATATTGTAAGGTAAAGCATAGAGAGGAAGGTTGTAATCAAAGCTATTGTAAACGCTACTAGGAACACACGCTACTGTCAGTGAAACATAACTATGATTCCCTTTGAGCCTTTGCCTTTGTTGATAACGCTAACGCTAAATTTTCTGAACTACTGCTCTTTACTTGTGGACATTCTTAGTACCGATTGTGCATAGGTAGGTACGTAGGTAGGAGTGGCCGCCCAGATTCCCAAATGCACACTTGAGCACACCTAATGGCCCATTGTGATACCACGGTGTGGCACCCTTCACGCACTCACTAAAAAGTTCTCTTACTTGGTATGGTGATAGTCAGCGCAAGGACAGCACCGGGAAAGGCACGACTCCCACATTATGTTGCAGGAAACCATGCTGATGGGTCGATGAATCTTGCTATGTCCCTAATATTAAAGGATGCCAGCTCTGTCAGTCTTGTAAGAAATGGGAAAATTCTTCTTCTGCTCAAGGATGGGCAGTGACATAAGAGGTGGCAAACCGTCCTCCTCGAAACCACAGCCTCGGCAAACATCGTTTGCGGGTAGGCGATTGTGCGTAACTTTCGATGTTTCCATATTTAAGATATCGCTGTGATATATTGACGCAAAATATAACTGCATCGTTTTGACTCCAAAACGTACTCAGCCAAGTTAGTGACCAGCTCCATTTGATGGGTACTTTCTCGCCTTCACAAAATGTTATCTTTCTTGACATGTAAACGCCACACTCATCCTTATGGCGGTCATGCAATGGTGCAATTTTCTCCCAGACGCCATGTCACAACATCAGAACAGCTCTAAAACGAGCTTATCTGCTGCGCTTGCCATAGACGAGCAGAGGAGGAGCCATCACAAGAATTCGGTCTCCTCTCGATAATTTCTATAAATTAGCACTCAGCAGTAGCCGCAGTCGTGATAAGTAGCATTCTTAGGAAACGGCGATAAGCGAGGTCACGTGACCCCGTTTCAATTTTCTAATCTCGCTTAGAGAGTGTCTGAAAAAGTTGTTGCTATTCGTATTTTTATTCACTTTTGTCAAGCTGTCATTTAATCATGAAAAACAAGTAAACAAATTTAGCTGAGAAATGAAAAAGGACCAAGAGCAGCGAAAAGCAGCAACAGCAACAGCAACAACAAAAAACTAATTAATGTTATTTTAAAGAAATTATTATTTTGCAATCAACAACGGAATGAAAACAATAAATTAACAGCGAGCGAGCTAAAAATAAGCAAAGGAGCTGCTCTATTGTAGACGCGACGGGGCTGGGGCCGGGGGTCGGGTTGTGTGGCTGTTTACTTAAGCGGTGTAATCAGTTTAAAGCAAAAATAAGAATAAAAAACTAAAAACAAATGAAATAAAATAAAAACAAATGTATTTAAATAAAGAGAGATTTTTATTTTGATTGAAATGGAAATGAAAACGTTTTGTTTTGTTAATTTGGTGGGACTCGCGGTCTTTTGTTGCTTGTTAAATTGCGTTGATCTGCAATTGAACTTTTGTCCTGTTCTGCTGAACCGAAAGTGCGACGATCTTTGGCGACATCAATTTTGAGGTTGAATTGTTTCAATTAGGTGTGGCATGATCCCACCGAGGAGCAGATGAGATTAAGTACATGAGTGTGCGTGCCTAGTTGTGTTGGCTGCCGCATGCCTCTCTCTGTGTTGCTGTTCCCTTGCCAGTCTCTACGCATTTAAATTGTTCTGAATGTGCAAAATAATCAACATTTTCTTATTATGTGAATGCAAACAATTCACGATTAAATAAAATGCACTTTATTAGATCATTTCATTTTATGAGCACGGGTATTTTCAAGCAAGTCACCAACAAATTTTGCGACCAATCAAAATGGAAAGAGGCTCCATGAGAGGACAACAATTGAGGAAGAAGATAACAAATGAAAATGGGAAAATGTTCAGTAGGGGAAACTGCCATCTTCCGCAAGTGAATAACACCGTAGTCATTTGTATCGCTTGCTGTAGGTTAATGTGGGAGGACAAGAAGAAGAAATGTATCTAGTTTTCAATTTCGAACATAATTATCGCCACCAAAATTCAATGGAACATTGCATCACCACAACAAAAACCATGTCCGCAAACCTCGTACGGCAGAATGGCGTTCAAAATAACCGAATCATCAAACGCCATTGGTATAGGGCACTGGTAGACTCGTAAAAATAGCTCATCAAATGTGCCCGCAGCATTTGTGAAATGTGCTCATCTCTCACAGCAAAAACCCCAAGCAACTCAATGACCACTTGGAAGAGACTGAAAACGCTGCCATGTATGCAAAGCACAGTGATGGGTCTCAAGTGCTTAAGTATTATCCTTTTTTGTGTGAGTGCGATTGTTGATTGCTCCCTTTTCCTTTCCCGCCCTCACTAAACGATTCTATGCTTTTTGCACTTTTTTTTCGCTGAAAAGGTTCGACGACATTCGTTTGCCTTCCAATGAGGCAGCCGGCAACTCGAAAATAGAAACAACATCATTATCCTGACGAGGCTCAGTAACACTTGAGTGTGTGTATAAAGCGTTTAAATGCGATTTCGCTAAAGCCGCTGGAGGACTGCAGCAAGGAGTGAGTGGATTGTGTCATATTAAAAAACTGTTTTGTATTTATGACATTATTTCTTTGTATGTGTGCATATGTGTGCGTGTGGATGTGTGTGCGTGTGCATGTGTGTGCGTGGGCAGAAATACTCGTATAATTTTATAAAGGCGGATTTAGCCATAATGATGAGCTTAAAATTTATGCTGATGAAATTCTTAGAATATACAACAATGGTAAGGATATTTATACCCTACAACCCTTGGTTTATTAACTGCGAGCGTATGTTCATAGCGGCCAAAAGGAGATCTCACTTCCTTGTTGGTTTATTCAGGGCACAGCTTAGTTGTAAGAATGTCAGTCTTATGGAGGTCGCTTACTGTCCGATATAGGTATCCATGTCAGTCTTACGGAGGTGACTTACTGTCCGAGATAGATATCCTGAAGTTATATTTTCCTTCTAAGCGAAGAGTTTAGTTTATGATAGTCACTTCGTTATTGTGGGAGGTATTAAAAGATAACGCATTGTTATGGTTCCGTGATATAGTGCTAATACTATGCTCGTAGGACTGAAACCCTTCCAGGTTTACGAGGAACGCTTGTATCTAACGATCCTTTTCTTGTATCTAACGATCCTTTACTTGTATCTAACGATCCTTTACTTGTATCTAACGATCTATAACGCTTGTATCTAACGATCCTTTTCTTTTTGAGTCGAAGATTTTAGTTGCAAATACTCAGTCACCCAAATCATTGCAGACTTGTATCAGCTGTTCATAATGAAAATACATCACTTCCCAATAATTTTTGGGGGATTCAACTGCTTCATCCATTCATGTCTTAGTCTCGAAATCCCTCTCGGAGTCTCGTACATGAATACATTACATTCGAGGATGTTTAATGCTACTATGAAAAGTTTGCAATCTGGTTTGTGCAGTCATCCTCCTATAACGCAATATTCTCATTACAGGATGCAAAAATTCCAAAACCCCAACAAGCCATAACGCGGGACTCGTGAAATAAGGTTTTCATATGGTTTTCATATGGCGAACTGGTTGTGTTATAGAAAGGTTGACTGGGTGTTCCAACTGACATTCCCTCTATCTCTTAAGAAGACACAATATGATATGAAAGGTTCCCATTTAAGTGAACATTAATAACTTCTGAAAACATAGGTCTCATCTACCAGTGAGTATACTCGTACCTCTCATATATATTTAAAAATTAATACTTTTCACAATGATGTAGGGTGTCTCATAGTCGTCTTAGCCAACTACAGATGTACACATACAAACAAGTAAGGAAATCTGAAGACGTTTCCTGTTTAAATGCATGTATTTGATTCTGCTTAAATTGGATTTCATGGAGTAACGCTCTTCAGTGTTAAGTGTTGAGCGATGACTGCGTTTGTATGCAAAATGGCAATCTCCTCATGTGCTCTTAAGCAGCACATAATGAAAAAGCATCCTTTTGTTGGCTATAGACAACGAATAATGCGAGCATTATTACATACGATGGAGGAGTTACATGTGAAAGCGTTTGGAGCGCCATAAATGGACATCTGCCTATAATTTGCCTAAAAATTATCCCAAATAACATCTCCACGAATACAATTTGATCAGCCACGTTGTGTTGTGAGTGTCTCTTGTTAGCCCTCGATCGAATTGCCAATCCTCGCCAAATGTGAATATCCCTGCTACTTCCCCCGCTGCAGGCAGGCGAGCAAAAAACGCCATCACTACTGAAATGTCCTTCTTTATTCCTGCAATATCTTCACAAGATCACCGCTCAAGCTGTGCTCATTAAACGGTATTTTGTGGCCACTTACAGCGTTCTACACGCCGCAGCATCTGTCTAAGTACGAGTGTGTATCTCATAGATGCATCTTGTTATCTGCTCTTCAGTAGTGGCGCCTTTGTGCGCCTTTGTTGTCAGTGTCCTGCTTGTGCGGCTACCATATATCCATCAACTTTTGTTGCGGATATTTTGCGTCATTTGCGGTTGACTGTGAGCGCATAAAAGGGATTGCTTCCTTTCGATTTTGCATTGAGACAAAAGCGGCTTTTGTGTTTCCTCTACAAAGTATCGCTTGCACATCTTGTGTGCAACGCCAGCCCACTGCTCGCAGTTGTTGTTCCTATGAGTGGGTTCTAATGTTATTCTAATACTTAGGCACAGCTTGCATCCCAGCGTCTACACACTTACCGCACATAGTCCTCCCTTCTATGAAAGGTTCGTGGCTTCCACATAGCGTGGGATTTTCTTTAACGAAAGAACTAAAAGAAAATTTTCAATTTATTATCAAATTTATATACACGGTCATACATATATCTATATGAGTAGGTAATACAATATACGAGTATGTACTACAAAGTAAGGTAAGAGGAGTCATTAATAAGTACCCAAGTTAGGCTAGAGAAAAGTTTTTTTGTGCAATATTTGGATCTACTTTACTATATAGTTTCCTTGTAGATCACTACATTTGGCCCAATAATTCTTCAACTTTATGGAGTCCTCCAATAAACAAGATTTGTTGGACTCTAAAGAATGGCTTCAGTTTCGGCTATGAGCTCTTTGTTCGATGGGACTGCTCTCCACAGTGTCAGCACACGCGGCAGCCACCTTGCCGATAGCTCTGAGATGTTGAAATGTTCAAGTACGAGTAAAATATTTTGCACACGCTCATATGAGAAGCCAATGGTCTTAATAATATCTCCAATTTTCAGTCGCCAGTGTGCCAGAACGTTATCATGTGTTTTTCTTTTTGGCAGACTGGCCAGAATGGATCATTTCCTCCGAAGTCAACTCAATAGGTCGACCTGGATGCTGTTCATACAGAATGGATGTAGGACCACGCTAGAATTCATTGATACAATATCTTATGATTGTCATCGAAGGTGAATGATCCTATTAAACAGTAACCAATCTTTATTTGATTTCATCAGATGTTTTCCCATCCAAGTAATGGAAGAATTAATGATCTACTCTAACAATATATTGTGATATATAGTGTAAAGATCTAACTAATTGTATATATACAATATGTGTATTAATACTTTTATTTCAAATATTTTCTTGAATTCCATATCAACCCATCTCTATTTACAACAAATGAAGATCCATCTCTATCTCATCTACAGCAAATGCAGATCCATCCAGAAATTGCATGTTATTCTGACTTCCACAAGGTCAAGTTGGCCACGTGCTCTTCTCAAAAAACGAGATCACTTTTATTACACCCGTAATTTGTGAAAGAAATTTCGATGAAAAATTGTGAAATACTCAAAAGTGCTGAAGTCACATTCCGAACACATCCCATCTGAAGATATCCGAATATAACAAAGAATCAAAGAAAACAATGAGATTAACCCTTCAATATAAACATTTTGATCTTCAGATGATGATCCCAAAGGCAACAATGGCAAACGACCGCAATAATTGCATAAACCAACGAATGCCCTCATTACAGATGTAGAGGAGCAGGCAAACAAGATCAAACCCTAAACGGGTTAAATATCAATTGGCATCAACTCATTCTTGGCCAGGAATACGGTCCACGGAAGCTGACAACAGGTAGGATCACTGATTTGCCCTAAATAAAAAGTGATACATGACAAATGCTTGAATAGGGCAAACGAGAGAGTTGAAGAAAAAACCAAACAGAAAAGGGATGCTGACAGGGCTGAGAAAGCCGCGGAAGGGTAGGAACGAACACGTTAGAGTCTGCATTTATGAATGGAGTGCAACGTTCGCTGCCATGCGGCCACGCATGATCGGCTTAAGTGGCGCATTGAAAGGATTATGATCTCGATTATGGATTCCTCACAACAAAAGCAACACAGAATCGTTCCGTTTCGGGCGAGGCATCCTGCTGCGTGTGCGCATCGCGCACTCTTGTTTGTAGTTGCGGTGCGTAGTTCAACTTTTTTATGTGTGAGTTTGTGAGTTTTCCAAAAGGGCTACTCTCGAATAGATTTTGTTTTTCTTCTTTTTTTTTTAAATAAGCGATTAGCATGGCAATCCGATTGTAAGGATGCTTTTCTATTTTTTTATTTTTGTTACTGTTTGTGTTAAATGCTTTTGTGTTTAGCAGTTTATGCAATGCGGCAAACCGCTTATGAGGGTGCTAAGCGTGTTAACAAGTGCCGTTCTTGTGTGGCACATTCATAATATGGCCGCAAATTTCCCACATTCAGTGCGCTTAAGTTGCCATTGACAATGAGGGCATGAGTGCCGATTGAAGAATGTGTCTTTAAAGTGCTTTTTAGAACGCGTTGAAGCGCGACTTTTTTCTGTTTTGCCAAATCGCAGAAAGCCTCGTTTATTTATTTTGTTAGCACATATTCTGCTCATTGAACGGCCCGTGCGCCCTTCACTTAAATTGCCAACACTTTCGGTAATTCTCATATTTACTTCACTGCTTTTGTTGACATGGCAATGATTTTTACTTTGCGATTTTATTAAAATTGCGTATGCTGCAGGAATTTAAATGAGGGTGGACCTAGGGATGAAGAGTCATTATGTCATTGGATTGGGTGTTGAAGATCATGAAGTCGTTGCTTAGTTCGTCACAAAACTATTAGCGTTTCATTTTAGACATGCCAGGTGTGTATTCAAGCTATATCCTTTTCTCCTATAATTCCTTGCATACTCGTAGGGAGTATTTTTGAGACTACGAAGTGACATTTCATTTGAGTTCGGTTGGAACAATCATCACATAAATAATGACAATGGAACAGAGCTCGAAACTATTTATGTAGCAGAGTATTTTATTTAATTATTATTATTATTATTATTATTATATTATTCCTTAGAGGAGTGAGTACTAGCTACAGAGACTTTCGACTCGAAGAGAAAAAGATTTTATAGAAAGAAGCATTTTGGAGACCAAGCCCGTGGCAGGATTTGAACCTACGACCCTCGGGGTGTTATTTTATTTAAAAATTGTATTTCTATATAGAACATTTTCCTGAGCTTGTCAGTAGATGGATAAATTGATAAATCACATTTTGGAGTTCGTAAAAGCACCCTTACAAAAAAAAATATAACCGACAGGATTCAGGAAACATTAATGTGGATATAAAGAGTACTTTTTAAGAGACTCATTGGCTCTAAATTTCAATACACTATATTAACAAATTGACGAAGTGGGCAAGTATTGTGGATTATTCGATAGATTAGCAGAATTTTATGGCATAGAATGTTGAATGAGTATTTAAAACACGCTTTCGAGTCATCCAATATGCGATAACACAAGGAATAAATTCATATCCTGTAATCTTTCTAAGGGTTTCAGCCAGTACTTTGATTACCAGCCGTCTGTCGGTGACTATGTCGACATTTGAAAGACAGTTACAACTGCGGTCAACTTAGACTTCCTCCTAATGTAGGGAAGAATCACAGAAAGAGGCCTGGCAAATATTTGCTAAGCTCGAAAGTGAAAATATGTTTACTATAGTGGAAGATTCAATTAAATGGGTTAATATTGTTTAACTTTAAATTAAAGCGGTGAGAGAAGTTGAGGTTTTTATGATATTAAGAAAGAAAAGTGCGAAATACAACAGATCGAATCACGCTACTTTATAAAGGTGCTGCCAACAATGTTGCGGATCATTGTAACCAACTGAAGCTGCGTATTTGTCCTCAATTGAGTGGAGCAAGTTTATATCCTCAATTGAGTGTGGCAAGTTACTACTTCATACATGCTTTGCTATTACCAATTTATGCCTTCCATTTAGATATATGCCTTACATTTAGATATTTGCCTTACATTTATATATATGCCTAACATTCAGATATATGCCTTACATTCAGATATATGCCTTACATTCACACATGTTCTTCGATTCACTGAACGCTAACGCAATTCTAAGGTTTCTAAAAATGAAGTCATGCTCTCGTACGTGGCGGTCATTTAAGTATTCAGAACATAGGCTTTACATACAACATATCTTGATACAAAGTACAATTGTCCTGTTCCTGGTTAAGTAAGAGTACTGTTTCTATTCCAAGATGGCGTTTTTTGCCGATTCGGAAACCTGTTTGCTCTAGTACAAGCACCCAATACTGGCCGCATTGCCTAATTGTATATGAAAATTGCCATTTTCTATTTTAGGGGTCAACAGGACACTCCCCTCTTTAAAGCATACTTAGCAGTCGTCGTAGTTGCTGTCAGAAAAGGCGCGCAGAATTAATTTGAATATAAAAATCATTAAAAATTCAGCAAAAACTCGTGATCCCCGCTGCGTTATGTACTGCTCACGCTCGACAACAATGCTCGTAAAAGCGCAGATTGTGAGAAGAAATGTCGAAAAGTACGGTGATGACCTCTGATCTCTGTGTATGTCCCGACTGCGAACATAGCACAGCATATCAAGCGAAATTACGTGCGTGACTGACCAATACGCTGACCAGTTGGAAGCTATGTAAACTGACCACTATCCTTGGGTGTTATCCCTTTTCTCAAGCTGAAGAAAAGTGCAAAACCCGTTGTCCATTCGCCGCTTCAGCCAGTCGCCTCGTGTGCGCGTATGTGTGCTCATATATAACTTCCTTCCCGCTTTTGTTTCCGCTTGGAAACCGTCCAGTTTGAGGATATTTTTTCTTTAAAGCTATTTTGAAATCTTTTCGCTGTCGTCTTAATGATTAATAAAGAGTAATTTATGAAAATAATCTGTTTGCACACAAATATGGAAATGGACATGGACGAGCATGGGTACAAGAGTATGTAAGTGCGTTTCAGTTTAGCGGGTAAGACGGCAAAACTGCGAGGCGCAGTAATGGCAATGCTTGTCCTACATTATTCCAGGTGTAATTCGACGCTGCAGATTGGCCTGTTGGGCGCTGTTTAGCAGCACTTGGGGTATTAAGTTGCCTGCATATAAAATGTACGCTTACACAATGACTGACAAGGGCCAATAATAAGGTTGTCAATCATATGCGCCAGTATTGTGAAGGCATTCACAATATATACTCTAATTAGCTGGGTAATGCGCAATATTATCCTGCGAAATCCGTATTAGGAAATTTTTAAATTTGGAGTATGCTTGCAAATGATTTATCTTTAGTATCCTGCAAATTCAGTCGTTTATTGATGAGCCAGAATGCATCGCTCATCACATGTTTCGGAGGCTGGTGAACTCAGCAGGAGGCAGGACCAGAAAAGACTCAAAAGTTAAGCAGGCTAACATGGTCATTTGACTTTTGTAGATGTAGATGGAATCTCCAAGGAAATAGAACTTTATGAAATCAGCACTTTGGGTTTAATTTATTCCTGAACTTTAGTAACCAAGTGAGTACAGCAGCCAATATTTTCAAGGATACTAGCTGAATTTAATATATTCGAATGCAGCTGATTCCCTCCATAAATCGGTCGTGTGTTTACGTGAATTCAGAGCTCGTTCCATCTCTCGTTGATGTCTTAGATTTCGGCTAATAATAATGCCAAACAAATCCCCCTCTCGTTTTTTAATACGATCTAATCAGAATGGTTTTGCTAGCGTTGCGTAATCTGACCCAGAACATTAACCAAACACATCGAAAAAAGGATCACCACAACTACAGTACTACTCCAGCAAGGGTGAAAGGGGTTTATTATGTTGAAAATGCTGCAAATATGCGCGCTCAAACAAAAGAAAAATTAATAAATTATGCATATCGGTACGCAAAGGACGACAGAGATTCATTTGCGTCATCAGTCATGTAGATGAGGTAATTATTAAAAAAGGAAAACAGACAAGCACCATTCGAATGAGTAACCGAAGGATAAGTGAGCGCTGTGGGCCAGCATATCATTACCAAGTACTGGCGCTGTTCTCGGAAATACGATATTGAGCAATTCCATCGGCCTGTGGCAGAATACGGCGCCTGTAGCTTATTAATTTAATTGTCACTTTCGGAATTCCTGAGTTCGTAACGCTCAGTGCTGCTCTACTCGCACCATGTCTGGAATGCTCATCGCTGGCGTCGAGAGGTGAAATTTCAAACCGAACTCTTCTTTGCGGTAAGGTACGAGTACGTATGTTAATTAAAAAGATGCTGCATAGAAAACCATCAATTCAAAGATTTTAATTTATCGCTTTTTGAGATACTTTGACTTTCACACACCCAACTGTATCCTGGAATTGTTCAGGGAACTGCAAAGCAATGAAAATAATAACATTATCTTGAATTTTATTAACTATATTTTTGAAAATCTGAAGAATTATATTAGAAACTAAGTCCTTCGCCTCGAAGATAAATGGTCGAAAGAGGGGTCTCCTGCTATAATGGCGAGTATCATTTACTTTACAAATATTTCAGAATTCATACATTCTGCAAAGAACTAAAATTAATAATAATAATAGTTGAATTAAAAACCTTCCTTTATGGGCTCTATCAGCAGTATTTGTCGACAGTGGTACTTCGATGAAGCCAATTAACCAGGCCCCTCGCCGATAAAACTGTCCCACCAAATAACTTTATTAGACAACTTACGAGTACTTATTTCCTTAGTTGTGATGTAGAAACTTTTCTCTCATTTCAAGTGCTAGAAAAATTCTTTAGTAGTAGAGATGCCTTGTTTTAGAGCAGTCCCGAATACGTACGTCACTTTTGCACATTACACGCAGTAGCAGCAGAACTAAAAATTCTCACACAGTGAGTAAATGTATCACATGCAGTCATATCCGGATGTTACATTCCACAAATGTTGAACAACATTCAGAACAACGTGCCCCATTCATGCGGCACAATGCGTAGTTGAGTCAACGGCGGCTAAGATAAAACAAATTAAAAACAGAAGTACAAACGCAGGTTCGAAATAACATCAGGTAAACCAGAGGCATAGGAACTGTACGAGGGAGACACAGAGATGTGCCTGTGATAAACTACAAGCATAATCGCACACATTGTACTTGCGTACGTTCCTATGTGTTTATAGCCGTAAGTACGGATGTGCACACATGTGGACAGACGTACGAGTACTGCCGCGGTTGGGTGGAGACCACCAGGCGCAGCAGGTTGAACTTATCTTTGGTGAAGGACAGATCTGAGCCGCCGCTAATTTGGCAGTAGAATCCCAGCCAAGTCGGTGAAAATTTGCAAATCGTGAGAAAATTGTCAAACGGTGAGTAAAGCCATTATCGAGGGAAGCGGGTGAAAACTGTATCCAAGAGCAAATAGAAATAATTACGAGTACTTCATCGAGCACTCCACAATATGCACAAATGAGAAGTCATCCGAGTTCAGAAAACACTTTTAAAAAATGTCATAAAATTTTGTTGTCGACTTTTTGGAAATCTCAATTAAAAATGTCGCTGACATTACTAATTCAGAGGTAAGTCATTAAAAAAAGGTTTTATTAGTTTAGTTGGTGTTCGGAACTAAGCTCAAAGGCGAGAAGATGGTAAATGTTATTTAACCCCAGACCGGATACGTCAGCTTCATTAGCTTTAATAGAACCGCTCGCGCTTTTAATAATAATAATTAAGAAGCAATTAAGATGATTGTTGTTGTTGTTGTTGTTGTTGTTGTTGTTGTTGTTGTTGTTCAGTGCACTCCTATTTAAAAATATGCTTAATTTTAAAGCCAATTCCTCTTCGCTCAACGATCAGTTACTGTAGGATGCTATAATGGCCATTTTATAAGTAGTGGGGTTGAGAGGGATAAGGCGCAGGACACTTTACTGTATTATTATTATTATTATTATTATTATTATTATTATTATTATTATTATTATATCTTACACCATAATTAATTATGAGTGCAAGGTGTTGGGGGAACAAGTACTAGCTACAGAGGTCTTCGACTCGAAGAGAAAAGGATTTTATAGGAAGAAGCATTTTGGAGACTTTGAACCTGCGATCCTCGGGGTGTGAGTCTAGCATGCTTACCACTAGACCACAGAAGGCGGCTCACTTTAGTGTAAAGAAATTGCTATCCCTTGAATTATGAATATCCGCAAATCTTTATTCCGAAAGCATTTCTTTACACAATTTTCTCTCAACTGAATGAATGTAGATGAAACTTCCAGAACATGATATTGAGGTTTAGGATATTACGCGTAGTCAACTCTATTCTCCTAAGGCGAACTGGTCAGCTATTCCACCTCATCACAAACTGCATCAGCACAACAATCTCTGTGCTCACAGGACACTGATTGATTGGTAGACATGCTGAAATAATAAGGTTGTCATTCAATGGCTTTTTTAGCAGTTCTGAAAAAGAGAAAGAGTCTGCTCTTCATTTGATATGTCAATGGCCCCTCCCTAGCTAGGATAAGGTCAAATAATCTTCCAAAATTAAGAGGAACATAACAATGTTTTCCCACGCGAAAGATGGAGGAGTCGCTCCGGTTTCTTATAGTATCACAATGACCCTTGAAGTGTGCTTAAGTGAGCTTTCACAAAGAAGGGTTTCAGTCTAACATAAACGATCCTCTATTTCCTAAACACTGATGTGTTCGAGTTGAAACTTTCAATACATGAATGTGGACCCTTCGTGGGCGTAGAAATGACAAATAAATTTTGTTGAAATTGTTAATCCCTTATATCACAATGAGCCTTGAAGTGTGCTTAAGTGAGCTTTCACAAAGAAGAGTGCCACTCTAACATAAACGATCCTCAAATTCTAACCACTGGTGTGTTCGAGTTGGAACTTTCAATACATGAATTTGGAACCCTTCAAGTCCACGTAAAAATGAAAAATAAATTTTGTTGAAATTGTTAGTCCTTTATAACCGTTTCTCTAAAGAAAGTTGTTCTTTTTCTAATTTGTTGGTCCTCAAAATTTAAAAGCAGAGCAGAACTCATCTTTGCTCTAAACTGAAATCGACCCTATTGAGAATTGTCTCAGTTTCAATTAACATTCTTTTGGTACATCTTTGGTTGGTTTTGTGTAATTAACCAGACTTTAAATTCCTGTGCAATGAGCCCATAAAAGCATTACACTCTAACAATCGGTAGATATATAAGTAAAGTTGTTATAAATTGATTTCTCATTCTCTCAAGTAGATAGAGTACGATTATGTTCTATAAATATGTTTATAGATCTAAACACGCAACTCAACAAACGCTTCCAAAGTGCTTAATTCGTATAACCCTTAGTGGAGATTTTCATTATTCATTCTTCGTATGTTGATATAGAATTTCTTATGTTTTCGTAGTGTTCGAGATCGCCTGCATAAATATACGGCGAAGCTCAGCCACACTCAGTGATAAGGCAGATCAATAAGGAGCACTCTTGAACAACGCGATGGCGTGTGATATAAATTCTGAATGCGTTGACATTGTTAATGGCAAATATAACAACAACAACAACACCCCATATCTACACCCACATTCTGTTGTCTTTCTTTTCATCAATGCAATGATCTAAAATTAAGTGTAGAATTGTAGATCAAAGCGATTGTTCCGACAACTGGGACTGAACATGGCAAAGGTTTTTCCTGTTTGCCGTGCTGTGTTCTTGTGTTGCTATTAACTTTAAAATTCGGATCGATTAGAAAGATAATCACTCGAAGAGGCGAGAGCGATAGTGTGAAGCTTTAGGTGGTGATTTGAAACTGCGACGCCTGGAGTGCAAGTCTAGCATACTTACCAGCAGGCCACGGAGGATGACATCCTTCTATGGTATACTTGAAAAAAGTGTAAAATTATGATAAGAAGTTTGAGCAATTCAGGTGTGTTGGTAATGCCCGAAATGAAGTGTGTTATTTGCCACTTTCTCATGCATAAACCTCACTTTCTGGGCCGACTTATTAACTTCGTTCCATATAGTTTGAGGCAAGGAAATTAAACTTTTTTTACTGATTTTTATCTCATATTTTCTACGAGTATATAAACAGAAACGTGTTTCTTACACAATAAACTTGTCTCGTCTATACTTGAATATGTTGCATGTACTCTTGTTTCATTACATTCGATCTTTAGTAATATACAATTTGATTGAATTAAGTATAAATTATGCTAAAACAAGGTGAATGCAAGGATATCCGTGAATATAGTAAAAAGTAAGGCAACCTCACAAATGGCTCCCGCTGCACTTATTTCCAGCAGAGCACAATTACGAGTGAATTTTCCTGAGGGAAGTGCAATTCGGAGATTGTGGTCGGTTCGTTGCGCATCACCGCGCCCAAATAAAGCAAAGGAAGCAAGGATTCTGAGCACGTACACTGTGTACACAAAGAAAAATAATAATTTATAAATATGTATATAAAGCAGAAAAATTCCCATGCAAGGATAATGCGCAATTGCATATTGCACCCTCAACTGCAGCCACTGACTGAGAGGAAATCTCACCAGAGCACAGCGAAAGCAGAAATGCATGCGAGGGTGCGCGATAACTTAATACAGAGTATTGCCCGCTGCTGCAGTGGGGCACGGACGAACGAACGGGAAGCAGTTGTGTAATTTACCGCTGCTGCGGTTTGTTATGACAAGCGACAACTACTCTGTGGGTGCAATATCCTTGCTGGCTTGCTAGCTGCGGCTGATTGAGTGAGTGACTGGCTGGCTGGCTGGCTGGCTGTGAGAGTGACTGTGCGACATGACTGACAATTAAATGACATTCAGCGGAAAATAGTTGACAGTGCATGCAACATCAAACACGGCTGCTGCTGTTTGCGTTCGCCGCGTCCGTCCGTGTGAAAACATGACTTTGTGATTTTTGTTTCTTTGTTTGTGTTTGTTTATGTTGTTGTTGTTGTTGTTGTTGTTTTTGTTGCTCTTACCTGCATTGCGGTTGTTTGCTACAGGAAGTTGTCGTTGTGCAGTAACAGGTACTAATAACAAATGTGATTTGTTTAGCGTTATCTATTAAAAATGTGTGCTTTGTAGTCAACTCTTTTCGTCCGCGTCCAGGCAGGTTGCGCTCGCCATAACATTATTAAATTCACAAAGGATTTTCACGCTTTTTGACGACAGCATTTCCAGATGACAGTGAACAGGTGACAAGCTTCCCTCTGTCGCATTTGAAGTTAAATGTACTTCAACAGATATTGTGACTATAATTGTGTGTTTGTTTCTCTAAAATAAAACGAGTGAACAATCCAGAGGGCAGTATTCATAGGGAGTGGGCATAATAAATCGAAAGTCGCGGTGCTTTAAATCGGGAGTGTACATAGGGAGTAAATAGGGAGTATGAAAGCTCATCGATTGAGTTATATAGCAAACATTTTATACTCAAAGGTGGGTTGTCAAATCTTCATAATCTGCTGTGCCTCCTTTCTTCATAATCTGCTGTGCATCCTTTGCCTAGTACTGGAGTAATAATCATGAATGGCATCAATTCGACCTCCTCTAAAATCCTTTCCCTGGTAATAAACCAAACCAAAATGAATGTGCTGACTCGAAGCTCCTCAAAAACATCCTCACATCGGTCCCGCTGATAAAAGGATATGTTCGGTGAGCTGCGACTTACACCTCTACTGCACCATTAGTGCCACCATGACACTGTGAGGCCTCACTAAGTTGCTATGATACAAATACTGATCCGGTGACAACGCGTATTTCAAGCTACAAACAAAGAAGTCAACACTGAAGCATATTTGACAACTCGCTCCAAATTATACAAACGCACATGAAAGCGGGCTCTCCAACGCCCGCGCAAAAATAAAATTGTCGTGCAAAAGGAAATCAACTTTTTTCATTTCCTTCTCTTTATTTTTGTCTTTTTGGTATAAGGAATATTTTTTAATTTTGTTGACATTTCTGGTGCTTTGAAATCGCAGCCCAGAAAGTATGAAATGGTTGCTCCTTTTTACCTACCCGCACACATTCGCACATGGTATTCGCCACACCAGCCGCCACTGGATACAACCACACATGTGCGGACTCAAAAACGGAAGCGGATCCTTTGTGCGCGGGCGGTGATGTAATCACGGCACACATACGCCATGGAATTCTGTCAAAGGAACGCATTTGCTGATACAAACAAAAAAAGGAAAACAGAAAATATGAGGAAGAAAAAGTAATGAAACGGAGAAAGGAGCAACCGAGCGAGGTTTCTGTTGTCGTTGACTTTTTAAAATGAATTTTCAATTTAATTTCTGTGCCACCACTCCTCGTCTGCCGTATTGTCCTCATACTTGACGCATGCCTGACATGTCGTGACGTTTGTTGTGCTTGTAATGTGGCACCTAGTGATGGAATGTTACGGGCTGAATGTGAGGAGCGGTGGTGTGACTGTGCGTAGTACGCATAGTTGCATTCATCTGCCCACAACTGCGTCTGTTTGTAATATTTGTGCACGAAATTGAACTGTCACAATTTATGACATTTCGATTGTCTCGTGACGGATCGATTTACACACGGTCTTCTATGGACATATTTCCAATTTTCATTTTCTCGCAAAAAAACTGAGGCTAAGCGGATTAAAATCCTTAGATCGAGATTGGAGAAACTACGAAAAATAATTATAAGACTCCTTTTTATCGTTAGGCAGGATATCATTACTGAAGTTGTCAATGATCAAATAGTGTTGCCTTAAACAAAGCTGTGATAATTGTTGACAACGATCGAAATTAATGGGCCGAATTCGCATGAAAAGCAGAAATCAGAATGCCTCTTTTCATAGCAAAAATCTCATGGTAGACCCCCTCCCCTTCCAGGCGCTCTGCATTAGTTGTCGTACGAGTAAATCACATTGTCAAAAATGTTTCCCAAAACGAAATCTGCTTAGCGTACCTAATCAAAAATATTTACTTCACCTTCGACGTCTTCACGGTCGTCGGCCGGGCCGGTCTATACGAGCATTTGCCGCATTGTCCTTCCCCGTTACAATGCAAAATTTAAATTTGTAAAACTTATGCAAAACGCAAACAAAGTGGGAAAATGCGCCGGGTATGTGTGTCTGTGCTCCGTGCCCCAAATGCAAATAGACGTATTTGCCACACGAAGGTGCCGGCAACATTTCCTTCTTTCACTTTTCTGATTGTTTCAAGGTTTTTTCCCTAAATTCTATCAGGATTATAGCGTATAAATTCGCACATTTTTCACAAATTTTGTTTGCTCTACTTTTTCACATCATTGTTGCTCTGGAAAAGGTACAAAAATGATGCCTGTGCGCCAGTTAGAGGGTTCAGGTATTGAATCACACACATCGAGCCCGTTTTTGCTGGACCCACACAGCTGGACATACAATTTTAGCATGCGATTGTGAGCCGATTTGCATTAGTAGAGTTTCGCTTTGAATTATGGCTTTTACGAATAATTATGAGAATGCATGTCGAACGGTGGCTCTTTTTCGTTCTGCGGCACCGTGTTAGCACATTCTTTCAATATGCTTTTTGCATAGTGTCCTATAGGATCCTTACAGTATATATGGATAGAAGTGAGTAAGCATTTCGTCCCGTTTCGTGCGCATTGGATTTGTCAGAATAGGGCGTTACATGTAGTAAATTCAAGTTATTGTACCTAAAAGATAATTATTCGTAGAATTCAGGAAAATTTGTGATCTTTTCATGGCTCTCTGATGTTGTTTATCATTTTACTGTTGTCAACTGCTGAAAATATCAGACTAAGAAAGACCCGCCGAGCAGCGATTTGAGTTATATAATACCAGTACCGTACTTGCAGCCTTATAAATAACAGTGTAAGATATAGATATATGATAGTAGCCTAATAGTGCTGTAGGTAAATCTATAGTGCTGAGTATAGGCAACCCCAAAGAACTATTTGAGTCCAATAAAGACGGCTAATGTGCTTTGCTGCTTGTTTCTTCCCAACCAAAGTCAGGCGATTTGATTAAATTTCGAATCTCCCCTCTCTTCTTTTGACTATATAGATAAAGCTCTCCTTAGAAGAACGACTTAAGTGTTTTGCAAGACTTTTGTGTTAGTTTCAACCACCACAATGACTGCGTTGTTCATAGAGCTAATTCAAGTCGAAATAATTGCCTGTCCCATTAAATTATTCTCTATATGTGACCTTCTCCGAGAAAAGGGACCTAGTGTGTCAAAAAACGGCATCTCCCAACTGAAGGTGTGTTCACAGTGATAATGCGATATGAAACTTTAAATGCGTTTTTCTCAAATCTTCATTTTCACACACTAGGTCCCTTTTCTCGGAGAAGGTCACATATATCACTTGTCAGACATCATCTGGAATATGCTGGTATCATATGGAACCCTTCCGTATCATCATTCACTCTGTCAAAACTTAAAGTGCCTACAAAGAATTCACTTATTCCTTACGATTTGAGCCATCCTTACTATTCCTTCCTACAAAAATAGACTTGATTGGGTATAACTGACTTGCTCTCAGAGGTAAGTTGTGTTCTGTTATGGTCGATGGTGACTTTATTCATAGTCTCAGAGTTCTCATTAAATGCCCTGAATTAGTTTGTTTGCTTGGTCTTGAGGCAGTCTCTGGAGTACACTCCATTTTCGTGCATTTCTTCTAACGGTCAATATAATCCGAAGGAGCGTTAAGATTGCCTTTAGTTTTCTTATCTTAGATATTTTATAGGTCAACTTTTGGAAAATCTGTTCTTGTTCAACGGACCTCATGTGATTTTTGATATATAATTATAGTTCTCTCTTCCAATTTGTTCAGTAAACTTCGAATCTTTAAGGCTGGAATGTGAATAAAACTGTGGAACGTGCTAAACAGAAATACGGATATTGCTGAAATACATAAAGAAAAATCGAAGAAAGAATCTACCAAATAACAGGAGTGAAATTTTTTCCTCTCTGCCTTTGGGAGTTACTAAACGTGAGCCCCAATGAGTATGTCTTCAGCAGCAATGAACTTAGCATCGAGAGTAGTAAAGAATTGTTTGTATTGCTGCTCATCTATATTAAACCTGGGTGGGCAATATATGGATGATACTGGCAAGTCTTTGACGTATTCTTCGAGCTGAATAGTCGTCGCTTGTAGATAATCGGTACAGTATCCTTGCATTGGGAAATGCTTTATTCTATTCTTGATCAGAATGGCTGTACCACTACGTGCTTTGCCGCCGGGGTGTTTGGTGTCATAAACTTTGTATCCCGCTATCTGGAAACAGTTTTTCTGAGTAAGGTGAGTTTCAGAAATTAGCATCAAATCTATTGACTTATCGTTGAGAAACAGTTTGAGCTCATTTTTGTGCTGACTTATGCCATTTGCATTCCAATGACAGATTTTCAGTGCGTTCATGGTTTTGTTAATAGGGATTGCAAAAGCATGTTCTGATTACGTATCATGTCTTGCATCATACTTTGCATTGAGTACATAAATTGCGTCATATTTGCGTTGAACTCTTGTAAAGTCTTTTCAAGAGTACTCTTATCAGTTTTAGGGTTTACTGGTGGGGTACCTTTGAGAATATTTGCGTAAGAAATCCTTGAAGGCTGTGCTTCACTGGCAGAGATTTCACGCAAAACTGTTACGGGAGGAACAGTTTTAACTTGTTTTGGCTGAGGTGCAAATTTCTTTTTTATATGAGCGTATACAGTGCAGCCTCTGTAGTTTGCAGTGTGATTTTCACCACAGTTGCTGCATTTTTTGACACTGGAGTCGTCTTTGGGCTTTGTGCAGTTTTGTGACAGGTGGAGATCACCACAAACGACACATACACTGGGAAGTGTACAGTATTTTCTAGTGTGCCCAAATTCTTGGCAGTTCAGGCATTAAACTGGTCCAATTCGCTTGTGGGGTTCTTCTACAGAGATTTTTCTATGTAGAAGATAGCGGAGGTTGTAGATCGGGTGTGATTCGCCTTTTCTCAGGTTCGAGTCGACTGGCTGTAGCTCAACGCGAAAGAGCGGCAGTGGAATCTTATCTTTATTGCGTATGTTAAACACAGAGTTTGCGGTAAAACCCTCTTGGGATAGGGCTTCTCTTATTTCGTTGACATCTACGTCAGCTTCGATTCCTCTAAGGACAACAACAATGCCTTTGCTACCTTTAAGCTGGTAGGTGTAATAATTTTTTTTCTCTGTGTGAAAGAGATTGACGACTTTGCGATAGCTTGATTCGATATATAATTGAATTTTGGTTTCATGTATTTTGCCTTTCAGTATTGGGACAATATGAAAGTTTTTAGGTCGCAGTGTATAACACCCTTAAATATATCTATCTATCTATCTATCTATTGACCCCCCTCGTATCATCATGACTTGGTCCATTAAACTTTATCAAAATTGTTGTTTTTTACAAGCCTTGTATATTTTTTTTGCTTTTCTTCGATTCATGCACATTGGACAGGGAATACATTGGTGGCTCCACTGTTTTATTGTTAAATGCGCCAAACACACTTGCTAACTCTCCAGCACTGGCTTACTCCAGATCTACCTGGTCCCTTAATCCAACTAGAATGCCGCAAGACTTACAGCATTCTTCACAAATTTCTAAAATGCTTAGCATGCCTATTCCGCGGGAGAATTACGGTTATAAGAATGCCATAAAATGCCATGTCAGCTAAGCAGCCAAATAATCAAGAGACTTTATTTTATCTTAAATACCAATAAATTACGAAAATCGCTGCTACACAACTACATTTCAAATACACTCGTATCGAAAGAGACAGATACGTACAACTGCGAGTGTTCCCAGCAGCATCGAAGACTATCCCCGACTGCCTTATGAGGCGCAAAATGACATGGCATTGAAGGAATGTAATTAACGCAATGCGACCTCCAGCCACGGCTACTGATCTTGGCAGCAGCAAATGATGCGCTTAAGCGTTTTTCATTTAAGCAGCGTAATGTGGAGTTGACAACTGCTGAAATTATGGCCTCCTCACAATACGCGTATGATCTGTCTGTAACATTAGCTGAGTGGGACTCTTACGAGAGTGGGGCGAGGTGCGGACCAGATTTACCCGCTCAAGCATCGCTGCTGGGCTATCAAATGCTCACAAAACTGAACACATCTGCTGGAAACTTGAAGACTTGTGCTACTCGTATAATTGTCCCTTGTGTGCTGTAGTGGCGCTTCCCAAGCAAACCATGCGCGCCTACGCTAAGTTTAACGTCAACACATTTGTGAAAAGTGTTTAAATCATGCAATTCAGTTTGTTGTCGCTTCCCTTAAAAGGGGTACTCACAGCGCTTTCTAATTGCCATGCTACTCACACTTGAGCCCCACTGAAATTGATGACAATTTAATTTTTATAGCCCGCCCGTGCTCCTCGATCACTCTCGCTGCTGATTGCATGTCTACCACCTTGCCAAGGACTGAGTTATGGAGTGGAGTGTGTAGCAGTAAAAGGGTTCGTGCCATATACATAAAACTGATAATTTCTGAAGTGGCTTCTTGGCATTCGTGTGCCCCCGCGATGCGCGAGAGATGCGCCTGCACCTGAACTCAATTTCGTCCGATCGTACTTTGGTGAATGTTTCGAAATTGATTCGAAATGGAAAACGCTGGTATCAGCTTTATTGCCATTTTTAATTATGAATAGCAAAAGGCAATAAAATTGAAATTTTTGACATTTATTAAGAATTTTAAGTGACAGATGGCTGCGGGGAGAACTAATTTGAAATGGTTTGAAACGCTTTCAAGAGGAATCACCACACGAGTAAATTCGGATCCGAGTCGAGGGGCAGGCATTTTAGGCGTCCAAAAGGGCCGCAGTAGAATCGAATATCGACCATGTTAGAAGTGCCTTAATTAACACACAAATAAATGCAATTTCAAATTTCTCACAAGTCTCGAAATAGGGTTTCGTTTTCCCCGCTCTGCACAAGAACCATAAATTTCAATCGAAATAGTTTTCACGTCGCTTATGCAAAAATTTGCTTCTTTTGTAAGTCCCCGCAAGCATTTCCCAACAGTGTATTTCTGATATATTCCTAGCGATTTTACATGAAAATCTGCATTTGGAGTTTTCAAATTAACGTCCAGTTTTCCGCCATTCCAGTTTCCTTTCTTGCCATTTCTGCCCTTGCTTTGATAATCGCCTTTCGTCCGGTTCCACCCTTAAGTTTCTATTATTCGCATAGGCAGGAGGCGCTGTGATGTGTCCTTGCGATCATGCCGCTGAACGTTTCACGATTAGCCACTCAAGCGGAAAGGTCAGAGGTCAGCGTTGTCAATGTTGTCGCTTTGTGCCAAATAACGTTTGTTTGTTGGATCACAGATTCTGGCCCATGTATTTTGATGTTCAATTGAATCGCAGAGAAGGATCGGAATATTTTAATTTATAATAAAACCTTAAAAGAAGGAATTGAGAATGTTTCTGTGTCGGGCTAGAAAATATGACATCTTCTACGCTTTCTGTTGGGATTTATTCAATCAATTTATCCACGACGTGATTCTGCTTACAATAGCTTAGAGGCTGTGTGGTATAAACAACTTACAAACATGAAGGATATCAGCAGACGACGGAATTTTTTTGAACTGAAATTTGGTGTATATCAACTCTATATCAAATGAGCAATACCCCTCATCTTGATTCCTCCAAAATATATGAATTCCTGTCGAAAATTAACCTGACAGAAGATTTATAGATGAAACTATCCTCATCTTTCAAATAAATAGGGGCATCACAATAGATATTTCAGGTCGCAGTGTATAACACCCTTAAATATATCTACCTATCTATCTAACTCTAAATCAACTTATCTGGAGTTCATCACAGGAACTAAGCTAACCGTGTGTTTGATGGTATGCAAGCTACTCTCACAGTATTTGGGCCGGGAGTCGCGGTTCCAAATCCTGCCCAGCGAATGATCACGAAAGGCTTCTTTCGAAATGTTTTTCTCTTCGAGTCGAAAGGTTTATTTGCGAGTCCTCATTCACCGAAGCCCTTGCAGACATAATCAATTATGGTAAGTGAGATATAAGATGGTAAGGAAAAATCCAAAAGATCACGCTACTGGGCCTCACTACCAAAACTTAGACAATCCAAGCTCTTGATTGGGGACTACAACTCAAAACGTGCAGCTTTATGTCTACAGTTAAGCAAAACCAATTTGAACGCTCTGACAGGTTACCTCACAGGCCACTGTCGTTTAAGAAGCCACCTCATGAAACTGGGACTCTCACCAGTAAACACGTGTAGGTTCTGCACGTATGCAGAAGAAACAACAGAGCACCTTCTAATGCACTGCCTTAGCTCGCAGTAGGAAGAAATATCTAAGGCATTACTGGCCCGAGGGCAGAGACATTAGAGCAATGAACCCCAATTCAAAACTAAGCCTCCTTAGAACTGTTGGACTAATAGAAGTAATTTAATAGGTACATGCCGGAGGAGTACAATAGATCAAATTGGTCGAGACACAATTTCCCCTTTTTGTTTTCATTCATTCTTTCATTCAAGATATAATATTAATAATTATATTCTGAACTAAGAAATATATCTTCTGTGAGCTCAACTGATGAGCTTGTGTCTTTTTCTGGTATTTCAGTTATATCACAGGTTTGGCGAATCTGCTGAATATTCTAAAAGCCCTTTTGATGCTATAAAATAAATATTTTATATGAGACCACAACTAAATTAAAAATAGAAAAGAAATCGTGTCTTTGTTCCCTGTTTGAAGTCTGCTGATGCTTCTATTAACGTTTATTTCTAGGCCCATTACTCCTCATTTGTCCAATATTCCATCGTCCACTTAATATATTTTAGTACCATTTTCTTCATATTAGATTCTCTATTCCCCTCTCTTCTTTTGACTATATAGATAAAGATCTCCTTAGAATGAAGACTGAAGTATTTTGCAAGACTTTTGTGTTAGTTTCAACCACCACAATGACTGCGTTGTTCATAGAGCTAATTCAAGTCGAAATATTTGCCTGTCCCATTAAATTATTCTCTATATGTGACCTTCTCCGAGAAAAGGGACCAAGTGTGTCAAGAAACGGCATCGCCCAACTGAAGGTGTGTTCACAGTGATAATGCGATATGAAGCTTTAAATGCGTTTTTCTCAAAACTTCATTTTCACACACTAGGTCCATATATCACTTGTCAGACATCACCTGGAATATGCTGGTATTACATGAAAACCTTCCGTATCATCATTCACTCTATCAAAACTTAAAGTGCCTACAAAGAATTCACTTATTCCTTACGATTTGAGCCATCCTTACTATTCCTTCCTACAAAAATAGACTTGATTGGGTATAACTGACTTGCTCTCAGAGGTAAGTTGTGTTCTGTTATGGTCGATAGTGACTTTATTCATAGTCTCAGAGTTCTTATTCAATGCCCTGAATTAGTTTGCTTGATTGATTTTCATGCAGTCCTTTGGAACATGCCGTTCTTCTAACGGTCAAAATAATCCGAAGAAACGTTAAGATTGCCTTTAGTTTTCTTATCTTAGATATTTTATAGGTCAATTTTTTAAAAATCTGTTGTTGTTCTTCTGACCTCATGTGATTTTAGATATATAATTATAGTTCTCTCTTCCAATTTGTGTTTTTTATTATAATTTGTAGCTCTCTCAAGATTGCTTACTTTTTTTAATTATTAGTAAATATATCACCTGTCCTATCTATCATCTGTTGAAGTTTTATCCTCCATTCCGGTACGACAGACCACGAGCATAATTTGCCTGTTTATCATATGTGTACGCACCTTATTTCTGCAAATCTGAAACTCCAGCTCCGATCGACTTTCTCACATAGGCGCTAATGAATTTAATGAAGTCATTTTTCTTCTCTGGTTAACAAAACTGGACGCAACTCTGCCTGACATGCCGTTTGGAACAAGCAAGTTCATAATTTGGCATCATCAATCATAGCAGCCCGAAAAGACAAAGCATGCAGACACGGCAAACACTCAATAAGCAATCAGCACGACTTGGAGTGTGGAAAGAACTTACAATGGCATTCTGAGATGAGTTGGAGGTGGGTGCATATCAAACATCCACTACTTTTCGGGATTGTAACTTTAGCTATTCTTTTTAATTGAATCAAATTTTTTAGAGAATTTTGGGTTCAAACTTTGACCTGTAAATGGTAATTCTAAAACAATTATCCTTCTATAGAAGGGAATGTCCTTTAAAGTGTTTAATTGTGATTGACATAAAGTACTTTACTTCAAAGCATACTCGTAACTTCATTAAAGAGCATCATTAATAAGCAACCGTAAAACGCACCGACACCTACGGTTGTTACTGATGAGGTCATTCATCAAGAGGCAGCATTCCAAATGAGTTGCCATTGTGATTGCAGTGAGCTCCACCTTTGCACAAAGGCTTAAATTTTGTACTCTCTCACTTTTGTTGAGTTCAGACTTGACTACTCAATTATAGCATTTAATGAGGAACTGCGGCATGGATGGAGCGAGCAGAGGTGCTGCGCCGTCGGAAATATTTTAGAAGATCAAGGCCACATCATGTGGCCTGCTGATGGGCGCTGATTCGCTTTGACGGCTTATTAAAGTGGTGTTTGATTATATTTCTCAACACCACACGAATTTCCCTTTGTGTTATTCAAAGTGATTTGAACCCTGTTAACCGAAGTGATCATTATATTGATTATTGGAGAAAAGCGGTCGTTAATAAGCCAACATCTGACTTAATTGATTAAAATTCGTATAAAAAATGCTTATTACGAAGACGAGAGAAGTTCACTGCTAATATGATTCTCGTTAATATGGAGTAATTTCCATTACGGTGTCCCCAAATCAAATTCCTGTAATTAATTATCAATAAACATTTTATGTGCCCATAACACGCGCTGCAGTGTGTTCACTTTGAATTTGCTTTATTGTAATGTGTGCGCCCGAAATCATTACATTGGGGAGTCCTCATTATTGTTTATAGCCGGCACTCATCAAGCCCATTGTCACATTATCAAACACGCAAGCTCCCTGCTAACCTTTGCGACGTGGAGCGAAAAGTGACAGTGAGTGACAGTTAAAATGCCAACCAACCAACCAACCAACCAACCAACCAGTCAACCATTCAGCCAGTCAGTTAGGCAGCCAACTCACCCTTCCATGTCATCAATATGGTCATAATGCTTAAATGGCCTACACCTACGCACACACGCAAATGGTGGATCGCACACACACTTGCACCCACTCAGGCCGTGTGGCTGGTGAGTGAACGTGCCTTTCTTCGTTTGCCTTTCGGCCATTTGTGTTAGCTGACAATGGGAATAGTCGCCGTCGCTCTGTGAACTTTTGTGTTCTAACGTGTTCGATGTAAACAAAATGGAGTGGAGTGCACTAATTTGAAATGTCAGGCGGTTGACTGACATGTAATTGGCTTCAACTAACTTAATGGCGCCAATTAATTTGGTTTTTCTTGTTTGATATTTTGTGACCTTTACGGTTGATTAGGCAGCTGGCTCTGATTAGTTCTCTGAATGTGATGTAGTCAGCCGATAATGAATCCACGAATAATTCATTCCATTGCGCAATGTGTGGTGCAGGAAATGTGACTCGTAGTTTAGTCCCAGGTGTAATCAACACTTCACGCAGATGATGTTTTGGGTGGATCATAGAGAATTTAATGTGGAGCCGCTATTTTTGCCCCTGAACCAGTTGTTAAATGTCTCAAGCTTATATCTGCCTCTCTTATTTAGGATATTACCTGCATATGCGAATGAAAAAGGAAAGGAATCAAGTTCCATATTAGTATCCCAGATAGAGGTGGTATTAGGTGCTTATGTGAAATAAAGGATGAAGGATAATTAGGCTCCATAAAGCGGTATTACCAATACATGTGAATTGATAGTAAGTGTTCTCAATATTGAATTTCATTCATTCCATATTCCTTTCAGGGAATGTGGAAGTTGCATATGAAGTTAATTAAAGTTCACAAAAGTGAATTCTTTATAGTCCATATATCATATAAGGAATGTAGTAGTTGCAAATGAGAATCGAGAAAATATGGAAGTTAATTAAGTTCCACAAAAGTGCGTTTTGTAGAACCCGTAGCCCATATAGCGACGGTATTAGCTGTACAAGTGAATGGAAAGGAAAATAAATATAGTTAGGTTCCACAAAACTGGGTTCCATACATTCTGAATCCCCTATAGAGATGACATTTTTAAATAGAATGACAAAGGAGGATATTGAGGTTCCACAGCATATAGTTCCATACATTCCTTATCCTATATAGTAATGGTGTTAGCAGTGAGTTTCATAGCGTCGATATCTCGATAAGTGGATGGTAGTAACTACATATGTGAATGGAAGCAAAACTTTAAATAATTAGATTCCACAAAAGTGAGTTTTGTAGAACCCGTAGCCCATATAGAGACGGTATTAGCTGTATACCAAAAATATATATAGTTAAGTTCCACATAAGTGAGTTCCATACATACCGAATCCCCTATAGGGATGCTATTAACAAATAGAGAAATAAAAGGAAGATAATTAGGTTCCACAACCTATAGTTCCATACATTTCTTGTCCTATGTAGTAATGGTGTTAGCGGTGAGTTTCATAGCGTCAATATATCATAAGTGGATGGTATTAGCTGCATATGTGAATGGAAGGAAAACGTTAAATAATTAGGTTCCACAAAAGTGAATTCTATATATTCCATATATCATACAAGGAATGTAGTAGCTGCATATGGGAATCGAAGGAAATATGGAGTTTGATGAGGTTCCACAAACGTAAGTTTTGTAGAACCTTTATCCCATATAGGGACGGTATTAGCTGTACAAGTGAATGGAAAGGAAAATAAATATAGTTAGGTTCCACAAAAGTGAGTTCCATACATTCTGAGTCCCCTATAGAGATGACATTTTTAAATAGAAAGATAAAGGAGGATATTGAGGTTCCACAGCATATAGTTCCATACTTTCTTCATCCTATATAGTGACGATGGCAGTGAGTTTCATAGCGTCAATATATCATAAGTGGATGGTATTAGCTGCATATGTGAATGGAAGGAAAACGTTAAATAATTAGGTTCCACAAAAGTTAGTTCTATATATTCCATATCTGCTTTATAAATACCGAACATTTTTGAATGATGGAAATATGCGAACTGTTCACTAGTTCACACTTAAATTATTTAACCATTTTTCTTGGCACGACTGAACCCCTTTTGAAAGCCTTTTTCCTGCACTTTAACTAGGCTGCTCTCCCCACTCACCGATACTCGTGCACTTAAGCACATTCTTGTACTCTTGGAACATTTCAGCTAAAATTTTTATCATTCAGCAAGAACCACACAACAGAGTGTAGAAGAAATTCCTACACCATGTGTGAGGAGCAGGCATTGCAACAAACGTGTTGCCATTAGTTAACTTCAGCTTTGATTGATTTCAATTAATCTTGGACGCGTGTAATTAATCATTCAACACTTTAATATGGTTAACAACTTTTGACCAAGCAACGGTTAAAAAGGTTCAACGAGCCAGTGAGCGACTCACAAGAACAGAACAGCGCAATCTTGGAAGTGCGTTGGTGTACCCCGTTCCCCACGCCAACGAACACTCAAAGTGACTTTTGTTATTAGACTCATTCGCTCGCTATTTGTGGCTCGCAGGCAAGAAAGCAGGCAGCATTTCAATGCGATGCTCAGATATGAAAAGCGAGGAACGCCAACATATTTGTATACGAGAGAGTGCATGAGTGTCTGTCGTTACTCCAAGAGCCTTTGACTGAGGAGCTGCTGTAATGGTTTCCACTGCAGCAGTCGACTAATTGTAATACACGCACACACGCACTCGTACATTTTTCTGCCCGAAGTTGTGGCTACGATTGATGGCTATCAATGCTAAGACGTACTTTTCTGACTTTGCATCACTGGTTCAATGGTTGGCTGCGAATAACACTCGAGCTAGCGTATTGGTTTCCCCATGCTAAAGAGGAACAAAAGCAAATAGCTCACGGCGTTTGTGCCCGGCAAGGAGTAAAGGAAGGGCGTTCTGATCTCGTAATTTATTGAACTGCGAATTGAAATTGAGTGATTTTTGTGTGTACGATTTCTTAAGTCCGACTACGACTTTACCACCCGCTACACCCATGGGTGGATTTAAACTGAGCTGAGAGGGAATCCTACTCGTATATTCTAACTCACAGATTTCCTACACATGAGTCCATTAATAAAGTTGAAATGGTGAGCGCGGGCACCATCCGGACGCTTCCAAATCCATTTAATTTCATTAGCCCACTTTGCCTCAGGATAATCCCACTAATAAACATGAAATATACCACAAATTGGTGGGATTTTGCCCTCAAAAATTCGAACAATGCTACTCTCCCATCCAACGCCTCAGCACCAGCCATATTCGCATATTAATTTCAGTCAGCCCACCTTTAGATGCTTATCGCTTCATCCAAGTACACACCCCCATGGCAGCAATTGTTTAATTGTCAATAGACATCAAGTCCTATCAATACCATAAAAGCTAATATTTGTCGGTTGGGTGGTCTTATCCACACACACACACACAAACACATGCCTACAAACTCCCGTATATGAGTGTGCGTAGATATGTGCGCGACGTGGCTTGTGTGCTCATCGAACTCATAAATACCTACAAACATCCCCATTAATCCCACCGGATATGCTCAATCAAAGTTGTGCCGCACCAGCCCAGCGACCAAAGCCCTGCATGAACCTGACTAACTCGGAGGGTGGATTGTTGTCACAGAAAATCGCCTTTCATTCATCATTTTTGTTTTGTGACTTGTCGTCGCGCGGCAGCAAATTCAAATAACCTGGTTACAAGGTAACCAACCCCCGTAAAGACGGGCGAGCAGACGGGCCACCAGACCGTCGGACAGACCGCAATTGCGTACAAATTACGACTGCGTGTACGACAGAGGACGCAAACATGTCGAAAGCGTTGCTGACTTTATACGCCAGCTCTGTGCGTTTTATATTAAAATTGCATAATTATAATTAACCACATGTGGACGCGGTGTACGAGCGAGTGTGAGCCGAGTCCGTTGTGGTGCTGCCAGTAGGCTCACGTCCTGCCAGCTCATAGTGTAACCGATATAAGGCTTTACGCCCCAGGGTATAATTCATAATGCCAAGCTTGCAATTGATATTTTGAGTTTAAGGCAACCCTTGGGGGTGATTGCATCCTTTAATATGTGGTTAATAAAAGTTTTAAATTAATTACTACTGCGTTTTACAATTTCACACTTTTTACTGTTTCCAGATAGTCCTGTGGACACGTGACCTTTTCTTACATTAGTTTTCTCTTGATTAAATGAGATGGTACTAAAAGGACTCTAGGTAGTGTGTTGTTTAAAGGTCGCAACATTGTGTATGCGGAACGTTATCAAACGGTGGAGGCAATGGTGTACTCTGAAGAATTGTATTGATTGCAAAATAGATGGTTTCCCATTGCTCCCATTATTTGACGATGATTTCTTGCACTCAGGGGCGACTTAAATACTCTTGAGCCACACTCTTTGGTAGAACTCCCGATTTATAGCCATTGTTGTTTACACTGAATAATACGACTCTTAAGAATAGTTTAATGGAAATCATAGAACACAGACAAATAGTTCGCTATATAAATATCTGGAGGCAACCGGTATCACTGCATCATTTATAGAGCAAACTGAAGAATCACTATGAAAACAATGTCGAAATGCACCGAAATACACACAATGAATATGCAATTCGGCATAAATACCTGAGGCACAACAACGACTATGAGTCACACAGAGCTCATGATGCACTAAATGCATGTACGAGTATGATTCATATTCGTATAATTAAACGACCTTGAGTCAGTGAAAGATAATAATAATGTGAATCACGAGTCACTTTTTGAATGTACTCATGAAATTCTCTCAGCTGTGCATGAGGGAAATGTGTGAGGAATATTAAACGAGACGGATTTTTGATGTATTTACTTAGACTCAGGAAAAACAATGTGGGCTTGACGGTAAACGAGGCCAAAACGGTGTCTGCAACCAGGGGAGCGCGGCGTCTAGGGTCGCAGGTTTCATCAGGCAACTACAACTTTGAAGTAGTCAAGGACTTTACATACCTTGACACCGCCCCTAACACCAATAATGATGTCAGCCTGGAGATAAAGCGAAGAATCTCAATTGCTAATAGGTGGGCTCAGTAAACAACTAGGTCGCAGAGCCCTCTCTCGATCGATGAAGCTGACACTCTACAAGACGCTCTTTCTACCTGAGCTTCTTTATGGCGCTGAGGCTATGGGTGGTATCGCAGATGCAGGCGCTGTTGAAGTGTTCGAGAGGAAAGTTCTTCGCAAAATCTTTGGTCCTGTACGAGTTGGAGACGACTATCGCATTCGAATGAACCGCGACGCCGACATTGACGTAGTTCAGCGTTTAAACATTCAGCGACTACGCTGGCTGGGTTATGTCCATCGTATGGATGAAGAAGCTCCGGCGAAAAAGGCATTCGAAGCGAGAGGCGAAGATCAACGATGAAGAGGGAGACCGTGCCTCCGGTGAATAGACCAAGCTAAGGAATCACTGATCACGCTTGGTGTGACTAATTGGAGAAGGTGCGCGCGAAGCAGAGGCGCCTGGCAAGAAGTGCTCAAATCGGACCGTAACCCTACCACGGATTGTAATGGCCACTTTAGAAGAAGAAGGAAAAACAATTTCAAATAATTTGTTTATATTATTCCTAAAATAAATTGGAGATACAATCACCACAATTACAAATTACAAATCTTATTCAAGTGTCCCAAAGTCGGGAAGTTTGCTCCACAAGCCTTGCGGTGGCAGTCCGGAATTATGAGGCAAAATGAAGACCACAAAATCGGAACATCAGTCAACTGAAAACTAAATACATCTGTTCCAAAGTTAGTTCAAACTTTGGACATATGTACATATGGGACTCACAGTTAATGACGAATTATTTCCAATTTGGTCGAATTGGTTCATAATAGACTGGCTTGGCTTAAACAGTTATTGTCCAAAACTAATTCGCGGAAAGTATGCAATTAGCCAAGGAATTTTTAATAAGCTGGATAAAGTTGTTCGATGATGGTAGTATTTAGCATCAAGTTAAAATTTAATATATTTGCATCAGCTGGACGGACTGTGGTATGGAGGAAGCCTACTACATACACATACTCGTACATACATAGTGAGTCAATGTGCTGCACGGGACACCAAATATGCGATGTTTTCTTACGCTGACTCCAATTTATAATACTTTGCAAGTCGCGAGAGAAGTCTCGCAATATAATTTCTGCAATGAGCGAAGCCAAACCAATATTTTCTGTTATTGGGAATGAACAGAACACTAAGTAGGGAAAGAACTTGATGTCTTCTGAATAAAGATTTTCATGAATACTTTAATGTGTTGAGTTGCAACAAGCTCTCAACTCTAACGGAAGGAAATCGGAGAGCAACAGAAGCAAATTGTGAATTCATCTGTTTCAGCATCTTTTTTTGCAAGATGTTTCACTGAACTATACTTTTGTTCGATATGCTGTTAAACAATATAGACAGACGACACACAGATCACCCACAATGTTGCAACATCAGACGCCCTGCAACATCAAGCATATAAAATTTCCAATAAAATAGGTTGATTCGCAGCCACTCGTCCATGCCTACGCATACGAGTATAAATCAAGTGGCCAAAGCGCCAAAGTACCCTGGAAGAGACTCATATATTACCAGAAATTAAGTCACTGCCAATTGGTGTTCTTGTGTTCTTTTGATCGCTGACGTGGCAAGAATTATCACTGGCAGCATCGGCTGCAATGCAAGCGGAACCGCAATGGGAAATCGGCAATAAAACTTTTTCTCTCTTTTCGCTTCCATGTTGAAGAACAAGGCAGTCAGTCCGCTTGCGATCGATAGCACACATAAATCAGTGGCGTTTGCATAGTTATCATTGAGCGCAACTGATCACGCTGTCGCTTCGGTCTGCTCCGGTCCGCCCGTCCGTCCGTCCGTCTGTCTGTCTGTCTGTCTGTCTGTCAGTGCGAGGACACATGGAAATGCAATCGCGTCACATGTGCAGCCTCTTTTCGAGTGTTTTTTAGTATTATTATGCGCTGTAAGCTTTCTTAAATGCGCCGTTATTTCCACATTATCTCCTTGTTGTAGTTGTATTTGTAGCTGCTGCCGATGTTTTTAAGGGTTCCGTAAATCACGCTCTTGTCTAATTTCAGAAAATGTTCGCTTGCTCTGGGATTCCTGGCATACTTGCTAAGTGGAATGGAATTATTTTGTGTGATTTTGTGAAAATGTATTTGCGCCTTCCTCCTCGTGCAGCACAGCACAGCACAGCACAGCAAGTGCTTCAGCGAATCATTCTTCCAATGTTGTACTCTACTGCTGCATGATGCTCGTACATGCTGTATTCTGCAGTCGGCATCATATGCATCTCCATTTATTGTGCAATGTCTCCACTTTTTTGTTCATTTATTTATTTGTCTCGATTTCGAATTGTGTTGTTTTCGTTGTTGTTTCGTTGTGTCAAATCGCGCGAAACACTTTTGGTTGCAATTGTTGTTGTAATTGTTTTTGCCATCTTATTTTCATTGTGCCATTAAACATCTTTCTGCATACTGCATGTGCTTCGTCGTTGCTCTCCGCTGCCGCTGGTGTTGCGCTTACTGCTTGTCTGTTTCCTGCCTCTTACCAACTCGAAACTGTTTTTATGCTCGGAGTTGCATATGTAAATCGTTTCGTTGGTCTCCAATCAAGCCTAACAATTGCAGACACTTGCTGTGATGTTCGATCAGCGCCAGTAGACATAAAACTTTCTTTTATCGTGTGCTCGGCTCTGCTTTGCATTGCATTGATGTGGCATTGACCCACAATTCCTTGTCCGCAGAAGCGCCAAGCATTTCTAATTTGAACATAGATAGACACATGTTTGAACGTACATAATACGGAATGGAAAACGGTCATGATTTTGAGCGACGGTACATCGTTTGCCAGAACACCGTAAACGGAGAGGTCCAGCGGAAAACTTCTTTCAAAGGGGAATAAGTTAAAACGTTTAACAAGATGACGAAAGGAGATTTGCTACTCCAGCTGGCAGGGTTCAAGGACACCAACATAACGGATTACAAAGTAGTCAGGTGCTAAAGTTGTGACTCAGGAAGAAAAAGCGAGGAACTCCATCAATTATTATTATTAACAGGCTAAAAGAACACCGCGACCTAAAAGATCTATTGTGCAGCCTCGTACCCAACTAAAACAGTCCTAGACTATTTATAAATCTCGTAACTGCTGTGGGCTTAATTTTAACTAGGCGATTTGGAGATATGAACCCATTGCCTAGGTAATCTGTATACCACAACTCCATCAATAATCAACCATCAGATGCCCGAAAGAGACCGCCATAAAGTGGCCCAGAATGGATTGAGGAGACACGCAAACTGCACTATGAGCAATCCAATGAAAGATGTGAAGAATGTGCGTGGCCGTAAACTGGATCCGTTTCTAATGGGCCATTTTTTCCGAGGCCAAAATAACCAAACCGGTGATTGAAGTACGGCCACGTGCCTGCAAGACATGAACGCAAGGAGGTAGACTCGAAGAGGCTCTGTTGATAGTGTGGAGAGGCCAGACATATTGGTGCCGCTTTCATAACGAAGAGAAGTGTATCCTGTACAAAGAAGCGAACACGGTTACACCGAGGAACTCCAACGAACATTATTTCTGTGAAAAGTTCAACAAGCCTGTACTTTTATGAAACTGTAAAGATTATATTTTGACACTTTTCAACAAGGATGTTGGAAGTCTCAAAGGGCTTGGGGCAAACCCTATTTAACTGTAAAACTAACAGATCAGCTTTCAGGACTACGATCATATTCCAAACAAGAAACAGTGTTTTCCCACGCTTCGTAAGGATTGCTCAAAACTGCGATCATATTCCAAACAAGAGACAGTGTTTTCCCACGCTTCGGAAGGATTGCTCAGGACTACGATTATATTCCAAACAAGAGACTGTGTTTCCAGTCACTTCGTGACATTGCAGACATGCTCTTTTGGCGTCAAATGTGCAAGGAGACCTCCACCCAGATGTAGCTACCTTATGGAATCTATGATAGTGATATGTTGAAGGGCCACCGAAGAGTTCCAGACCTCACTAGCACATATCAATTTCGATAAATCGCAGAAGAGGTCCTGACTACACTAGCACATATTAATTACAAAGTACCGGGAATGGACGAAATTCCATATATTTCATTTACAGAGTCCCTGGAATTGAAGCCAGATATAATTGGTGACCCCAGATTAGATGTACAAAGCTCCTCAATGCGTTAAGGTTATACCTAGGAACGGACTCCTACTGAGCGGAATGAGTGAGATGTGTAGGACGCGTTTCAGTATCGAAATAGAAAATTACCTGCAGGTTTTTTAAGCACACCGTAATTGGTAAAAATTTCACCATAGAAATATGTGTTCTCTATAGAGAGAAAGATATATCTTTGATGGTCTCAGAAAATTTTGGTCTAAGTAGTCGGCGTCAACCTATTGTTTGGCACCGGAATGTAAGGTATTCTATTGTTTATGTTTATGCTGGGAACGGTTCAATGCTAACAAACTTACTATGAGTGTTTTATTTCAAATTTAAATAAATGGGAGTGAACTTACGAGTGAAAGGGTTCCATGACCTATGCTACAGTTTCATTACTAATTTAAGTAAGACGAAGTCCTGGTAATTACAATGGGATACAAAAAGAACTCTTATAGGGTCGCAGTTAAAGGAGAAAAAGCGCACAATGCATTGGAGCTAATTCAGGAAGGTTTCGCAATATAAAAAGATGGATGCATAGCTTTTAACCAATAAAGCCAATAACTGGAGAAATAATCTTCAAATCAAACGAAAATTTGTTTTCAAGAGAACCAAGATGGAAAAACTATGTAAGTATAGGCGGAAAAATGTGGTTAGTAAATGGTTGTGTGAAGAAATCTTAGAAAACAAAATATGAACTGTACTGAAGACCATTTGGGGGGGATGGTAGAAACATTATATTTAGAAACAAATTATACACGTGTAAGACAAACAAAACTTCTATTTAAAATGAACAAAGAAACTGCTGTAAAAAACAAAAAATAAGAATATTGAGATTGATATATTTACATTTAAATAATTAACAACAAACAAAGTGCTGATCACAATAACAAATATTTATGTAGCGGACGATGCCACATGAATATCGAGAATGCAAAGTTAGAAACATTTAATTTAGAATTGCTTCTTAAAAAGACCCACAAGCCAACAGAGGCAGACAAAGAAACATATTTTCAATAAATAGATATGTGTTCTATTTATATACTCGTTCATAGTATATTTCAAAATGATAAACATGAAATGATGATTGCTTTCCTATCTAATAATTGCACCCAGAGTACACAAAGAAAGGTGATCGTCTGATTAGAATATGTTCGCATGTGGTTTAGTGATGTTCTGATATTCGTTATTCGGGTTTTCAGCTTTTCTTCTTCAGTGTGAGTAAATAGAAAATCAGTCGATACAAACAAGATATTTATTCTTCCTATACTCGTATTTTCCCTACTAGAAAAAAATATTGTTAGTTGATTACGAGAATTTGTATATACTCGTATAGTGGTGTGGAATCCGGAGGTTGTTTTGGGGGACGGAGGTTGTTTTGGGGGACGGAGGTTGTTTTGGGGGACTGTAGACCATTGCAATTTACAGAAGACGAAGCCGTACACAATTCAACAGAGTTACGAGTATTGTAAGCAAAAATGATTCAAAACACTACTTTTTGTACAACCTGTAAGCATTCTTATATTAATTGAAGTAAAAGTTTAGCTTATAAAGTAGTAGGGCCCACATTAATCTACTTCGGCAGGTCAACAACAACAACGATTATAGCAATATAAGTCTTCATAGCAATATAAGATTTCCTTCCTGTTCAAAAACACCCACATCGAAGCAACTACGTAATCAAAAAGTTATAAAACTAACAGAGAAAGTGGGCAAAACTGTTCATATCAGTACTCTGTTTCCATAGGTCCAGTACATATAAATGATCCCTTCAATTCATCGAAATCAGTTATCCATAATTATCAAATACTCGTAGTATACACATGGTCTCTTTTGGTATTGTCTTCTGTGGTATAAAAACACCAACAATCCGGTAGAGTCATGCTGTAAAATTTCGCCATATAATAGGTTGATGGACCGATCGGGATTTAGACGATGCGATGCTAGATTGGCGGATTTTTCTAGCTCGTACTTCACATATATCTTTACTGAGTCAATGAATCATATCCCTGAATCGCTTGGTAATACCAAAAACAATATACAGTATATAGTATATTGTCTTTGGTAATACCATAGGAAGGACACAGTTCTTACTCACAGTATAATCAGTAATATACTCGTATGTATGTCAATTAAACGAGATGATGTCCTGTGCTACGTCGCTTGGACCATATATTTTGCTTGGTTTGTTTTAAAAATGTCCACTGGGATTTTGAAAACTTTTCTACTTTGAAGGAGAGGGAGACATATAAGAGAGGAAGAGCTCACATAACAATGAAAATTATTATACAAACTATGCAACGCAACGCTAGCAGCGGGGGCTTTTGGCTAACTGGTGAATGAGGGCTGGATTAGATGCGGCGGAGAGGATCAGCATCCTTAAGAAATTTGTAAATTTTTGAGATGTTGTTGACAGTTGAATTCCTTAGAGGTAGAAGTGGACCCGTGGTTAAAATCATTAAGTCTGTGGATGTCCTGTACAGGGACACAAGTATTAAGGTCTGCTTGTTCCTCACATAACTGGGAATAACTGGAAAATGGTGTCTTTAAAATGTGAATTTGTATAAATTGCTATTGGTTTTAGATGCGGCGGAGCATCCTTAAGAAATTTGTATATTTTTGAGATGTTGTTGACAGTTGGATTCATTAAAAGTAGAAGTGGATCGTTGTTGAAATTATTAAGTCTGTGGATGTCCAGTTTAGGGACATTCGTATTAAGGTCTGCTTGTTCCTCACATCACTGGGAATAACTGGAAAATGGTGTCTTTGAAATGTGAGTTTGTATAAATTCCTTCTGGATTTAGATGTTTTTTGTTCTGTTCCAATTCTAGTGACTGGTTGCGTGTCCCCAATATCAATCATCACAATAAAGGTGTTTAGCTATAGTGCCCTTTGACATGTTTAGAATAATAGTTGCCTTCGACATGGAATCATTGAACAGAGAGTCATATTGCAATAATAATTGAAAAGTTACCCGAATCATTCATTGGAAACGTGTCTGTGTATAATCTGGAGTCCCAAACTGACTTCTTAGAAGATCCACGCCCATATACGATGAGCATTAGTATTCGATACTCGCGAATAGTAACCAAATTATTCGTATTCGTTTGACGTGCCATATTTGAGCATCACTAGCGGACATGTGCAGAGAGCTGAAAGCCCACAAAAGCAGATGTACGTGCTTTTGTTGAAAAGATGCACGCTCTGAAGGCGCAGCGTTAATAGGCATAAAAACAGAAATGGGCCAAAACTTGACCTCGCCAATAGAAAATGCCTGACCTTTGTTAAATTTATTTATTTACTTTTTCGTTTTTTGCCGCTGTTATTTCGAGGGGGGATGCTGGTCGCCTTAAGAAAATATTTCAAAAATAAATATTTTTGTTTATTTTCCAATTTTTGTTTGTTGTTTTTTCTTGTTGTTTTTTTTTTGTCTTTTGTGTCGCTCCACTACATCGAAATGAGTTCCTACACTAATTACACTTTAATCTGACATGAACCACTTTGGTTTTGAACAAATGCCGCGCGCTGATCGGCCTCATAAATATCTACTCGTATCTGCCAAGATGCACTGATGTCAGTTGACTTATAGGCAAGTAGCATACGAGAGCACTCATCATGCGACCAAGAAACAGAAGAGCGTGTTGCACACCACCACCGCCACCACCACATGCCCGGCGCAAACACGTGTAGAACGAAGCGGCCGTTGGAGTGGGATGCGATGCGCTGGGATGGGATGGGATGGGATGGGGTGTGATGTAAGTTTTGCAGCAGAGTGCGTGAGTGTGATTAATGCAGGATTTCTGCTGCATGGCAGTTTCGAGCAATCATCACGTACTATTGTCATAATTATCATTTGCTTAGATTTACCTTTGTTCCTCTTCTCGTTTGCACTTTTTATGATGTCAACGTTTAATTTTATGTCGCGGCGGGATTGTTTAAAATACGAGTAATACGAGATGATGGCACACATTTAAGATAATTTCATGGAGATGTGTTTAAAGCCAACTTAACTAGATATGGAGATGCAGGGGGACAGGAATGGATATAAACATGGACAAGGTTTAAAGTATTACGAAACTTCTCTGAGAACCACAACACCACGACTATGTGGCAACCCAAGCTATATAGAAATAGTCTCGCTTGGGTACGATAAACTCCTCTGAAGGAACACCTTTAAGAGAAGCCTTGTCAGTCCTTTCAGTACCTTATACCACATCCTTTCAACATTATATACCTCTTCAGAGCCTTTCGGAATCGCCATGTATATCAATGACTCGCAATGGTCACGGCATAAAATATAAATTTCCAATATTTCTTGAAAACTGAGGAAAACTGTGAAGAAAAATATAAGAAAGTAAGAACAAAAATGCATCAGACCGCAATCGTTGCGCTTCATTAAAATCGGATTAATGTGCAACGCACACACACATCCTATGATCATGGTAGGAAAGAAAATTTCCCAAATATCCCGAAGGATTTGTAAAAGTTCTCACGCTGACCAGCAATATGAGGACATAAATCCTCCAAAGAACAGAATAGAAAAAGGACAAAACTCTGAGGATACGTGTATGCAAAAACACGCAAATAAGCAACAGAAATCAACGATGTCAACCCCAATGCAATTAAAGACACCAGGTATGCAAGAGTCGAACAATAACCGCAACAGCAAGAACAACAACAACAACAACAACAACAACAACTACAATGGAAGTGAAAGAAACCCTTCACGATCCAACGCTAAATATGAAAATGTGTAAAATTTCTTTAAAATAAGCAGAAAATTTAATTTCAAGCCCAACAGCATTTCCCCCTCTCTAGATATGGACAGCATTCAACAGAGCTGGACAGTGTCCGGGTGTGCGTGGTTGAGCTCGGCGCTACCTAAACTCAGTAGGACTTTAAGCACTCACTCGATCAAGCATCCTTCAGCTGACAATACCTCTGCCTAGAAAAGGTTAATTTTCTTATTTCGTGGGGTCACTCACTTGAACAATGCGCCAGCCAGGCAGCATCTTCCAAAATCCTGCTCGGGGTTGAGTGCGGGGCAACGGTTGCACAGTATGCTGCTGCACTTCGCTGCTTGCCGCTGATTGCCAAAAAACTGAACAAATATTCAGTTTTGTCAGTCGCTTCCTCGTGACCAACCAACCGCTCATGTTGGTGATCTTGTTGTCCGCACAGCCTCTGACCTTAGGTGTCTCCTGTAATTAAGCTCTACAGGCACGTTAGAAATTCTACATGAAAAGTACTTTTGTACCCGAGTGTATACGATTTTTGCATATCAACATTTCGCAACTAAAAAAGGAAGCATAAGGAATTTTTATGGCAAGGGGGGGTAGTTGAATAGTTTTTAATTATAGGTGACTTTTTATGGAACTGGCATACAAAAATGTTACTGTTCGTAATGCGTGATTGTGTTGAAGACTGTAAATTTGTAAGAGAACTCATTGATGCAAGACATGAATTTCTTATGTGATGGTTTTAAAGTCCTGAGATATTTGAGTTTTGCCCAAATGGATGTTTAGTTTGTTGGTTTACAGTATTGATAGTTTGGAAGAAGTATTGATAGTTTTGGAAGAAAAAAACGTTTCCAGATTTTGCTGAATTTATACGTTTCTTCTCTGTGTCATTATGCCATTCGTTTATTGGATAGTAACCGACTTTACACTGGATTGTCACTTTAGACTCTCCATTTATAATGTCGTTCCATGACGATTTTTGTCAAGTTTGTTTCAAGACTGAAAATAGAAGAATGAAAATTTCTTCACACACATTTTAGTAGTCAAGGATACATCCATTCCTACCACACTTTCTGTAAATCCAATTGTACTGAGTAAGTTTATGAACAAGGTTCCACTAAAAAGGACCTTAAATGTCGCATGAATAATTGTAGTTGCACTCATTTCATTTCAAAGCAAATTTTTTCACATCTTTTATTTGCGCTTTTAAATTCTAAATCGCCATTTTGCGCATTCTTAAATAAATACTCCAAAAGACTTCACACAAAATGGGCGTTATACACATTCATACTAGCAGTGAGACTGCTCTAATATAATGCCTGACCTTTTGACATGCGCGTTCATTGCGTGTGTGGAACTTTCCGCACATGTGTGTAATAAGATGGCAGTGTATAATAATATAAGTGCAAATGTGTTCCCTAAGAAAAATGGGGTTTCCAGACCAAGTACAACACTGAACTCATTGTCTTGAACAAAAAGTTAACTACTTTCTTCCTTTTAAATTTTTAACAATACTCCACTTAAATCCTTTTCCGCACAACACACATTTGTAGTAAACATTCGAGTTGAAGAAATGTTGGTAATGCCCAGGAGTGGGTAAGGCATGGCATATATGTCCATGAATATATAAATATGTTCCTATCCTAGCCTCTTGGCATTTTTTTTAAATCATAACTAAAGAACAAACAAAATTTACACGTCTGAAAGGTAAAAGGTCAGCTACCACATCTAATTCAGCAGTCAAAATGATGCCACCATTTTCGTAGGACTCTTTTCTTGTGTAGAACATAACTCATGCGATGAGAGTATCACTCTAAAATTTCTAATGAAGATACATATGGACACCTAGAACGAATTTCAGTATACATCGGAACACCCCCACGTAAGCAAGTTTCACGAACTAGTTGCTGAGGCATGGGTTGCAGAGCCCTCTCTCAATCGACTAAGCTGAAACTCTACAATACGCTCTTTCTACCTGTGCTTCTTTATATCGCTGAGGCATGGGTGGTATCGCAAACAGATGCAGCCGCTCTTGGGATGTTCGAGAGGATAGTGCTTCGCTAAGTCTTTGGTCCTGTTCGAGTTGGCGACGACTATCGCATTCGAATCAACCGCGAGCTCTACACCGACATTGACATAGTTCAGCGTTTAAACTGACTGGGTTATGTCCGTCGTATGGACGAAGAAGACCCGGCGAAAAAGGTATTCGAAGCGAGAGGCGAAGGTCGATGATGAAGAGGGAGATCGTGCCTCCGGTGGATAGACCAACCTGAGGAAGCACTAGCCACGCTTGGTGTGACCAATTAGAGAAGGTGAGCGCAAGGCAGAGGCGCCTGGCAAGAGGTGCTCAAATCGGCCGTAAACCGCCCACGAGCTGTAATGGGCACCTAAGGAGAAGAATGTAGTTCTTATTTCCTTGGAAATCCTTTTTAAAGTTGGTTAAATAAAGTTGTTGCTTTTCTTGTCCGATTGGTACCAAAAGCTACATTAGTTATCTGGGACAATTGAGCAACTTATGAAATCGCACACCTGCGGGTATATCCATTTTTGTTAAGAAGATATGCTCTTTACAAGGAAATGTCGTATAGAATGTGGAGGTATTTGAGGTCATAATTGACCGCACCAGAATTTATTCAGAGTGAAATACTTGGAAAATTTCAGCTGGATTTCTGCTTAAGATTCTGCAAGAAGTGACAGAGACAGAAAGATCAAGACTATATATATTAGCCCCTCCCTACCGAAGACCCCTGCTTTTATATGCTACAAACAGTCCACTACAAGTGTATAAGTACGTAGTCAAGAAAAACGGGAAGATTGTACTCTGGGACATCTCTAACTCTATTTTTGTGAAGGTACCTGCAGTTTTTCTTGAAATTTGGTAAACTATATAAAACTCCACACAACCGATCATTCAAGGAATATGAAGACTAGCAATATTTGTGAGAATGTTTGAAGCTATATAGTAGCACTATAAGATTTTTCAGATTTCTTCTTCAAAAAAGATGGTAATTGGAAGTTCTGGTTCACATTTATGAGTATATTCCTTCAATTATCCTCGCATATAGGGACATAAATAAAACTTTGGCCCTCACCTGAAACCATTTTGAAAGAAACAAGATGTGTTCTTATACATGTTTGGACCACTGATTTGAAACTGGCATCTGTTTTGCAACTTTAGCCCTAGTTTGGAGACACAGGGCAATGTACTTGTATTGAAACTCAGACTATTTCCTCATTGTTGCCTTATAGCTCTTAAATGACTTTACTACTATATCTAGAGTAGGTCATCTATATTAGGTCATCTAGATTAGGTCATCTATATTAGGTAATCTAGATTAGGTCATCTAGATTAGGTCATCTAGATTAGGTAATCTAGATTAGGTCATCTAGATTAGGTCATCTATATTAGGTAATCTAGTCTTGAGAGTGGCATTAAATTGCGGAGGGCCTTAATATTGTCACATGATATTTTGTCCACAAATCTTGTTTCGCATGGACCCTACAGCATTTTGTTCGGTACGCTATCAAGATTTCCTTTAACTGATATCCTAAATTGCTTGCCTGTTCACACCATCTCGACCCTTTTGACTTTTCAATCTGTTTCGTTGGAAGTTATGAATATATTTGTTTGTACATTGTTCATCTATTCTCGACCTCCGGTTGAAATTTAATTAATTTATTTTTCTAGTGGACCTTGAACTCGCTAGAAAAACAAATTAATTATATTTGTTTGTGGTAGACTATATATTCAGTCCACCTAGAGTCCTTGGTAAGTATAATTTTTTCCTTTTCTTTCTGTTATTCGGTATACAAATGGTAACCAAGTGAACTTTAGGGTTTCTGAGATATTATGGCGTCTTTAAAAATGTTTATTTATGGGGACTTTGCTTGGAAGCCATCGAAAGACAATTTCGATCTGGTACTCGAAAGATCTAATCTTACTATTCTTGTCTTCTGTATCTCCTATAGTTTTTTTTAAGTATGATCAAAAAGCGGGGGAATAATTTAAACTAAATTATTAATACAGAGTTACAAGGTCTGTTATAATATTCTACAATTATCCCCAAAACACTGTATGCGGGTAACGTATAAGGTATAATTATTGTAAGAAAATTTATTGAATAGGAAAATAAATTAAAAAGAATATTCCTACGGCTCCCATAACGTATGCAGCGGTGGTTATATAAATATTATTTCTAAAATTGATTAAACAAAATAATGTATTCTGATACTGGAGTAGAAAGCATATTTGGAAACCAACTGCGGATCTTCCTCCAATTTAATTAAGTAAATATTTCAAAATAGATTGCTCTGAACTGGATGCTGAGTTATTAAATTCATTAACCGTATTCCTACCTACCACGGATTTGTGCTGGCTTGAAACCGAATCCATCACTGAAATGAACATATCATCCTTGTTGAGCTGACAAAACGGTAGCATCCATTTTTCATTTACTCCAAATATCCGTTTGCACAATGAATCATCCCGCAGCAGCAACAATAGCAACAACAATAGCAACAACAACAACTAAAAAATGTAAATACATAAGGACAACAAAACAAAACGAAAAATAGCAAAAGTGCCCATCAGTTTAACCGTCATGACATGGCCTGCTCCATGCGGTCCTGGACTCTGGCATTTTAGCACTTATTCATAAAGTTGGACACAAGGACAAGGCGCACTGAATAGAAAACCAACAAAAAAAAAATGGAAAATACAAATCATGCGGTAACAGTAGGAGCAGAGGATATGGCAGGCAGCAAGTGTAGTGCTGAAACAAAGGATTGGCACACCATGCCATAAAAATTGCGTTTAACCAAAAAAAGAGAAAACAATTTAAATATGGAAAAATACCATTTCCCTCCCATTGCACCAGTTTCACTTCATGGTGGGGTTTTCTGTTATCTCTAAAATATGGCTCTCATACCGGCGAACGCTATCGGCCCCGCTCTGGTGCTGGTATCATTTAACAACTAACTACGATGATATTTACACTCCTTCATTCCAACTCCAAGAGGCAACAAGCCACCCCCAGCGGTCAGCCTTATGTATAGTGTGGGGCCAGCTGTAGTAGTCATCGTTGTGCTTCCTCCTCGTGCTCGTATTTAGTTTTCAGCACCAATACTAGGACTGTGCTTTCTCGGAGCGAGAGCATCAAAGTTGTCTTGCAAGGACCATACTTTGCCTGATACCAAGCAGTCCGTGAGCCAAAATATGCACGACCCTTAAACGACAGTTAGTAGTGGGGTTATTGGTGAAAAGGAGCCAGGGTGGGGGTTAGTTGAGAGCACATAATTTAAAAATTTTATTTCTTACTAAAACATCCTCACAAGCACAGTGGGAGAGTTGAGTTAAAATAGCTGTGAGTGTGGAAGAGGGTTTAGTTATATAAAGCGTGGTCCTTTATAATGCAGAGTAGTGAAATTTTCAAGTTGAATTCTCAACAAAGCTTAATGGCGGCTTTTTTAATAGCAACATTTTGGGCTGGTTAACAATTTGCCAGTACTACATTCATTCGCAGTAGCAGGCGTGGTATGTAGAATTTTCAAGGACCTGTTCTGTTGATTTAGTCGTGAATTTCTGTAGGTGCTTTTCTTTTATATGTGGACTCAATCAATCGTTAATTACTGTGGCTATTTAAGTGAAATGTACGCATAAATTACATTAGACTTATTAATGTATATTGTTCCAATGCAAAATACAGTGGATGTGTTTCAAAGGTTTACCCACCCAAAGGATAGAGCACTTCATCCCATGTCCTTTAACCACATTCCTCATTCTTCAGTCCATTTTTGTCTAATTTTATACCACCAACAATTACATGTGGAAAGTTGTAGTGTGACTAACAATAATTATTTAATGTTCTTTGACCTGTGACCAATTGCAACACCTTATTCTCAGCTTCATATTGAAGGCATTATTTATTGACACCATTGCGAAAGTTTGAACTAGATTGCAAGTAGTAGAGACCCCATTGCCACATTGAAAATCATGAATTAGCTTCTCAGGAGACCCAACTCCAACACTCCGTTTGATAAGAAACTTTTGAAAAGAAAAAAGAAAAATTCTCATTTAGTTCTCCACTGTTCGATGAAAAATACCGTATAAAATTGCACCCCATCCTCTGAAAGCCACCTACTCTGTTCCACTCCCATCCTCCCAACTGAGTAGGCACAAACAGAGAAAATAGAATGCTTTAATTCCGTGTGGCGTCCGTCTCCTTTGCACACCCCACCGCCAGCACAAGTGCAAAAAGGCGCTCAAATAGGGTTGTCAGTATTTAACCCAAAAGGGTGGAGGTGCTGCATGGATGCGCGAACTCAGAACGAACCGAGTCAGAAAGAGGCAACACCAGCCACAACAACAACGAGAAAGCAACTAACATACGGCTAACAAGAGGTGCCGAGAACCTCTATATTAGGTTCAACTGCAATAAAAAATACTCGAACAACAACAACAACAACAACAACAGAATACCAGCAATACCATCTACGGCAACGCGCAGTAAATGAGTGCCACCAAGGAAGCGTTCAGGTTCTGTTGGGTGGCACGCTGAATGGAGCCCATACATATATGTATATATATTTCCTTATATGATATATAAATATATACAGCAGGAGGAAATAAAAACATCAGCTCTGCCTTTGAACCTGCAAGAGCAAAAGAGACAACTGTCATGGAGCTAATAAGCACCAAAATGAGCATTCGACCGCAGTCGCTGATAAGCCAGTAACGGTGTGTGCGTAACAGAGACAAAGTAACGGAGAACGAGAGAGCCTTGAAGGCGGTTACTTTGCTCTAATGCCAGCGCATACGAAATGCCGAATTGAGTGCCATCAACTTAACGAAGAAAATTGAGCGGAACGGAAAGCACTCGAAATATGGGCCAACAAAAGAGCTCGTTTCGTGTGCCGCAGCAAAAGAGCAAATGTACTCCAAACTAATTCATTCAAATTAGAAAATGAGTTCATGTTCCTACATTAAATGAAAATGCATGCACTCTCACTCATTTTGCTCTGCTGTGGTGTTCGTTTTGTTGCTGTAAAAGTGCGGTCGCCATATATTAGCACCTCTTTTTTACACTCGTTGGCCAACACCACGCCAAACATTGCCAGAAGCCAAAGAGGGTATGAACCAAAAGTTTAAATCAGCCAACCCTGTCCGTGAGACTGTGGCTCGTACATCATCCAATTGTATATACGTTTGCTCCTTTCGACTGGAGGGCGCGGGCGCTTATAAAAATTCTATTTTACTTTTTATGACGTTGGCGCTGCGAGAATCGAGCTAACCGAAAAAAAATTGCATAAAAAAAATGGAATATCTGAACTGCTACTGCGAGCGCACCCGGTGCAAAGTGCTTTGGTACTCAATTTGGCCTATGTTCTGCCAGTGCGACATTTGGGCTGGTTGACTCGGGGAGGCACTCTATTAAAGCGACCAGGGGGAGCCTGAGCATTAATTGAGGGACCTAATTGAAATATGGGCTGATATTTAGAAGTGCTAATGTGAAGATAATGGGGCAAACAAGGTTCATGAATACATTTCATATCCTTTATTTGCTTTAATGTAGTTAATATGAAGAAAATTGCTTTCCGCTAACCACACGCTTAAATATTCATGCAGGTACGCATGGGGAATCCGACCATGTTATTATTCATTATATCCATAATCAGTTCAAGGTTATGGGGGAATCAATTCTAACCGATAAGGAGTTCAACTCGAGGAGATAGTAGTATTCGGAGACCATATCTTAGGTTATTATCTCCTCACTTTTGATGTATGGACTTCTAGCTGTGGACATGCAGATTAAAATTCATTTCATAGTCGCACTCAAGTAGACTAGAGTTGGAATAAGTTTGGCAATAGTCATGAATGAATGCGATTGCAATCAATGCAAATGTTAATTCAGCACAAAAATGGCGCACAACTCAGTTTAATATGCCAGTAGGAGCGGTGGGTAGACATCTCTTTTGACTTAGAATCGAATGTGCCTATAGAGAAGAAGGAGTATTATGACCAAGTCTGATCTTTTGTTAAAATAGACATGCTTCTGCGCGACAAGTAAACAAAAATATGCAAGGATGGGGCCGGGTTTTGGTTCTATAAAAGATAAGGGTGGTCGAAAATAGACATATAGCAAGCCGCCAAGTGACCGAAACTATGCTACCATGCGGACACGTTTGGAGGAACTGCTCAAAATGAACCTTTTGTAGACGAATACTGCCATCGTTGGTATTAATTAATAAATGTTGTTTATATATTTGAGAAATGTTTTGGTACTCATTCCAATTAGAATTTTTAACAATATTTTACTTGAAAGGTCATTTATATGTTTGGAAACCCATTGTGGATTCATTCCAATTAGAATTTTTAACAACGTTTTACAACTAAAAGTCTGTTATATGTTTAAGAACCCATTTTATATGCATTCCAATTAGAATCAGTGAACAATATTTTACAAAATAAAATCATTTATGTGATTGAGAACTAATTTTGTATTCATTCCAGTAAGAATTACTTAACAATATTTCACATAAATGACATTGGAACTCTTTTGGAAATACTCGATTGGTAGCAAGATGATCTACACCGCAGAACACCTGTGAATGAGTGCGGTTTTTTGGCAACATGTGCATCAACACTAGCTCCAAATTGTGTGCATTCAAGCGTCTAGTGGCGTCGATACCTGTCTATGTTGGTATGTACTTAAGTGTTAACACGTTTTCACTATAAACATTATACAATAAAAAGGATTATTTTGCGGAAAGTGTTCTGAGTTGCTTCCTCCACGCTTTGGAGCAGTGAATCTTATGGAGGCGTAATACAAAAATTTGTGGTAATACACAATAAGGCTTAAGTTTCCATAGAAGGATCTGTAAAGAATTGCCAGGTGCTCGAAAAGGTTTCATAAAATCATTTTAAGCTGACACTATTCCATACTTCACGTTTTCTTCTGCCATTAGAGAAAGCGTTTGCTATAAAAGAGCTAGAAAAACCACGTAATTAATTTCATGGTCTCAAAATATCCCAAGATATGAAAACTCCCTCATCAAATCAGCTCATCAAAGATTCCTAATCTTCATAAGTTTAATTAAATACACTTAAAACTGAATGTTTTCTTAAAATGTATATTTAAAATGTTTAACCCCACATTTGTTTGAGTTCATTTGCGGAGACTTTTATTTTTGGCATGTGTGCCGTTAAACTTCGAGTAGCGCCCTCCTCCTCTACTCACTTAAAGGGGCTTTAAATTTAAATTTTGTATATGCTGAAGCGACAACGCATTTAAATTAACCAACCAAAAGCCGCGTACGACTTTCCTCAAACAACGCAAGGCAATTATAGGCAAACAAGGTAAAAAACAAAAACAAAAACAAAAAGAAAAAGAAAAAACAACAACAATGACAACGTTAACAAATGTATCCGCACATATTTATTTAAAATTCGGGGTGGGATTTGGTGATTTCCAACTGAATTTTTAGACCTCAAAATTTTTTACATGATTAAAGTTGGGGAAAAAACCTCAGCAGCAAAAACAACAACAAAAACAATAACGAAAACAAAAACAAAAGCAAAAATATACGAAGTATCTAGCAGATAAACTAAACGAACTAATCAGAAAAACGAGTTCAATGCATGCCATACTCTTTGCACCGCAGCAGTGGCAAAACGAATTCCAAATGAGCGAAATAAACGATGCACAGCGAAAAAGTTTTGAGCTGAGCGCATTTCCGAACGAACAACGCAAAAGTATCTTTGTATCAGGCTGCCAAACAATGAGCAAATGTGAGTAGAGCATGTGCCTGTAGATGGGTGAGTGTGCATGTGTGTGTGTGTGTGTGTAGAGTGGCTCGCTCAACACGTTGAAGGTCTTGCCCCGCCATAGAGCAAACAACAGCGACAACGACAACGACAACGACAACGACCGCCTCATGTGAGCGAGCGAATATGTGCCACGACGCCTAAAAAAAGCACTCAAACGAGTGCGTACGCTTGAAGGCCATGAGTGCAAGCAGGCCAGATGTACCAAGTTTCGGGGTGGCTTGCGCACCGCACACAGCACACAGCATACAACACACGGACTGTATATGCACAGTATCTGTTGGATTTGAGTGGTGGAATGAGAGATTTGTGTGATGTGTCGTTAGGTCGAAACGGTCGAGTCGGGTCGGGTCGTGTACCTTTTGCCACGAATGTTTTGCCAGTCAGGCTCTAAAAGGCCTTACGAAAACAGCTGAGATTTTGCTGCTCGCATGACGCGCATTTTTCTAAACTCTGTTAGAAAATTTCTTTTGGAAAAAAAGCACAGCACAATTTCATTAAAGTTTTCTTGCCAAGAAATTAACTTTCGTACAAATAAATTATTTTTTTAAACAAAGCGTATCGAGCGATTTTTGGAAAAATTATGGTTTAAAATTCGAATTTTTTTCCATTTATAAAAAAAAAAAGGAAAAACTTCGCGTGTGTGAGGCAAAAATAAATAAAATTTTGTAAAAAGTGTGCTCCACGTATTCGCATTGGGAAATATTCAAGTACAAATATGTGCACTATATAAAAATATAAAAAGGAAAATTTAAAAAAATTGTTTCTAAAAAAAACTTTGTGTTTCAAAAGTGCAATTATCAAATTAATTAAAAGAGATATCAAAAAATCGACGTTAAGCAAAGTGAACGCGTCAAACACTAAAGTAGCTGTCCCGTCCAGCTTTAGCGGGACGTCAAGGTGCATCATTACTCTTCATTCCCCACCTGTACGCCTCAAACCGCCAAAATTATTACCCACAATTCGCTGAGCGTGTACGGTAGCGGCGTTATGTGCGCCTCACCGTCCACGGCTCCCGGATTCTTTAACCCGCGACCGCAGTCCGGCGCCGAGCTATCCGCTTTCGAACTGGGCCTGCCGCGTTCCATGGCCTTGGGCGTGCCGCCGCCCTCGGCGTGGCACGATCCCAATCTGGGTGGTCACCTGCACGCGTCAGCCGGTCCCAGTTCACTGCCGGGTAATTCAGGTGCAGGCAGTTCGGTGGGTACCGGCGGCACAACACCATCGAGTGTGGCCAGTCAGCAATCGTCAGGAATTAAACAAGATCTTTCCGGTCTGACGGGCGCGTCAGGCCAAACAAATCTCAACCAAAATGGACATCACACCATCAAAGAGGACCTTTCGAGTATGTCTTCGGCGACGGGTGGGCCGACCTCGCATCATTCTGCGTCTTCACAACAGAATCACGGCCAGGAATTGGGGCCCATGATTAAGGGTTCCCAGACGTCGAATTGTTTGGGTACCAGTGGCGGTGGAAGCACTACGCCCAGCTCACAAGCGAACAGTTCACATTCTCAGAGTAGTAATAGTGGTTCACAAATCGATTCCAAACAGAACATCGAATGTGTGGTGTGCGGGGATAAAAGTTCCGGCAAGCATTACGGACAATTCACATGTGAAGGTGAGTGACACCAAATATTTGTAAGCGTAGGAAATATCCTGGTTAAGTTGAGGAATGCAGAGGAGCACCAAATATTTGTAAGCGTAGTAAATATCCTGGTTAAGTTGAGGAATGCAGAGGAGCACCAAATATTTGTAAGCGTAGTTAATATCCTAGTTAAGTTGAGGAATGCAGAGGAGCACCAAATATTTGTAAGCGTAGTAAATATTCTGGTTAAGTTGAGGAATGCAGAGGAGCAGTAATTTTGTAGGCCATGGAAACACGACGTGTTGATATGATTACCATCAACATTTAAAATTATAGGAAAATAATGCTACAAGGTGAAGTTAGGTAGTATTATCCTCATGTCCCTCTGTCAGCCGTCATAGTTGTACTGTCAAAAGTGACCTTGTTAATTCTAAATAATAAATGCAACCAAAGAAAGTTGAGGTTAGTTGGGCAAACAAATCTGCATTGGAACTATGAAAGATAATCTGACCTCTTCATTGTCAACTGGACACTATAATATTATTTTGTCATGTTCCAAACCTTGTCTCCATCAATGCCACATTCCAAAAATGTTCATGATCCTTAAGAAACACTATCCGATCTTTCCAGAGATATGTTTATATATGCTCATAGTTTATAATCACCTTTGAACTCCAGTGCAGTTGACCTCTCAGCACAATCAAATTCAAAACCGGACAATTTAATTGGGGACCTCGCCACAGAACAGTTCTCTGCATCAAAATTAGTTTGGTGTCAATGAAGTAAACACGATTCAGACGGGTTATATGGTATATATAGGATGTTTTTTTTTTCAATGTGATAGAACTTTAAACCTATCACTTCAAGTAGCCTCAGAGGCAATAGTTAAAACGAGCTATTTTGTAGGCCACAGAACAGGTTAACATTATGTTGGTGTATCTGCATTGAATTCTTCACATGGTGGACGTATAGAGCCAAAATATGACGCATTATATCCTTCCTGCAGCGGCAGCAATCTCTTAAGTGACCATTGTACTATTTAGTATTGTTGTTATTGGATCCTGTACCCAATAATTGTCTTGGAATCTGCGATTAGTGTTATGAAGAACAAATTATCGATAGTCCTCTATCTGCATCATAAATTCAGGAAAGGTTCTCTATGGTAGTCAAAGAGACAAGAGAAACTAAATATTATGACTTGGTTACATTGGTGAACGAAAACTGAACCATTATACGAGTAATTATCCCAGGAACCTTGAATGCAAAAATCAAGACAACTTTACAAATTACCAGCTGACTTTCCAACGACGCCTCTTACACAATTATAATCGCACCCTATATATCTTCTAAGATCAAATTCCTTCTACGATCAGATTTCTTGTAGAATGAGTGACTCTTCAAGTTCATACTTTGGTAGTGTGAGTGACGCTTGAAACACTGAATAAACATGGAAATAGTACTTTGGCACGGGGAGGCCACGCTTACGTCACTTCTATGCGCACTTAATGCAGTTTCTAAAAATTCCTACACAGCTGAGGGTCTGAAGTCGCCACATGTTTTCATTTGAAGCACATTTATGATATTGCAATTCCTCCTCTTAATCAACATCGCTTGGTGCACCAAGAAGATGTAAAATTGAAATTAAGTTGTGTATATTTTTTTGGGATATTATGGCACAAATCAAGAAATGCCAATCAAATGTCAAAAGTGTATACACAACGTAACGTAATAAACATTCAATTGGCGTACAATAAAGTTCAAATCAAAAATTGGTAGTACCCCGTCTGCTAAAAGTCATTATCATGCAAATAGACAAAATCCCATACAGGCAAACCCAATGCCCAAGGATGCTCACACACCCGGGCATACATAAAACAGCACTTGTAGCGCGTATTGAAATAGTCACGCTAGCGAAGGTGTTCATGAGACTCAGCCATGGATGGATAGATGACAGGCGGCTGATGATGACCAAACAAAAATAATGGATAGTTAGATGCAAAACGCATTGTGAAAACGAACGAGCGTGCCTGTTCGCTGAAACTCCGCTGATTTTTGACAGTTCAGGTGAATTATGAGGCTTTGCTGATTGGAAGCTTGAATGGAGACGATACTTTATTTAAGAGTTTGATTGACTAACTGGAAAATTGCTATGTAAATAAATGTTGCTTCATGCTTGGGTGAGTCATATTCCAGTACAGAGTTGTGTATTTAAGACCAGCTAATGGAACAGTACGCGTATTCGGAACTTCACAACAGACACTGAGTTTCTTTTTAATCGTTTTAGAGGAAGAAATGTTGAATGCGGTAATTCACGAACCTTAGAAATTCCTTTTGGGCATACTTGATATCCTTTTGGCATTCTTGGTTACTGAGTTGCTACTGTAAATCCTCTGTTTACATGGAACAATTTAAGGGACTGCATACTCAACCCACTGAATGTCGTTTCTATTGGAGTTTGTAAAGGATTTCAGCGACAAAACTTAGCGAAGTCGCTATTTTAACGAGTTGGCATTGGTTCAGTTATTCGACTTAGCGAGCTGCCTAGTTACTTTTTATGATGGTTTGTGCATAGAATAACTTTTTTTCCATATTAATAATGAAAGACAATTTGTTGCCAGTGCTGCCAACAACGAGTTCCTCGAGTGCCTCCACGTAGGTGACTTGAGTAGAGTTCTTATTGAGTAGTTTAGCAAATTGTTAGTCAGAATATTTGTTGCCAGTGCTACCAACAGAGAGTTCTTCGAGGGGCTCCACGTAGGTGACTTGAGTAGAGTTCTTATTGAGTAGTTTAGCAAATTGTTAGTCAGAATATTTGTTGCCAGTGCTACCAACAGAGAGTTCTTCGAGGGGCTCCACGTAGGTGACTTGAGTAGAGTTCTTATTGAGTAGTTTAGCAAATTGTTAGTCAGAATATTTGTTACCAGTGCTACCAACAACGAGTTCCACGAGTGGCTACACGTAGGTGACTTGAGTAGAGTTCTTATTGAGTAGTTTAGCAAATTGTTAGTCAGAATATTTGTTGCCAGTGCTGCCAACAACGAGTTCCTCGAGTGCCTCCACGTAGGTGACTTGAGTAGAGTTCTTATTGAGTAGTTTAGCAAATTGTTAGTCAGAATATTTGTTACCAGTGCTACCAACAGAGAGTTCCTCGAGTGCCTCCACGTAGGCGACTTGAGTAGAGTTCTTATTGAGTAGTTTAGCACATTGTTAGTCAGAATATTTGTTCCCAGTGCTACCAACAGAGAGTTCCTCGAGTGCCTCCACGTAGGTGACTTGAGTAGAGTTCTTATTGAGTAGTTTAGCAAATTGTTAGTCAGAATATTTGTTGCCAGTGCTACCAACAGAGAGTTCCTCGAGTGCCTCCACGTAGGTGACTTGAGTAGAGTTCTTATTGAGGTAGTTTAGCACATTGTTAGTCAGAATATTTGTTGCCAGTGCTGCCAACAGAGAGTTCTTCGAGGGGCTCCACGTAGGTGACTTGAGTAGAGTTCTTATTGAGTAGTTTAGCAAATTGTTAGTCAGAATATTTGTTACCAGTGCTACCAACAGAGAGTTCCTCGAGTGCCTCCACGTAGGCGACTTGAGTAGAGTTCTTATTGAGTAGTTTAGCACATTGTTAGTCAGAATATTTGTTGCCAGTGCTGCCAACAACGAGTTCCTCGAGTGCCTCCACGTAGGTGACTTGAGTAGAGTTCTTATTGAGTAGTTTAGCAAATTGTTAGTCAGAATATTTGTTACCAGTTCTACCAACAACGAGTTCCACGAGTGGCTACACGTAGGTGACTTGAGTAGAGTTCTTATTGAGTAGTTTAGCACATTGTTAGTCAGAATATTTGTTGCCAGTGCTACCAACAGAGAGTTCCTCGAGTGCCTCCACGTAGGTGACTTTAAGTATCTTATTATTAAGTATATCTTACTGAATATTTGCTGCTAATGCTGCCAACTCTTTTTTGGCAATTGTGTTGCTCGACTGAATGAACGATCGAGGCTTAAGTGAACGTCTACTGGGTCACTAAATTGTTATTTGTCACATTGGCTCGAACTTAACTGTCGTAAAAAGGGAGCAGATGCATAAGATCCCAGTCTCTTGAATAATTCGCAGTGTACTCTTACATTATAATTTTACTGCAAACATAATTTTCACAACTTTACTGATAAGATTAGGGTCTAAATTTATACCTCAAGTCACTTTTTGCTCTGCAAAAACTATGCAAACGCACAAAGCTCCGAGATTCCTCACATTTCTCTTTCGCCTTATCGCATTTAAAATAAAATTATTATCTTAATAATTTTTCAAAACAATTATGGTGCATGCATATAAATTTTGTTCTGTTCCTACACACTAAACGCCTTTGTTACAAAACTCTCGCACCCCACCACCACCCCCTCTGAGCACAAACCACACTCGTTGAAAGTCTAAAGCTCTGTTCAGAGGAGTACCAAACCGCAACTTGTCATTCTCATATCTAAACTAAAGAAATATTTTGATGCGCCGCACAAACACACACAAACACACACACACACATATAAGCAGTCAAACAAATATGCATGCCTGCAACATTAGCTGCTCTAAACGCACACAGAACGGGCGGCGTACTCCTATTATTAATCACCCAGCATTTTGTCTGCACGGGTTTCTGTGTGAAGAACGAACTTAAGGTGTTTCCCCCTTTAAGTAGTGGAAAGAATGAAGTACTCGAGCACAGGTAAACCTACTAGTATCTAGTATCTGCTTTCACATGTTGACTGAGAGAGTGACTGTTACGTTGATGATGAAGACACGATAGCAATCTGTTTTGTAAAGGCAAGCGCAGCAGAGTACTCATACGAGTATATGCTTAATCATTTGCTTGCTTACGAGTACTTGCTCTGCCTGCCTGCCAGCCTGCCTTCTCACCTTCCTTTCGGCCTCTCTGCCTCCCTGGCAGCCTACCACTCCGCCTCACTAGCTCTCTGCCAGGCGGACACAAAAGAATTCAACTCATGCGATTTTTGCCAACGACCCAGCAGCTAAACTTAGTATACTCGCAGTAAGTAAAGAGAAAACAGGAACATGCACTAAGCACTGAAATTATTACGAGTACAATACACAGGCCCCCTGCCTACCCCCAACCCTCTGAGCGTCTAAGTCTAAGGTAACATAACGCATCGCATATACTCGCATACGAGTGAGTACTCGTATGTAAGCTTCTAAAAGGCATCGAAGAGATTTTTCGGTCAAGCGTTTGCACTATAATCCATATTGTTCGTACACTTACCCCTTGCCTCACCGCCACAGGAACTGTGAACTGTCTGTGTGCGCGCGGAGCTGACTGCCTGCCGCTCGTATCTGTTGCATGAATGTGCCATATGACCGCCTGTTGGCCCGATCTTTCGATGCGCTGTGCGAGTATTGTTGCGAGCTTGTGTGAGGAAATTCTGGCTGCTTGCGCTCGCATGGTTCTACGACGACCCAACAACATGATCATGTCGCTGCTCCTTAGTAGCGGAGGCTTTTAAATGCCTCGAACGGAGTATGTAACGCAATATGCTTTTTCTGCTGCATTGAAGATTAATTGTGGCATATGGAACTTTTGTTTATATGTGTCCGAGTGTTCAGTTTCGGCTTAAAGAAGAGAGGTTGGGCAACGCATTTGAAAGGACATTTCCGTAAATGAGTGTCTCGTTTAGAAAGAAATTAAATCACAACAATTGCACATCCTTTGCAAATGTGGACTTCAGTTGCCCTCAGACTGTGGGCGTACTTAGCACAATGTGGGAAAATCATTTTGTTTCGAAAGGTACTCTTAGTAATTGAAATGTTCACACAGCTCTTCACTTTAAGTTAGTATAAAAACATGGGTTCTTTAGAAATTTCTACCCGAGTATACCGTGTCCTTTTGAAGCTGCTTGACTTGTAAAGTCGGATAGAGCATTACTAAACGTTTTGTTTCCACATCACTGGCAACGTGACCCGTGCTTTTAACATAAACCCCCTTCAACCGCTTTCCTGTCCGCACTCTGAGCACCCTCTTCCACTCAGTGCGACCAAACAACACATAAAATAGCGTTGATATGCTGTTTTGATAATATTAATGATGAGTACATGCTTCAGCCAGCGTGCAATCCTTTACGATTGCGACTTGGGTGTATGCAAGAAAGCAACAGCAAATTCCTTCTTATTAATTTAGCTATTTGTCACGGCTATCCGGAATTATGAGCCTCGCGCTATAAAAAGAAAACCATCATAAGCTCAGCCGTACTCAGCACAGATCATTAATAAAAACAACTGCTCTGTGGATAGTTGAAGATGGCATCAGGCAGTCTGCTGCTCGCTGCTAATGGCGGGAAATTAGAAAACGTGTAAAATCACATAAAAAAACTGATGTTTCTTTGGAAATCGTAGATATAAAACTTTGCTTAGGAAGCGTCTTCAAGCAAATAACAATTCCAGTATCTAAAGTAGCGAATATAACTCCAGGAAACAGGGAAGCATGGTAGGAAATTGGTGAATACATTTTAAAATCTCAAATTTCTAATGTTGAATAAGGACAATAAAAGGAGTTTCAAGTTTCCTAAAGAGATTTCAGAAAAAATGAAACAAATATCAAGAGTGTGGTCTTGAGATCCAGCGAGGCAAATTAAGATGACTTCCAAAATGTCTTCAAACACAAATCTTGTATATGAAAAGCGACAATGATCCACTACTACTGAGCCAGACGGGTAGAGCCAAAATTCTTGAGTGGATACTTTGAATATAAATCTAGCGATGTACGAGTAGATACATATATTGAAACTGAGCATTGTGAATATACATTGAAACTTGTATTATGGCATTACACGAGGAACAACATATTTCAGAAATTGCCTCCTTGGTTTAATGTTCCGCTTTCAGGAAGGCAAAGCTTAGTCGACTTTTTTACATATGCAAATGAGACTGAAGTCCATTAATACATGATATTATCCTTCATATCTCCAATTGCTCTTGTTTCTTAGAGTAGACGAGCGATTTAGCACATCGACAGTAAGAAGTCTCCTGGAGGCAAGCGGGAATTTCTTGGTGACCAATTGAAATGGCGGTTGCGGGAATTATGGCATCTCTAAATTTTTTTATTTATTTATTTATTTAAAAGAGGAATAATTATAAATAATTATTACTCTAAAGAAAAAAGCGCTGGCTAACAGGGCCTTCTCTAAATTGTATGTTGATTGCTGGTGTATTGTGAGATCGTTTTGTTGAAAAATAGATAATATCCGCATTGGACAAACGGAGTCAATGGATATCAGCAATCAATGCGTGGGCAAGGTCTGCGAAAACCTTAGAACTTGTAAACACCGGGAAAAAAGGGCTCCTTCACTCACTATTTCGTATACGGTGGTGTATTTTTCTTGGGCGAGCATTACGGTAACGAACAAGGTGTTTGTTAAAACACCACCGAGTCGATCTTTGGAGTGGTCTAACAATACTTTTCATAGGAACTGCGCTTGGGCGATCACGGGGGACACGGGGGATAAACCCCGAAATACGTTCACTTTTTCCAAATTAGGTAGTTAGGTAGGTAGGTAGGTAGGACTAGCCGCCTAGTTTGGGAAAAGCACACGTGAGCACACCTAATGTGATACTACAGTGTGGCGCGGTTCAAGCTCTGACTAAAAAGTTCTCTTACTGGGGATGGTGATAGTCAGCGGAAGGACAGCGCCATTCCTAATTAACATAAATTTATAGCGATTACCTACTTAGTTAGTTAGTTAGTTAGTTAGTTAGTTAGTTAATTAGTTAGTTAGTTAATGGGTATGTCTAAGAAGACATCGCTTAGGGGTCTGTCTTAGAAGACATCGCTTAGGGGTCTGTCCAAGAAGACATCACTTAGGCCCATTGTGCTACCACGAGGAGAGGATCACCTACTTTAAAACACTCTATCTCTGTGACAAAGTCGCGGATTCACACATGGACCAATTACTCGTATCCTTGCTGAAAAATGGCATGCAATTCCGAAGCAATAAACTATGTTTAATAATAATTTTGCCATAATATTGTATTACATTCTTATTTCATTTACTCGTATATTTCTTGTTTACGCATTTTTACTGACTTAAATTTAAAGCAGATGAATTCATTTCATGATAAATTGAACATGCAAATCAAAATGACAGGGCGGCTTTCATTCACTTTTACTTCCTTCGCTTCCTACGGACTATTAACTTCTTACAGCAACAACAAAAACCACAACAATACCAACAACAAATATAAATTTCTTTCGACAGAAGTAACTTCCTTTCTTCCATTTACATTTTGTCTACATGGTAAGTTATTATTTGGTCGTTAACATTTGTCCTTCTAGAACAGAGGAGAATGCTACCCTTGACTGGCTGCAGACAGACAATCTTAGCCAAAGCCTGCGCTGTGTGGTGCTTTGATTTTTTAGGATTTCTTTTATTTTTTATGATTTTTTTTTTCCTTTATGAATATGTGCATTTCCATATTTTTGGTTGTTGTTGTACTCTTAAACATTAAATCTGCACTACTTGTCATAATAATTTGTCAAAATTTTGTCGTTAAGCGGGGGCTCAGCCTCAGACCAGCCTGTAGTCTATACGAGTGTACATTCCGATGAGATACGATGGCTGCGGGTGTGTGTGGAAAATCTGTTTCGAATTGTGAAATAAATCATTTGTGCATTTTTGCAACTCGTACGGAAGTTATGAACGATTATTAAAATGCGATTTGAATGAATAATGCCTGCCACATACGCGTATGGGCTGCCCTATTAAAGTTCATTCATAAACATGGAACAGAAGTCACTCCAAGAGTGGAGGAAAATGTTTTGTAACGATTTTCTTGTGGGGGTGTTCCATATAAACCAAACCAGAGTGTCTTATAATTGCAGCTCTACCTTCTTTAACCACTTTAACCACTTCTGAACCATCTTTAACCAATTTGATATTAATTATGCTAGTCTAGTAGCCACAATTTCATCATTTTTGTGGTCTTCTAACTTTCCTTAATAGGTCTCCTTTGGCTTCGGGACGAAAACGCCAGTTGCTGTAATAATAATCTTTAACATATTATATTGGGGCGATATTAAAACAGATCACTGTCAGTATTTACAAGTATGCATGAATAGATGAATAGAACATAGTTCGAACTGAATATAATAGTGCGTTCGAACAGTTGTAATCGAACTTAGTTCGATGGTAGAACTTGGTTCGATGGTGGAACTGGCTTGTTGCTCGTTATCGCAAGTTCGAAGCATCATTTGATTGCGCCCTATCAAACTTTGTATGATTGCAACCCTCAAAGGAAATTACTTCAGACTTTGTAGGGACAAAAAAAGACTGAGAAATTTTTGATGATTTTCAGTTGTACATTTTGACGTTTGATTGAAAAGGTCACTAAAAATGTGTGCAATCAAAATATCCTGGAAAATGTGGTAAAAGAACGAAGACTTGTATAGAAGTATTCTAATGTTCGAAGGATAATTTGATCGCGCCCAAACTTTGTATGATTGCAACCCTCAAAGGAAATGACTTCAGACTATGAAGGAACAAAGAAATACTGAGAAATTTCTGAAGATTTTCAGTGGTACATATTGACGCTGGATTGAAAAGGTCACTAAAAATGTGTTCAATGAAAATATACTGGAAAATGTGGTAAAAGAACGAATACTTGTATAGGAGTATTCTAACCAATGAGATGAAATATGTTTATAAGAAAGGATGAACAGAAAGCCTGGAGTATTATTTGGGACAATGAGAAATGTAGTGGCAAATAAGTAGTATAAATTGTTACTTAAAATACGCGACACAAACACAGCAGCTTCAAACAAACGCAGTTGCTTCAATGATCTTCGCTTTCGCGTACTGTCGAGCCTGTTCCAGTTTCGATCGCTGTGTTCGTTTGCTCGAATGCAACTAATAATTAGGTAAGATATAAACGAGTCGACTCTTCCATGGGATGGTGTAATATATGTTTATAATTTATGATTTTTGCACTTCCTCTGCTTTTAAATTATTAACTGATTAAATTTCATTTCCTTCATTTAGTTCAATTTAATTCAATTAATAAAAATTGCTAATAAAGCCCACTTTTGCCTGCCTCTGCCAGCGTTGCCGGTGCCAGCTGTATTTGCCGTTGGAGCAACACAAATGGCAGAAGAGAATCTGTAGCGCCATAAATTTTCAAATACGTACTCCAGTAAGAAATCGTAAAGTGGGCGTTGTTAATTTTTTCGCAATATTTATTTTGGCCTTTTTTATTTCTTAAACATTTTGTTTGCGCACACTCAGCCACACGTGCGTCGAGTGTTGGTTCACCAACACCAGAGCAATTAAATGATTTATATGCTGTTTTGTTAAAGCTCAACAAATGTGTACAAACTGGAATTTTAATAAAATTTATTGAAGCTTCGGGAAAAAAGTAGGCGCCAAAATGCGAATGTTCAGGTTTCTCTGCGGTTCCGATACTTGTACACTCTTATTTTACGGTCTCGTAGGATCCACACACACTCACACATGTGCACTTAGGCATCACGTCAGTGTGCGTCTAAACCACATGATATTGGTCCGGTGTGGCGTGTGGTGTGATTGAAAATTGAAGTAGTCAGCGTAAAGCGTGGGAATTTCCATATGCATATTCATCAGTCAAAAAATATATTTGTCTTTAAGGCATGGCGAAAGTTTTCAATTAATTGACTATTGTTGAGTTTTACTAGTCAAGGCCGAAATTATAGGCGTAGGCGAAGAATAGGCGAGGAAATCTCGTTAAAATGCCCAATTCCACCAACAGAACTTAGTGTCAAAACTAAAGATTGTGCATAAATAACGAACGGTGGTCAAAGTGAATTTAGTATAATAAATCCTCTGTGCAAAGGTGTGCGGGTGAAACAGTGTTTTCGCTCTCTGAGGTGACTTCACCCTCGCATTTCGCCATGACTCAACTTACATTGAGGGACAACCGAATATATTATTAGATTGTATTTAAATCTGCTGTTTAGTACCCCCTGTTCCCTGCTTTTGGCAAACTGGGCGGCCACTCCTACCTATCACCCTACCTACCCTTGTTCCTTTGCAATACACAATTTAAGTCCAATATAGATGTATCCTCTGACTTTAGTTGTTAGAATATATGTCCCTAGAGTCTCACTCCCCCTGTTCTTATATTCCAAATTAACTGGAATATTTATCACCTATTGTTATATAGTATATTCTGGTGATTTTTAAGGGTTTCCGATCATGTCAGATCTAATTATTATGAAAAGATACTTGTGTCATTTGCTGAACTTGGGATTTTCAAGGATTATGTAGGCAAACATTGTCCTTCTAAAGCCGTGTTCAAAGAAGTTTGAGCTTACCAAATGATTTGCATTGTGAGGGATATGTTAGCCTTGGTTTAGTTCATTGATGGGCGATGGGTGGACTAAGGCTGTTTTCTTCCTATTGTTATTTACTCTCTGGTCCAGTTATTAGAATTAATAGAATTCCCTGCCTTGTGACTTTCTGATATGAGTAAATATTTTTGGTGCTGTGTCCTTCGTTCGTAAGCACGGAGATGCTCCTTTTTTATTGTATTCTCATACACTCATATTAGAAACAGAGATTTTTTCTTACAAAAAGGAAATCAGCCGAATACTTACCACATCATCGCTCGGAGGTTAGATCGTCGCATATATTTTCACTATGATTTCACGTTCAGTCGGTTGCATTTTTGCTCTAAATATCTCCATAACAAGTTCCAATTTTAGTATATGTTCTTCCGGAGCTATTAATTTACAATTAATTTGTAATTAATTTACAATTAACTAAATAAAATTAAAAAAAAAATCTCTATAACAATAATTAAGAGTAATCTCTTAGGTCAGTAGTTAAGGATAAAAATGTAAACTCCCTACTCGAACAGCTGATGAAGCTACTTCACACTGCATCCTTGTTGTGGACTATAATTGTAGGACGTTTCACACTGCAACCTTTTTGTGACCTATTATAATAGACCTATTATAATAGACCTATAATAATAATTATTATAGGTCCAATAGAAGGAAACAGTTCAATTTGCAAAGACCACATGGCCGAGTCACACACCTTCCAGGGAATCTCCCCTGTGTAGAACTACAAAACATCACCACCAAAAACTATTCCAAAAAGTTTGAGAATAACTGACCTTGAAGCCCGTAGCTGGACACTGCTCGAATGGAACTTGCTGTGGTGTACTCCAAGTCGCCAAGCATGACAAATGAAGGATGAGACAAATTGTTATGGGCGCAGTTAACTCGTACGACTTTTTTAAACGATGTGACAGGCATGTGTGCGGATGAATGTTTGCGGGCATAATGCCCATTATTAAGATTTTAATTAAAATACCACACAAGTTGTTTGCTAATCTTCAAATTAAAGAAACGCACACACAAAAACAGTGCAAACAAACGTAAATTTCGTGGTCATTGTGTGCTGCCCCTCTCCGTTGAGCAGAAATTAACAAATGACCACTTCATTTGGTAAACTCTGCAAGTAGAGTTGTTACTGGAAGTGGAAGGGGAAGTGGAAGAAATGGCAGGGGCAGTTGCTGTGGAAGACGTTGAAGAAAGAGTCGGCATAGCCTGGTAGCATGTGCGATTAAATTAATATGACAAGGCAACGGTTTCATTTCCGAACGTGGGAACTGGGAACTGCTTCTGTCGCTTTTCAGTAATATTGTTCTTTCTTTTTTCCGTTTTATTTTTGATATATTTAGGTGTAATTTTTGAGCTGCTCTCGGCGGTCATAAAAATCTTGATATATATTATGATTTTTAAGTTTAATTCAAATTTGAAATGCAGAAAAAATGTTAATGCGCTGCCTGCTGAACATGCTGCACAATTGCATTCTGCCATTCTTGAGTGCCTCCTGCTAACAAACTGCCACAACATGTTTGTCAAAATGGCACACAACCATTGTTGTTTGTTATCCGTGTTGTCTGTCACACAAGCGAACGACATCGTGCTTTAAATTAAGTTCCAGAATGAGTTTGTCTGCATTTTTAGTACCTGTGCCAGTTGACAATTTTTCCGCAACCAACCGACCGAGTTGACTTACTTTCCCGCCGCTATAAGACTGACAATTAAAATTGTAAATTTTGCCGGTTAGACGCAGCTCCTCACATGCAGCAGGCCTCGCGATTAGGCGTGCTGGTTAATTTTGCTGTGCAAACACTCTTTAACCGTGCCGAGGCCCAGCAATGCCTCCAACGGCTGGCGGACTGGCGGCAGGCTGTTCATAATTAACAGTTCTCCACTGTGCAAATTTCATCAGCTTTTTGCTCTTTTTGTCTCTCTGTTAATTACGTTCGTTTTTTCTTATGGATCACAATTAATTATTGGTGTGTATCTGCGGCTCTCCTAACCATGTCTAAATTTATTAAGACAATGAATCATTTATATTAGACTTGACTTGACTAAATTATAGTTACATTATACGTAATTGTACGAGGAATAGGAGGAACATTCAACTTTAAAGTGGCGATATCATTGTTCTGAGTTTATCGAGAGCATCCAGAAGACGGGGGTTATCAGTGGTTGGGTTTAAGTTTGACTTCCAGTAAGTAGAAGATTGGAAAAATCAAGTATCAAAATTGTCAATCTGAAATCTGAGAATTTTAGAACTATTCTTTAAGAAGAAATCAATTGGTTTAAAGTTGCTTCACACCATTTTGAAGGAAAATGTTATGAAGAAAGTGTCGAAGTAAACCCAGCAGGTGAGAGACAAGATGAATGAATTGGAAAGTTATAAATAAGTCAAATATTTATTTATTATTAATTAATTTATTTATTTATTATTAATTTACGTTCACCTTGGGATATTAAGGCAAAACCTTGTAAGATTGTCCCAATAACATGAAATCATATTGGGACAATCTTATGTAATGTGTAATGTAATTTGTAATGTGTAATGTAATGTGTAATGTAATGTGTAATGTAATTTGTAATGTAATGTGTAATGTAATTTGTAATGTAATGTGTAATGTAATGTGTAATGTAATGTGTAATGTAATGTGTAATGTACTGTGGAATATAATGTGTAATGTAATGTGTAATGTAATGTGTAATGTACTGTGGAGTATAATGTGTAATGTAATGTGTAATGTAATGTGTGGTTTGGAGCTATAAGAGGTATTGCGACCAAAACGATCTATTGAACCGCCCTCTACTATTAAGGGTATCCCTATAACTTCTCATCCAGCGCCGTTGCCCTCAGAAATTCGAGTATATCGGCTAGATCTAGCATTGCTATTTACTTAGCTTATTTAGTACGAGCCTAGCTGTGTTTGTCTAAAGTGCATTAGTGCTCTACAGTTCCTTAATATGTAATCTGGCGACTCATTTTCTTCATCGGAGAATCTTCACAATGAACTTGCTACAATTCCTATACTGCTCATGTGACCGGTCAAAGGCCCGGTTAGTATTCTTAAACTGTTTTTGGGCAACCTGATGCAAAACTCATATCTTTGAGCGAATATGTTAATAGTGACCCCAGGCACAAAATGAGTAGGTGCCTCTTTGACCGGGAATTCTCAACGAATCATCTGATCCCTGAACGACTAACTCGGTACATAAAAAACTCTTCTTCTACGTGAATTGTGTTTCAGAAACTTTGGACGACATCGACGACAGTATTATTAGCAAATCAGCTCTTTGATTGAGACCATGAAACTAATAATTTCAAAAATTATACTGGCCTGTCAAAAATAATGAGCAACAAGCAGAAAGATACAACAACAAACCCGAACGAAATCCGCGAAACCTTCTCATTAAAATCGAACAAAAATTTAATTACAGTCGGGCTTAAGCCATAGTAGTGAAATGTTAATTCTATAAGCAAAGAATAAGAAATACAAAACGACAACAACAACCACAATGTCGTCGAGACAACAACTTGAACAACTTGAACCGCGGCGAACAAAAACAAACATTGCCAATCATTAAAGTGCGCCTGTAAAACAAATCGCAGTACTTAGAGAAAAATGTTAAAACCCATAAAGTTAAAAATCGGGCCGGCGCGCTGGATACACGAAGAGGAGCGGAGGCAAAATCAGAGTCGAAAAAGATTTTCGAAAATCCTAGCACGATTTTTTCTATTCAATTTTTGTTTTGGTTTTTCTGTGTGAGAAGTTTTCTCCAACTGAGTAGAGAAAAAGCGCCCCGGCTCCGACTCCGACTCCGACTGCTTAAATACTCGTACAAAAAAATCGTGATCATTTGCTACTCTGGTTCGTTCCACAATCCTCCCTTCCTGCAGCGTACACTCAAGTACCGCCGATCTTGTTTTTGTATTTGTTGTCTTTACAGTTTTTAATGTAACGGTTTAATTAATTATGTTAACTGCGCCTGCGCACCACAGAGCGGGCCGCACTCAGCAACGAACCCTTTTTCAAATTGCTTCATGGCAATCTCTTTTGTTGTTGTTGTTGTTTTTGCTGCTTTTGCCTCAGCTTTGGCTTTGGCTTTGCCTGCTTTCTTTGACTTTCCTAATCGATGGCCAGACAGACAATTCCAATAGATAAAGCTGCAGTTTGCGCAAAAGCACGTTTCTCGGACTCCTACTTAGTGCTTTGGATTCGTTTGCGGTGGCATGGTACTGGAGCGTTTCTGTTTTCCACCGCCGAGCCGATCAATGCCTTCTGATTGGGCAATGGGCAATGGGCAAACCGAAAGGCTGTTATTTTCGGTAAGATTAATTTTTTGTTTCTCGTCTCTGCCTCATCGAATCTGACGACATACTCTGCTCGTACCTTTTGGGCTGCCAGCGACGAGAGTGCAACAAACAATTATTAAATCTTTTCTATATATTCATATGCGAGTACGATTTTTAACTTTGCTATCACAGCTCAGACCAACTCCCATATTGTACCTGGCAGGCTCGTCGGTGCTGGCAGGCACCCACGGTCCATGCAGCCGACCGCAGCGTCTAACAGCAACAACAAATGGAATCAGCTAAATCAAAGTAAAGGTTTTATCTCTAGCGGCTTTTATTTACTACGAGTCAGAGTGTGCTTGAGTGTGGACGAACACATGGAAGGTGAAGGAGTTCCCTTACTACTAACATAAAATTGCGGAGGAACTCCCAAACTTTTTCGCGACCAGACCATAAAGTGTTTTAACGGCTCTGGACAGGTTTCCAGTAACAAAATTTGAGGTTGCCTCTTGAACGCTCAGCACTCCCCCATGAAGTTGTTGTGTCGACCGTTTGGGGAGCTCTGGTGTAGATTAAGAATTCAGCAAGTCTCGTTCGCACATAGCTACACAGCAACACAGCCACACTCATGAATCAAAAATGTTGATGTTCTGTAACTTGTTGTGTTCGTTGGCAGTGTTGCCTGCCTGCCTGCCTGCCTGCCTCTTAACTTGAGCAACGTGCTCGTATCATACAATTTCTTATGTTGTTGCTTTTGTTGTTGCTCATTCACTTGGCACCTGGATAATGATAGTATAGTGAATCTGTTTTATACCTTGCTGTTCTTTTTATTGCTCGTACCATAGAGCATAGAGCCTCCACTTGGCCCATTACACTGCATTATACTCGCTACACACAAGTATTCCAAGCATGTTTCTAGGTTTGTACGAGCATCGTCATCGTCATCGCCATCGCCATCGCCATCGCCATCACCAGTGCCGTCGTCATCGCCGCAGTCGTCGTCGTCGTCATCGCGTCGTCGTCATCGTCATCGTCTGTCTGCTGCATCTCTGCTGATTTAACGCTTTACTTCGTTGAATTTTATTGCCTGAGCGTAACTAACCTTAACTCTTACGTTAGGAGCTCAGGCGATTTGTTTACTATTTTCTTTCTGTTTTTGTTTGTGTTGTTTATGAATATCTGCGGAAAGTTATGGATTTGCCTTGCCATGCCTTTGAAACTGAAATCTTCCTAAGTACCACCCTCCTGGCACCACTTCCTCCAGGACTCAGAGTGTTTCCATTTCACCTAAATTTGGCCCACATTTCTAGACTAGACTGTAATCATCGCTTCACACACTAAGGAAAAACTGTCAACGAGGGAATTGTCAGAGAGCGATGGTTTTCCAGTTCTTCTTCGAGCTCATTATTCGCAGCTGTCAGTTTTCATAATTCATATAAGAATGAACTGCATCAGCTCATAATAACCGCTCATACCTGCCTCTAAATTAGCAGAGTTCATGCTCGTTCACTTGCCATCGTAATAATTTCTTTTCTTATTTTTTTCCACTTTTTGCCTGCATTTTTTGTACAATTTCTTCTTCAGTGGTATCGTTTCGTAAGCAGAAGTACTGCTAAGCAGTGCTTTAGGCCTGGTCTAGTCAGTTATTCTGTTCAGTAATCTTGGCTAAAACTATTTTAGCTGCATTTTATTAACGTCATGCAGCAATTGCTCATTTTTAATAGGAGCTACAAACTTCTTTGCGCTGTTAATTTTTAAATTGCACTTGCGCGCCTGCGCAATGTGCAATTTTGTTTTCGGATTCTACAATTTTGCGGCATTGTTGTGCTCGTATTTGTGCTAATTACTTTGACTATGCTGCACTCGTGTGTTTAACTTTTAATTATTGCACTTTAATAGTGTTATTATTAAAAGGCATCTCACTAAACACAACAACTAAAACAACAACCACAACAACTAAAACAACAACAACAACCATAACAACAATTTAATACATGTATTGTTGGCTGGCATGTATGTAGTTGGCTTTAGTAGTACATGTCGATCATTGACCGAAAAGAGTTGTTCTGGGGCACCACACAGAAAAATGTTACGTTAATAAATGCAGCATGCGATTCCGCTTACAATCGTTTATTTATAAGAATTTATGCTAACTCTAGGAGAGAGATCAGAAACATGCAGGGGGATTGGGGGCAGGGATTCTAATAAAAGGCATAAACTTTAAACTTCCTCCCTGGTACACCCCAAATATATTTTATTTACCAAACCGAAAGAGTTGAGGAAGACATTGAAAATAATTTTAATTGAACACTTTTGGAAAGAGTAGAATTTAGGTCGCTATTCAAGGAAGGTATTGGAATTGAATCCTAACGTAAAGAGCAGAATTTAGTTCGATATTGAAAGAAGGCATTGAAAAGAAATGAAGTTGAATACTTATGGAAAGAGTAGAATTTAGTTCGATATTGAAGGAAGACATTGAGAAAAAATGAAACTGAATACTAACGGAAAGAGTAGAATTTAAGTCCATATTCAAGGAAGACATTGAGAAGAAATGAAGTTGAATACTTATAGAAAGAGTAGAATTTAGGTCGCTATTCAAGGAAGGTATTGGAATTGAATCCTAACGTAAAGAGCAGAATTTAGTTCGATCTTGAAAGAAGGCATTGAGAAGAATTGAAATTGAACACTCACGTAAAGAGTAGAATTTAGTTCGATATTGAAAGAAGGCATTGAGAAGAAATGAAGTTGAATACTTATGGAAAGAGTAGAATTTAGTTCGATATTGAAGGAAGACATTGAGAAGAAATGAAATTGAATACTAACGGAAAGAGTAGAATTTAAGTCCATATTCAAGGAAGACATTGAGAAGAAATGAAACTGAATACTTATAGAAAGAGCAGAATTTAGTTCGATATTGAAGGAAGACATTGAGAAGAAATGAAACTGAATACTAACGGAAAGAGTAGAATTTAAGTCCATATTCAAGGAAGACATTGAGAAGAAATGAAACTGAATACTTATAGAAAGAGCAGAATTTAGTTCGATATTGAAGGAAGGCATTGAGAAGAAATGAAGTTGAATACTTATGGAAAGAGTAGAATTTAGTTCGATATTGAAGGAAGACATTGGAATTGAATCCTAACGTTAAGAGTAGAATTAAGGTCCATATTCAAGGAAGACATTGAGAAGAAATTAAATTGGAGACTATCGTAAAGAGTAGAATTTAGTTCGATATTGAAGGAAGACATTGGAATTGAATACTAACGTAAAGAGTAGAATTTAGTTCGATATTGAAGGAAGGCATTGAAAAGAAATGAAGTTGAATACTTATGGAAAGAGTAGAATTTAGTTCGATATTGAAGGAAGGCATTGGAGTTGAATCCTAACGTAATGAGTAGAATTAAGGTCCATATTCAAGGACATTGAGAAGAAATTAAATTGGAAACTAACGTAAAGAGTAGAATTTAAGTCCATATTCAAGGAAGACATTGAGAAGAAATGATATTAAATACTAACGTAAAGAGTAGACTTTAGGTCGATATTCAATGAAGACATCCCTTTTGTTACAGATCTTTAAACGCCCTGACTTTATAGTATAATGGGTCGCCCTTTAAGGGCTTGGATATAACGCCTAGAAATGAGGCCAAATGCGGATCTTGAAAATTGAACCTTGAGCCTCAGAGATTCCTTTTATTCCCCACAAGGCAAAACAAAATAGAACACTTGTGTACATTTAGATCAGCTACGATCAGCATTCATGCATACATATACTACACTTATGTATAGATTGTAGATTTAAGGTCCAAACTGGTCCATTTCCGTATGGTTCTCTACGTTGGCAGTTCAAAATTTTTACTTCTTTTTGAATTGTTTCTGAAAAGATATTACAGGGGATTGTAGACCTTGAATAACAATGGCTTTTCATTCACTTCCAAATTGTTCCGTAAGAGTGGAAGAAGTAACACTAAGAGTGGTTCTATAGTTTTATCCTTAAAGGGGTTTTAACTGTAATTACAGCCACCTGGAGAGTTTTTAGTCAGAACCGGTTCTTAGTGATCTTAGGTAAATGGCCTTAAAATCATTACCAATAGTTCTTAGTATAGTTCTATTACTATTCCACAGTAATTTTTTAAGAGTTTCTTTGCGGTAAATTAAAGTTTAATAAAGTAGAAGATTCAGAATTGTGCTTAAATAGTTCCAGAAACAATCTTTCATAATGAAAAGTTTTTATTAAGTGTGCCTTGTTGTATAATAACGGTTCAATAGATTCTACTGATAGGTTTCTTAACTGTGATTACTTCTAATCTGGAGAGCGAGAGCTTCACAACTATTTCTTAATTAGTTTCATTAAAGAACTTTTATAATGCCAGTTCCATAGTGTTTTTATAAGGGTTTCTTCACTCTTAATTAAAGCTAACTAGAGAAATAAGTACAGAACTGTGTATTTCATTAAGAAAGTTTCTTATACGAAGGTTTTTAATGGTATTCCATTATTGTATCAACTCGATTTTATAGATTCTCCACAGGTTTCTTAGCTGTTAATACAGCTATTTGGAGATCTATTTGAAGAACTGTCTCTTAAAAAGTTTTGTAAGCGAACTTCAAATCATTATGGAAAGTGTTGCTCAAAAAATTATCTCCAAAGCAGTTGCTTAAAACTTATAAAAATACGTTAAGAAACTGCTTCAACATTATAAACATAAGGATTGTAATATTTTGTTTCAAAGCATATACTGTCAATGGTTGAGCTCTTTAGCTTAACGTTTCGACACACGAATGATAGAGAAGAAGATGACGCATTGCGCAGGTCCGATATAATTTTCTTTCTGAGTTTGACATTTCGTTGCTGGGCTGTGACGTCACCGTAGCAATAAATACATAATGCGGATAGGTATTTTTTTGACATTTTTCTTTGCAACCATGCTACTGTGACGGAGATACGCAGAACGATAAATTTTTGTACTCCGCTCTGAGCAATGTTTGTTTCTATTATTTTTGGTTTCGACATATAAGGGTCGGTTCCTGGAGTCGTACCCTGGAATTGGAGACTTTACAATACTTCTCTGAACAGGGGTGTTTTGAAAAATGTCTGGGAACCTTTTATTGTATGGTTGATAATGGTTTCATAAAGGCTTCATAAGCCAATGCTATCTTTATAGTGGTAATATACATACTTGAATAGGATCTCAACAAACTAAAGGCAAGTCTGCTTCTGAGATTTGCTAAATTAATCATATATTGCTAATAATAAATAAGTGGTTGCATAATTAAATCTTTAATGGACTTCTCAAGATGGTTTCACCAGCCAGAGTACGGAGCAACTCTGAAACTGTTGGTTGCTTGGGTACTTTATACTTACGTGCTCAGTTTATTAAGTTTCTGTATTATCAGTAAAATAAATACATTTAATTAGGTTAACAAAATTTAATCTTGCATTTTCTGCAAACAATTTTCCAAGTGTAGTACGAAAAAAAGCAAAGCACCCAGCGAACATTCATTATAGAGACGCCGCTTTGGTACTGATGCTCTGCTGCTCTGCTGCTCGGCTGCTCGGCTGCTCTGCTGCTCTGCTGCTCTGCTGCTCTGCTGCTCGGCTGCTCGGCTGCTCGGCTGCTCTGCTGCTCGGCTGCTCTGCTGCTCGGCTGCTCTGCTGTTCTGTTGCTCTGCTACTCGGCTGTTCTGCAGTTGGGTTGTGGGCTCTGCGAAACCAAGAGCAATACATGACCGAAGTTCGGTTAAAATATCCAAGAGGCATGCCACATGGTAAAGTGCAGGCGCTTGTATGAAATTAAACTATGGGAAACTCTTTGGCAAAAATCCAATAAGGCGCTTCACTACGAGTATAATAAAATGTTTTGTGGTGGTGTACCTGGCGCAGCCAGCAATAATAACCATCCCGCACAACATCTCCTCCTGCACCTCCTTCGCCAGTACACGTACTCGTCCATAATGAAAACCCGTTGATGGGCAAAGTGCAGCTAGCAGGCGTAGATCATAATCATCGTCATGATCATCGGCAACATCATCGTCGTAGTCAGCAGTAAAGGTGCTCTTTGCTTTAGGTTATGGAACACCGAGTGGGGCAGGAGTATTCTAGTCTCCTCGCTTCCCATCTCTTCTCTTTTACTCTTCTGTGTTGTGCTTTCTGCGTTTCCGTTTTCATTAATATTACATATGTAATTGTTTCATTGGAACTTCTATGGGCTAAATTGTTGCAAATTAAGAAAAGTGGGTGAATCTTCTCCATGTTCAACTAATCTTTCTTTTTAAGTTTTTTTAGCTTTACTTCCGTCGCTTGTGTATTGAGATTTTTAATTGCTGCAACTGCATTTAATTGTCGTTTTGTTGATTGCCAATTTAAGACACTTGTTGTTGGCAGTCGGCAGTCGGCAGCGTTCTGTTTTTGTTGCTGAGCTGTTAATCATAAATAAATATGGTTTGTGTATAAGCAATTTCACGCTTGGAATTGTGCGCCGAAGCGGTGGTTGCATGTGCGCGTGCGCGAATTCTGCACTTTCATTACGTCGACTGAGCATGCGTCTACGTTGCATTATGAACGGTGCTGCCTGTGCTCAACTACGGGCTGAGTTAGGCTCAAGCAACAGTTTTTGTGTATGCCTCTGACGCTTTTGCCACAGATTCGCACACATTTCAGGAAGTTCAATTAATAGAATGTGAATTTATATGGCAAATTGCCGTTGTTTAATGGTTAGCGAGGCATGATTAAAGAGTTAGGCGGGTGTGGAGGGACCAAAGAGCTGTGTATTAGAAGCAGGTTAACTGTTTACATTATTCAATGTTCTGTGGATCACGTAAATATGAGTAAGAATATAACTATAAGATGGGTTGAGCAACCGATAAGGTGAATAATTGTTGGAATAAAAGATGGTATGAAAAGTATTTTGATTGCTGCACAAAATTCGCCAATAATCATTGGATGTGCTGAAGAAAATTTCTGTCATTTCTTATACAAAGAATAACATTTGAAAAATAAATTTCTTAAGGAAAAGATTCAGTTCTTCTTAGTAAGAAAATTTTGAGAATAGTTGCTGTTTCACTGAAGGAATGACGTAAGCTCAGATAAGTGGTTCACATACATCAGTCGAGCAAAGCAGCTTAAGAACCACGCAAAAATGAAGTAACGGATTTTCCTGTTTCCAGCCTTAAAGCTTAAGTGAGCGTATGCAATCCGTATTAGGCCTATTAAAGACATTCACCAGCAAGAAGCTTTAGAAGTTCCTTGCAGAATTTAGAGAAAAGTCCTTGAAGTGCAAAAATTGAAACAAAATCAAAGTGAACACAAAAGTAGAAGAGAGGAGAAAACGCTACGCAGAAACTTTTGAGGCTTCTGCAGCTAAATGAGCAATCACAAAGATAATAAGGCTGAGTTTACATGCGAGTATTCATACGATTATCAGCAAAATTTGCACAATTCTTGGTCTCAACTGAAGTGCGTAAAAATACTTATTCGCATTTCCTACTATAAAATGGGATGGCTTTGGGAGCTTCCAAATTCACCCTTGATATGCTGAGTTAGGGTTAAAAACTACCTTTATTCTAAATTTCTTATGACTTATGTCGAGAACGTTTTGGCCGTGGTGGAGTTCTAGAAACTAACGCCTTCAACTTGACGAAGAAAACACGTATTTTAAGACACGTGCTGTACAGTATTGGAGCCCGTGATCCCAGCATGCTAACAGGTATACCTCGTAAGCAATGATTGAATTCACTGTCAAACTGTAGTGACTGAGGTTTGATGGCTCCGTCATCAATTTAAGTCGGATCTCTTAAGCACTAAAATAAACACAATATCTCGAATACAGGAGTATAAAGTAATACTCTCAGGCTTACGAGGTATACCTGTAAGCCTGAGAGTATTACTTTGTACTCCTGTATTGGACATATTGTGTTTATTTTAGTGCCTACGAAGTCCTACTCAAATTGATGTCGGAGACATCAAACCTCAGTCACCACAGTTTGACAGTGGATTCAGTCATTGTTTACAATAGAAAAATTATTGTACATGAGCTCAGCCTGAGAGATGCCAAAAATTTGTTTAAGCCCTGAGGTAGGACTAACAAAAAATGTATAAATATCAATAAGCATGCTCAGTCTTTGCACAGCTGATTGCTCAGTCACTGCAGCGGGTAATTCATCGAAATTGCATAATAGCAATTGATATTGTCCAAACTTATAATATGTCTACATTAAGGCGCTGTCTGCTGCGCAAGACGACTCCGCTTAACCCATGCCACGCAAAGGCAGCATCCAAATTTTCCCATACTGTGCCAGCGCATGAACAATTTTGCACTGAAAAAACATATTAAATGCGGTCCACTGCAGTGCATAGTGTGGAGTGCAGCAGGAACCAACCGGTTCCCTACTGATTTCCACGTCTGTCCGTCCGCCACAATCCAAACAACGCAAACAGCCGGCCAACCAACCAGCCGACCAACCACCCCTCCCCACCCGCCACAGTACAATGCACAATTGTTAAACATATTGAATACGAATTTGCGGCTGGAGAAAGATCATTTTGGGGCGAACGAGTGCGCGTGCGCGTGTGCATGCGAGCGCGAATTTAAAACTATTCTTATTCGAACACGATTGCGGGCGTCCGCGATGGCATACATAGTTGAACCCAATTCGGCCAATAAAAAATAAAGAAAAACCAAGCAAAAACCAAACATTGCAAAAGATATCAACGAAATCAAAGTTAAAAAGCCATATCAAAACAGGAGAAGACAAAACAACCACAACAACAAAAGCAGATAGCGAAAAAATTGTATAAAAGGCACAATCTGTGGCCAAAAAAAGGAGGGGAATTAAGGAATTAATAAAAAGAATTGCGGAATCATGAGCACCTTGTGGACTCGTACACTATTTTGGCGGCGTACATTCATCCTTTTTCGGTTATTGATATTACACGATATCTCCCTATTTTGACACGAACTATAGGCATATATCGCAGAACTAGCAGGGAGGACTCCGCCACATTATCATCAGGATCTGCATCAATAATAGCAGCAGTTACTGTGGAGAGTAGCAGCATCATCATCATCGTCATCTGAAGAATTCTGTATCTTCATCAACGGAGCATACACACACTCATATTTAGGCACTCACACACACTCAAACAGAGGCTCGCAGCGTAGAGCTTGTAAAGCTCTAGATAGGAGCGCGCATAGCACAGATACCGATATGCGCATATGGCCAGACCAGGCCAGGCCAGCCCAGCCAGTGTGCTCGTATCTACGTGGAAATGGCAGATTGCGCAAAGAAGAAAATAAAAGAATATACGGGGCTTGGAAAAGTCGTGACTTGAACAATATCGTTGTTAGTAGATCGTTGGCGGATGGCGTATGGCATATGGTTGTGCATGTGTAGGTACATGTGTGTATGTGTGTGAGCACACGCGCGCCGCTTGCAGAAATAGTTAACTTTTTTCTTAAATTTTTTTTTTTGGTTTAATAAAACTTCTCTCTCAGCGGCGGAGTCACTCTTCCATGATATGCGATTTTTTTAGGCAGAATATTGTTCATGCTGATACGAGTATTCAGCCAACGACAGCAGGAGGAGCAAAGAGAAGATCTGCGCACATAAAATATTTTTGATGATTTTACAGCTTAAAAGGAATTTTATGAGCGTTTAGCATTGTTTGAAATATTGTGAGAAATTCACAGATTCTGGCAGTGGATAAAGCGATGCGAGTCTTAAGCAAAATATTACAAAAGGATGCGCCTCAAGACTAGATAAAGTCCCTTCCTCTTCCCTTTCTACTTATTTTAATTAAATCTTTTTTACTAATTTATGCTAAGCATTTAACACTGTAGAGAGTTTATACAAATTAGCTCATTATGTGACCCAAAATGACTTCCTCACTGTCATAATCTATTCAATAAGATGAGAATTGCACAAGAACTGGGAATTTGGAATGGTATAGAAGATGGCTGCCCAGAAGAGATAAGGGAGAATTCTGAAAGTTTGAACTAAAGATCCACCAAATCATTCCCAAGTAAACTGCTTTCTAGGAACTAACAAATTCCTTTACGCTGAGTGGTTGCTTCTCTATGGCTTCAGATCTTGCCTGAGTTTCATGGTTTTCAAATAATTGTCATGATGGCAGATTGCCAGTTCACATCCAGACTCTAATTTGTATTAGGATTCTTTCAGGGTGGTTACCTTAACATGTTGAACTGAAGTTCTGGCAGTAAAGAGTTCTGAACCTTCTCCATAAACTGCTTTCCAGGAACTAACAAATTCCTTTAAGCTGAGTGGTTGACTGTATTACTGCTTTGTGGCTTCAGATATTTCATGAGTTTATTTACAAAAAATTGTCTTGGTGGCAGATTGCCACTTCACATCCAGACTCTAATTAGTATTAGCATTCTTTCAGGGTAGTTCTGCTTACTTGCTGAACTGAAGTTGAGGCAGTAATGAGTTCGGAACCTACTCTATATTAATTTGTATGCGTACTGGTAGGCATGGTATCTACTGGACTGATTTGGTTCACGTTTTCCGCTTTCTGATTAGTTCCTCAAGTATTCCCTTCTTCATTAATTTAGTTGAAGAGAAGCTATCAAGGCCATGTACATAGTTTTGAAACATTTCTATAGCCCTCTCTGGATGACCACCTCAAAGTGCATTATAACTTTTAGTATAGTTAGTTTCTAAGATGAATTTTGGTTGTTGGTACCCACCCTACTTCTCCAACTAAATCGTTCGTAAAAATAAGTATCGTAACAATTATTCAACTGAAGCCTCAGATACAAGGAGCAAATTCTGTTCCAGCTTTCACGTGCTTGGGATGCGGTACTGCCAAAGATAATATACACAAAGAGGTATTAAATTGCTCTTACGTGAAAGTGTTGGGTTAGATTTGATGGCAAATTCATTAAAAAGTGATTTGATGTATTAAATCCTTCTTACGTGAAAGTGTTGCTTTATATTTGTTAGCAATTTCACTTCAGAGTGATTTGATGTATCTTATTGAATTGAACCAGTTCGTCTTTTTCTTCGTTCTCTTTATCAGAAAGGCAACATTCCATTTATTAGCATATTAGAGGTATTCATTCCCACTGAAGTAGTTGGGTAGTTTGGTACTAAGGAAAGTTGGTATTATATTTTATAGCATATCTTAAGCGTAAGAAATTGTCCAAAAAAAGTACCCACCAATTCAGTCAATTATAAGCTAATCAATTAATTCAAGGAATCCAGCCAGGATTGATTGATATGGATTGATGGGAAGTTCTCATAAACTAAATGTGGGGCAAGTTCCCAGTACCCAAGTCATTGTGATACTATTTTCTCGCCCTAGACAAGTGACTGTGTTTATCAGATTGTTTATAGAACACCAATCAAAGTGATGGTTGAACCAATGAATCAGTTAAAATATTTCCAGACACCTCCATTCCTCTTAGGTTAGGTAGGAGTGGCCGCCCAGTTTGCCAAAAGCACACTTGAGCACACATAATGGCCCATTGTGATACCACGGTGTGGCGCCGTTCAAGCACTGACTAAAAAGTTCCCTTACTTGAGATGGTGATAGTCAGCGCAAGGACAGCGCTAAATTCCCTCTTCCTTCCATTTATATGATGCAAATATCTCTGGCGGCTGAATATGCAAACTTGGCCCTAGTGATCGTTTTCAGCACTTCATTCATCTATCAACGGAACACTTCCAAAGTGGTCCTGGTGGACTTATAACGAGAGTTGCAACCCATTTATGCATTCATATTGCTCGACCGTGGCGAAATCTGTCGTCGTGGTCCCTGATGTGACATTATGATACGTTTTTGAGTTGTCTCTTATGTCGTTGCTGGCGCTTTGGCCGTGACTGTGAGTGTGGCTGTGACTGTGAGTGTGGTTGTGACTGTGAGTGTAGCTGTGGCTGCCTCTGAGGTTGTGACTGTGGCTGTATCTGAGGTTGTGACTGTAGCTGTGGCTGCCTCTGTGGTTGTGAATGTAGCTGTGGCTGCCTCTCTGGTTGTGGCTGTCGTCGCATTCGCTAAATCTAAAGGACTGACGCAGACCCTAAAGCATTTAAGCAGCCGTCTGCCATTCGCTTTCGCTTTATATAAATAACCGAACAAATAACGTGCAGAAATCCTTTTTTGCAGCTTCAAAGACTGCTTTATAGAAGTAGCAAAAATGTGGCTCGGTTGCTGCGGTATACATTTTTAGATACACATGTTTAGATACGTGGCGACATAAAATTAAGCACACTTAAAAGTTTTTTTGGTTTGGAACTAACTACCTCAGTACTCTTTTTTAACAGTAAATTCGTGTACGGCCACATTCATCCGGGCAGCATTAGCTTTGGCACATCCAGCGAATCAGCTAGCCAGCCAGCCAGCCAGCCAGTCAGTCGCGCTTGGTTGTTTTGTATCCGCGCAGTATCTTGGCTAAGATACACTTTGTTAATTGAATCCCATTAAAGGTAATTTTATGGGAGGCGTTAAGCCATGAAACGTGTAACATGGCCATTGACATGCAACCTCGATCGACGAGCAGGATGAGAAGCAGTCTAAGATTGCTGGCTGTTAGAGCGCATGCATGGCCCAAGCCGAAACCTCAGCATCAGCATCAGCTCCAGTCTCAGCTACAGCTACAGCTACAGCATCAGCGTTAGCGTCAGCCTCAGACCAAGCGAGAGATATGCTGGTGATCTACCAGCTTAAAGTGGAAGTCAGTTCAAAATAGGGTCATACACGTTGGCAAGCATGTTGGAGGTTTAAAACATGCATTTGTACACGATGCGCTAACAAGCTTGCTTACACAATCAAGAATTTGTTTTTGATGCTGTTTCACCAGGCACTGGGGTACAGAGGCGGCTCAGCGACAGTGAGACAGCGCAGCAACGACACAGTGTGGCACATGTGGCTGCCTTCGGACGGGCCAGTAGGCTTTTCCGAACAGATTTATTGAGGTTGCTTTTGTGCCGTGTGCTCATATTTTGTGGTGTGCAAGTTTCTGTGAAACATTGACTTTATTTTCTATAATTTATATGCGACTAATCAGCACAATTAACGCCACCCGAGGAGTTCTTAGAAGCTGGTTGCATCGCACCAATTAAGCAGCCACACACTCTCTGCAGCTCATCTGAGTAAGTGATGGGCTACTGTTCTCCACCGAAGTCGACCTTTCACTGAAGTCATAAAACTGTCAAATTCAAAAGCCAACACAAATGAACTTATTTAAATAACAGAATATCTCGCGAGCAGGCCAAAGGATCCTTCCTTCGACATCGATAGTTCTGTTGCGCTTTCCTCATAATTTGTTTTGGGTCTTTTTGGTTTTGTTTCGCTTGGCATGGCTTTTTTTCGCCGTGTTGCAGTACCTCGAATACAAGCAGGCATAATTTAAGATTTTCAGCAACTGATAAGACGCCAAAAGGGTTCCAAGCGAGCAAAGCAAACAACCTTTCAAAAAAGAGGCGGCCTGCGTTTTGTTTTCTTGTTTTCTCGAGTGTTGAAATCTGCAATGCAGCAAATGCGGCTTGCCTCCAAGTTGTTGCATTTCATTGTCTTTGTTTTTGATTTTAATTTTTTATTTACTCTTTTTTGCATTCTTTTTTATATAATTTATGACTTTTGCGTAAGTTAAACATTTTTATAAGCTGAAAATTTCATTGAATCTAAGCATGTGTTAATAATATGCGAACGGGTATTTCTGCAAACGCTCCGAGCCGCTTGGACTGAAGAGGTCATTGGTTGGTGTGGGGCAATTTGCATATGCGAGTACTTGAAATTCTAATTCATTCCGGGCATCGGAAAGAAGAGTCTAGCGGAATAAATTTCAGATTTCAAATTTTTAAATGGCTGATGAACTGAATTCAAAATGTTGGCCATATAAACAGGTGCAGGCGGAGATGAAGGCGGAACACGAATAATTGAAGGATTGAAGGATACAATGCAGAGCTCTTATCTTCGATTACTCGTATATCAAGGAGGATGCAGCAATCAGCGCTGTTATCTTCGATTACTCGTATATCAAGGAGGATGCAACAATCAGCGCTGATATCTTCGATTACTCGTATATCAAAGAGGATGCAACAATCAGCGCTGATATCTTCGATTACTGGTATATCAAAGTTTCTCTTATACGCTTCGATCTCTAAAGATGTTTCCTTAGTTTTATCCTACAATGTATGTTATTATGTTTTCTTTTTATTTATTTCCTTTATAATACAACAACAACAAAATCACAACTAATTCTCATTTACTTTCTTTTGCAGGCTGCAAATCATTTTTCAAGCGCTCCGTGCGTCGGAATCTCACCTACTCGTGCCGGGGGAGCAGGAACTGTCCAATCGATCAGCACCATCGCAACCAGTGTCAATATTGCCGCTTAAGAAAGTGCCTAAAAATGGGAATGCGACGTGAAGGTAAGTTTCAATTTTAATTCCGTTGAGCAAAAAGGAGACAAAGAATAGAATAGTTGAGATTTACAATTGAATGCTTAGAAGGGTCAATTAAAAGTCAAATGTAGAGGCTGCACACAAAAATACTTGGCAACACTCTAACGACCAATCATGCCGAGTCTATATTGAGACGCTGCAGCTCAAGCGGAAGCGTGCTGCTTGCCCACTGCGAAATGTCACATGCTAAGAATTTGTCGAACAATTTAGTTCAGATCAACAAGTGTGGACATGCTAAAGTAAAAGGGAAAGGTGGTGTTGGAGGCGCATACTCGCCTCGTCAACTATGGGAACTCCGAGGTGAGCAGTGGCACTTTCCGAGCAGTGCTCACTTTGTAGAAGTGTGCCAAACTATTGATTTAGTATTCTTTTTATATATTTCAAATGCCGCGCAAATCTAAACTTTGGCGCATTATGGGGGCGGTAGAGGCGGCGTAATGACTGCCGTCGCGCCTTCTACTGAAGAGAAGGTAGGGTTCTCATGGCTTAGTGGCGAGGAGGTTAGAGTTAAGGAGATGCAATTCTCAGACTGTGAATGTTACAAAACATGGACACATGATCAGATGCCGTTGAACATTGTGTGTCTCAGATGCTATCATAAGTAGTGTGTGTATCAGATGCTATCAGGATGCTCGTAAGGAGGTCGAGCATAAGGAAGATAGACAAATATTGTTATGATCCATATATCTCACATATTTGTATCTATCTTTCCCTTCTCGAAATATATCAAAGAGTATATAGAGAAGGGCTTATTATAAAGATATAGATCAAAGAATAATATCAATGAGTTTCTCTGGAATGTGTTAAAGTTGCTTTTTGCCATATCATGTAAAGAAATTGCACACCACTCTTTACGATCTTGAATCTTTGCTTTGTCCTTAGTGGCTGGGAGGTTTCATCCAGAGAACACGGATAAAGGAAACTTACACGTCAAACGGCAAAGCAGCGAAATAAAGCAGACGGACGGTGTACACGAATCCACTTAAAATCATGGTGAATCTGCTCAGAATCGTGGTGAATCCACTCAAAAGATTTTCCTTTCTCTGTGTCCTCTGGTTTCATCATACCCAATTAGTCAACATATCACAAACAAATTCAAGCAAAGTAAGCACTTCGTTCTCATCGATGTCAATAACACTCTAGCAACGACATTAGCTTCGTTCTCATCGATGTCAATAACACTCTAACAACGGCATTAGCTTCGTTCTCATCGATGTCAATAACACTCTAGCAACGACATTAGCCTATTTCAGGGCTTGTTAACAAAATTACTTTTACCTCCCACCCTTAGATACTAACTAAGTAGAAGTGATCTAAGTTAAGAGCGAAGATTTTTTCATACGAAAAAGGATGTGCCAGACTGTTAGGCAGAATCTTCTTGTTTCTCTCTCTCCTTTTTCAATGTAAATTGCACAAAAAGAGCCTCTTTGAGCTTACTTCGCTGCATAGTTACTCTACAGCCGTTCTCTGTGGTCTAGTGGTAAGCATGCTAGACTCACACCCCGAAGGTCGCACGTGGCTTTGTGTCCAAAATGCTTCTTTCTATGAAATCCTTTTCTCTTCGAGTCGAAGGCCTCTGTAGCTAGTACTCCTGGCATTTTTGAAGGCAGTCACAATGGGCACAGATGTCTCAGAGTGGAAGTGCGGTTATTTCGTATCCGCACACGCCTTCCCAACCTAACCTAACCTACTCTAACCTAGTACTCATTCCCCCAAAACCTTGCACTCACAATTAATTATGGTGAAAGATATAATAATAATAGTTACTCTATTCTCTCACTTCTCTGGTTAAAGATGTGAATATTGAAGGGAGAGGCACACTCTGTAGATTGTACGATGGCACCTGAGTCATTACTGGGCAACGCCATCTGAACATGCGTCCATAATATGTGCCGTTAGACCTTGTAATATCTATCAGAGAACACCGAAGTTTCCACATTCATCCCCCAAATGGTTTCCATATCAATTGAGGAAAGGTTTTTTGGATAATAACAAATAGAATAAATTTCAGTCTGGACTCGATTGGTTCGGGGATTGGAAGAGCCACTCTGTTTGTTTGTGTGTCTGTGGCTTTGGCACAGTTTCAAAATAAAACAATTGCTCAACTACAGTGCTGGCTCGAGACTTTCATTCACACACAATAGGAGCATTTCTGCACCTTTTGAGCAGTTCATGTTCAACGTTCATTTCCATGTTGGTGTTTGTTTAGTAAAAGGGAGGGTGCTTCAGGTAAATATGTGTACAAGTCCATGCCAGAATGGGTGTGTGTGTGCAAATTTCTGCTTTAAATTTAACTAATCCGCGAATTTAAATTTTATTGTTGCATGCCTTCACTTATTTCAACTGTGCCTCGGCTCTTTCCATGTGGCACAATTTTAAGCCGCTTTATAAGGGGTCGTGACCAGCTGTTGTCTGATATACTCGTATACAACGATTTTTTCCCTCAGTCTTCTTTCCGCTGAACTCAGCGACAGTGTTTCTGGGCTTTTATATTGAACAAGCGTTGTCAGCGCGAATTTGAAGTATTCATGTTGAAAGTTCAATGAGTTCAAAATTGTCAGTCTCTATGACTGAGCTGTCATATTATATGAGCTGATATTGTCTAATATGCGGTTGAGGCAACTAATTTCTATAACAAGTCAATTGAGATTTCGCATTAAAAAACGCCTTGCTTATTAAAATAAGCCAATTTATTAAACAAATTGCTCGGCTCCGGGCTGAAGCGTGTAAATTATTCAAATCAGCCTTTTAACTATACGCCAATGAGTGGTGCTAAAAGATTGGCTAGCGCCAGAATCTAGGACAATTAGAGAAGAAACTCTGTTTCTGTCAAGAAAGCAGACATGACTGAAGTGATACAAAACTAGTGTTCAATCTCAGAACAGGGCTGCTAATTCCCAGTGTCTAACTCTACCATGTGTACTAAGAGTGTTTTACTAAACTGTGCAACAAGCTGCTACTGAGTCTGTGTGGAATCTAGTGAGCTGGCTGCGTCTAATTTACGCTGTAGTCGATCAAGCTACAACAAATTGCAAAAGAAATGACTTAATAATATTGGCTATAATCAAAGACAAGCGCTGAGTACGCATGCAATTAACGATCGCACTGCACTGACAACTTTTAATAAAAGTTGAAAAAAAATTCCAAAAAGAAATCAATTAAACATGAGTGCACCTTTTTGACCTCCGAGACCGCCGTACACGTTCACGTACTCTTAATGGCACAAGTAAACTTGTTCCTTAACAATTCAAATTTAGCGCAATAATGTAATTGCTACGTTAACATGTTCGCTTTTGTACGCTACACTAGAATGGGGGCAGCTTGAGTTTTGTGCAAATGTTGCACCTTCTGCCTACATTCAACAACTGATGAAATAGATTATGGACCATAAGAAAATTTCAGTGCGCTCTGTCCAAATTGAGTTCTGTGGAAATGTTGCTTACATTCAACCCAGAGAATAATTCTGATGAAATCGATCATGGTCTATAAAAGAATTTCAGTGCAATCTGTCCAAGGTAAGCAATCACTGTTCATTCCTTCCAATAACATGGAATAAATCAATGATTTGTCTACCAGAATTTATGTTCTTGATATCTTTCTTTGACTAATGTGAAAATATCCTTGAAGTTAATGTATTGTACTTTAATACAAAGTAAAATACTCATAGTATTGTTGTCAAATTCTCCAATCGTTTCCAATATACTATCAAACCCACAACAGTCAAGCAATCAATAGTTTATTTAATACTTAAGAAATGTTTCATTGAGCCAATGTATTATTCATCAACAATAATTTCAGTTTGTGGTCGTAATTCATTCTTTGGTGGAAACTGGACATGAGTAATGTTTTGATTATACAGCCTCTGGTCCCTTATTTCAAAATATTAATGGGGATACAACAACATAATTAAATGATGACTCTTGGGATCGACCTTAGCACCACTTTTCTAAGACATTATATTAAATAAATACGGTCTTAGAAAAGTGGTGCTGAATCGTATTTCCGATAGTTTACACAGAATCGCAGTTCTTCATATAAAAACATTATTATTAGGAAAAAATTTGTTAAGAAAACCAACAAATTGTCATCAAAAGCGGACTTGACGACTTGTCAACAAAAGCGGATCTCACGACTTGCCCACAAAAGAGGACTCGATACATTATTCCTAAGTGAACCACCCGTCTATCTAGTTGAACACTGTTTTAGTCACTTATTCTAGAGTCCATGTGCTCAATGGTTTTTATGGGTCATCTCTTGTTTTCCCACTTAAAGACTATAATTTCAACCTCTAATGAAACACCATAGAGTTTTTAAATGGCAACTGAAGTCATTCGTATTCTATATCCTCGTGCTTTTCCTGCCTTCTTCAGAGTTCTTCATATTTCTCCCGAAGACCATGTGCTAAATGGTTTTTATGGGTCATCTCTTGTTTTCCCACTTAAAGACTATAATTTCAACCTCTAATGAAACACCAGAGAGTTTCTAAATAGCTACCGAAGGTACTCCTATTTTATATCCTCGTGCTTTTCCTGCCTTCTTCAGAGTTCTTCATATGTCTCCCGTAGAAAAATATCCAATTCATACCAGTTTTTTTCACACCATCACTTTGCGAGCACTATTTCTCCATTTCCAAATTTCTGGGGAAAATATTGTAGCTTAAAGTACCGTGTATTTAGGTTCGTTCAAATGGCGTCTAAAATTGGAAACTGAATTAATTGTCCTGAAACCTCATAAGCGGTCCACCAATATCCGTTGCCACCAGCGTAATTCAATACCAAAATACTTTGAATACTTCATGTCAATATTCTTGATTTTTTCCTCCAAGCAAAGTTGTCGGCTTTCACAGCGCGTTGAATACTTGCGATTTTTCTGTATGAATGTAATCAGACAACGGCGGCTGGCAACGACGACGACGACAACGGCACCAGTTGCTATTAAATTAACCGTGATTATGGCAGAGATTGTCCGTCAGCACGGGGCTACCCAAAGACCAAAGCGTCAATTAGTGTCATTTTAACACAAATACTGGAAGCTGCTGCCGTTGACGCCGTTGCTGCCACCAGTGCCGCCTGTCGGCACTGCTATTGACAGGTTTTCGCTTGGCTCTCGGTGGCTGGCTTCGTATGTGAATCGCAAGTAACAATTAGCAGATGTATTAGTTTTGTTTTGGTCAGTCGGTCGGTCGCTCCGACAGTCGATCACTATAAACGCTGATTACACACGCGCCGATTTGGGTTAAGATCGATGATAATTTGCGGTGTGCTGATACGCCGTGCACAGCCAAAGAATGCAAACTGCACTAAGCAATTAAACAACTACGAAAACTGTTAATGTGCAATTTGTGTGTGTGTGTGTGTGTGTGTGTGTGAAGTTTTCAGAAGTGGAGGGCGACGCCAACTGCACTTGCCAATTATTAACAAATAAAAATTGTTTACAATAGACAATTGTCAGTTAACAAGCATTGAAATGAGTGGAACATTAATTTTCTAATTGTTTTTGTATTTCTGTATTTTTCCAAAATGTAATTTCATATTCAAATTACAGAAGTGTTTAGCTGGGGTCTCTGATATAGGGTGAACTTTCAATGAAGTAACATTATGGTTAGTACAGTTCATTCTGCACTTTTCCACAGATCTGTTCATATAACGCTGTCCTCAATAATGCTGACATACCTTAATTCTGGGAGACACCTTTAACCGCTGATCACTTTTACTTCCCATACGAACCCGTCGATGCCTGATGTCAATACAGGACCCATTGTTAATCTTCAAAGATAGAAATTATACAGAAACTTCCAACCGTTGGGGTGCGTGTCATCTACGAGTACATCAGAAAACTGTTCGTTACGCTTTCTATGTGGCAATGTCCATGTGCTTCATTCACTCTGTCTCTAAGTGGAACTCGTTCTTGTCACACAATTTTTTATCACATACAAATATCGTGAGAATGTTTTTCTAACAAAAATTCTGCAGAAAACTCCCTTTTTCTTGAAGAAATAACTGCGTTGCCTGATTTAATAAAAACCCAAACAGAAGCGTAAAAAAACTGGACAAAGGGCAAGGCTTTCGACCCAATGTGAACGGTCACCACCACCAAAGCGCTCATAGCGGAAGGTTACTCTAATTAAACTGCAGTGTCAATTGGTATGAAAGTAGCTGCCGAACTGGTTTTCCTCTGTTCCTCTTTACTACAAAGCAACTTGTTGGGTTATTATTTTGCCGGAAAAGACCAAAAAAAAAAAAAACTTATATTTTATTTGGCAGATTTGGGTTATTTTTAGCAGGTAAGCAGCAATACTGTATTTGAGGCACCATGTATGAGAATATGGTGACTCAAAATACTCGAATGGTCCACTTTGTCTGTTTGTGCAGCAGTTATTTTCAAGGACTTTCCCTCCGGTATACACCAGAACTTTGCAAGAGTGCCTTCCTACCTTAGAGAATTCCTGTCATTCTTGTTTTTGAAACTGATTCATACTTAAACTGAAATCAAGAGCACAAATTGAGTATATTTACTATATTATATATATCATTTAAACAGATTATTGCTCTATAAATACTCATACCAAAGACAATATACTTACATCTGTATATTGTCTCTGCTCATACCTGTGCTTGTCCTATGGCCAGTAAGAATCCGAGTGATATTAACACTTGAAATGTGTGTGTCAACTGTCAATAGCATGCTATGAATGAGTGAAATGGGTTGATAGTCAGTGAGTGAGAGAAGCGAAAAATGTACTTGATGCATAGGGACGATATCCCACCTGAGCAGAAGCTCAGGTGGGATATCCCTGGCGACCAGGGGCTTATACTTGCCCCTGGTCGCCAGAAAGCCAGCAGAGTGGAAAGGAGCTCTAAGTCCCCTTCTACAATATTCCAGAATGGAGGTCGATTTTTGAGCTTTTGGGAGAGAAGAGTAAGAAGCAACGGGAAGATTACTGACTAGTCTCTGCTCCTAAGAGTTTGAGTCTCGCAAACGAAGCTGATAGACATTTATATTTAAGTTTTGATTCGTGTAAAAGTGGTCTGAACTTAGCTTAACTAACAAAATCATAGGCATATATCCAATTTCCTCACGTGAGAGTTCCTCCCACCACAAAAATCGGTAATAATATATGGTGTTACCTGACAGATACCATATAGCATAATGCCTAAAGAGTCTATAAATTAATATACAGCTTCGAGAGGAAGTGACTATATAACCCCGAATAGCTATGACTCAATTCAAGAGGTTCCCGTTGTAGTAATTAGTTTCTTAATGTGGTTTTCGGGAAGAGTAGTTTTCGCTTATGCTCTCTCACTCAGTTTCATCTTAACTTATACACTCACCACTAAAGGAGAACAACAAAACTTAGTCGCTATTTTTAACGAGTTCGAATTGATTCCCTTATAAGATTTAACGATGTTAAATTAATCTTACAAAGTCCAATTTTTTATGAGGTATGGTACCTGTCTTCACATAATAATATTAATAACCATAGATAGATGGATAGATATATTGCAACCTGAAAGATATATTGCGATGCCCCTATTTATTTTTTACAAATCTTCTGTCAGGTTAATTTTCCACAGGAATTCATATATTTTTGAGGAATCAAGTTGAGGGATCTTGCTCATATCTAAGATATATTCTCCAAAACACCTGAGTCTTTTGTGTGCCAATGGTCCGCAGTCTGTGATCATTTGCAATGGGGTTTCGTCACTTTCTCCACAGAATCGACAGATGGCATCTGGAGATATATCCAACTTGTTCAAATGGTAGTTGAGTCTACAATGTCCGCTTAAAATGCCCGTAATGATTCTTGATTTCTGTGATCAGGTGCAGTGAGGTTTCGTCACTTTCTCCACAGAATCGACAGATGGCATCTGAAGATATACCCAACTTCTTCAAATGGTAGTTGAGTCTACAATGTCCGCTTAAAATGCCTGTGATGATTCTTAATTTACTCCGAGGCATATTTGTTAAGTCCTTAGCGCTTTTATGATTAAAATCTCCCAGAAGAGTTTTGGAGCTTTAATAACCATATTGACAGAAAATTGGTTGCCAGTGTTGCCTATTTTCGAGAAAGAATGGATTGAGCGCCTTCATTTTTTTATGTTTTATTGCTCGTCGAATGAGCCTCTTATTTTTCACTCCATTGTTCTGTCTTGTTGCTGACAGCCGTCAAAGGCAATATACAGGCAAAATGTATCAATTCTCTCTTCAGTCGCCCTCTGTGGTCTAGTGGTAAGCATGCTAGACTCACACCCCGAGGGTCGCAGGTTCACATCCTGCCACGGTCTTGGTCTCCAAAATGCTTCTTTTTATAAAATCCTTTCTCTTCGAGTCGAAGCCTCAGTAGCTAGTACTCATGCCCCAAACACCTTGCACTAATAATTAATTATGGTGTAAGATATAATAATAATAATAATAATAATAATAATAATAGTAATAATTCTCTCTTCACTCAATATTTTGAGTTTTTTCTCGATTGCAACCACCACACACAGATACTGCCTCGGCACTCACCACAAAAAAAAACCAAAAACTTTGAGTGAAGGGAGAGTTGATACATCTTGTTGGCATATTGGCTTTCCAGTTGAGTGAATCTCACCAACACGTGTTCGAGTTGATTGCTCTTTTGTGAATTCTTGATATTTTTAGAGTTTTTGTGGTTCCTTTTAGTTGTTTTATACTTAGTCCTTTGCATTCTCTTCAAGTGGCGCATAAAATAAGAGACTCTGTCCTTACATATACTATTTTGAACCGAGTGAGTTATGGGAAGGATGCTTCCTATTGAAAAATTGGTGTGAGTGTCCGCAATGCTACCAAAGACAAATCTTTCTTATACGCAAAACCACAAATGCTTTGTTTTAAGCCCCACTTTCCGTATAAAAAACATTTGCCATACAGAAAATTCATTCTTGTGTATTTTACCCCAGCCACACAGAACAGAAAATAAAAATTTGATTTCAAATTAGTCGCTTCTGCTGTGAGCACACACACAAACACACTAAATTTTTCATATGAATGTGCAAACAACAATAGCCATGTGTGTGACTGCCGATGAATACATATTCACGACTGCTCGTGAAATTGCCGATCTGAATTCCAATGTGGTTGCCAGCAATTTCAATATGTTGATTCTCACTCAAGAGAGCAATGAAAGGTCTTTCTGTATATTGTCTTTGATGCCACATTGGAGGCATCACAAATTGTAGCAACAAATTGAGCATGATAGTCTCACAATCATGTGATCGTAGATTCTAATCCTGTCCAAGTTATGTTGTGGAAATGCTTCTTAATAAATCTTTTTCTCTTCGAGTAAGCTTTGGGTCCTAGTACTCATTTTCCACAATCCTGGCAGATATAAGAGTGTTTCAACTTACAAATTTAAAAATATTCAAACTCGTGTGGTACACCAAGGAACTGCCCATCATAATCCACATCAGGACCCTACAATAAGGTGGATACATGGCATGAGTATTCCGAATAGCTTGAGTCCTTTTCAAATTGAAAATGAGCGTGTTAATAGCAGATAAATTCCATTACTTTCTAATCATTTGAGTCCAGTGACCGATTTAAAGGAGGCAAAAACAACAAGAAAGATAAACATAATTTTCCTGATTATGTTTGTGGGACTTTTCTTTCAACAAAAATTCTTTAAAATGTTGCTCATTCCTTTTCACTTTGCTCTGCTCACACCCACCTACTAAGCTTGTATGTGTGTGTGCGCTGAAAACTTGTCTTTTGCAATGTTATCTCTCCAGAAATCGGCCGAGAGCGCTGCATATGCCAGCGAAATGAGTAAAATAACGCCTGCGGAGATCGCAAAATGTTTTAACAATTCTAAAACGATAAATTCACAATTGTTTTTGCGTTTCCATTTGCGCATTCGTGCATTTTTCTGGCTTTTCTTGTGTGCCTTTTATTGTTTTTTGGGTTTTGTTGTTTATCATTTTATTGCAAGTGTTGCATGCAGTCTTCCAGCCACACTCGCTCGCTCACTTACGAATAAGGTGTATTTTTGTGGCACGCCGCAGCGCCGAAACGCTTCGCACACACCTGGATTTGTGGCCGGAGCAAAGGCTGCAAACTCAGCCGAAGAAAAAGGCAAAAAAGTAACGTCTTTTGTTGCAGCGGTGCCATAAGCACATTATGCGTTTATTTTGATTTTGGAAAGACCAGCGCTGATGTTGATATTGAAATTGCCCAAGCGTACCCCTCAGATAAGATGCGAGGCCGGGCGCAATGGTCAAGCACAGCACCAATCCGTATGCAAATGCTCGGGTGTATTCGTATGCGCAGATGATTGACTGGCTCGCTGCGCTTGGGGTCTAATGGACACGAATATTTATAGCAATTAAAATCCGTGAGCATTACTCACTCGCCTCTGCGCTAGGGGTTGCAATTCCCGTTTGTCTGGTTTGCCAGAGCACCTTGTCCGCTCCTTGAGGTGTGCTGTCCACTGCCACTGGACAGCTCGGCTCCGGACAACTGTGCTCTGTGTCATCTGGAAAAATTGAACGGACAATTATTTGTACAAAGCATTTGCGTAATTTTGTTTTGATTTTCACTGCCGCCTCAGTTTCCTCTCGCCTCCTTGGGTGCTCAATCGCCGGCACTGGCTTAGGTACGACTATGTGGTCATTATATTGGCGAACCGGTTCCGTTGCCGATGTCCAGTTCGCAACGCATCAGACCGGACTTCAGCGTTTCCGTTTTTTTCCTTAAGTTTCTTATTTATGATCATGGGAAAGTGAGATTTAGTGTTTCCATATGAGCCGCTTGTCCTAGATTCCTGGTGCCGTAACCTCTTTCACTACAGTTATCTGCCTCAGCTGCAATCTTTTGATCCTGACGATTACTTTTGTCCTAAGCGTGATGCTGTGGCTTTGCCCAAACAAAAAAATAATCAGTCGCTTTGTAACCTTTTCTTCAATATTAAGACAGAGAAAAACATTCCGAAAATAAAAGCAAACAGCGATCGGAGCGCTTGCGCCACACTGTCTGCGTCTGCCTTTTGCGTACCTTTTCTGATGGCTGCAGTTCTCTGCCTTTTTTATTGTTGTTGTTTTTGTTGTTGTTGTTGTTGTGGTGGCTGCATTTAAGTTACGCTCACGGCCATGAGTTCAGCAAGATCAGCCCAAAGATTACAGGATCAAACTGCCAGCACAAAAAAGGCAACGCTCCATATCCTTAGCGAGCAGAAAAGGCCAATAAAATAAACACAGGGGCATAAAAAATAAATAAACAAATAAGGAAGAAAACGAAGGAAACCCTCAAAGGCACACAGCCTCCATGCATCGCGCAGTGCCCGCAAATGGGTTTTAATGAATGAAATTCAATTTCTGCTTTTTATTGTTTATTGAATTCTGGCGAGAGAGGCAGCGCACTGTGTCTTTTGGCCGCACGTGCTCAAGAAGTCGTTGCGCCGTTCCGTTGCACCGTTTAGGTTTTTATGCGTTATTAGCTGATTGGTTTCATTGTGTTCTCCATCGGTGATTTTTTATTCGTTTAGTGGCGTTTTTGTCGGATTCTGATGCGTGTCAGGCGATAATTCTCATGTCAAGTGCATGACGCTTGTGATTTAAGCGTTGAGAAGAGCGTGTTAAAGTGTTTAATAAGCGCGCTTAGAAGGAAGGGTTTAACTTTATAACAAAGCAAGGATATGCGCAGCACAAAAACAAAGTAGCAATCGGGCGAGAAAGTTATAAAAGAGCAGTGGAACAATATGTTAAAAGTTAAATATACTCCTCCCTTCGAAGCATCAGATCTGCAAGATTACAGCCGGTGTTGTCGACTATAGCAGATGCAATACATCTTTGCGTTGTAGATATTGGAAGATGGCACAAGAGCAGAGGTGGCGGAAACATGAACGCAAAGTGACGCCGGAATTCCTGTGTTGGTTTTCTTCCAGCCTCACCGAATAGGTGTCAGAGCTCCATGTGGAAGTTTAGTGGCACAATACTTCGTACAGAACCATCTATTTGTGGGTGAGGGAAATTCTCATAATGGCACAGAAAACATCAATTTTTGGCCTATGTTATGCCCAAATAGTTGAGGAAAGTGTCAAAGTCCAATCCACCTAAAAAAACTTTAAAAATGTGGTCCGTGTCTTTGAATATGTAAAAAGGATTCGTCAGATTTCGAACTGGTGACTTTAACTCACTTTAACTATTCATTGACATTCAAGGATTATTGTAAGTCCCGGAGTGGAAATAACCCAAAGCATACAACAGTGGATATAGATGAAAAGAAGAACTTTGATAATTCGTCTGCATGTCATCATTTAAAGAAGTTTGAGCTTAGTTCCTAGCCCGATATTTAGATGCCAAATTTGAAAGGAATGAGTTTTAGCAAATGACCCCTGTTCTCCCTTGGCATATTATATGAGAAATAACCTCTGTCTAAATGAATTATATCAGTGCTGGGGAAATGGATAATGAGCCTCAATATACAGCACTAAAGAACCAGAAAAATTTAGATGAAGGTACCTAAACTGTTCCTGGCTTCCAAATACAAATTTGTTGTATGTTTGTTGGGATAACATTATTTTTATAATGTTGATAGGTTATTTTGATTACTCACTTCAATTACGGCGAAACAGTACTGCGAACACCTCAGTAGACTAGAGAAATCCAACAGCTTTGAACAATCGTCTTTAATTACCATAATCCTAGGCCATACTTGACCCACTAGACCCTGCAATAACATAAGCACCTCGAATGGGAAAGTTCACAGAAGACACAAATCACACTCCCTCAGATTTTATTCTGTTCTGGAGTATAATTTGAATAGCAACAGCATTCAATCCAAAGGAGCTGTCCAAATTTTTCCATGAACTCCCAATTTTTCAAATTCAAATTACTTGAATTCTGATTTTGTAGCATACTTTTAGGAACCTTCGTGACTGTTAATTTCGGAAACTGTTTTTATACCGATTCGAAACCTTTTTCTGGTTTTCCTTCTATACAGATTCCAAACCTATTTCTGGTTTTCCTGCATCTACAAAAGTTGAAGAGATGTTGATGTCAGTGTAGTTTTCAGTTCATCAGTATGTAATCTTGACTGCAATGAGCAATTTCTGTTCAATACCTCCTTCGATTCCGGACAAATATTACTTAGAAGAAAGTAACTGTGTAAAAGTGTTGAGAAAGGAGAGGGAAGTAGAAGTCAGAATTACCTTGAAATTTAACATCCTTTCTATGACAATGATATCGTGGAGCACAATGGTTAAAACTACAAAAAGAAACAATTGCCACAGGTATAAACAGAGTGTATTTGCTATAATCGCAATGGAAGGATCACAAGCAGATTATGGAGTACATATCCCAGTATTCCTATATGTTAATTGTGGTCCCTATCTTCCTTCAGACAGAGCCGGTTTTAATATATATAAATAATATATAGGCACGCATCTGTACTAACGACTCCTTTACGATGAATTCCCCTTCCCCCTCTAAATTCGACCCAATCGTGTGTTCAACCAGTGCACTGCTTCAGTTAATAGCCTCCTTAGGCCGGCCCAAGCAAGGCCGTCAACTTCGCTCGGGAGACTTTTGTGCACCTCAGCCCGGCGCTGTCAACTTAATCCGCCTGAAATTTATGGCGGTGTCAACTCTCGCACTGCGCACTTTTTTTAATGCTTAAAGCCAAATGAAAAAAATTATTTGCTTTTTCCAATGAAATTAATTTTATGCTTTTGTTATTGCAGTCGCTCCTCTTCTTGTTGTTGTTGTTGTTGCTGGTTTTTCGTTTGTTGTTTTTGCTGTTTGCCGTTTGCTGTTGTTGTCATTTCAACCACGTAACCTCGCAAATTGTAAAAATTGCAGTGTGTGTGCTTTTAATTTTTTTCCTATTTTCATTTACAATTTGCAATTTTGTACTTCAGTACAAGTGCCAATGCGTTATTGTTATTGTTGTAATTGTTGTCGTTGTTGTTGTTGTTTCTGTTATTGTAATTTTAATTAAAAGTAAATTTCCTTGACGTCATTATATGCAAGCCTGTACATATTTACATGTCTGTATAAATGCGTTGAAAGTATTTACATGCATACACAAACATTGTTCAGTGTGAGCCTGCCTCATTAGTGCCACGGGAGGAAGGAAGAAAAAGGACGGGGGGAACACGAGATACATACGCACAATGGAAAAAGGGGTTGCAATTGTGTGCATACTGATTGCGACGCAGACTTACTTGAACATCTTTCCAAAAAGTATCTTATGACGCTTTAGAAATCTCTGCGCGAGTAAGCGACGCACTGGGACGAGACCCGACCATACCAGACCCAGACCAGACTAGACCAGACGGGTTAGTAGCGCGGTGCCGTTCCGTTTTCATGACAATGGCCAAGATTGAGGTTGCTGATACCTCTTGTGTTGTGGTACTACTTTAGGGTTTGCCCATTGTGTGCTGCTGTCGCTGGAAATATGTCAGTCACTTTGAGTCCGCTGTCGCCAAACGGGCCGACATTGTGCCGAGTGTGATGTCGTGGTCAAAATAATTCCTTTATCATAATTGTTGAAATCTTAAATTTGTAAACTAAATATTTAAATAAGGTATTGAATTTCCAGGGATGAATTACAAGTAGATAGATTCTAGATACGGGATTTTGCTCGCAATTTTGCTCTAACAGAATTTTCTATGACCTCTTTTAAGCTCAGTGTTTGCCCAGCTTCGATGCATCAATTCGACTTATTTTGTTTTTCTTGTTTCCTTCTCGTTTCAGCTGTTCAACGCGGTCGCGTCCCACCGACACAACCCGGACTCGCTGGCATGCACGGCCAGTATCAACTCGCCAATGGTGACCCCATGGGCGTGGGCTTCAATGGCCACTCCTATTTAAGTTCCTACATTTCGCTGCTGCTGCGCGCCGAACCCTACCCCACATCGCGGTACGGGCAGTGCATGCAGCCGAACAATATCATGGGCATTGACAATATTTGCGAGCTGGCGGCGCGGTTGCTCTTCTCTGCCGTGGAATGGGCCAAGAATATCCCCTTCTTTCCCGAGCTGCAAGTGACAGATCAGGTGGCGCTGTTACGTCTAGTTTGGTCCGAGCTTTTCGTTCTTAATGCGAGTCAATGTTCGATGCCGCTGCATGTGGCGCCGTTGCTGGCTGCCGCCGGTCTGCACGCCTCGCCAATGGCCGCTGATCGGGTGGTGGCCTTCATGGATCACATACGCATCTTCCAAGAGCAGGTGGAGAAGTTGAAGGCGCTGCATGTCGATTCGGCGGAGTACTCCTGCTTGAAAGCGATCGTGCTCTTCACCACCGGTAAGTTGCTGGACATCCTGTACAGGGATGTGCCGGCGCTACTAACCAAAGTTTCAGCTAAACTGTGTACACATGCGTTTTACGGCGCGCCCCATACGAACACAAGCAGCAACTCGGACAGTTCGGTGGTTACTACCGGTTCGGCGTCGAGTGCCAGTGAGGGCAGCTTGCATGAAGACGTTCTGGTGGTCGTGCGCGACCACATCGACGAGCTCAATCGGCAGGAGACTGAGTGTCAGCAGCAACAACAGTCTTCGACAGCAGCCATTCACTTGGCTGCCTTTATGAAAACTGTGGCTGGTGTTGAGACCGTCACTCAGACTGCGCTGAAAGCCGAACAACGCACCACGTCTGACTTTATGCTGGCCTCACACACGTCACCTGCTGTGCCTGATATGTCTAATAGTGTTGATAATAAATCAACCGCGGCATTAAAAGTGGCCACTAACTACTCCGCTGCTGGCAGCATAGTGCCTTCGGCTACGAGCGCTTTCAGCACATGTGCTCCCAGTAGAACCAATGCCGGTGCAATTGCCGATGATCTGCTCTCCACGCTCTATGCCGGCTATCGGTCTCCCTCCTCAACTACTGCATCCACCACTTCTGCGACAGGCACCGGCACCGGCACCGGCAACTCTAGCCACAATAGCAGCGGCTTGGGCGCCTCGATCACTACTCAATCGCAAATCGGTTCGTCTTCCCTGCACAATCTAACCGCTTCGCCTTTGGGTAGCGCTCCTGTCGCTGCTGCAGCAACCAGTATGGGAACATATCCAATGCCGCAACATAACCAATCCCAATCCCAGTCCATATCCCATTCCCACTCCCACTCCCTTTCCCACTCCCAGTCCCAATCACACACACAGCATTCGCAGCAGCAACAGGCCGCTGCTGCTGCTGCCGCCACCGCGGCCATGTTTTATCAAACCCCTCCACGCTCTGCATTCGGTTCGGCCTTCGATATGTTCCACCACAGTACCCCGTTTGGTGTGAGTCATGCGGCTGCTGCCGCTGCCGCGGCGGCCCACTCGAGTAGTGGGGCTTCCTTTGGTAGTCCCAGTTATAGATACTCGCCCTATAGTTTTGGCAATAGTAGGTGGCAACTGTAGTCCATCTGGTCGCTAGCGTATTTTTGCCTAGTCTAATTGCATAAATCAAGCCTTAGAATTGTTTGTGCGTATTGTTGTTATTGTTGTTGACTTTGTAAAGGTCGTTTGTAGTGTCGTTGAGAGATTTTTACTGCTAGCAACGATGGAATATCAAAAGATGCTGTGTAATTTTGTTTTTGTAAATTTTGTTAATACTTGTTTGTATTTATTTAATTTTAGTTTAGTTTTCTACTTAATTTAACATCGCTTAACTCTGTACTTAATTTGCCGCCTGGTACTTAACTTATCCTCTTAGGTATTTACTTTAGTCTAGTGCCTAATAAATTATTATTTATTACCTTAGCTTAAGCTTCAAAATTGAGAATATACTCGTTGACACTTCAATTATTTAAAAAAACAAAACATCCTCTTGTGTATTTATTTATTAGACTTATACTCTTCCTAGCTGTACTGCAACCCCTTTCACTAATACATTTCTGGTATTTGTAGAAATTTATTTTAGTTTTATATACAAACACTTTTTGCATACCGATTTTATTTATTTGCAGTGTATTTCATTAAAACGTCGTTTCGTAGGCAAATAAGCACTGATACAGTGACTTTCTTCCTTTGCACTACATCAACACATATTCCAAAAGGGATACTACGCAAGACTGTATAACAGACTTTGATGTTTACCCACAGTTGTTGGTTTCCCAAAGTATTGTAAGACTCTTCGGTGTTTGGAATATTTCTGTGACGAGAAGGCCAAGAACACAACACGGATTTGACCGTTTTCTCTTACGATGACTGGAATCATATTTTGTTTAATAAATGTCAGCTAGCGCTTTATCCTGTTCATACATTGAACAAGATATTTTTCCATTATGTTAGTTTGGTAAATACAGATACATCCAAAGACAAAACGGTCCAACCAGAGTTCTGTTGTCAGGCCAGGTTACCACAGAATTATCTGCTTGTAGAAATTTCATGGTTAATTGGATATTATTATAGGAATACATTTATAACAGAGACCTGCAAGGCTGCCTAGACGCTTTCAATATGTCCCCTCCTTTTCGCTATTCAATCCTAACCACTAATTCCAACGACTGTCACGAACAAAAACTTTGCAACTCGCTCACTGGACTAAAGTAATATAATTATTTCTCACTGGCAATCACATACTTTGCCACTAGAATAAGTGAGAGACGATGAGGTCCTGAGAGGATAATCTGTCCGGACATCGGGGTGAATTTAGTGGGTTAAGGCCCCACACTACAAGGGTTTTTGACTGCTTTACACCTCGTAAAAAAAAAAAAAAAAAAAAAGTGAGAGACGATCAAACGATTATTATTCCAGTGAGCGAGTTGCTAAGTCTATATAACACTCACAATTTTTATTTCTACTGGTATTATGGACATATCGGACAACAAATTACTGTTTGAATTGAAAAGTGCGACCTAAACTAAACAATTAGAAAATTTATATATGTATACAGTCACAAGGACATGTTATTTTAATACAACTGCTTTCGTGTTATTACCAAATGGGGTTTGTTGCTATTTTGCTATCACACAGATTCCAGTTATTTGAAAATTTCAAATTGGAAAGTCCTTGCTAGGATGCAATTGGCTTCACTGTCCGCACACAAAGAGCGTGTATACCCGATTCTGTAAACTTAACATAGCATAACAATAAATTTGACTATGCCGACGGAACTTAACATTACATAGGAGCGTTAAGCTCTGGTTCTGTAAATTTAACATTACTAACAAGATGGGCTGATTAGGCTCAACATAGAAACGTTCAGGGTTGATTCTGTAAACTGAACATAGCATAACATTAGATGCCCACTGAACTTAACATTACATAGGGAACTTTACGGACTGGATCTGTAAATTTAACATTACTAACAAGATGGGCTGATTAGGCTCAACATAGAAACGTTATGGGCTGATTCTGTAAACTTAGCATAGCATAACATTAGATCTGACTTTGCCTACTGAACTTAACATTACATCAGAGCCTTGCGGACACGTTCTGTAAACTTAACATTAGTAAGAAGATGGGCTGATTAGGCTCTGACTATGGCCACTAAACTTAACATTTCATAGGGATATTTATGGACTGGCTCTGTAAAGTTAACATTACATAACAAGATGGGCTGATTACCCCAACAGAACTCCATATAGAAGCGTTTAGGGCTGATTCTGTAAACTGAATATGGCATAACATTAGATCTGACTATGCCGACGGAACTTAAAGGTTCATCAGAGTCTTACGGACTGGTTCTGTACACTTAACATTACATAACAAGATGGGCTGATTAGGCCAACAGACCTCCATATAGAAGCGTTAAGGGCTGATTCTGTAAACTGAACATAGCATAACATCAGATCTGACTGTGCCCACTGAACTTAACATTAGATCAGAGCCTTGCGGACTCGTTCTGTAAACTTAACTTTACATAACAAAATGGGCTGATTAGGCCAACAGAACTCAACATAGAAGCATTAAGGGTTAATTCTGTAAACTTAACATAGCAAGACTGAACAGCGCGAATGGGGTGAATACCTCAACTTATCTAGCTTAAAGATCTATTCTTAGGCATATCGTGTTTTTTATTAGCGCAACATAACTTAAAGCAACTTTTATTTTATATATTTACAACTACGTCATTAGTAAAATAATACAAAAGAAAAGACTTGACTTATGATACTACTTAAGCTAAGTTTATGCAATCACAATTGTTTTTCCTGCCTTATGTGTTAAGTCAGAAAAACGGCTTTAATAAGCATGTGTGATATTTCCTATTCCTTACACAACTTTTTAGACCATTGCATTTCTTTGGTCTCTTTTAAGGGTTCCCATAGACTTTCTGATGCGTGCATAGTGTAATTTTTACTTTAATTTAAATAACTGCACGATATAAATTTATGCACATCAGAACCAAATTTGTATGCACATCAGAACCCAATTTGTCTAAGTGAAGCACTAAAATGTATTCCTGAAAGTATTTCCAATCGCTATAATGCTTTAAAGATATACTTCCAGCCCAGCGTGAAAAAGTTGCACCTTTTAAAGGACACTATAAACCAAGTGTATTTTTCACTTAAACTCTCTCATTAACGAAACGTTTAGAGCTTGTACTTTATCTGTCAAAAATTGCATGTGAATTAATATGATGGTATAACCGTGAGTGAGAGGGCTTAAGCGAAAAATACACATGACTCCCAGACGACAATTGCCTTATGAGCAAAACCGCAGTTTTTGACCAACAAATTTTAACAAAAAATTTTAAATATCACTATCACTTGAGATTATAAAGCTCACATACTACTTGGCTCATGCCAATCCTAGCAGAAGATTCCAAAAAGCAGAAGAATAGTTCTCTGCAGGTCTCTGTTTAGTAACCGCGAAAATGCAATATACATAGTTTGCCCTCACGAAGGTGTGTACAGGAAGGACGAGAGAAATAAAGACATATTTGTGGCTTCCTTTTTAAACAGTTAAGTTTTCTTCGAACCGAATTATAAATATTTGGTGATAATTTGGCAACGGTTTCAAAAAATTTAAAAATTATAATTTTTATTTTCATTTACGCCCCTTCCCCTTTCATTATAGGATCATCATATTTTTATTTATTGGTTTTCGGTAAAAACACCAAGCATGTTTATATATATATATGTACCTCGGCTATAAAAGGAGCGTTTATAGGTTCTCTGAGATAAACTCCAATGGAAGAATCATAAAATTAACTCCATGTAAAATCAAAATCATTGGTAGATTCACGAAGAAGACCCATGTACCAGAAAGTGTCGCATTTTCTAAATACTGGAATTGTCAAAACTTTTACAGGCATTATATATTTGATTCAAGATAATCGATTCCTTTAAAAATGTCTGTTGTAAGATAAGAAATAGTCAGTATCGCGAGACAATATGTTTGGATGTTGCCCCTTTTATAGCCTAGGTGCAGATCTAGAAGTTGTGCTGGAATGACAATTTGGAGTACCGGTGACGAGACTTGTTATACCCAAGCATAATATACTATATATTGTGTGTATAAGCTCAGAGCGGGTGTCTTTTATATTGGCCTCATCGCCTCATTTACTTGGGAAAGAGAGATAGAGAAAGAACAAACCTTTCCATATTAAAAATAATGGTCCTCCCGCGCTCCGATCTCTGGGTTAGTTATGGTATGAGCCCTATTTCAGTATGTATGGAATCTATTCCATCACAATTTCTTAATCTTTTCCACTTGTTTCACGCGAATATGTGTCAAAGACAAAACGAAAGCTGAAATTAGGCAGGAGTTTCTGCATGTTTCATGAATAGCATTTCCTCCAATGTTCCAACATCGAATTAAATTAACTTTTCTAACATTTCACAATCCAGAGACGACGGTTACTCACTTCTTCGGCACAACTTCCTTTCTTACTAATTGCACATTTCTATTGGTGATGAGAAAAAGTTTGAAAAACTGGCAATTGATTGTTGCCAGTTTTCCAAAGTTTTTTATTTATTTATTTCCAAAACTATTTAACTAATCCTTTTTTTGATTTCATTGCACTAACTTGCAACTTAACACACAGACACATTTATACTCCACACACATATTTCACGGAATTTGTTGGCATCTTTCATCTTTGGATCACGAAAGTAACTCCCGCATCGGGTGATGGAATAAGTTTTTATTTGATATTTGTCTAATTATTTATTTTTATTATTTTATATTTTAAGCGAAATATTTATTGTTATTTATTTTATATTTAGCCCAGAATAAATTATTTATTATTTCAATTGTGAACCTGAGATCAAGTTTTTATTTTTTAAGTTTTGCCACTTTTTAAATTGCTAGCTTCGAAATTTTGGAATAGTCCATCGAGCGAAAGTTTCCGATTTAGTTGCAAACTACTCTTAACTAGCCACGTGGTCTCTATCTCAGCTGCAGTCAGTCAGGTTCCTTGTCAGTCTCTGAATAAGTCTAAAGCGAAAATCAAAATTTGGCCAAATGCAAATTCCGTCAAAATCGAATGAAAGTGACAATTTTTGTTTATGTAAAAGTCAAACGGAGGTGCGCCAAATCCTACCCAAATACCAGAAAAAATATGCCAAAGCGTTCGTGCCACAGTCGGCAACACTGATTATGCATCTTCCTAATTTACAGTGGCCGTAAACAAAGTGCAAGCCGAATACTTGAAGATTTTCCCTCGCAAAAACAATCAAACTGCGAGTATCAGCAGCAGCAGCAAAAAATAAACATTGTTAACTTGCTTGCCGATCCATCCGTCCGTATGGTCGACCGTCAGTCCGTCCACTTTGCCACAAACACGGCGACGTTTATTGACGTCAAGATACCACTTTATGAACATTAATGCAACACTCGTTTATGTCGCTTATTTACAAGCGTAAGCGCGATCTTCTTTGCAACTCTGCACAAACTCCTCCTCGCCACTCGACTGAAGCTCACCAAAAGCCAGCATTGAAAACAATTTCCCAATGCAGAAGATGCAATATGTGGTTGTGAGCATATAAAATGCTCGCCAGTGAAGTGCTGCAGCGAACAAAACTCCGCACAACATAAAAAAAGGAATTGCAATTGCATTTGAATTGCTTTCATGAGTCCATAAACTGCAGCCGATCAATCGTTGCAGTTCCAACGACCATATGCGCAGCTTTGACTTTGATTGTGAGAGACACGATCTTTACAGTCGGGCTGCTCCGCAGCAGCAGCACTGGCAGCACGGCGACCAAGGTAGCTTCAGAGGCAGATCTGAAGACAAGTTTACTATGTGTTTGCAAGGAAACTATTCTCCTCTGTTTGGCAGCGAGTTGACGACATGTCGCGATCAGCAATTTAAGCGCATCCTCTGCTTATCTTCTGTAGTGGCTGACTGCGCTTGTTTTCTTTTCAGCGTTTTCTAAATCTTCCAACTTGGCCCCATTTTGTGCACCTCTTTATCCTCTCTGTTTGTTGTTCCCTTTCGGTAAAAGCATTTCAGCAATTTGTTTAAGTTACTGAAGCCTGTATGCCAGAATTTGAAGGAGAAACCTTCTCAAACTGTGAACACTTCATTGGTTCAATTTCGGCAGATGATTAGTACCACTGAACGAAGCCAGAGCAATATACTACTTCACCATTACCCTTGACTGCTATCCACCTAAACAAATGGATATATTTCCTGGATCATTTCCTACATACCCGGGAAATAATTCATTTAGTCAGATTTCAGTGCTAAGGTTGCTCGACTTGCAGTGGGAGAGTGGCATTTAGGAAAAGTTTATAAGGACAGCATCTGTAAGGCATCCTTCAGACTTTTCCTTCACTTTGAACTGAAATACGATAGTTTCTTCAGCTAACCGTAGAATGTAGAGATCATCTCTTGACTACTCCCAGCAGTACTAAAACCAGTCAATGTTAACAAAGATTGTCAAACCTTTCCAGTCGAATTCAATCAAGTTAATGTTCAGAAAGATTTTCAAACCTTTCCAGTCGAATTCAATCAAGTTAATGTTAGCAAAGATTGTCAAACCTTTCTAGACGAATTCAATCAAGTTAATATTCACAAAGATTTTCAAACCTTTCCAGTCGAATTCAACCCAGTTAATGTTAAAAGATTGTCAAATCTTTCCAGTCGAATTCAATCAAGTTAATGTTCACAAATATTGTCAAACCTTTCCAGTCGAATTCAACCCAGTTAGGAATGTTAAGATGAACACTCAAACCTTTCCAATCCTGTTAAACCCAGTTAAGAAGGGTTATCAAATTGTTTCAGGTCTTTTTATGCTATTAACAACGGGTGTGGAATCTTTACAGTTGTCCTTGGCCAAGTTAATCTTATTAACAACGGATATCAAACGTTAAGTTTCCATAATTTGACATCGAAAGTTCGAAGAAGAAGTGTAGAATACATTTGGTAGACTTGTGAACCGTATAAATTTTCATGTTTCGGACTTCCGCAAAATTGTTCCTCTGGAAAATGTATTACAGAACATGCTGGCAACGTGAGAAGTTAATCAGTGTTTAATCGAAGAATCTTTCAAACGAGCTCTTAAAAATTCTTTGATATTTTAAGAATTCAAATCTTGAATCGCTCCATTACTACCATTTGCGCCTGACAAAATTTCCCTAAGACCTCGAAACGTTGATTTGTCGTTACTCCATTGCCATTTGCTCCATTTGTGATTTCAATCGACGGAACCTTCGCCTTACTCTCAGGTTCAGTAGATCATAAATCTGCGACCTTTGGCCTGTCAATCGGCACGCTTTACTTAATGAAACTAATAAAGTTATTAAGACTCGGATGCAGCCCTTCACCGAGTGAAACGTAGAATAGACAAAGGGAACAACAGACACTGAAAATATGGCCACAATTTATAAATATGTTTAATAGTTTAACCTTTTCTACACCGTTTTATTGTAGACCCTGTCAAATGCACGCCACACTCGCAGCTTAGATTCAGGCTCGTTTTGGTTTTTGGTTAAAAGTTTGGTGAGGAGTCTCTTTTTTTTGCGGCAACTGCAACTTCTTTACGGTCATTATGTATTTAAGACATGCGGTCACGATCTCTTGAGTTAGTAACTGCTTTGGTGCTTTGAGAAGCTCATGCAATTGAGATGATGAAGCAAAAATGGAGACTTGTGAACCTCACTGAGGAGGTTACTCGTACCTATGCTGCGCATGCGAGAAAGCGCTTTACTTGCCTGGAATGTCTTTCACTTTGTTCACTTTGTTGACTTTGTTGTTGTTCTTATTGCAGTTGTTGTTAGTGTTGCAGTTGTTGTTGTAGTTGCTGTTTATTGTGACTCTGCTGTCCGCCCGCTTGCGTCCCAACCACCATCTTCCTATGACTTCAGAGAAAAGAAACTTTTTTGGCATTTTGATGTGAATTGCGACGAAGTTTTGTTTTGATTTGCCAGCCAGACCGCGGCACTACCTCCAGCAGCAACTTATTATCTACGTATTTATCCGAACCTCGGTTAGTTGTGTGTGTGTCTGGTTGACTATTTTTGAGTGACCGTTCCTGGTTAAATAGAAAGTCAATTAGCCATTACAGCGATTGAACGAATTGACGGTTGTCGTTGTTGAGCATCTCCACTGGACAGCGTACGTGAAATAGGCTATGATTGTGGTTAAATTGTTATTAACTGTTAAATGATTTCACTCTGGGCGACAATTTGTTTAATCGTGTTCGCAGCGGAGGACTTTTCCGTAGCCAAAAGACAGCTTTATAGCTCAGCAGTTGTTTGTAGTTTTCTTAAATGATTCATGCCAGTGGTCGGCCCAATTTTTAAGATTGTTGAATAATTGTTTTTTACACAACTAGTCACAAGTCACAATCCAGTTCGACTTCCTTGCCAATATTTATGATTTATGTGAATTAGCTTCTAAACAGCTTCACCCATTTTTGTAGGTTTGTGGTGGTGGCGGTGTTGTTGCTGATGGTGATGGTGATAGTTGTTGCTGTGTAGCCATAATTTTCATGTGGCTTCAAAGCAGCGGCTCCCACCTGCTGTGAATTTTGTATTAACCGCAAAGTTTGCTCCACCAGGCTGCTGGTTGCTGTCCGGAAATTTTGTATCCAAATTTATTGCTATTAATCTGTTTCTAGTCATAAATTCAGCACTCGGATGAATTGCTCGTTTTTTAAATGCTAAAGTTTTGAAAGATTATGAAGGCAGATCCTTGAACCACGGTTCCAAAGACAGGTAAAGTTAGATAACTGTGAGGGTTCACTGAAATCAGTGAAAGCGTTGTACATGAATAAACCTTAGAAATAATTCCACTTATTGTCATTAAAGTGCCGATGAAGAGGCGCATCAGAAAGTGAGGCTTAAGAAATTTTAACAGAACTAATTTTGCAAATCGAAAAATATAAATGAGGGGCGATAATACAGGACCTTCATAATTAAGTACAACTGATGACCATTTAAATGATTGTTCCCCTGTATTCCTTATACTCAAAGATGTCACACACAGATGTCCAATGGTAACAGTTCCAAATTGATTCTTGTACGGTTCAGTTGAGGGCTAATAAATTAATAGAGCTCTCAGCCCCTTCATTGCTGAATCTGCAGACAGAGTCTTGATAGAGTTGTAATTTATGTTGACTCAGGATGAGACACGTTCCATTCTTCTGAATTAGTTATGGTTACATATTTTTTGATATTTTCGAATGAAAAATTGCCACTCTGGGACAGTTGGAAGTCCAGTGGCATAACAATACAATGTGTGGCCTTAGAATTTAAATGATTTGATTTGGGCTGATAAGAAATTAAGCTGTTCCATTTATTTTCTTATAACTCTCTACCAAGTTACGGAGCACTCGGTGCTACCTGATCTGGTATCCAATGAAAATATCCCACGTTAGTGGCCGATTGTTCTTAAAGGGCTTCTATCTTATGGCTGACTAGTTTATACCACATGTTGTGGGAGTCCAACCCTTTAAGGACACCTTAGTTATGAGTTAATTGCATTGATGGTGTGTTGGAACTTAGTAAATGGACTGATTCTGATTAACAATGAACATTTCTGCTTGGAATATCGGCATTCACTATCGAACGAGGTACATACACCGACGAAGCCAGTCTATCAAAAAGATTACATTGAGTTCCCTGTCAGCTTGAAACTATACATTTAGCATATCAGGTAATTGAAGCAGGAACGGGGATGAATGTTTGAATTTCCACAAAAAGGAATTATTACCCCATATTTCTCTACTCATATCGAAGACTCAGTATCGCCATCTGTCCTCTCTCAATTTGAAATAAATAGACATATTTTGTTGGGGAAAACATTCTTTTAATTTATTTATCTCCTTAGAAACAATACCAATAGTCACATCCGAAGAATAAAAGGTCTTCGAGAACAACAATCACTTTTCCTTTAATTTTCCTTGTTAGACTCAAAACTTTAAGGATCTACTTTCCTTCTTTTTTAGTTCTATGCTTGCTCTCAAGTTCAAGAGTTAGCTTAAGGATTGAAAAGGAGTTATTATGCACTACACTAAACTACCAAATAAACTCACAAATCACAGAGTTATGCAATCCTTGTATTACGCAGAGCACAGATGAAGTAAAATGTACTCTGTTCAGTGAATGTGGCTTCTTTACACTGCAACACCACACTAAAATGTTTTCGTGGCCTAACGAGGTGGCAAAAAGCTGCAAACTTTGTCTAATCTGACATGCATGTATTTTAATTCCCCAGCAGCCGATTCCACTTTACTGATTTGTGAAGTAGACAACGACGTAATCGCTGTGCATCACACTGGTAATTTATTATACGCAATTGCATTGAAAGTAAAACTCTCAATTAACGTGTTTCTGAATTGACCATAAAAATGTGGAAAATGTTTGCCACAGCACACAAAAGTTGACTTAGTAGCAGGCGAGCAACTGTTGGGATTTATGCATTTTACTGGGGTGATGCTTTGCTTTTTGGTTGTTGTTATTTCAAATTAATTAAACAGAACGCCTAAAATGCGTCATCATTTCAGTGACAGGCTGACAAAGAGTCACTAAAAGCTTCGTTAGCATAATTGTAAACTATCGTTAAAAGTATTCTGACCAGTAGCATCGATGGGGGCAGCAATACCCTTTGATTTATCAGTACCAAAGTGACATCATTTATAAAGTTGCTTGTACATATTGGGGATGACAATAAGTAACGGAAAGATTTCAGACTCATCCAACACATTCAGGGTTATAGAACTTCGTGGTTGTGTCCAAGTCAGGGTACATATTGAACCTTCTCGTATATGTGAAACTGGGAATGTGGAAGGCTTCATTAAGCGATTTGTTAGTTCTGCCATTCAAAGATTCACATTCCAATCAATTCCACAGTCAGCATTTTGCCACTTCTTGCGATACTCGCAGAATAGCGACAAGAGCATAAAAATACAACTCGTAGCTCATTCAAGCGCGAGCATTTTTTTGTGAGCAAGTCTGACACCAATTTTTTACACTATTACGTGTGTGTAAATAAAACAGCTACGCAAGTATCGGCAGTTTATTTAATTAAGAGCTACATGTGGCACATACATCAGCTTCTTCGCATAAATTAACTGAATATGTGTATGACGGTACGTAATGCTACACTGTAAAATATTGTGTATTATAAATTATACAATGACTGAGAATTTCAGCCCCGAAACATGGAAGCTCCACAGAAATGAAGAATTAATAATCCGAAAATTTGACAGGATTTGTTTGAAAATTGATAGTTTTAATTGTGCCAACATTTAAATCAATGAAAAAAGAAGCAAAAGAATGCAATCCGAACAAATTCAACATAATTCAATATCCTAAACATGGTTTTTTAGAACTTAGTTCATATTCCTTATATGCAAGTTATTAAAAATGTGTGTAAATAGATTAAAAATATAATAAAACAAATATCCTTAAATGTAAAAAGCACTTAAAACTGCTTCAAATTACTTGATCGGTATAAGATATAACAATAATAACAATACTTGATTGGAAATTACCCTAAAGTCTTAGAGAAGTGAATTCCTTCCCTGAAGGAACAAATTATGATTCGGTGCAGTTATTCATTGAGATTTTTGGCCTTATTGCTAAGGCTTGAAAGCAAATTGAAATTAGTTATAATGAAATACATAAGAAACAGTCATCAAAATCCTGGCACCATTATTACACTTTTCATTTCGGGCCTTGAAATTAAGGGATTCAAATTCGCGGAGTTAATAAAATGAGAAATTGTCACACTTTAATATCTTTCAATTCTATACTCGCTTAAATAGTTCAAATTCTTTGTTTGATGACTTTCGTTTTATTGCTTATTTAATCTGTTTCGCTTGTCCGCACTTATGCTTCTTTCCTATTCTAGAGGTAGCGCATCTAACATCCTCACATATCCTTTATTCACTTTCTATAAGAAGTTCATATAAACCCCTCAGAAATCCTACTCCAACCAATCACCCCACTCATCCCTCTCTCCTGTTCCATATATAGAGTCTCCATATGCACTTGCATCATTTGTGCGTATGGATAATTTGAATCATTTTACTTCTATAAATATTGTGAAGAATTCTTCATTTCTAATTCGTTGCTTTCAGTGTAAAAGATTCATAAAAAATTTTAATTGTTCTCAACGAATTAACACTGCGTATGAGTTACTTTTAATTAATGCAAATGTGAACTTTGAACGCAACTGTAAAGTGTTGGTGGATTTTGGGTGGTGCTGGTGTGGCAGCCTCCTCTTCGTTAGCTAGTCTTTTATTGTTGTTATATTTAAATGCAATTTCTGATGATAATTTTCAAGTGGGAAGCAATTTTAAAACTTAGAACCTTAGGAGTAATCACCTTGTTATTGTAGTGCTGACTCTGTAAGTCTGTACTCACTCTTTTACTGGGGCCTTTTTCGTTCAATTGAGTTCGCGTTAATTGGAAATAAATCATTTTCTTAAAGTTGTTTTGTTGTAACTGACGTCATCGCGCGATTTTTAGAGGCTTAAAGTGTACAAAAACGCAGTTTTTTGAGTAAAAATAAAATGCGTTATAGTGGAAAAAACTTTTATGAATAAGAAGAACCACGTCGAGACAAATGGACAGGAACGTAACATAAACAAATTATTTTAAACCACTCATATATATGAAAAAATATGAAATAATTTATGTGAAACAAAGGTTCCTCAAGAATAGCTACACTCATTTCGAAGGAGTAATCATTTCATGAATGAGAGAACGACAGAGAGAATTAAAGAGACAGAGAGAGAGAGAGACAAACATTTTTAGCACACCCCATTTTTACTGAACACAACTAAACAATTTGGAACCTTCAACCTTCCAAAGTGCTCCAATTTATAAAAATTCTAAGGGTAGCACAATAGGTCCTTACGAGTGGCGGTGCTAGTACTCCCTGCTATTTTAAATCTGAATATATTGAAGACAACAATTTCATTGCATCGTCAATGCTACTAGGAAACATCTCATATAAAGAGTAACAACTTTGCTTCTGAAATCTCCCAAGTAATTCAATTTAAGGATTGCAAATCAGCCATGACTCGACCGATTTGTTCATCATCCTAGAGCAACAATTAATCATGACCTTTTGTATGAAAAGACGTAATGAGTATGTTAAAAATAACAGTGTAGTGCCTTTGACCTTTAGGTTTTCTGTCCCTTCTGACCCTTTTCTTATTCAATCTCTCTGCACACAGTTCTATGAAAGGTCCTTCTTAATCATGGTAAAATTTTAAAATCAAAAAAGGATTTTAAAACCTACATTTTTCTTAAAAATTTGCTCGCTAGTATTAACATTTTAACATGCCTTCAGTGTATGTTGATGCAATGCAATGTGTTATAAGGCCACACCGGTTGTTCGTGTAGACAGTCTTTTTGAGAGTCCCATTATCGACCACTTTCTCGAGCAACGAGGGTCTTAAGTAAATTTTAACTCACACAAAGTTGGCTTCGATAGCCATAATAGTAGCTGGTTTCTCACCATAAACCCATGACTTCCCAGACTTCTACAATTTGATAACTTTGCTGAAGCGTAAAACGTTCAGCTATGCCACAGTAGGTAGGTAGAAGTGAACGCCCAGTTGGCCAAAACCACACTTGAACCACATTACACTGAAAGTAAATGTCAAGAGAACTTTGAAAATTACTACCCGACTGTTCAGCTATACCCGCCGAAATTTCTCACACCCAAGTCATCTCCTATTTTATACTATTATGTGATGATTACCATTTGGCGCACACATTATAAACATGGGAATTCGACTCTCCGCTCTCTTTCTATATTCTTGTTTTTCTATATTTGGTTTACTATAAAAATAGACTCGTTTCTCAGTCTCAGAGAGATGACATAATCTTTAATATACACATTCTTGAGGAACTTTTGTTTTAATTATTTGCTATCAGACAAATTTGTTCATTCAAAACTTTTCTCACTTGACTTCCTATCCTCAGATGCTTGCGGCTTGTCTGATGTCACACACATCGAATCCCTGCAAGAGAAATCGCAATGCGCTCTGGAGGAATATTGTCGCACGCAGTATCCCAATCAGCCAACCCGATTCGGAAAGCTGCTGTTGAGGCTGCCATCGTTGCGAACAGTTTCTTCACAAGTGAGTATAAACGAAACCCTTTCCACATCTTGGAATTCATTGCTTTACATGAGTGTATCCAAATGAGACCAATTCCTCCAATCGATTCTCAATGTAACTGTGAGGAAAGCCAATCAATTTTTTTATTTGTTTTTGTTTTCATTCCATCTCGATGCAGGTCATAGAGCAATTGTTTTTTGTGCGTCTAGTCGGTAAAACTCCAATTGAAACGCTCATACGCGACATGCTGCTCTCCGGCAACAGTTTCTCTTGGCCCTACTTGCCATCGATGTGACACACAATGTGGCGCCAACTGACAACAACTTGATCATTCGCCGCCACTCACAACAACGGTCTCAGTAGCACCAGCAACAGCAGCGGTATGTTCAATCACAACAATAACAACGGTCACCATATCGGCAGCAGCAGCAATTGTAACGGCGATTTGCTGAATGGTGGTGGCGCAGGCTACAACAGTATCGCGGCTGTTGGGGGTGTTGGTTATTTCTGTGGTACTGCCGGTGGGGGTGGTGGAAGTGGTGGTGGTGGTGTAGGTGGAGTTGGAAGTGTTGGTGCTACTACAGTCTCAACCACTGCTGTCAACGATTATAATTTAGGAACGCCCAGCGTTGCAAATGGCTTCAAGGCAGGCCCGGCTGGCACATATGTGAGTGCGCCGACGGCCACCGTCAACTCAAGCGCAATGCTAACGAATTACTGCGATGCTGCCATGATGATGGCCGCTGCCGCCGTCAATGCAAATCAATGCTTGCAGCAGCATCACCATCGCCTCATGTTGGCTAACGATGTGGAAATGGCAGCGACAACTGCTGCAACGGCTGCAACGCTTTCGTCAGCGTCGTCCGTGTCATCGGCGCTGTCGTCTGCCTCGTCAACGAGCTGCACAACACCGTCGATTTGTGTGGCAGGTGCTGACCAACAGAAGCAACAACAACAACAATTGCCATCGCCGCCAAATTTAATCGATATCAGCGAAGTTCCTCTCATTGTGGATGTCAAGTAGTGTAATTATTTACAGTAAACACAAACAAAAAAACACAAAAATTTTAACAAAAAAATTATTATATATATACATATATGAAAAAACATTTTAAATATTTACAATTAGCCTAAATTTTTACTTTGTATAATTTTTTAGTTAGGGTGTTCAATTTCTCTTCATTTAAATAGCAAACATGTTCAACTTTGTAAATAGTTTTCCTACTCAACGAAGTTTTATAATTATTTTGTACAAATGCAAGACTTGAAGACGCAAATGCGAAAACTCCTCTGGACTCTACACTCCTGTTGACAGGCTTGGTGCGGCTGCAATTGGCAGGAAATTGACTCACATAACATGTCCAATCAATAACCTGTCCCATCGGTTACTATATTCATAAGGGAGTACTCAATTTATTCAATTTTTAGGAAATTTTTATGTCAAAGTCTGTATAATTGATATCTGAAGCAAGGCTGTTTAGTCCGTTCCGCTACTTGAGCTCTTTCCGTTATGTTCACAAGAGATATTTGTTGAAAAGTCTATTTCAAAACATATCCAATTCCATCCCTTTGCCAGTTCAGTGCTCCTTCATCTCACACAAAGTTGGCTTCAGGTTAATCTGGTCTCAAAACTATAATTTGTGTTCTCTCCTGCCACTCCTGTCAACATTGTGGAAAACGAACCAAGCAAAACACATGAATCAATGTCAGTTCCGCACAGTCTACCGAGTCTCTTGAGTGCCAGCGAAATCATTGCATGTGTTTTTGCACGGAAAATTCTGCCTCTGACGCTGCTCGGTTGGTAGTCGCAAAAAGAATCGCCACTTCACACAAGAAGGGGGTATGATGTTATTGTTGTTGAGGTTTCGAATTTGTTTGATCTGACCACCTCTGATCTATGGCATTGTTCACAGTTGCAAATATGTGATTCGTCTTCAGTTGCTTGTTTCAAAATGCAACTGATTTTGTTATATCCGAGCCATAATCGCCGAAGAATTGCAGCGCCTTTTAAAATTGTTCTATATTCACACTTCTAATGCACATGTGACAAATGAATATGGAAAGAGCAATGCGCCCTATTCAGTTGTTCTCTATTCTGACTTCTAATGCACATGTGACAAATGAATATGGAAAGAGCAATGCGCCCTATTCAGTTGGTCTCTATTCAGACTTCTAATGTACTTGTGACAAATGAATATGGAAAGAGCAATGCGCCCTATTCAGTTGGTCTCTATTCAGACTTCTAATGCACATGTGACAAATGAATATGGAAAGTGCAATATGCCCTATTCAGTTGTTCTCTATTCAGACTTCTAATACATATGTGACAAATGAATATGGAAAGTGCAATATGCCCTATTAAGTTGTTCTCTATTCATACTTCTAATGCACATGCGACCTCTTCATATGTTCCTGACGTTTCGGGAGTCAAATCTTAATATATCATTCAGCCAAGCTATTCTCTTTGCGCCTCTCTGAATAACCGGACAGAAGAAGCAATTTTGGGACCCCTTTGCACCGCTTTGTCAACGAGGTATTCCGATGTCCATTTTGAATGGTTTTCTTTTTGAAGCAAACCTTCCAACGCCTTTCAATATACTCTCCCAGAACCATTTGTAACTTCAAGCGACATATCCTGAGCAAAGAATTGCGTTCAACGCAATTTGGCACACCATAAATCAAAACGAAACTTTACAAGACCACACCCAAAAAACACTTAAAAATAAGAAATTTATATAAATATAAATGTTAAAAAATGGCACTGATTTCTACTTAATTTATATTTTTAAAATCATCGCTTAAGTTTAAGGTAAATTATGTAATTAATACTCCTCCTCCCAGTGGCTTGCAGAACTATACCAAAAATTGTTTTATTTTTTTATGTTAATATTCGTATAAATTTTTGATTTAATATTTTTTGTTTGTTTTATTTTTAAACAAATTTTGTGGCAATTTTTTTTATATGCTTTAGTTTTACTTTAAGTAAAATTCACCAACGAGCAAAGAAAATAAGAAATAAAAATCAAAAAACCTTTTTTAATTCTGTAAAGAAAAAATCGAGTGTCTCAAAGATGCAAATTGAATATTTTTAAGTTAATTTCTTGATATTTAAATAAATTTAGCAAATTTTTTTTAAGCAACAGAAGTGCAAGTTTAGTCGTTAAGCATTTTTTATTCTTTGTAAGCATAAATTTTCTATTTATACAAAAATTTACTTTTTAAAATAAAATTTGTTTTTTTTATAAAAAAGGAAGGTTTTGTTTGTTTTTATTTAATTTAATTTTTTGTTGTTTAATAAATGTTTGGTTTAATTATCAGGTTCTATTTAAGATTAAACTAAAAGCTGAAGTTATCCGGTTCCACAAATTCCTGAACATAATATTCAAATAATACGGAAGATGTGTGTTTAGCATTCCGTATCACTGTTAAGGATACTTAAGGATACCAAGGATTAGTAGCTAGCTACCTTGTGAAGATGGAACACATACTTTGAGTCGTCAGATCAGTTGAACCAAGGATGTTACGGAACTAACATGTGACAAATGAATATGGAAAGAGCAATATGTCCTATTTAGGTGCTCTCTATTCAGGCTTCTAAAGCACATGTGACAAATGAATATGGAAAGAGCAATGCGCCCTATTCAGTTGTTCTCTATTCAGACTTCTAAAGCACATGTGACAAATGAATATGGAAACTGCAATATGCCCTATTTAGGTGTTCTCTATTCAGGCTTCTAATGCACATGTGACAAATGAATATGGAAAGAGCAATATGTCCTATTTAGGTGCTCTCTATTCAGGCTTCTAAAGCACTTGTGACAAATGAATATGGAAAGAGCAATGCGCCCTATTCAGTTGGTCTCTATTCAGGCTTCTAATGCACATGTGACAAATGAATATGGAAAGAGCAATATGCCCTTTTCAGTTCTTCTCTATTCAGACTTCTAATGCACATGTGACCTCTCCATATGTTCCTAACGATTCGGGAGTTAAAGCTCAATATATCATTCAGCCAAAACAACATCCCCATAAACTGCTGGAAAGGTAGCACCTCTCTCTCCTTGTGTCTTGCCAGTTGTTTTTTTCCCAGTTATTGATCGCCCATTCAATCCATCAAGTGTAATTTCCCACACCAGTTTTTCCTTTCTCTCTAGTCCTTACAACTTTACCACTGCTAGTTTGAACATTTTCCTAGAGTCCTCAGACCCACCCGACTCATATTAAGGACATTGCTTGAAAAGTAATGTTATCTACGAGTATCTTCAAGTCTCAGATGGTTCTACTTTGGTTTAGTGTTCTGCTATTCGGGTGATATAGGAACTTTTAGTAAATCCGCTATAACTGTAGAAAAAATATGAAGTTTGTGAGCGCCACAAAATTAATTCCTTGTTTTGGTGTATCCTTTATAATGAAAGTGAATAGTTCTGGATTCAAGCAACTTGCCTGGAGTTATAATGACGACTTCGAACTTTGCTTGAGAGGGAAAATATGATTAGAAGAGTATATCATCCAACAAAGAAGCTCTGCCAAAATTTCCTATTCTAATGAGGAAACTATTAAATTGACCAACACTGTCAGAGAATTGAGCACATTTTCCATGGTAATTTCTTCCGGATGCTTTGTATACATTTATACTCGTGCTCTCACGAAAAGACTGTAGAACTACCATAGGTATAATGACAGGGCATAATTTACTGGCGGCACATGCACACAAGATAGGAATTACGAACAATGACGAATGTATAAAATGTAGGGAGGTTGGGGTAAGGAAAACTCTAGAACATCTCCTTTGTATATGTCCTGGGAGGTTGGAGTAAGGAAAACTCTAGAACATCTCCTTTGTATATGTCCTGGGAGGTTGGAGTGAGGAAAACTCTAGACCATCTCCTTTGTATATGTCCTGCGTTATCAAAAACGCGCTTAAAATGCTTAGGATCCCCACAATTTAGGAGATTGGAAGACACCTCAGGAATAGAGCTGACAGCACTGTTTAAATTCGCAAAAAGCGTTGACATCCTACGAGATGTCTACTGGAGATTTAGATAAAGGTGAGACCCCATCTAGTATCGCTAGGGGTCGGTCTATGCGAGGCTTTATGCCAGCCAGATTAACCTAACCTAACCTTTGTATACATTAATTGAAGATTAACCCTATATTGAGCTGAAACCTAGAGTCGCAAGTGCTCTTCTGCCAAATTGTACATACTCGTACATTTGTTTTTACTCGATTTGTAATAATAATTAGTTACCTTTCTTCCAAAGGTAACTATCTGGTAGCGCCATATTGTAACACCGATATCGTGTTTAAGGGTTGCGAGTGATTTTGAACCTAATTAGTTTGCAAACGGGTGCAAAGTGTTCTCGAAGGTATCTCACAGGGATGCTGTTCGGTGTAGCGACATTTCTTTATTGAATGATTACTTTTTCTTTTCATTTCTTTGATGAATGATTGATTGAATTGACTGCTTCAAGAAATTGATATCCAATCCTTGATGAAAAATAAACTTGAATAGATATTGATTTAGTTGACAGCTTGCATACATATGTGGAAAACTCGAACCATTACGAGAGTCACGTCACCACAATTTCGAGGTGCCATTTCTTTCTCTTTCTCCCTTCCCAAATTATAATTTATTTTGTATAGTTAATTTGTTTTGATAAGCTATTCTCCAACACAGAAACTACTTCGTTAGTCTTATACGAGTATTTCAAAAGAATGCAAATGTCTATCTGAACATTTTGATGCTTGGAAGGATGATGGCCTTCCATATTATACTCAAGTTGTAAAGAATAGAAATCTGACTATTGCTTGGATGCTTGGATGATGCCATTCCATATTAGACTCAACATGCCATTGTCCCTGTAACTGTGTCCATAATAACCGCATCTGCACACTTTTCTTCGTATGAATCGAATATTCTTATTCTTTATACTGACTAGAATCAGAGACCATAGAGACGGGACACTTAAACGTAAAATTTTCTGACGCTTAAAAAAACTGTATTTGTTTATCCTTAGTTGCCAATATGGAATGGTTTGTTTATCATTGGTTAACCAGGATTCTGAAGAAAATCAGCCACACTACTACAGTTTTGCACATGTGTGAGTGTGCGCAAAACAATGAGTCGTTTCTCTGTATTCTCTGCTGGAATGTTGGCAGTCGATAGATTCACCACATCACTCGACTTTACCCTATTTATGCCAAAAAAGCCACTCTCACTTCCTTAACTTTATAATTTATTTATAATTGCTTGTTTCATTTGTAGAAACTCTCTTAACTGAGTCGGGGTATTTTCAGCATCAACGAAAAAGTGCTCAAAACTCTAATTTATCAGCATTTTACACTTAATTTAGCATCTATAATCGATATAATTGTGTACATAGTAGTCCATTATAACCCACTATAGAGGTGAAAGCCATTTAACGAAATTAGTGAGAATGTTCCATGGTGTAAATAAGTAAACGACTTTTATAATTTACATGAAATTTGTAATATTGTTATACGTGTTTGTGTATGTGTGTCTGTATAAAGTTGTATAGAAATTGCATAATCGTCTCTTATCACATAAAACTCATTTAAGAAAAATTGTACAACGCAAATTATGCAGTTAAATATGTTATTTAAATAAATTTTATTAAAAATTAGCGTAAATGGGCGTTTGTTTTTTTTACGACTCTTTTGAAATGTGTCAGTTAAATAAATTTGTATTTAATAAAAAATGAATATATTAAAGATAGAAATGAAAATATTGCTTTTTAATATTAATCAGATCAGGAGAGTGGCCCGGGAGGTGGGGAAAAGAAAGAGAGATAACACGGGACTGGAATACAGAGTGAAATAGTTGAGGTTTCCGCAGGGCAAATCAAGCAAGTATTGGTGAAGTGTGTGGGAAGCGTGGAGGAAGTGTGGAGGAAGTGTGTGGGAAGTGTGGGGCAAGTGTGGGGCAAGTGTGGGGAAGTGTGGAGGAAGTGTGCACGTAGCTTTGCTCTCCCACTGAGGAAGTGTGGAGCAAGTGTGGGGAAAGTGTGGGGCAAGTGTGGGGAAAATGTGGGGAAAATGTGGGGAAAGTGTGGAGGAAGTGTGTGGGAAGTGTAGAGGAAGTGTGCACGTAGCCTTGCTCTCCCACGGAGGAAGTGTGGAGCAAGTGTGGGGAAAGTGTGGAGGAAGTGTGGGGCAAGTGTGGGGAAGTGTGGACGAAGTGTGCACGTAGCTTTGCTCTCCCACGGAGGAAGTGTGTGGGAAGTGTGGGGAAAGTGTGGAGGAAGTGTGTTGGAAGTGTGGGGAAAGTGTGGGGAAAGTGAGGGGAAAATGTGGGGAAAGTCTGGAGGAAGTGTGTGGGAAGTGTGCACGTAGCTTTGCTCTCCCACTGAGGAAGTGTGTTGGAAGTGTGGGGAAAGTGTGGGGAAAGTGAGGGGAAAATGTGGGGAAAGTGTGGAGGAAGTGTGTGGGAAGTGTGCACGTAGCTTTGCTCTCCCACGGAGGAAGTGTGTGGGAAGTGTGGGGAAAGTGTGGAGGAAGTGTGTTGGAAGTGTGGGGAAGTGTGGACGAAGTGTGCACGTAGCTTTGCTCTCCCACGGAGGAAGTGTGTGGGAAGTGTGTTGGAAGTGTGGGGAAAGTGTGGGGAAAGTGTGGGGAAAATGTGGGGAAAATGTGGGGAAAGTGTGGAGGAAGTGTGTGGGAAGTGTAGAGGAAGTGTGCACGTAGCCTTGCTCTCCCACGGAGGAAGTGTGTGGGAAGTGTGGGGAAAGTGTGGGGAAGTGCGGAGGAAGTGTGGGGAAAGTGTGGAGCAAGTGTACACGTAGCTTTGTTCTCCCACGGAGGAAGTGTGTGGGAAGTGTGGGGAAAGTGTGGAGGAAGTGTGTTGGAAGTGTGGGGAAAGTGTGGGGAAAGTGAGGGGAAAATGTGGGGAAAGTGTGGAGGAAGTCTGTGGGAAGTGTGCACGTAGCTTTGCTCTCCCACTGAGGAAGTGTGTGGGAAGTGTGCGGAAAGTGTGGGGCAAGTGTGGGGCAAGTGTTTGGAAGTGTGGACGAAGTGTGCACGTAGCTTTGCTCTCCCACGGAGGAAGTGTGGGGAAAGTGTGGGGAAAGTGTGGAGGAAGTGTGTGCGAAGTGTGAAGGAAGTGTGCACGTGGTTTTGCTCTCCCACGGAGGAAGTGTGGGGAAAGTGTGGAGGAAGTGTGTTGAAAGTGTGGAGGAAGTGTGCACGTGGTTTTGCTCTCCCACGGAGGAAGTGTGGGGAAAGTGTGGAGGAAGTGTGTTGACAGTGTGGAGGAAATGTGCACGTGGCTTTGCTCTCCCACTAACACATGAATGAATATCTGGCTTCCTCCAGAGTAAACGTGAACCATTCACTGGTGTTCACGAAATTACAGAAAACATTGTTCCATTCCAATTAAGGGAAATATTGTTCAGAATTGTGAATATGGAAACATTGTGCCACTAGGATATATGATTCTGGACTTAGAGCGCTTTATTATTTATACTATAATGTCGATAAAACATTTCGTAATCGTTAAAAATAATGTTGAATCGTTAAAAATGATGTTGAGTGTCAGAGTTATTAGAGCGGGGTGGTCTATATATCAGCGATGGTGGACTCCACCGTTCTACCAGGTATTAAAGAGACAGACAATGATGATGCCAAAAAATCGCAAACGTGCATACAAGTAAAGACAACAGTTGTGAATACGAGTAAATTCTATTAGATTAGGTTAGCGTAAACAGGTAGCTTGCGAATTAGGCAAGTTGTACTCGGAGGCCCATTGGCCCATTGTCTATACAGGTAAATTCAAAAACTCTGAGGATTCCAACAGAGATAGTTGAAAATAAAATTTTCTGAGAAGGTAATAATATACTATACTACACTATACTATATAAAAAGAATATAAAATAACTCTTTAAAATTCAAGGACGAAGTGCAGGTTGTTTTTTAGTATATACTTTCATCTAGAAGCTTCAATATATATATTAGCAACAGCATATATAATATATATATATATATATATATATATATATATATATATATATATATATATATATATATATATATATATATATATATATATATATATATATATATATATATATATATATATATATATATATATATATATATATATATATATATATATGTGTGTGTATATGCTATTGCTAAGAAAATTTGTTTTTTATAATTATTCAATCAGTAGATTTTGCGATTGATTGGTTTGATTATTTAGTTTTAATTAAAATAAAAAGTTGGCCTAGTTTCGATTACCGCAACAGTTGAAGCAGTTTCACGGTTTAGTTCACTAGTGTACACCCTTTTCGCTTGTTCTAAGAAGCTATTGAACTGCCTCTTGTTCTATGCAGCCATTTTTATAGTCACGCTCTGATTTTCAGAATGTTCTTGACCATAGTTGTACTAGAAGTTCATCGATTAGTTCAAAAGAGACAGCATCATCGTTTGTTCTTAATAGTACGAAAGACTCACTGACAAACTAGTAATGTCCTCTAACCAAAGAAGAAAAATTACAATGAAAATACATGATTGAAAGACAAAACATTGTCAAATGACCCTCGACTAATCCTGCCAAGGACCTCTGGGAAAAATTGTGATGAGAAAACTACCGCAGTAATCTCTAAAACAAGCATAAACATCACATTAAAATTTGTCTACTATTATTATGCCTGTTGTTCCGAGTACTATTCCTTACTTCCTAATATTATCCATCTCAATCTCCTCTCTCTCTTACTAAGAGACATAAGCGTTGAGTTATCAGTGATAATATCTCACTTACTCTAATTGACAATCTTCTCGAAGCTATATTGTAGAAAAGCGTACCATTATTTCTGCTATTACCATTCAAGGTTCAAGTCTGCATATTCCTAGAGAGTATCTAACAAAATTATGATTGAATTAGTTCCTTCATTAAATCCTATGACAATCCCTCATAAGTACTTAACTAGACATCTGAAATCAATTCCAGCTCTCCGAAAACACATGAATGGAGAGGGTTCGAAAGTATATTATAGCGAAGCCAGCATAAGCCGCAATAAGGTCATATCTCTCGTATACTTAATCATCACCGCATATATTTAATAAACACCCACACTTGTAGGGAACCCAGCAAATTTTTTTTGTAGTCACTCATACATCATAATTTAAAAATGTAGCCTGCACCTTTCCCCAGCAAAAGGTAACATCGACCAATTACATGAGCTGCTCCAAAATTGCCAATAATGAGACATGAAACTTGCGCTTAGCCGATAATGGATTGCAATGCATTGGAATCAATTGCAGGTCAATTATTATCCACACAACACTGCGGAATGAAGGCGAGCAACATGCCAGCGACTGCAATCGCCCGAGTCGACAAGATGATCGACATAATAGGGATTCCCTAGTTGGCTCACAGCGCACTCAAATCGACAAAGAGACGAAAGCAAAGACAGACAGTTGCCGTGCAGCCAAGGATGCCAGTCCGGGTACATGCGATCCCAGACAACGTGTTGCCATTGTGCAGCAGGCAGGCAGGCAGGCAGCAGCAGCAGCACGAATCGCAACTTTAAATGACAAATTAGACTTCCCGAAACACAATTTCTCGTTGCATGCCCCTGCAACTAACAGCCAATAAGCGGCCGTCCAACCTGTGTCGATCGATCACGCTACAATTTGCCTGATTTGAAATGAAATTATTTTAATTTTGTTTTGTTATGTTTTTTTGCGGAAAATAACTTGCTCGCCACATTTTTCAGTGGAATGGTTTGCAGTTTCCAGTTTCCAGTTTGCTGTGCTGTCCAAGGTGTTGATTTGATTACTTTTATATAAGATCACCACACCACCGCATTACGAGGATCGTGATGTGCAATCAAACCTATCCGACCGCTAATTTTGGTTTTTGCGATTTTGCCTGCTTGCCCGCTTCAATTGTGCCGACAATCAGTCAGTTTGGTTTTCTCCTTTTGACCAGAGTCAAGCCTCACATGCGCATATCTAAATGTGAAAAATGATTTGACTATAATGATCGCCACTGACTGTGCCTGCGCCTACGTCTCCGTCGTAGTCGCCGTCCGCGTCACCGTTCGAGGCTTGGCCCATTATGGTTTTGATTTGAGTAGAGCCTTATCTGCCGTCCTTAGCATGCAGTTTGACAGTGCACGGCAGTTAAGTGAAGGTGTTAAAATTGTGGCCAATTGCTATTTTGTCCGCATTCAACGCCAAGTTAGCTATTTCCACTCAGACTCGTATGCAATTTATTGTATACGATGAGATAATTTTTCGCCCATGCATAGAGTAGCTTGGGAGCACACTAGGAAAACGGGCTCAGCTGTGAACGTGGGAATAAGCCATGCTAAATTTGAGATATGAGCGAGCGCACTACTTTTATGCACGATTATAGTAATTTTTGTTTGCTGCAAATGATACGCCAAATTAGCCTGAAATTTAATAAGGAATGAAGGTGTTAAAAGCGGATTAATGCGCGTATATTCGAGGCATGCAAAATTGTATAATCGTAGTGTAATTACTTATTGTGCACAATGTACTCGTGGTGAAATGTGCTTAGAGAAACCCCAGATTGGCGCTGTCCTTGTGCTGACTATCACCATCCCAAGTAAGGGAACTTTTTAGTCAGTGCTTGAAATTGCGCCACACCGTGGGCCATTAAGTGTGCTCAAGTGTGCTTTTCGCAAACTAGGCGGCCACTCCTACCTAACCTAACCCCAGTTTATCTTTCCAAAGTCTTAGGTAAATGTTTGAAGACAAGTTGTTTTCTTAATTTAGACTACCCTCATCCCACAATGGTGTCTCCAAATACCTGCCTCTCTGTAGCCATATTTCGAAATATTCCTGATATTTGGAGAATGTTATTTATGCGTAAATTTGGAAGATGTCATTTCTGCATGAATCTGGAAGCAGTAATTTCTGGCTACTTTTATCGGGTCATTGTGGAAGTTAGTATCGTTGAGGTTCTGAAGTCAAATCCTCACATTCCATTTGCCCACCTACTTCAGTAAGTTCTCAGTATGGTAACAAATATAGCGATCCTTCCTTTTTTTTCCTTTTTCCTTTTTTTATTTGTTGGAACAACCAGTCATACAATGTATATACCACTAAGGCCACAAAACACCCATTGTACCATTCTCGTAATTTATGCTCCATTTTTAGTTTTCTTTGAATTTACTTGATTTGTGACCAAACCTCTGCAGATCCTCTATTCATAAGTAGCCAAAGTTTGCACTTCTTAGGATGTCAGTGGCAAAAACCTCCATCCTGATCCTAGCGAAGATGGGGTACAAAAAGGTGGGACCGTCTCATCTACCTCTCCACCAGCTGAGTCGTACTTTTGTCTAATATTTGTTCCCACTTCCAAAAACTTGGAAGTGGCGATGTAGTTATAGCCGTGTTCAGTATATGATGAGTGTCTGGCTTATATGATGAGTGTCTGGCTTAAGAAGAATCAATTTAATGGAAGCATGAATAATTTCCTAAGTATTATAAGCACTACTTAGAGAGCAGTCCAACGCATATCACCACTATTACATGTTTAGAAGACACAAGGCTATAAAATATAAATAATGCTTCATCGTACTGTTTCCTTAGGGAGTTTAAAAATGTCTTATTAAGGTCTTGGACCAGACCAGAGTTTTACCAGACTTTCTTCCCTTATTTGTATGGATATTCGTAAGGAAGAGAAATCGTTTAAGTTAAACCCATTGAGATCGATGGGTTTATCATCTTAGAACTGTGCACTAAAGGTCTGCAAGAATGGTTTCCCATGTTTCGGTTACTAGTGCACCTATTTCAGTGCACCCAACACGTTTCAGCACCATTCGTGCAGACCTTTACTGTGCACCCAAAAGCGATACTAGATAATACAAACCAAGCAGGTTGGAGACAAGGAAATGAAGCTCTTGATAAACAAACAAAAGTACATTTTGTGACGAAATAGACTTCTTCTCATTCATAATGATACTGTGTTAAATATTAGAAGCAGCTATTAAAGGAGGATTTGTAGTTAATAAGAGACTATCACTGAAATACCTTTAATGAGTAACATTAATAAAAGGTGATAAACAACAACTCATAAACCACGAGTCTAAGATTATAGAATCTCTATTGCAGTAATTGACTTGAGTTCTGGAAGGTGTTAGAAAGTGCTCTCAGCTGAAATAAGTAAAAACAGATGCATCGACACACACGAGTGCAGTTTGTAGCTTGGAAGCATAATCGTTTCATTGATATAAGAGCGAATCGAGTTAAACTGTGGAACGAAATAAATTCTGGTAAAGAATCCTTAAGATAGCTTTAAATTGAACTACTTTACAACTTAATTATCAATCAACATTTACTTGAATTAATTAACACAATCCACTGATAAAACTATTAGTAACAGAATAAGTTTTGTGATAATTTCATTGAGCATCTGTATTCAGGGATGGCAATTCCTTTGAAAACCTGGATTTAGTCTTATGTTTACTTTGGGCAAATAACTCACATCTGTGACAAATGGAGTTATTCTTATTAGTAATGCCATCAATTCTAGTATTATCTGGAGAAAATGATTCAGTTCGACTCTACAAAGCCACTACCGAAAATTCTTAATGCATTTGAAGGGACACTGCAAAGAATCTTTTTAGCGCAACTGCAATAAACAAAGAGCTTTCACCTCTTCGGTGAGACTCTTCACACTCGTAATTCATGTTAAAACTGTATTTCGGCAATAAATTGGCATTTAATTTAATTCAATGCGACTTACATTCGGCGATTCCTGAGCATCGAACCCCCACAGCGTAATTTTCAATCAAAATACAAGAGCGAAATTATCACGGATTTAACGCTCACACTCACACTCATGTAAATATGTAAGGACCTATATGAGTACAGCAGTGAATACTTGCGTCAACTCACGCATAAGGTGCCACACTGTGTATACAGATTATCAAATTGATTCCAATTAACACTTGCCACCGGACGGAGGAATCACACCGAATCGAAGCAAACCAAACCAGAGCCACGCCAAGAAAAGCAAATCAAAGTACGCGTACTGCACACGTCGGGGCGAAAATATTTCACTTTAACGGTTAACAACGGCCAACAAAATAAACTTTATTGCTGCCATTGTGGCGAATGACTATTCAAAGAGTATCTGTGTGTGTGAGTGTGCGTGTAGCCGTGTCTTGGCGGCAAATACTTGGGCTGTCGTAAATTTGGCCACCAATCGAATTGACAAACGTTCGCGCTTTGTGCATAAATGCGGCTTAAGCGATGCGAGACGCTTGCGCTTGCGCTTGGGCATGGGTCCCAGGGCGTTCGGACCATGTTCGGCCGTTCCAGCCCATATACTCGCGCATAGTCGCTGTGCAAATGGATTTGTGGCACTCACGCGCTCACAGCGAGGTTGCGTTACGGTTCAACGCAGCTCGTGCGAAATGATAAATATTCCATAATTTCGCGTGGCATTCAATTTCTTTTTGTGTGACACATAAATTACGAATTAACGCTTTAAGCCGTCTGTGGCGATCGTTGTGAGAATGCGCAACGCTGCCGATTCGAATGCACTGCATTCTCGGCCACTTTTGTACGTACGCGTATGTATATGTTCCATTGTTGTTGTTGTTTTTGGTGTTGTTTTTCTTGTGGCTTTGTGCAGCTGAATTGCATAACTTTTGTTTTCTTCGTTTAAGGACTCGTGGATGGATTTGGGAAGCTTATAAAACTGCCCCATTCTTACGTATATGTCTGAAATATGCCAATTCTTCATAATTGCTGCCCCGCCACCGTACTAATATAGAGAATAGTTCCTCCTTTAAGGACTCTTAGCTGCATTTAGTATATAATAGGAAAGCTTATAAAACTGCCCCATTCTTACGTATATGTCTGAAATATGCCAACTCTTCATAATTGCTGCCCCGCCACCGTACTAATATAGAGAATAGTTCCTCCTTTAAGGACTCTTAGCTGCATTTAGTATATAATAGGAAAGCTTATAAAACTGTTCCATTCTTATTATGGAAAAACCTCATTAATGTTTTGTGTTGACCTTCGCGTATATCTATTTGATGCAGTCTCACCAATAACAATGGGCCTACATACGGCCTAAGTGTGTCTTCTACCCGACACCCCCTTAACCCTACCTACCAATTCGCCTACCTATGCCTAAGTCTGGAGATTTACTACTCTCAGAAAGTTCGAACACTATAACGAGGAAAGATTTCAACGATTTCCAGTTGACATCCTTTCTTTGGTATGGATAAACTGAAGATTTCGGGAAAATTCTTTCTGGAGACCCTCCGACCCTCAACCGCCGATCAAAGGTGAAATCCTATTTGCACATAAAAACCTCCCGTTTACCCAGAGTGAGAAACTTTGTGTACAATTAAGCATACGTGCAGAAATGAATTTGGCATTACCCGCCACATGGGCCGCAATCTTCATGAATTACAGGCAAGTAAGATGAATGCCATTTGGTCTGGCCATGATCGGGCACAACGCTAAAGTATTTGTGTACATTTTTCAATCTTTTGATAAAGACTAAAAATTATTATTTGCTGCGTTAATGCGCATAAATGCGCGACTGGGTGGCAGGACAGCGTGCCGTGATGCTGGGCAAGAGTGCAAAACACCACCAACAACAACGCACAGACACACACTTGAATGCCTTCCTGCGGGTGGACCAACCGTTGAGGTGTTGTTTGGTGAAAAATTATGATGAGATCGCAGCGGCATAAGCAGCCAACGGCCACGGCAGCGGTCGCAGCAAGTCGCGTAGAGTGGAAATTTGTGGCTCGTTACAACACGGTGCGGTCTGTCATGTTGTTAAGTATATCCTAAAGTGCCACACGCCATGGGTGGTCTATGTACGGGCCGTTGCGGCGTGCAGTGTTGCCAACTAACTTTTAAGTTTGTCAATTTGTAATTTGTACGTTTACGAAGAACGTTATAAATTATTAATAGAAAATTGTTGTGCTCCTTTTTTGTATTTTGTATTCTACGTTTCGCGTTTTGCCTTTTATTTGTTCGTTTCGTTTGCAGTTTCGTTGCGGCTTGTGGTGCCGAGCATAATTGAAAACAAATTCTACTATTGGCTAATTTATGAGTTACGAAATGGAAAAAATTTATTAAATGACATCGTGTGCGGCCAAAGATCAACCATGCGCAAATGAGCAAAACAACCTTTTCCCACTTGAGTGTGCTTAAGGATATCCACAACACCGCCACACATTCAAGTAATTTGCATACTTAACTAATTGAAAAATAAAGGCAAACAATGCCTGCAAATGTGGCCAGTGAAATGACACATCAACTGCGCAACAATGCCACACTGGCGGAGCATTGGCTGCTAATCTCGTACGTTGATCACATCGCTGACATGTGCCGGCAGAAACATATCCTGTATCCGCCGACCGCAAACCTTGGTGACATCTCAACGCTTGTCAGCATTTATGCAGATAATTTACTCCACTATGACATGTTGCAATCCATTTTACGATTTTCTAGATAATAAAGATTTTAATTCACGCATACTCACTCACTCACACACATACACAATCATGCTTATTGTTCGCTTTCGCAGCCAACCAAGTGGGTATCAGTTGAAATCAACCCAAGCGCTGACTGCGCTGATATCAATGTCACCACCACTGGGCAAGGATACTGTGTACCTTGTGCGCTCGTTGCGCCAATTAGGGTTAAACAATTTCTTTCCTCGCATGGGCATGCACAGTTACTCGTGTGTGCTCTCTGTGCCACACTGATTTGCATAATTTTGGGCGTTGGGTCGGCGACAGACTCTCAGTTCCTCTCGTTCATTCATTAATTTATTAAATTCTGAGCGCTGGTGTCCAATTTCATTAGCAACAGCTTTTATCATTCCTTAATGTCTGCCTTTTCATACATTTTTTTATCATTTGTGGACACTACACCGTTTGGGTTCAGTGTATACTTTCTGTGCACAAGGACTCTTCTACTCTATTGATATAATTCCTCGCCGCTTTCTGAATCACTTGGAATTTAGTAACTACACTGAGAGTAGCTGCGGATATACATGCATGTAATTGCACTGCTTTCACTATCACTTTTTCTATTCATTGCTTGTACGTAGGATAACTTGAAGTCGGCCCTGACCGCTCACTTCCAGTTGTATATGTTTCCGTGTGTTAATAAATTTGTTCATGTTGTGAAATGAGTCTTCAGCAAATCTGTCATTTAAATGTGTTTCTGCTCCCGTTCCTTTCTCGCCATTATTCAGCTTCATTTACATAAAATGTGAAGCATATGAAATTGGATACCATGTGCCAGTATGTGATGAGCCTCGCCGGGGTTTACCTTGTCTTTGTTATGTAGGTTGGTTACGTGGCTTACCGGTCGGTCGGTTGCAGGTAGTTGCCTGCGGACGCTCTGCGCCAAGGTCTTTCTCTGTGATGCTCTCAATGGAAGGGGTGAGTGGTTAATTGTGTGCCGGCCACTAACAAAGCCTGACATTTAATTTAATTAGACGTAAATGTTGATATGCGAACTGATTACATATTGCTATATTTAGCATCACTGCCATCAATCTTGATTTATGAGGGGTCAGAGTATGGCCTCTGTCAATCGGATAATAACACCAGTATAGAAGAGAGTAGATCCAAGAACTAGTTTATAAAGATATACAAAGTTTATTACACAACAAATTCACATGTTTCCCTTTAGTACATAGAACCATGTTGCTGTGGGTATCTCGGGAAACTTAGCTTAGCGATCTAATAGAAAATTCTCTAAATAGATTATATTGAAGGATTCGGACTTGGGTGCGAACTAAATGAAAACCTTCACAGAATGAAGTGCTTCTCTTTAGCAGGATGCAGGGAATACACTAAATTGTAATCGCATCCCGAATATCCCCGCCGTTGTTTTGGTAGTAGAAACTATATATCAAGGAGTACTCGCAATAGAACATAAACTCCTAGCAGGTAGGCCTATCATATTGGACTTTGCTGGTGTAAGCCTTTGTAACTCTCTACTATTGTTACAACACGAATTGCAACAAAGTGTACCCACTGGATTCTACGATTGTTGTAAGACATATCCAGATGTATGGGGTAGAAGTGAGAGCCTTCTATAATGTTGTATACCGCAATATCCTTCGGTGCGGTCTCTCAGGTCATCAGAGAAGAGTTAAAACCGAAACGTTCTTATATATAATTAATCATTGCAGTAATGTTGATAGGAAATAACTAAGCAAGAAGGTTCTCTTTGGCCCAGGCTCACTAAAAGCAATGCTAAATGAATTTACATTAATTGCTGGAACGCCTCGACCACTCTTCACAAATTTTTCTTATTGATAGAAAAGGAAGTCTTGATCCCATTCAGTATCATCTGAGGAAACGAAGACCCATCAAATTTGTTGGTTGATTAGTTAAAGTGTACCACGTACCCAATTAGAGCTGGCGCACAATTTCATTGCCACCTCCTCCGTTCTTCTTGGGTATGTTTTATAATATATATGTATCTTCTTGACAACTTTACTTATTGATATAAGAAAGAAGGCTCGATCCCATTCAGTAACATCTGAGGTATCAAAGACCCATCATATTTAATGGTTGGTTGGTTGGTTAAAGTGGCCGTTCGTACCAAGTCCCCAATTAGAAATGGCGCACCGTTTTATTGCCACCTCCTCAGTTCTTGGTGGGTATGTTTTATAATATATATTTAATATCTTATATCATATATAATTTGTTAGGTTTAACATCCATAATGTTAGTTTGGGTCTCGAGTTTCTTTCAACCAAGAGTTTATAAGCATAAAAGCATCACAAGGTTCTAACACCGGTCGAAGTAACCTCTCCCGAGGGTCGAAGTAACCTCTGCCGAGGGTCGAAGTAACCTCTGCCGAGGGTCGAAGTAACCTCTCCCGAGGGTCGAAGTAACCTCTCCCGAGGGTCGAAGTAACCTCTCCCGAGGGTCGAAGTAACTTCTGCCGAGGGTCGAAGTAACCTCTCCCGAGGGTCGAAGTAACCTCTCCGAGGGTCGAAGTAACCTCTCCCGAGGGTCGAAGTAACCTCTCCCGAGATTTGAAGTAACCTCTCCCGAGGTTTGAAGTAACCTCTTCCGAGGGTCGAAGTAACCTCTCCCGAGGGTCGAAGTAACCTCTCCCGAGGGTCGAAGTAACCTCTGCCGAGGGTCGAAGTAACCTCTCCCGAGGGTCGAAGTAACCTCTCCCGAGGGTCGAAGTAACCTCTCCCGAGGGTCGAAGTAACCTCTCCCGAGGGTCGAAGTAACCTCTCCCGAGGGTCGAAGTAATCTCTCCCGAGGGTCGAAGTAACCTCTCCCGAGGGTCGAAGTAACCTCTCCCGAGATTTGAAGTAACCTCTCCCGAGGTTTGAAGTAACCTCTCCCGAGGTTTGAAGTAACCTCTCCCGAGATTTGAAGTAACCTCTCCCGAGGGTCGAAGTAACCTCTCCCGAGGGTCGAAGTAACCTCTCCCGAGGGTCGAAGTAACCTCTCCCGAGGGTCGAAGTAACCTCTCCCGAGGGTCGAAGTAACCTCTCCCGAGGGTCGAAGTAACCTCTCCAGAGGGTCGAAGTAACCTCTCCCGAAGGTCGAAGTAACCTCTCCCGAGGTTTGAAGTAACCTCTCCCGAGATTTGAAGTAACCTCTCCCGAGGGTCGAAGTAACCTCTCCCGAGGGTCGAAGTAACCTCTCCCGAGATTTGAAGTAACCTCTCCCGAGGTTTGAAGTAACCTCTCCCGAGGGTCGAAGTAACCTCTCCCGAGGGTCGAAGTAACCTCTCCCGAGGGTCGAAGTAACCTCTCCCGAGGGTCGAAGTAACCTCTCCCGAGGGTCGAAGTAACCTCTGCCGAGGGTCGAAGTAACCTCTCCCGAGGGTCGAAGTAACCTCTCCCGAGGATCGAAGTAACCTCTCCCGAGGGTCGAAGTAACCTCTGCCGAGGGTCGAAGTAACCTCTCCCGAGATTTGAAGTAACCTCTCCCGAGGTTTGAAGTAGCCTCTCCCGAGGGTCGAAGTAACCTCTCCCGAGGCTCTTTAACCTAACCCTATATATTTAGTATAACAAGGAAAGGTGTCTAAACAACAGCGTTTGATTCCATTATCGCCAATTTTGTAATTTCTTATTGAAGAATCAAAACAGATGCGTCAGTTCCAACCGATATTAGGATTGTAAAGAAAATAAAGGGGTACAAGAAGAGAAAATAAGTAGAGAAAGGAATGCAGGAAGAGAAATAAAGGTACAAAAATGCAAACAATCAAATAAAAAGTGGTGACTTAGAAAATTCGAATTTACTAACCCGGCCAGGGAAGGAACCATAAACTCAAATTGGGAATTGAAATCAGAATACGAAAAAGCGAAATAAAATGCCGCAGATTGTTTATGAGACGTAACTATGGAAAATCAACAAAGACTCGTACAATAATCAACAAATTACCAGGAATTAAAAGGAGAAATTCCCCAGTGGCGTTCCAAATGAAAGCCACAAGGGTGAACGCAAACACTGCAAACCGCCACCCATGACATTGGTTGGGCCGAAGTTTCCGTTGTCGACGCGAACTTATTGCATTAGCACCGGAGTAGAGATGAAAATAAAAATTAACAGAAACCGAAAACAATTTCGCTTATTTAATATATTTTTTTTTTTCGCATCGCTGAAGTCGGAAGCGCACACACCCACATTTTCGTAAGGTTATTCATCATCAGCGGATTGGAACCGTAACCGAAACAACAGGATGTGAAGCTGCCCGCCGACCAAGGAAGTGGCTTCTACAGGAGCGATTATGAATTAGAAAAAAATTAACTCTGCTTATTAAAACAAAAACAACAAAATTAAAAAATTTGCATTTAAATCCAAAAATTGTGCGCCCACTCCACTCCACGCAGCAACAGCGAAACATGCTGCTGGTACTGATAAATTTATCACCAACACTCAGTTGACAAAATCAGCACTTTTTCAAAAGGAAGAAAAAACAGAAAACAGGCGGCAAGGCACAAGCCAAGAAGGAGCACGCGAAGGGGCGCCCTGCAACTTAAATTAAGTGTAAAGCAGACCACGCACAGTTTCCATTTGTCTTTGCGGAACAGCCAATTTTCTTAAGCTCTTTGTGGCTGCCTGTGTGTGTGTGAGTGCATTGTCGGGGTGTGTGTGTGTGAGTGTGTACGCCAGAATTATTAATCATATTTTGCGCGCGTAAATTTTAAACGCGTCATTGCTACAGGACAGCGCAGCGCAATCTGTATTTGAATAGCGGAAACTTTGAGCCAAGCTTCAGGATATCCTTTTTTGTCGTTTCCCACTTGGTTTTCCATTCCTTTTTTTCTTACCCGAAGTTGGGTGGCTTTTGTTTTTGGTTTGCATTTGCACTCTGGGTACTAATGAATTTTGATGATAAAGGACTTAATAAATTTTCAAGTTAATTAAGTTCACTTTGCAGGGGAATTACTTTTTGGGGACGTGTTTCCGCACTGGAAGGAGTTTTTGAATTTCAATACTTTTTCAATTTAGCAGGTCCTTAACAGAGTATGCAGGAAAATTGTGCTGAACTAGTGATAAATATAATATTTAAATGAAGGGAGGAAAAACACGATTACAATTCATATTTCGGCTTCTTGATTGTTGCTTTAAATCACCACTCCCCAGCAAGTCTGCTTCCAGATTATGTACGTTTGGCAAAACTTAAACAGCTGTCAGTTTTCTTTGTGACTTGCAGACCAAGGAACTCAGCCGCCTTTTCCCTTAAATCCCACAAATTACGTACTCATTGACCACCGAAGAAATCCGATTACCTGCGCAGTGGGATGCCCATTTGAGACTCGCAAACCACCCTCAAAACGAATATCTCCGCTATGCCTTCGCAATATTAGCAAAGGTATTCGCAGCAGATTAACAGATAAAATTGAAAAATCATCCTCGAATGTGACTGTCCTGAATGCCCGAACGTCACACGCCTCTTCATTTAATTGTTTGGCCATTATTCTTGCATGTGTGGAGGTAAAATAAGTAGAATAAGAATAATAATAACAAAATTCTTCCTTATGTATAAGAATGAAAATGAAAATGTTTAAATTATGCCTACATTTGCCCCAGTAGGAAATATAACGAGGTAAGTATAACTGCCTCACAGTTTCAAGGAAGCATATTCACCAAATATTGAGAGTGGCATACAAAATTGTATGTAACTAAAAAGGGAATTTTATGAGGTTTGGTTAGGTTAGACTGGCCGTCTATGACGGCCACACATAGACCTGCAAGGTCCTTTGCGGTGCTAGATGGATATCCAAGCTGTAGTATGAACCGTTGAACAGGGAGATCCATTTAAGAGCTGTAGAATGAATCGTTGAACAGGGAGACGTTTTTATCAAATCTTAAGAGAGAAACTGTCCCTAGTTGTGCGCCCTCTTCTAGTCCTTCAAGAAAGGGGGCTCCCAGATGTGAGAAGAGCGTTTTAGATATTGCGGGGCATGGGCTTAGTGGATGCTCCAGAGTTTCTCTTGTGCCTTGCTCCCACATTTCCTGCATTCATTATTGTTTGTGAGTCCCATCCTTTTAGCGGGAATTTTCTAAAAAACACAAACTTTTTGTGTATGTTAAACGTGGGCTAATGTTGAAAATAAGGCGTGACAGATAGGGAATGAACATATATTATTATTCATTGTTACTTCCTAAGTTGACTTAGCCTGGTCCGTCTGTACTCTTGTGTGTTCTCACTTCTTCTAAGAGGAAACAAATGTTGATCTGAAATTTATATGAAGATCAGGCTCAACCCACACAAGAGCTAAATAATTTTGTCACAGTTCCCAGAACAAACACGCCCACTTCCCATACACATATATTCTTGGAAGGGGGAAATCTAAGAAACCAAGTACTTTACTTCCTCCACTTTAGTTCCTCCAATTTACTTTCTCTGCTTTACTTCCTCCACTTTACTTCCTCAACTTTACTTCCTCGACTTTACTTTCTCAACTTTACTTCCTCGACTTTACTTTCTCCACTTTACTTCCTCCACTTTACTTCCTCAACTTTACTTCCTCTACTTTTCTTCCTCTACTTTTCTTCCTCCACTTTACTTCCTCCACTTTACTTCCTCCACTTTACTTCCTCTACTTTAGTTCCTCCAATTTACTTCCTCTGCTTTACTTCCTCCACTTTACTTCCTCTGCTTTAGTTCCTCCATTTTACTTCCTCCACTTTACTTCCTCAACTTTACTTCCTCGACTTTACTTCCTCAACTTTACTTCCTCGACTTTACTTTCTCCACTTTACTTCCTCCACTTTACTTCCTCAACTTTACTTCCTCAACTTTACTTCCTCCACTTTACTTCCTCCACTTTACTTCCTCTACTTTTCTTCCTCCACTTTACTTCCTCCACTTTATTTCCTTCAAATGGACATATCAGAAGACCCGAAAGAACCATAAATGTGTATGAAAAATATATGTACCCAGGTTTAAACTCATATACGAAAAGTTTGGTGAAAAGGACCACCAACATACCCACGTTCTATACGCTTCTTTGTTTGAAAAGAACACATCTATAAAACTAATGGAGCTAAAGACAGCCAATATTTATGTATTTCATTGTAGAGAGCACTTCTATCAATATCTATTCCTATGCTCTTCCAGATACCAAACCTGCATATATATTTAAAGATCCAATTATAGAGGAAATAATAAAACGATGTGCCGTGATTTTGCTAATATGCCGATTACTGGATTGTTTCAAGTATTATGTTAGGTAACAATGACCCAGTCGATCCATCCTTTACCAAGAAGGCAGAAGGAAAATAAATAGAGAGGAGAAGTATAAAAAGAGAGCCCAGTAATTTTACTAAATTAGATTATTGCTACACAAATATTAAAAGGAGTGGAAGTCTTTGAAAAGTACGAGGCACGTACCCCTAATAATGAAAATTTCATCCCTAACCTCTCCATATACACTACGTAGCAACAGCCTGATAGCGATATAACAAGCGTATTGAAATAAATATCCGAGTAGTGACTAATCACGGTTGGGAACAAAAGTGTTGTCTTCGATTCCAACCAAGGTTTGGATTCCTTCCAAAACATTGTGTCTGAAACCAAGTTAAATTTTATGATATGCTCTATAAAACGGTTCAAAATGTACTCCACTTCTCTTAAAATAGGGCAGATAGAAAAAGTTTCAATGATATAAAAGAAGTGCCTTTTTCTGCTACAACGTAGGCACATTAAAGTTCCGATTACTACACCAGAATAATATTCTTTATTTCAGCAATCTACAGTCCAAAGACAAAGCATACATAGAGCATAGTTCCGAAGTTTTCAGAGAGACATGGGAACACCTTAGAGGCGAGCCATGTAATCAGAATTCCAAGCAAAGAAGCTCAAACTGAACAATAAAAACTGATTCTAGATTGACTCAATAGTATCAGTGTTCTAGCTGTATTCCAATAATCACTGTATAAAGGATTCCAATAATCACTGTATAAACGTTCCCAATTATCACTGTATAAAGGTTCCCAGTGATCACTGTATAAAGGTTCCCAGTGATCACTGTATAAAGGTTCCCAATAATCACTGTATACAGGTTCCCAATAATCACTGTATACAGGTTTCCAATAATCACTGTATAAAGGTTCCCAATTATCACTGTATAAAGGTTCCCAGTGATCACTGTATAAAGGTTTCCAATAATCACTGTATAAAGGTTCCCAATTATCACTGTATAAAGGTTCTCAAAAATCTCTGACGTCTTATTTGAACGCTTGTATCACTGAGGTGAACAAAAGTTAAGTAACAAGGCAATTCTTGTAATATTTTGATAGGTCACTAGTTACAAAACTTTGTTAATAGCACTCAAAATGTGTTCCTTTAAAAGAAGTGTTGAATTGAAAGGACACTCCCTGACCAATAATTGAATAACCGGGTATCAACTTTAAGCGGTGTTTAAACTAGAGAATATTTAAGTATTTATTTATTAATAATTGATTTGAATATTAAGATAGAAGTCTTCCTTAGAGTATTTAGTTTAGGTTTAGTTATAGATACTTATAATTTTGTCTGGAAAGTCCAATTGGCTCTGACTTTTTTCCATAAAATAGGTCAAATTTCACAAATTTCCAGTATGATATCATTCTACAGTTCTCCAATTGTTGTTAATTTATAGACGTAAATAGAGATTTAACAAAATAAGGATTAGTATAAGAGCGTAACTTATTGATGGTCAGTTGACTTCACCCGTTTCGCGAAATTATGGCATCTTTAAATAGAACGATTTCTGGAAAGTATTATCGAAAACTTTTCATATGATCCATATAACGAATCATATACAGTTCTCTCTGATATTTTCGGCCCTTTCGGGTGTGTGCATAAAAGCAAGGCCTCAAGCCTCTTCGCGTATCGGAACTCACTTCGTCAAAAGTTCTCTCTTAATGAAGTACTGCGTAATACCAGAGAACACAGAGAAGCGACACTTAACCGTCAAATTTTCTGACGTTTAAAAAAAGCCTTTATCTATCATTACTTGTCAATCTGTATAGGTTTGTTTATCATTGGTTTTGAAGAAACTCAGTCACACTACTACAGTGTGCGCAACACGAGAGACTTTTCTTTGTATTCTCTGGTAATACTGAGCTGACATGGCATTCGCGTCATAGACATGTAAACAAATAATCACAATGTGCGAAAGAGATAGTTATATACCATAGCTATGAGTTACCATAGTTTCTCTCTTGTTGGACAGACTGTAGTGGTGAAGTTCTGCCCAGTACCTATGTATAAGCACCTGGAAATTGAAGGATTTGGATTCTCACGCAAAGTTTCGCCAACTACGGCATTGTTTTGGTATGACCGACAGTTACGGCGACGAAAAGACAGGAGTCTAAAGACTACAAAGCCGGGTTTTAGCATATTTACAAAATTATTATTATAATATTATATATACAAAACATTAAGGATAGTGGCTGCAGCTAGAAGATCTTGTCAACCCAAAATTTTACATAAACCAAAAAACGTTTGTTGAGTGGAAAGCAAATTGTTGGGCTAAGTTCGTATAATTTCTGCACATAGCGCGACTGTGTAATTTGCTCAGCCTTTCAGTGTTGTTTTGAAACAATTTGTTTAAAACATATTGCATATGCGGCCATACCCAATAGGAAAAGTCGACAGTCTCTCTTCCCAATTAAAAAAATCAAGTGTTCAGTCGATCTTCATACCTATTTTTATACAGAGTATTCTGACGGCTTCGGAAGTTTCCGACTGGGATCCGTTCATACGCATTTATATGAGAGTGTGTTCGTGCACACAGTTTAGATTTCCTACAGAGATTGAACTAGGCCGCAAGTAGAAAATATGAGCTAGCGAGGGTATAAGAAAATGTGGAAAAATCTCCGGGAAAATAGCAACGTGCAAATGTAACATCCAACCGCATTGTTTACTAGTGGGCATTATCATGAAAATGCGTATTTTCAAATCTCGTCTGCACATGCGCCGCGACAATAGCAGCAGTAGCGGCTGCCGGAGTAGCTGTAAACATATGATGCAACAACTGCCGCTGCGTCCATGTCGTTGCGAGCTGCCTGCTGTCTGTGACATTTTTAAATAAACGACCGACACCAGCCAACTGCATTATTGCCATGGGCATGCGCTGTGGGCCTATTGTTTGGGAAATTTGTATCGCCTTTTAGAAATCTATTTAGCACACAATGACGCTGAAATAGCATTATTGCTTTTTGAGTGGTCATTGTGGTGTGTGTCTATCGATTTTGTAGAAGTGGAGAATAAAACGAACAAAATTTGTTAATTTAATGGGGTAAAATGCATTGTACTGGAGCGTGGAGCAGCCAAGGCGTATATACTGCAGCTAACCTTAGAAGTTTTAGACTTCGACGCTGGGTTACTTGAGGTGATACTTGAACTGTGGAGGAAGACGTACGTATGTGGAACTCTTACCTTATTTATTGCTACTGCAGATTTCTTGATTTGAAACATTTCAGAGACGAACTTCAAGAAGTGATGGCTCCAGATTAGCTATTGTATATATAACTTCCTTAGCTCAGGAACAAAATACTTTTAGTCTTGGTAACCAAAATCCAACCATGACTTCTGTCCTCATACGACAGCACAGATACGAGAATTTGCTGCTATAATTTCAAAATTGATATCAGATAATATCGCCATTGTCATCACTGCGGCAGAGCACGTGGCCATTTTTTGTCTTCGGTGAGCGGCAACTTCCCTGCTGCTGTTACGCATGCCCACGAAATGCGAGGCACGCACCCAGTCCTAAACAAGATGCTTCTTGGCGTGTAGCAAATTTGGCTCTCCAATATTACTGCGAGCAAGAATGGCAGCAGCAGCCCGGACCGCAGGCAAACATCGCTGCGCCTTATCTCTTTAATTCCCGGTGCCAAATCTAAATCTTTGCGACGACGGGTCAGGCAAGTCATGCGCACACATAAGACTCTCCGCAAACAGCATTCCTTGGGACGAGGAAGCAATTTCTGTGCAAAAATGTGTCACATTCAACTTCAGTGGCCGTTACGGAGTGCCAAGAACGATTTTGCAATTGCTTTTGCAATATTGAGATGTGCGGACAATGTGTCTGAGCATCAATATATAATGATATAGTGGTACGATCAGTTATAAGTCGAGATCATTTAGAGTAGAATCATTTACTATAACTCTTTTTGCTGAAAGGCTTAGTTGTCTTAGTTCTCAGCATATATAATTTTATTGATCCTTAATTATGACGTAAGAGAGATAATAATAATAATAATGATTCTTTGATGAAGAGCAAGTGGGGAAAAATCTTCTTAGGTTAAGTATAGAAGGGCATGTACAGTGCAAGCCACCCTTTTACTCGGAGGACTAATTGACCCACTGTAAGTCCCTTCGTATCTCAGTAGGAAATATCCAACTGGAAAGGGACTGCCAAGGTAGGTAGGTAGGTAGGAGTGGCAGCCTTCTACGCAAAAGCACACATAAGCACATACAATGACTCGTTGTGGTACCGCACTAAGACAACGCGACTCCCCCGTCTAGAGTTTTGAGAACCACAGTGATTCCGAAATGAACTTGGCTATGTCCTTAATGTTGACGGAAGATAGTTCGGTTAAGGTAGTGAAGAAAGGTGAGCCTAGGAATTTTAATCTTCGCTTGGCCAGAGCTGAGCACTGACACATGAGATGAAGTACTGTTTCTTCCTCCTCCTCAGAGGCACAACTATGAAGCAAAGTATATGCGATAGCACAATTTCGGCTACTCTAACCAGATCGGTCAGGAGCGTTGACCCCAGAGTGCTGAGAAGGCGTTTCTTGGAGAGCCGGTATAGGAAGTATTGTATCGTTTGTACCTGTTCTTCATCTCCAAATCTATTGCAGACATCACTTGTCAAGAGATGACATTTTATGAGCATGGATCTATAGCGCAGGTTATAGTGACGGCCGCAATGAGGCCATATTCAGCTAGGACTCAGATATTGTAAATATCAAGTATTCCGCATGGAGACAGTATAACCAAAGTGCCCGGCATATGTTGCAGTCAACCCAGAATCTCCATGAGAATTCAATGTTATTGTATCACCACCAGTACTATTTTTATGTCATCAATAGAAGACTTGGTACTGTAAGTTTAAGTGAAGCCTCCGTAGTTGCTTATATCCGAGCTGCTATCCCACATATTTGCCGTAGGGATGAATATGATTCGTGAAACCGATTAGCCCATAAAACTTATATAAAACTCAAGCTATAGAAATGGCTGAATCGTGGGGATGTTTTATATGTGCATGGACTAGGGTCTGGATCATTTTTATATTCCCATCAAATTTTAGCATCCCATAAATTGGAACGAACATGCAATTATTTGCTGTGAGATGTAAAATTATATGGGGAAATAGGTGTGTCTTTTGACCGATGCTATTCACATAGTACTTCGGTTTTGTTTGAAGATCCAGTCAATGCTTCTGTGCAGTTCCATTACAATATCTCCAATGACTTTGAAGAAAAGTATATATCTATATCTATGTATATATCTATATCTATGTATATATCTATATCTATGTATATATCTATACCTATGTAAATATATTTATATATATTTCCATATACTACCATGCCTACTTCGGAGTTACTATGCCAGTATTCCTCTTTTTCCGTTTTTCAGGACAAACGCTGTGCAAATCTTGCAGCGTTCAGTGGACCATGTTTACCTTTAGTTACACATCAGAAACATTTTCCTTTATTTAGTGAATTTATCAAAGCGCAAAGAGGAGGAAAAATTCAATTACCGCCAAAAAGTCACAATTGCGGACTCCACGCAGAAGCGGCGCAAGAATGCTCGGGGCATGAATGCCACAATTCCAATACGATGTTAATTTGGAATGCGTAAATAACAGCGCGGTGCAGTCAACCGAATTGGAAATTAAAAAACTGGGAAATCATATTGAAACTTTGCATATATCCACACACGCACACACACACCCACACACACACACACACACACACACACACATTCCTGCAAACGTGTCAGTGCGTTGGAGCACCACTGCTGCTCATGTACGCAACATTTACGATACACAAAAATGGCAAAATAAATTTTCACTTAAGTGCTGGCTGCCCCATTCATTGCCCATGTCCGACTAAGCGGCTGCTGTTTGGTGGCTCCTCCACTTGAGGCACCAATGTGTGCACGCAGCTAAATTGGAAGTTATGTATTGTAAAGCTTAAACCGTAAATTAGAACCTGATTTAAGCAAATCGTTAAGTAAAGACCACTCGGCTGAGGCCAGCGGCTGGAAGGAGAAGGGCGGGTGAGAAAACTGCGCGCATGCGTAAAAGTTGCTTTCATTTTGTGCCAGGCTTTAAATTGCTTAGTTTATATGTTGCTTTCATGCTGTCCTCCTTTTGCTTGTTCCAATGCTGTGCCTCTGCCCACTGCTGCTCCACATGCCGCTATGCTGCTCCGTAACGAATTCATAATTTCTCCCTACTTACATTTGATTAAAATCACGTACGAATTGTAATAATTTGTTCCATGCTTGCACACAATTACCGCATGCTATAAATTCCATTTATACCCACACACACACACACACAGACACACACACACGGAGCCCTGGCCATAGCGCGCTCAGCAATCAACACCTGTCGAACGTTCGTCCTGCACAAGTAGAGCGGCGATTACCGTCCGCTCCTCCATACTGGTAAGCAAATCAGGCATCAGGTATCAGCAAATTGCATTTCGGATTGCCTGCAATTGATAATCCCAGCGACGATTCGCGCACATGATATCCTTACCTGCTGGTTTGCTCGGCTGCCGCGAATGCGCAATTGCAATTGATCAAAAGCGAGTGAGCGCATCCTCCGTGCGCAGTCGTACGCAATTAAATAATACACGCCGATTGAGCATTTACTGCACACTTCTTTCATGTGGCACACACAGCACTGCAGCAGCCTGACATGCAGCGAGTGTGTGATGCGTTGCAAATGCTGCATGCCGGTTGCGGCAGAGGCGACTCGTACATTCACTTTGCATTCGGAGTTAGAACGAAATTACATTTATTACCGTGGATTAATCTGGTTATTTAGTGGCCTTATCGAAATCTGATTTGTAGGTCCAGTCGCTGGTTGCTCCCGTTGCTGCTCAGAGTCTCAGGGGCTCAGCTGTGCGTGGTTAATTTTGTAGGAAATTGATAAAAATTGTGCAATGACTGAAAATTACTATTATCACACCTGATAAATATTGCGATCAATTGATATATTCGGGGCGAACAAGTTTATTACAACAGAGAGCGGCAGCATTTGCACTTGTACAATTCAAGGTGGATGCCTTCACCTACGAATGAGTTTCGCTGAGAGAAGACGTCTCTCCTACTTCTTATTGTGATAGGTATGCATTCAACTCAAGGATGTATTGGAGGTTCCATTCCTGGATTGAGCTTGGTTGTATGCAAAGATTCCACAGATGGTAAGAGAAGATGTGTGTGTGTGTGTGGTCTAAAATGGAGTTTGCGGTTAGTACAATTTGCGTCATTCCAGCTGCAGATTCATTCATCAAGACTAAACAGGTGACTTATTTTGGTATCAGCTTCGATAACCATCAATTCTACAATCTATCCACGCGTCCGAACACTTCAGTATATGAAGAAATTGTTGTAATTGTGTACAAAATCCACATCGAGATTTTTACCGAATTACATCATTAGGAAAGTTAGTTTAATACCAATAGTTCGATATCTGGATTCTGTTCTCCTACTACGAAAATGAATTTAATACTGATACTTCGATCTCTGGATTGTACCGAAATTTGCACTGAATCACATTGTTAGGAAAATTATTTTAATACTAAACTTCGATTTGTGGATTGCTTCGATATTTTGACTCAATTACATCATTAAGAAAATTATATTATTCGTTCTAATTCAATCACTGGAATGTGTCAAATATCTCGGAGCCAGTCTTTCATATTATTCTTATTATTATACCTTGCACCATAATTGATTATGTCTGCAAAGAGTTGAGGGAATGAGTACTAGTAACTAAGGCCGTCGACTCCAAGAGAAAATTATGTAGAAAGAAGCATTTTTCAGAGCATGTCCGGGGCAGGATTTGAACCGACAACTCCCCGTATGAGTATGAGTCTATCATGCTTACCACTAGACCACGGAGACCCTTTCCTTCATTATATATAATACAATTAAAGTAGTTTAAGCAATGTCCTTTGTGTTGATAATTGACTAGAATAGTTTCAGAAGTTTTGACTCTACTATTATATTAGCCATGCTGCTGTCTTTTCACTACTAAACTCCACTATTGTTCTGCGGTGATCTCTTTAATGCAGAGAACACAGAGAAAGGAAACTTAAACGTCAAACGGCAAAGCAGCGAAATAAAATAGACGGACATTGTACACGAATCCACTGAAAATCGTGGTGAATCCACTCAGAATCGTGGTGAATCCACTCAAAATCGTGGTATGCCCGCTACGGACACTGGCAGCCTTTCTCTGTGTTCTCTGCTTTAAAGTCACACCCTTCCACAATATTCCAGAAGGCAGGAGAATTTTGTCTATTAGTGCAAACGAGACAGCAAGACTCATATTAACACAGAAAGAGACAACCCCACTATTGACTTATAGCATAAAGGAAAGCGTAAGATAGCAATACAAGGCGTTCCAAGTCGTGCATATCATGTGGGAATGTAAGGTTTGTAACTTCAATCTAAATTTTATTCAGGTTGACTCATGAATATTGATATGGCTGTTTCCTCATCCCATGCTTTAAGTATCCATCAGTCTAAAAACTCTTGTTTAGAACACCGGTTCTTGACCCCATCTATCTGCCGATATGTGTGGAACCAGCGCACCTGTTGTGCACGTGTCTAGCGCTGTCCAGAAGGAGGGGAACTTTCCTAGGCGACTACTTTCTGGACTCCTTGGGGGATATCTCAAAAAAAAGATTAACTCCATCAACTGCTTCATTAAAAGCTCCAAATGGCTGGACCTTTGAAAGGGAGTGAGCCCTTTTCGGGTGGCCCCCTTACCTACCTACCTATGTGTGGAACCAATGCCTTATAATGGTTTTCAACCTTGAAGGATTCCTTCAATTTCTGAGTATATATTCACTATGAAATCCTAATGAGAAGGAATCCTAATATGGAATTGCAAATGAGTAAATGGCGATAATCTAACATGATGTTTATGACGAATCCAATAGGCCAGTTTTCCTCAGAGGAATATTGTGAAAGTTCAATACGGTAAATATTCGATAGACGAATTTCCATTCCAATGAAAAGAAGGTTTAATTCTTGCCAGAATTTGGAGGAAAATTGCAGCTATTTCACGTATTAGCAAAAAAAAAAGCGTTAGAGCACACCTCGTACTGGTCACTTCAGTGTAGGCCAACAATGGCAACAATATAACAATTGTTGAAACGGTTTTGTTGTTCTTGGTGTTGTTGTTGTTGTAGTAGTCCACAATGTGATTTCACACCTTTTACAAAATATTGCATACTTTCAACGACGGACGCACAGCACTGGCAACATGTCATATCCAATTTTCCGATCGACACGAGCGTGCATAAAGGGAATTAAACGAAAAAATCGGTCAACAAAATTGAACCGAACCAACGACACACCACCTCCTCCCCATATACCCCCCGAAAACCCATCCCACAGCACAGCACAGCACAATGGAGAGAAAACAAAACGACAGGGCTTTAAACGTTCATATTAACAATGTTACAAAGAGTCACAAACCACCGCCGCAGCTAGCCACACTCTCGTCTGAAGCTCACTCCCAGCAGTGGGCCATCGATCTTGCTTTCTTCCGTGGCCAGGCAGGCAATCACCTTAGACGGTGTGCCGTGCCACATCGACATCGGCTGTGGCTGTGGCGGCGAATGAAATTAAGTGGAATTGCGCGCACCGCTTAATGGTGTTTATATGATTCATTCTGGAGCCCCCATTTAATGCGCCTTCAATTGCGCGCATCCATAATACGAAATTCGTTAGTTGCAATTGGATTTTTCGTTTCGTTTCTTTTCGTTCCGTTTCGTACAATTTCGCTAAGAGGCCATTAGAGGAGCAGCACACCAGAGCACAATGCAATCCATCGATCTTGCAGCGCGTCGCCGTTGTGATGGTCGATGGCCGATGCTTGCCTGGCTGGTGCATTATGTGATGATGTGAAGTGGTGCTGTTGAAATCGTGCGATCGACACCAGTGCGGGAGCAGAGCGGCTCATAGGTTACTCTTCCATCTGGCTGTGTGTCTGGATGTCCGTCTGTCTGTGGTTCGTCTGGTGGCTGTGGCGGTGGCAGTTGCGGCGGTGGCGGTTGCGGCGGTGGCGGTTGCGGCGGTGGAGCTACAGCGAGCATTTTCCTGCAATTGCAATTTCCTCGCTAATGCTCATTGCTGAAATCAGTTTGAGGTCTTTCTGCGCGGATCCATGGGTTCTGTGTGTGAGTGTCAGTGTGTTGTGTACTGTATGGTGGAGCTCTGTGTGAAGGCGAGTGGGTCCGTCCAGTCAAGTTTTTGATGAAAACTGTAAATTTACGAACCTTACGTTAATCGCCATCAATGAATTGCGCGCAGCATGAGGAAGAATTTTCATTTTCATTTTTTCCCCTTTTTTGTTGTTCAGTTATTGTCGCTATGGATATGGTCATGATGGTGCTGGTGTTGTTGCTGCTGATGCTGCAGCTTCTGCTCATGATGTTGTGGTAAATTCTTTAGAAAGGTTTGCGCAAGATCAATTTTATGGGCAGCGGCGAGGTAAGCACCTAAACGAGTAATTCTGAACTATTATTTTGGCAAGCCTAATTTTCCTTTTTCCATTTTCAGTGGGCCAGGGCAGTAATGAGAGGAGATATGCAATGGAGAACAAACACTTTAATTACGAATATTGAGCATAGGCAGAAGTGGACCACTTTATATTGGCTCGCCCTCAACCTCAGTGCAGAGACTGGAGCCAGCCGGGTTCACACCGGGGTCAACGGCAGCTACTGTATTTGTAAATTCCTGAAAGCTCCTCTAACTGCAGGCCGTATCTCAGCTGAAAAGTAAACACAACAAAAAAGAAATAATTCTGATAACAATCGTAAAGAAACGATAGTCAACCAGTAACGTGCCAAAAAGTTCGCTACTGCAGTTTGCGGGTTTTAAAAAACTTTTCAAAGATCTGCAGGCGCACGTTTTGTTTGTAAAAAACTTTTTGAACAACGAAAATATCTTGTTTAGATTTTATTTATTAGATACAACGGCCAGCAAAGTAGACTTAATTATCATTTTCATGTTTAACATAAATAATACATTAGCCCTGCCGCAAGCAGACCTTCAAACACAATTTATAAGAGTATCTTTCCACTGAGCCGAACGGGCTTATCGCACGGCCCAATCAATTTGACAAAATGTGAGCGAAATGTGGTATTCGTATTTGTTAAGCATTACAGTTAGTACAGTTGGCGGCTGATTCCTGCCGCGGAAGAGTGAGCAAATGTTATATTTGTTGAACCGCAGTAACAATAGATTCACCACCAACGGAAACTTTTCCACCTCCCACAAAGAAACACACCACTAAAACACTTTCAGGTGAATCCGGCGATGAAAAAAAGACCTATGGTATGTTACTCAACTTTAAGAAGGCTCATCATACACAGAAAAAGTTCTTCTGTTCACATTGTGAGAACTGAGCACTATTACGCAGAAGAACAGAACAGATCAGTTATAAATGTAAATCATTGCAAGCGATCTGCGATGGAAAAATGGGTTACTCCATTGACTAAGAACGCTGCCAAATTAAATGCAAACTGAGCAATGACAATCTCCAACACCTCCAGTCAAGCAGAATACGTTGATATTCCTATTAAACACTGAACTCCAAGTTACTTGCTGAAAACTTTTAAAGCCACCCTCGTCTTTGGCGGACACAATCACTGCCTCCAGTGAAGCATCTCCCGCAAAGACTCACCAAAGGAAGAGACATCTATGTGAGCAATCTAGCACATCGTACGAAATATTGTAGTATGCAAATTCGGTGGATGTGTGTGAGTGTCGTTTGTGTGTGTGTGTGTGCATTTGTGTGTGTCTACGAGTATCTTCTGCCCAAAAATATCTCTCAACTAGCTAGGAACATATTTTCCATGTCGATACAATCGATTGCGGTATGCAAAATATATGCAAATACCATAAAAGTCAACAACGAAACGAAAGTTGCTGCTCCGACAGGAGTGCGGTCGCCGCGTTTGTGCAACAACAACCAACGAAATGTCTTCTTTCACATTAGAAATCGTTTTGATCTGCCGATAGATTTGTAAAAATATACGGTGGGTGTAGTAGATGGAACGTTCATTGCGCGTTTAGCACAGCACACACACACATACATACACACACTCACACTCAGACACACTCCCATACAGCGTCCCACTCATCGCGTAACGTGGAGCTGTCGAGAAAGCGTATTTGCTCAGAGTACTCGCAATATTTCCTTAGAATTGGTTGAGGAGTCTTCACATCATTTAACATTTAAATTACTCTTAACGGCATCAAGTATGACCAAAATCAGTTTGGTAACATCTTTGTAAGCCTCCAAGAACAACAACAACAACAACAACAGCAACAGCATCGGTAGCAAGAGCTGCTACCACAATAAAAGTAAATTATACACAATCACGATGTTAGCCTACTGCAGCAGTTACTCACTCGTACTTGCATAAATGAGTGGCGAATAACTCTCCTTATGTGACAAAAACGCAGTACCGTTTGGAGGCGACGGATTGCCCCATGGCATGAGCGTCTTCATACCAAAAATAAGTAATTCCACACACAATTAAGAAGGGAGTGAGGGAGGAAGGACATATCATTCTTAAAGAGAGTTCAACAATTCTTCTCGAATGTAAATTCTCGCCAGTATCTATAGAGGATATATTTTAATATTCGGCAATGTAAGTATCCAGTCTCTTAGGGCACTGTTAACTAAAGACAGGCGCAGAACTCTCCGAGAAAATATGAAATATGTAAAGCCCAGTATCGTGCACCATACAGGAATTTCTTAAGGGTGCGGTTAGGCCTGATGATCAACCTGTTTCATATCTTTTAAGTGTCTTTTTATAAGCCCAAAATCTCAAAATAAGCATGGAAAAATGACCTCTGGCTGGACACATATAGCTATTTTATGAGGTATGTATTAATCTGCTATTATGAGGTATGTATGAATCTGTACTGAATGCAACTCATTGGATAGTCTTTGTAGCCACCCTAATACTCAAGCCTAAAGGAAATATGTGTACCAAAGAATCAATGAGCGACACTAGATAACAATAAAGGTCTTGTACCGGAATTTAATAGCAAGCTAATTATTCGTTCACTGGATTATATCAAGTAGTATGAAAATATGTAATTAAGCAACTAAGATTTTAGTTTAGTTTAAGAGGAATTAACTTTATCAATAATTAACAAGGTTTAATTGAATACAATTGTTCATCAAATGAACATTCCACCGAATTTGCATACTACAATATTTCGTACGATGTGCTAGATTGCTCACATAGATGTCTCTTCCTTTGGTGAGTCTTTGCGGGAGATGCTTCACTGGAGGCAGTGATTGTGTCCGCCAAAGACGAGGGTGGCTTTAAAAGTTTTCAGCAAGTAACTTGGAGTTCAGTGTTTAATAGGAATATCAACGTATTCTGCTTGACTGGAGGTGTTGGAGATTGTCATTGCTCAGTTTGCATTTAATTTGGCAGCGTTCTTAGTCAATGGAGTAACCCATTTTTCCATCGCAGATCGCTTGCAATGATTTACATTTATAACTGATCTGTTCTGTTCTTCTCCGTAATAATGCTCAGTTTTCACAATGTGAACAGAAGAACTTTTTCTGTGCCTGATGAGGTCCTTAAAGTTGAGTAACATACCAAGCGATTCGGGCATCCCTGGGCATTATCATAGGTCAAGTGTAAAATATCCTTCGATGAACGCCCCATAATTAGAAGGTAGCGCTAAAGCCGACTCATGTCATATTGTGCAAGCTTATCCTGAGGAAAATCAATGGACCAGAATAAAATGCCGTAGTCAAAATCGTCACAGGGAACAGCGAAAAGGCTTGCTGAGGAAAATCAAATGACCAGAATAAAATGCCGCAGTCAAAATCATCACAGGGAGCAGGGAAAAGGCTTGCTGAGGAAAATCAAAGGACCTGATCTAAATACCGCAGTCAAAATCATCGCAGGGAACAGCGAAAAGGGGTGATCGAAGTATGCAAATAATAACTCTCTGGTTTCTTTTAGATCCATGGAGCCAATGCTTTGGTGACTAGTTCGCAAATGAAACTATTTCATTAATCTACAAATCAGTTCAAATTCCTAATGTTTCCTCCCATCTCCAGGACACATTCTCAGTGTTATCCTCGTACAAACACAATCATATTTTCCAGCGCTTCGTTTTTTCTTCACATTCCTAAAAAGTACTGAAATACTCGTTGCTTAATGAACATAAACGCCAATGACATCGTATCTTCTATTTCGAATGACTTCGCTTAAAACTTTCTACCATGTGCTCGCAATGATGAATTAGAATTCTCCCAAGCCTTGGCAACTTCGAATGTGAATTCAACATTACACTCAACTCGGAAACTGTCTTGTTTCAATTAAGAACAATTAAGTGCGCTGGGATCTCAGCAAACATTCTTTCCATATTTTTTTCTTGTCTCAAAATGTTGCTTCAATGCTGGCATAGAAGCAAAATTACTCACATCGGTTCTTTGCATCGTAATTAATTTATTTAAAATTCTTAAACAAACAAAACAGTAGAAAATACCAGCACAGTAGTGTAATAGTGGGTGCAGGTTCCGGGGAGAGGGAGGTGTTTGGTACTGTGGTTGGGTAAGGCAGTCAGTACAATTCGATTACCCTCGGTCACTACACAGATGTCATAAGTGCGCCCTAGGAAAATCAGGAGACATATTTGAATATTCACACTGAAGCAGGATACTTTATTCTAGTGAATATTTCTCATCAGCTTCTCAGTTTTTGGCATGGCATAGTTACCATTTATTATGACTCCACGTAAAGCCGAAATTGATTTATAGGCTAGATTAGATTAGATTAGACTTATTGAAGGGTGTTCTACACTGCGACCTGAAAGATCTATTTATTTGAAAGATAAGGATAGTCTCATCTATAAATCTTCTGTCAGGTTAATTTTCGACAGGAATTCATATATTTTGGAGGAATCAAGTTGATGGATCTGGCTCATATCTGCTATATTTTTCACACCTTGAATAAAGCCAATTATCTTCTTCTCACAGCTGTGAAATTTCGGAAAGACTTCATAAATAAACTTTCATTTAAAGGAATGATATTACTCACTTATACTCGGAGAGCCATGCCTACTTTCACAAGCATAGAACAACTAAATAGAAGCACACTAAATTTTTGGGTGAATTATATACATAGAAGATACGCCAAATGTCCATTTGGAACTTCCCTTTCGCAGTCAACTTGTACATGAATTCCATCACAGAAAAAAACCATAAATAAACATTACTGAGGTCGACCAAAATGACTATGAAATCCCCTACACTCTAACAAATTATGGCTGTATCAAAACAGTCAGCACTGCAATGGTGTAAAGATAATAAGGATAATAACTAGGCTGTTATTATCCACAAAAACTCAAATTCTGAGTCCTTGTTGTCATGGAATTGTGACTATACTATGAGGGCTGCTTAAGTCGATTCAATATTGAATCACAAATGATTTTTGTCGACCAAAAGACACTCTACTATTCGGCTCAGCATTTGATATTCCCACTTTTCGCTTTCATACTAACATTCCTTGCTACTTCTTATATGGATATCAAGTTTTGACTGTGAGCTTAGCTGGGGGTTCAGTACATTTTTGATACCCATTTTTCGTCTGTCATATTTGTGAACTCATCCTAAGAAAGTCCTGAAGTGGGTGAGTACTTTTTGCGGAGTTCATATGGCAAATTATTTCTCTTTGTCTCCAACTCCTCACAATGTGGATACCTAATTTATGGTCTGAATCCAAATACACGCATACACAATATCACTATTAGACTCATCAATTTAGGTGCCGTAAACAACAATAGCACTTCACCCAAAGGATGTAGGGTATCACGGGGGAAAAATGAAACAGTAGAAATTGCAGTGCAGAGCCCAGAAAGAAATGACAAAAACACATATCACCCAGTACACGAAATTCCGAAAACAAAACAAACAACAACAAAAACAAAGAAAAAAACACAATAAACAACGATTTATACTACAAAACTGTCTGCCATGTTGCATGCCTCTTGCTCCTGTCTTCGCTTCTGCCATTCAGCGCAGCCAGCACCGCAGCTTGTGCCGAAGGCTCCGCCAGCAAATATTTCAACTCTTGTCCAGTGTTTTGTTTGCTGTCGTCGTTTGCGTGTTTTGATTTGTAACTCACCGGGATCCTTTTGTTGGACACAGTCTCAAGCCAACAACAGCAACAACAGTAACAACCAAAACAACAACAGCAACAACAACAGCAATGAGAGTACAGCAAGCAGCATGCCAAAAGGACCAACGCGCACACTCAACAAGGAACAGGAAGACGACACTCATTGACTTGCTCGAACGTGCGATTGGGTTGGCTGGCCAAAAAGCTGAGCAGTTGCGTTGCGTTGCTCTGTGCGAATGTCGCCGCATGCAGTCTTGCAGTATGCCTCCTGAACACACTCCTGGTCATTTCATGTTGGTCTTTTATGTCAACTGATTCTGTTTTGTTTTCTTTCAATCGTTTCAAGTATTTCTTTGTTTTGATTTTTAGTTTCCAACTGATAATTTATTACGACATTGATCAGCTTATATGGGCCGTGTGCGTATACGGGACGCCCTCATCGACAATAAGACAAAGTGCACTGCCGAGCCACCTTTTGAGCGATAAGAGCAGTGTGCGTGCCGTTCCTTTTTGCCCCCGCTCATAATAGGCTTACGCCAGCGGTATCCGCAGCACCAACTACTCTGGAAGCAGTTGGCACTGTTTTCGGAATTGTGTTCTTCTTCTGTTACGAGTGAGTACCACTCGGACTCGCGCGCTGTGGCATCTTATTTTCCGGTGTTGGCCGCTCATGTTGTTCATGTTATTTTATAGAATTTGAAACGTGAAAGAAACAAATGAAAAACATACTCTGTTTTGTGTTGCTGTCGCATGGAATTAGTATCTACAAGTATGCTAAAAGGTTCATTCGTGTAGAACATAATTTGCTCTTTACTTTTTATTATCGGCTCATTTTGGGACAGCACACACACCTGGGTAGGCAGGTATAGGAATTGCAGTTTCCCGGTGTTCGCTCTGTCGTCGCTCCAACGCGAATTTCGATTCCTGTAAATCGGAAGTGAATACTGCAAAAGTGTTAAGATCGCTGGTTGTTTCAGAGGTCTCGCATAATCAGGAGTATTTCATTGGCAACCAAAAGTATGCTGCCCTTTTTGTACCCAATTTGTGCCAGATGTTGATGCAATTGGCAGGTCCAGTGAGTAGCACGCTTTCAGGAGCCTCAAAAATACTCTTGAGATACTCATACAGCAGATCTCTGATCCCAGTAGGTAGGCACGTAGGTAGGAGTGGCCGCCTAGTTTGCCAAAATCACACTTGAGCACACACAATGGCCCATTGTGATACCACGGTGTGGCGCCGTTCAAGCACTGACTAACAAGTTCTCTTACTTGGGATGGTGATAGTCAGCGCAAGAGCAGCGTCCTGACCCCAGTACTACTCATAATTTCAAAGACCTAAAAAGTGTTTAGGGTCATTTTGATTCCATCCTATCCTATATAATTATAATTGTAATTATATGCCTGGAAAAAGAGGCTACTTCACTGCCAGTCTACTGCAAATATAAAAGCCTTCATATGAAGGATGTGTTTCATAGACTGGCCCACTTTTCGTCATTGTTCAGTCACTGCCAAATTTCAGTAATTTTCGTGCTCAAAATTGCCTTTTTATACTTTAGGAAATCTTCATGGAGACACTTACTGGGAAGCATAGGCTTCAAATTGTATAAATTTATTTCCAAAATCAGTGTTCAATCTGACAATCTTACAGAGTACTTCTGTCTTTATTTTACTTGGGATTATTGGATACGCAAACAAACAAAATGTTCGGATTTGGAGAGACAATGAATAAGAAGTTCATGAAGTGTCCTTACATCCAAAGACGTTTCAACAAAATTGTCGGATTTGTAGAGACGATGGTTCAGAAGAAGTTCATGAAGTGTCCTTACATCCAAAGACGTTTCAACAAAATTGTCGGATTTGTAGAGACGATGGTTCAGAAGAAGTTCATGAAGTGTCCTTACATCCAAAGACATTTCAACAGAATTGTCGGATTTGGAGAGACAATGAATAAGAAGTTCATGAAGTGTCCTTACATCCAAAGACATTTCAACAAAATTGTCGGATTTGTAGAGACGATGGTTCAGAAGAAGTTCATGAAGTGTCCTTACATCCAAAGACATTTCAACTAAATTGTCGGATTTGTAGAGACGATGGTTCAGAAGAAGTTCATGAAGTGTCCTTACATCCAAAGACATTTCAACAAAATTGTCGGATTTGGAGAGACAATGACTAAAAAGAAGTTCCTGTCCTTACATATAAAGACATTTCAACAGAATTGTCGGATTTGGAGAGACAATGAATAAGAAGTTCATGAAGTGTCCTTACATCCAAAGACATTTCAACAGAATTGTCGGATTTGTAGAGACGATGGTTCAGAAGAAGTTCATGAAGTGTCCTTACATCCAAAGATATTTCAACAAAATTGTCGGATTTGTAGAGACGATGGTTCAGAAGAAGTTCATGAAGTGTCCTTACATCCAAAGACATTTCAACTAAATTGTCGGATTTGTAGAGACGATGGTTCAGAAGAAGTTCATGAAGTGTCCTTACATCCAAAGACATTTCAACAAAATTGTCGGATTTGGAGAGACAATGACTAAAAAGAAGTTCCTGTCCTTACATCCAAAGACATTTCAACAGAATTGTCGGATTTGGAGAGACAATGAATAAGAAGTTCATGAAGTGTCCTTACATCCAAAGACATTTCAACAGAATTGTCGGATTTGGAGAGACGATGGTTCAGAAGAAGTTCATGAAATGTTCTTACATCCAAAGATACTTCCACTGGTGACATGATTGTACTTAATTTCTTAAACAAATAAGCTGGGCATGTATCTCCTGAACTAACGAAAACTGATGAGCGCTATTTTGCTTTTAAATTCAAGTATCATCGAATTGGAATAAATTTGATTTCAATAGCAAGTCACAACATACCATATTGCCAGTCAAATGATGGAGTTGTTGACGGAACAGTTCGGCGGTAGCATCAATTCACGAAGTAAGTTGGACATCGTTATTTCTGATTTAATTCCATTATAACCCGATTTTTTGTGGGGATATCTTCAGTCGTAGTGTAAGCCATTTGTATGACAATTGATCCTTCGGAAGTCAATATTGTCCTCGTGACTGGTGATATACGACCGTAGTTGCCTGATTATTATTGTCATTATTATTATTTATTCATCAACTTCAAATTGAAATTTAAAGCTAATGTTTAGCTATAGCGACTTATGCCTGATTAATTGCTCGAAAACGGCGCCAAAATGAGAGAAAGCCTTAATTTGCCCGGAATTATCACTAAATACAAAATAAGCCAGAAATACACATTTGTTTGTTTAATTTTGTTTGTGTTATATTTAAAATAAAGTAGTGAAGCTCTTAAAAACTCCCCTTTATCTGCACACACAAATCAGATTCCACAGTCTAAAATATATTCGACTAAACATGACCGAATATTATTTTATATCAATACAATCATCTTCATACAATTCCGCTCCCGCAGTTATGAATTGACGCAATTCTCGTACCTCCAGTTTCCAACATTTCCATACCACAAAAAGTCAAACGGAGAAATGAAGCATAGAGAATTAAATAAAAATAAGGGTCACACTTCAAGTTAAAATTAATGAAAAAGAGATCCATCACTTAAGAGCTGATATTGCCACAATCAAAAGGGGGTAAGGGCGAAACTATAACAAAAGGAGAATATTGAAAAATCTATCGGAATAAATAAGCGGGTCAAATTATGGTAACTAATAGTTGCATCAACATAGGAGGACCCCTTCTCCAGCGGCACAATCATCCACGAAAATGTTGCAACAAATCAAAAAATTAAAAATAAATAAAGTGAATTGAATAATTTAGGTCATATTTGTTATTGAAGAAGTTGGAATAATGTGCATCTACGATTAGAATATCAGCGCACACACACTCTCGTATAGCGTTGGCAGCGCCCGCTGAATGTGGATCTGTGGTGGCGGTTTAGGCTGCTTAATTAATTGCTTCTTAATTATGGAGTGGCATGCGACGTTGTGTGCCATTGGAGAAAATTGCCACACTATTTTTGTTTAATAATAGAATAGAACAAACATATTCAACACACAGAACAGTCATTTTGCAACCCGTTCTTCTAATATCTTACTCCCCATACAGACCAGCAAGCAGCACGTACCCAATACTCACACTCGTATGCTGGTTGACATTTAATCCCATGGATAGGAGAAAGATATCAAAATTAGCGTTTGTACGGAACAGTTGCCAGCCTCGTTCTCCTTCTTGCCACTTCTTCAGTCGTTCATTCAGTCGTTCATTTCTTCATTCATCAAAATGTTAGCATGCAATTATGCATTCATCAAGATTAGGCCGCCCGCCGCATGTGCATGCGCCCGAATGGCGAGATCAGTGGCATCTCCACTCGTCGCAGCAAATGAGTTTGTACTTCAGATGCAGATACTCGCAGATACTCGTATGTAGATGGACTCCGCTGTTTGTACTGCGCTGACGTTTTGGTGGCGCTGCATAACACGCGATTTAACAGAGCCGCACAATTAATTAATCGTCAAACGACTTAAATTGTGGCATGATGGCACTGGCTGGGAGGCCAAGTAGCAAAGAGTTACGTTTATGTATTGTTTGTGGTCGTCTATTAAACAACCCAGAAGGAAAGGAGATTTATATGAAGATGTCTGTGAAGAATATAACTCAATTAGTCCACTTTACAGGACTTCTTTTAATATTGTCAACTAGCAAAGTGGTCTGAACGAACCAATTGCCTCCGGTCCAAATAGACGATCTAAAAGCAGCCTTCTTAACAAAATGAGAGAGGATACAGAATCCTAATGTATGGATAGCCTATTATTAGAATAATTTATGGATACTAGCCTATCCCTGTGTTACGTCTCGCCTGCGAGTAGTCAGTCAAGTGAGATGATTGAACCAATCTACTCGTAAATAGAGTAATAAAGGAGTCGGGTTTATCCAAGCTTACAACAATTTCTGTCATATTTTCAGTACTCTCTGCCAGACCTGTTCAGGGTTTTAGCTCTTATAGTAATATGGTTAGTAACGTAAGCAATATTTTCGATCAATGTATTCTTAATTTTCGATTAGAGAGTCCTTTGTATATACCACAAGTAACAAAATAAGAGAGGAATGTGGACAATGTCCATGGTTTCTTTCACTTCGTTGAAATGAATAATGTCGAATCATTGTCTCCCTTAATTTTGAATCTTCTTTCGACATTTTATCTTATGAGTAACTTATTTTGAATATCAAATCAAGATAAATTCATTAGTAAGAGCATAAATACCAAATTTGACTGCATGCTGGGATCACAGAACTAGATAAAAATGAACCAACTAGACTCCTGTTTTGTGAACTGCGTTGGGCTCAATCACTCTATCGTTATATTATTCAATTTTAATTATTAAGGGAACACAACAAACATTTTATTGATGTTGGTGGTATGAGCTTCCCCTGAGCGTTTCAATTTCTGAACAATATGCAGACGCTCTGTAAAGGAGGACTTCTTATTGATAAAGAGTATTCAACATAGTATGAAGCTTTCTACCAGGCTATCTGTAAATCTGAATCAATATGGATGAGACACATTTTGTAGTTATTTGTTGGAACTGAACCCTATCAGTAGATAATATATGATTTAATATAATATAATATACTCGTAAGTCAGGTTTTATTCGTCTATATTTGCCTATTTATTGGAAAGTCACAAGCGGAATTAAGGCAGACATCGATGATAACTCTGATGGTAAAGTGAAGTGAGTTTATTTCTTTAAAACTGGTCTGTGAAAAATTTGGCCTAACATTACCAATCGACAAAGCGGAGCAACTCTTGGTAGCAATGGACCAGTGACCAGCAGTTTATGATAAATATTGTTGAGGAAAATCAATTATTAGAACCAGACCTAGATCGAGTATTACAATGAACAATCCGCACAGAAGTAATGTTCCAACCATGAACAAAAGTCAATTAAAAAGTTAGAATCTTCGATTAGAGAGTTATACACGCAAACAAAGTTATCAATCACACAGTCAGGAATTGTTTATTGTCTTAATAAAATGTATCTCCAATTCATGAAATGAGATGTTTTGAAGTTTCTATTAAAACACCATGAAATGGAGTGTTTTGAAGTTTCTATTAAAACACTGAACACATTGAGAAGGAACTCCTATCTGAGGAACTCCTATAGCTGCTCTTAGTTGCCTCTCCACATGGCATTACTGTGAAATTTCGTACTAGGCTTGTTGACTAATAAAGATGATTCTAACTCTTCCTGAACAATTTAAAAACTATTTCTTCTCCTACACTCAAACAAAACACACACACACACACACACACACACACACACATAGGAAGTAGCTAAATACGAGCATGCAAAGATGACTGATGATTATGAGTTTTTATTACACCCAACAAGCGTAGCAACAATTCTCCAAGTAGAAGACAAACAACAATAGAGATGAATTAATAATAAAATATAAGAGCGCCCCTCTCAAGCGCAACGTAATTGCGAGATTCCCAGCCCCAATCGTGAGAGTGACAGCAGTTTTTGTCTGTTTAATTAAACGCGAACGAAATGAATGTAAAATGAAATTATTGCTTCGCCTAGGATAGGGAGCAACAAAAAGTAAGCTCGGAAAATTGCTGCGTTGAGAAACAAGAGTGCAATCAGCGTTGGAGACGAGCTTAGAATAAAATAGGAGACAATTTTGCAGCTACAAATGTGTTTACAAACTGAGCCAAACTGGCCGCAGCTTCTGGGAACAAATCGTACCTGATGACTCTATACAGTTAAACTTCCAGAGTGAGCTTGGAGTAGAGCTACATCACTGATAAATATATACTCGTATATAATCTGTGCTCCAATGGTCACATTTGCCACTTACTCGCATATTGCCAACTAATTGCAAACAACTGAAGAGAACCTGATCACCTTCAATATTAATTACTTAAGAGCATGCTGCAAGCCCACCTTTACAGTTCCCGTTCGTCCGTCAGCAAATAGAGTGCACCCAAGTCAAACACGACGCCTTCCCCCCTTTATGCATTTTTAATTCCCTTAATAGCTGTTGTCTCTGTTTGTGCCGAGCTGCTTAGCAAAGTCCCACACTGACGCATCGTTGCCATCGTTGAGTGAAAAGTGAAATTAAAGTTGTGCGATTCCCCCCGACAACACACAAAACACAAACGACAGCTTCCCGTGAGCAACTCAATCTGCAAAAGACCAACTAAAAATGTTGACGGGAAACTTTTCGACAAAAACAAAAACCGAAACAAAAAAAAACTAATTTGTGCATTTTCAGATTTTTACCTTTGCGCTGAAAACAGCTGCGCCCCCTCCACACACAGCCGTCACGTGGTTCTTCCCAACCAGCCAGAGCCGCAGCCTCGAGAGCATTCCAGCTCGTCCATCAAAATTAATTAGAAAAAGCCACAGCGTGTTGCAACATCTCCGTCTGTGTTTACAATTCATATTTTCAGCAGACTTCACCGGTTTGGGCAACCACAAATTAAAGCTTAAAAGTTAAAAAGGGCCAATAAAGCCCCCAATTGACTTGCGCCACCCTTCGCCTTGCCTTTTCTCTGCCTCATCGTTCATCACCTTTTCGACAATTTTCAACAGCTCAACCCAGACCAGCCCAGCCCAGCCCTGCCAACCAGTCACACTTGACAATTTTGACAAAACCGCAAATGATAAATTGGCTGGATATGTTGGTGGTGGTGTTGGTGTTTGCATGTGTGCATGCGTGTGAGCGTGTGCGTGCCAATCTGAGGTAGTGCTTGTTTCGCAAACCATTGCATACATTTTGGCGTTTCAGAAATGGTGTCGTGGTAGAATGTGCGGCGCACACAATGTTGTGCAATTGCACTTCTGCTGCAGCTGCGTTGCAGGGACACTTTTCACAGCGAGTTGAGAAATTTATGGGGCAGCACGACTTGCCAGGGCAACGTGGCAATTATACGTCTGAATACAGTTGAACTTTGGAAAATTACACTTGTGTGGGGATATTAACATCGGGACATGGCGAGAGATCTTCCACGAAAACAGACTCCTTCGTGTATTATACAAAATGCCATATTAAAAACGTTTCTAAAGGAATTCAGGCGGCCAAGTACCCCGTCCATCCACTGCACACACACACACACACACACAAACAAATGTGGGCTGCTGCGACGCTGCCTAAAGGCCGTTGCATTGTGTCAACTTGACAATTTGCTGATTAATGGCGCTACTCAATTGCCCCAGCAGTTTGCGCGCCTCGCCACATATTTACTGCCAATGCGCTTTATTGAAAATTACAAAGGACCTTCACAGACACACACACACGCATGTATATACACGCTGAACACAGCCAGTAAATGTGCAATGCAATTGTCCTGATTAAAATTGCACGCAGCATATTGCAATAAATTTATTCCTCCGATAATAGCAACAGCATTTCATTATGTTCTGTTTGCGGTGGAGATGCCACCATTGATTTATCAGCACTCAAGTGCCCGGACGAGGATGAGTATGAGCGCCGATTGACGAGGGGGAGAATTAATTAGTAATTTTACTTGACATTTTTGGTATTGTGATATGTACACGATTGCGGTTTTTGTTTGTGTTCAATTACATAATTCAGAGTGGTTGATGGCGGGTTACCTTGAATGGTGCTGCCAGCAAAGCTTACCGAGTGTTGGTTTATATTAGCAGGGAACTACAAGGGCTGTTTAGATTACATTAGAAAGTATGTATATTCTTTATTAGTATTGTAATGCGTAGATAACCGATCGTTATGTATACGAGTACAGGATTCGGGTATCGTATTGTACAGGAATTTTTGGAACAACTTCATTACAAATCAGAGCAAACAAAATAAATACTGGAAAGTGACAGAAAGAACATTTTAATTGCTAAAGGAACTGGTCATAAACGCACATCCCACCACTATGTTTCTCCTGATTTAGGGCACATAATTAAAAGCTAACGATTTTTGACATTCAACACAAACTGCCTGCCATCAGCAAATAAGCGCATAAACATAAAAAACCAAAACAAGTTGCTACTTATTTGAACTTTTGTGTGTAGTGTATTCGTAAGTAAATATTTGACAACAACCGCGGCAACCGCACAACTGCAAATACACAACAACTAATGGCAAAAGTGTCCTTAACATGTCCTTAAATGCTCGCACATGCCACGCCGCTCGCGCTCTTGTTTGCTTAAACATTTAACGCTCAGCAGAGGGTGTCAGGGCCACATGCAGGATATCCTGCCGCACAGATAAGCGTCACGCATGGCTCTGTTCGTACACTGATGCGTACGAGCGCGAGTGTGTGTGTGCTTTTCTAATTAAAAATGCAAAACTTTTTAGGGCAGAACTGAAAATTAAATATTTAATAGCTACTCGCTTGTATTTGGATGTTTGTATTTACATAAATTGGGGGTGGTACTTGCATGGCGCATAAACATGCTCGGGTACATCCGTATTTGTGCGACAAGTGTTGCACAATCGTGGTTTCAATCACAGTTGATTGATTTGTAAACTTCATTAAAACTGTGTATTTATGCGCGTTGACATTGAACTGTCGGTTGATGGCCGCGACTATTCAGTTGAATGCGGACGGTAGAAGGGCATTAAAGCGAAGCAACTCACTCACTCCTCAGTACGAAGTCATTCACAACTAAACAGATTATAAGTATCCGAGGCTGCTGAGAAATTTTATCAGAAGCAGATGCCAACAGATGGCGAAGCTGCTGATGATTAAAGTACACCGACTACGACAGAGTTAAAGTAGGCGAGTGAGCAAGTGGAATAACATTCATACTCGTATTTACTTCATGAACTTTTAACCTGGTCCAGAGCGCTTTGATCATTAACGTTATGAGTGGCAGTTGGCATTTTATGTATTGTATATTTAAATATATCCTCTCACTATGAGACATCATATAAGGCTCTTACACAGCTCTCAAGCTACCGCTGCCTTTGAATTATGACCGTGTGGGTATAAACGGTACAATTCTCACGTATATATACATTAGATCTAAATGCCCTTTATTGAATGAAGTGATACTGATAGATGAGGGAGTCCTTTGCTGTATTTTGCATATTGAGGTATCTACTGCAGTCTCATAAAGCATGTTCGACAATGTTTACAAAATCACCAACAACTTGGACGAGATTTAGAGATTTAGCACAAAACCAAGCCGATTCCGTTAAGGTATCAGCTGATTGACCCTTTGTGATACCGCATGGGACAGCAGGTCCCATCCCTTTCAAAGGTCCAGCCATTTGGAGCTTTTAATGAAGCTGTTGATGGAGCTAATCTTTTTTTTTGAGATATCTCCCAAGGAGTCCAAAAAGTAGTCGCCTAGGAAAGTGCGCCTCCTCCTGGACAAAGCTGGACACGTGCACAACAGGTGAGCAGTAGACTCTTCCTCCTCCTCGTCCATGCAACTCCTGCAGAAGTCATTAGAGGCGATCCCCAGCCTACACCCGTGTGTGCCTAGAGTCCAGTGTCCCGTTAAGACGCTAATCACGGGACCTATGCTTTGTCTATTTAGAGCCAGTAGGTACTTAGAGCGCTTGACATTTATCTCTGGCCAGGTTTGTCTAGCTATTTTACATCCTGAAAGCTCAGACCAGCGCCTGCCCGCTGTTCCTAAGGATATTGTATTTACTAAGAGCTTACATGTGGCAATAGGAATACCGAATTGCGACCTATCTGGTTCCATTGGTATGGTAGTACCCTCACGGGCAAGTTCATGCGCCTTGCAGTTCCCTGGAATATCTCTGTGACCGGGAACCCAGCACAGATGCAGACGGGTCTGCTTAGCTATCTCGTCTAAAGATTTGCGGCAGCTCTTGACGGCTTTTGAGGTGATAATAACCGAATCCAGGGAGCGCAAAGCAGCTTGGCTGTCGGACAGAATGCAAATATCAAGTCCAGATATCTTCTTCTTCCTTAGCCAAGACAGTGCTGCCTCTATAGCCGCGACCTCTGCCTGAAAAACACTGCAGTGGTCGGGCATCCTAAAGGACATGTTAATATCCAAATCTTCTGAGAATACACCACCTCCCACCCTACTCTGTAGTTTGGATCCATCTGTGTAGATGTGAACCCCTTCCACATGAGTGGGGATGCCATCCTTCCATTCATCCCTGGAGGGAATGGAGATCTTGCACATACCATTGAAGGCGTACATTGGTGTGATGTAGTCGAAAGAGTCAGGAATACCCTCAAAATGTCTTAAAATGGACGCATGACCTATATTCCAGGCATCCCATTGATGCGTAGCTTTTAGTCTGATAGCTGAGTTTGCAGCCATTTTTTCGCCAAAAAGCCTAACAGGCAGCAGATTGAGTTTAATATCCAATGCTGCCGTTGGAGTCGTTCTAATGGCACTACTTATGAATACCTCTGCCGTTCTTTGTACCTTTGTTATCAGCCTATTGTATGTGGACTTACTTAGGGCTGTCCACCAAGCAAGCACCCCATAGAAAAGGACTGGTCGTACCACAGCTGTATATATCCAATAGGCTACCTTAGGCTGTAACCCCCATTTTTTGCCTATGACTCTTTTGCAAGAGTACAGACCTACCTGAGCCTTCCTAATGCGCTCGCTTATATTGGCCTTCCACTTCAGCTTCCTATCTAGGATCACGCCCAGATATTTAGCCTCCTCGACAAGGTCAATATCTACACCCATTAGTTTTGGAGCAATAAATTGAGGAATTTTATACTTCCTAGTGAAGAGTACCAGCTTAGTCTTGGTCGGATTAACCCCCAACCCACAGTCAGTAGTCCATTTAGAGAGAATGTTCAGCACGTTTTGCATCAAGTCCCTCAAAGTAGATATGTATTTACCCGAGATACTAATAGCAACATCATCCGCATACGGATCTCCGTCTTACTCACCACCCTATGATTTAGTGGCTCTAGCATATAAAAGAATACTTCAAACTAACATTGCCTCCAGCTCTGAAAGGTGGCTGAAGAATTATTTCCCTATATACCGAAAGCGCCTCTGTATCAGCAGCATTCGACATCCCATTGCCATCCTAAAGGTGCAAATATTGCTTATCAATTCCCCCTATCTAACAACTATTTTCTACAATTGCTAAGGGAAGAAGGAATTTTCCTCACACTCCCATTCTTATTTCCAATTCATTTGCTTAATCTTCTTTTGCCACACGATTTTTGTTAACGGCAGCAGATTGCATGGAAAACTGCTAAAAAGAACGCTAATAATATTAAAACAATGGCATCCATTACGATACATTACTGCGGGACTAGACACTTTTTCGCGAGAATTGACAGAGCATTGTTGGCCGAAAATGATGTGGCATTCATTTCAATGGAAGCATAATGGACGCGAGGACAATACGTCCAAACAAACGAAGTACATTTGAAAGGCTTTCATATACGAATAAATGCACATTAGTTTTACGTAAAAGCTTCTCACTCTCCAGCAACGAAAATTTCACATTGTTACGGAAAATTTTGCTGATGTGCTGGTGTGGTGCAAGTAAAATGAGGAAAATCCCTAAATTGTAAGCATATGAATCCTTTATGCAACTCTCGTGATTGCTCACATACTTCGGCCGTATCACCGAAAAATATAACGCGGAGTAAGGCTCCAAGGGAACATTTCAATAACAATTTTCAAACAAACTCATTTGGGATCTTGATTCTAAAAATCTTGTTACCCGTAACAAACCACCATGGTTCAATGTTTGGAAATTTAAAAGTGTCATAAACACAATTAATCAGATAATCGCTGACTTTGCACGTACAACATAAATCAATCCATCATTTTCCACATCAATACGCAGAGGGGGTGATCTGCTTTCTGTATACTGCGGTGCGGCCCAATCACGAAGGCCAAATGCCAATGATGTAGACCTGCTACCTTTTGCCTTCTTCCTCGGTGACCAGTGAGGGTGTGATGTGTTTGTTCACATGGATTATCCTGGTGGCTTCTAATTGTAAATTGGGCAGTTAACAAATAACAATTAATTATGCCGAACGAAATCCAGTATTCAGCGGTCGTTCATGTATTAAATCTGCGGGAAATTGCTAAGGATCATTTGTCAAGGAGCAAATACTGAGTTTGCATTGGAGAAAGTAATTTATCACTTCAAAACTAAAGCAGAGACAAATACTCGTACCGCAAAGCATGGTGGTCATCTTACCATGACGGCACTTCTTTACACGTCAACGTAATGGAATGGGCGATGGAAAGGAATCTTAGAGACCAGTGGTGGAATTGTTAGTAATGAAAAGTTTTGCCACATGATTATCGAGATATAATTTAGTATACGCGAGGAGAGTGTTAGGATAAATACTAGCGATAGGAAGTCCTTGAAGTATACCAGCAACATTTGATCCACATTTCACGAAACTATTTTTTGTGTGTAACACGATGGGAATATTTGAATAAATTCGAGGCATATTTATTAAGTCCTTAGCTCTTTTATGATTAAAATCTCCCAGAAGAGCCTTGGACTGTCTTAGTCCCGGAAGAGTTTTCCAGGTTTGGCTTCGTTTTGCATCTGTACATTCTTCAGCAGAAGATATGATAGTCCACAGAAGGGTTCAGGGCCGTTGAACTGAGAGGCCGCAGCCTTCCTAGCTAGCTATCAGCCTTCTAATTTCCCTCTACTCCAATGTGGCCTGGTACCCACATTAGAGATAACTTGTTCATACTGCCTAGGGAGTTTAGCTTCCCAATACAGTCACACACAAGTTTAGACCTCACTAAGGGTGAGCTCAGACTCTTGAGTGCTAGGAGGCCCAGTAATAAACATGATTTAATGTGGGCATGGTTGTCCATATTTTGTTTGCGTACTAGCATGGAGCCAATATACATTAGAATAGAAGACTAGAAGAGGGGTAGGGCAGATAACCGCCAAAGAAAGAGGTCTCCAAGCACTCAGGCATTGCTGCCTATTGTATTATAGGCCTGGAAATATTTAGGAGAAGACGGATATAGAGGATTGTGAAAGGAAAGTTACACATTTCCAAACTTCATTGACTCTTTTATGAACCTTAAAAGTGTGTCCAGGGATAAGAAATGTACGTTGTCCATACCCAAAACATCTGATCCTAATATGCGCCTCCTCATTCTGGCAACAGCAGTACAAGCCAATGTGTATTGCTAACAAAATTTATTCATATATCGTAGGAAAATAGGTGGAGGTAATTTGAAGGCAGTCCCAAAAACCTTCTTTGCCTTCTTAGGCTTTTTATATAATAAGTAGGTGTGTCCTTTATCTGATGAACTCCATTTCTTTTCATTATAGCTTTATAGTTCTTTATATTATGCACACCAAATTTCGTCCATACATTTTCTAAAGGTCTTATGTGATGAATAGTGGACGCGACAGGATATAGTCCTCTATGGACCTAACTACCAAAATTTTGATACTATCAATTAGACCGAGGCTTTAGTCAGTTTAAAAAAGCTGCTTACTGTCACAGATTCAGAAAGGTGCCTACAGGATATATGAGAGATAAGTGTGATGTTTGTACAAATAAGTTCACAAAACAATCTGGTTCTGTCTTAAGGCGTTTTGTAAAGTTTCATTAAGGTATCTCTGAAGGTGTGGAGGCATGTGGGTGCAGATGGATAGAGGGACGTTTGAACAAAACTAAATTCACTCCGAAAGTATTTCCGATCATTTATATATATATATATATGTCCATCCCTGCCACGCCTACTTATGAGAGTCACAAAATAGCTCCACCGCTAGAGTTTAGTATGCCCGTTTTCCTCTTTTTAAGGACAAAGGATATAAAAAGTTAATGGCACCTGCTCGCAAAATCGCTGTAAACAATTTTTGCCTCATGAAAAATCGGCTGAATTCGATTGCCTTAAATCAAAGTAATACAAAAAATTGTTAAGGAAAGTATATAAAACCTTAATATGTCTCTTTAGCCATTCAGCTACTCAGTTAAACGGCCTTCTTTCATCCCATAGCGATACAATGTGCTTTCATAGATGCTTCATTTGAATTCATCAATCAGGACAATCTTTAGAAGTCCTTTATAACTATCATGCAACATTTCTATGCATGATTCTTGTGTTTCGCGACTATGTTGAAAACATTTTTATTAATCCTAAATGATCCAATTCGAATCCGTGATTGGGGTCAGTGAACACTTCGAAGATGAAATAGTATTAAAAGAAAAGCAGGTGACTCATTCACTTCGAATACTCCATCACACAAAATAAAACTGTAGCCACGAAATTTTAACAACAATACTGCAAATCCGAAGCAATTACCACACTTCAATAAATTCCAACAGTTGCAATCTAATTAATCAAATAAGAAAGAAATTTATGGCGGTAATTAGAGAAACTGCAAGAAACTAATTACCGCAAAGTAATAAAAAATTTATAAAAAATAAAAGGAAAACAAAAGGCAGCATTAAAAAAGGAGCTTTTAATGTGGACATCACATTTATTTAAGTGTCTGTGAGCTGTTATTGCCACAAAGGATTCCACAGAATTTAATGACCTTCCAGCTGTAGAGCCAAGCCTCAGAACAAGACCAAAAATCAAGTTAAGGGGCCAACATAATCCCTTTTCGCTGTGTTCCTTTTATATGAATTTAATAATTTCAGCAAAAGATAACCCTTCCGCCGAAAGGGTTACAAACGTATACGGCACCCTGCCGCCCACCAACAACGAAGCAAACAAACAAAAAACATCGAATTTATTAGCTGCCTTCGAGTCAAGACAAAATGCCAAACCATTTAAATTTCCAAAAGCAAAGGCACCGCTTCCCACTTTTGTGTCAACGGCGCTGATGATGATGTCATACAATAAATCTGACAGGATATCATTACAACATCATTATCCCATCAGCAACATCCAGCATTATCCTTTGAAATTGGCCATTAACCGAGAGAAATGCGCAGATTTGTTGCAATAAACGTTTTCGCTTTGTGCGCGCATTCACAAATCAGCATAATTTCCATGCCTTAGCAACCAGACCAGGGGTGAGAAGGAGGAGTAGATTGCGCTAAGGCGCAGACATTTCAACACAATGATTTTTGAGTACATTAAATCGCACTTTTGTAAGCAAAAATGTTAACAGGAAAAGCGGAAAAAATAGAAAATATAATTAAATCAGTTGGGGGAAGAAGGATGAAATTTGTGGAAAAAATCAATTTCACTGGGTGTCTTGTAGGCTCTTCTTCACAGTGGAAGCATCCTGAGAGCAATTACTGGTAATATCAGTAAAGAACAAGCAGTTCAGCAATGAATATGCATGTGTTGTAAGTCAGGTTTGGAATTAAAACCGATCTAAAAGGGAATTTCTTGCCACCTCTGAAAATATTTTCATATGATTTGGAGAACTTGCAGGTGTGTTGGAAGAGAAAGGATTGTGAGATAAAATTAGAATGTCCCTGGAAATTCACCACATTCTCCAGTTACTCCTTCTGAAAGCCTAGCACTGCCCCATAACGACTTCTGTAGCAGCTGCGGCTCTAAGGAAGAGGAAAAGACAGTACTTCATCTCATGTGCCAGTGCCCAGCTCTGGCCAGGCGAAGATTAAAATTCCTAGGCTCACCTTTCTTCACTACCTTAACCGAACTATCTTCCATAAGCATTAACGACATAGCCAGGTTCATTTCGGAATCACTGTGGTTCCCAAAACTCTAGACGGGGGAGTAGCGTCGTCTTAGAGTGGTAGCACAATGAGTGTAGTATCATAAGTGTGCTTTTATGTAGAAGGCTGCCACTCCTACCTACCTACCTACCTACCTACCTACTCCTTCTTCGTTCAAATTTCTTGTTGTCAAAGAAGATGTGTTTCCCATTGATTAGGTCTAATACTGTATTAGAAGATGGCATACCCATGCAGTTGTTTATATCTAGGGTGTCTTTTATATATATCCTTGTTACCCAAGTTATTAATAATTGCTCCGCTAGTATATGGAAGCTTATTCCACGTCGGATTTAAATCTGTTTCGGACACTAAGCAGTTTGTCAGATGTATAAAAGTTAACTGGGGTTCTAATGGCTGAGCAAAGTTAAGGCCGACTTACTTTTACGTCTCACTATCACTCTTAAGTCTCCAGGTGCCAAGTCACAGCCGAACTCTCTTTATTGTTCTCCCTTTTATAGAAGAGCTGTGTTCGATAATGCTACTGTATGTATGATAATGCTCCGCTTTATGTTGATGAACTCCGTTCAAGATACTTCTGGAGAGAGTGCAACCTCAAATAGTTCACTCCATTGAAGGCAATATTAAAGTCAATTTGTACTTTTTTTAGCTGATTTTCATGTAGAAAGCATTTCTAGTAATGTTGACTAGTTCTAATAATGCTGAATAGGACAGGAGCCGCCCTCTGGGATCTAGTGGTGAGCATTCTAGACTCACACTCAGAGCCTCTCAGGTTCAAATCGTGCCCTGAGATTTGTCTCAAAAAAGCTTATTTCTAAAAATACCTTTTTCTTCGAAATTATAGATCCTCGTTTGGTGACTGCACTTTATGGGACTAGTTTAGGTGTAGGCAAAACTTACTGACTGGTCACTCTGATCTTGCTAAATCTATTATCACGCTCAAGTAATTTGGGATGAGTGGTAATACCCGAAGACAGCTACTGAAAAGGCTCTTCAAGTTTACAGATTTTAGTTGAGGCAGGACATTTTAATCTCAGTCAGCAGTAAAAATTCGCTGAAGATCCGAACAACTTTTCTGTTTTTCTCTCTCCCCTTTTGCTTCATATGAATAAAATTGGAACTTTGAACTACTGAAACTGAATCACAGTTTCAGCATCCTCTTGAATAAAGCCCTTTAAAGCGTCTTTAATCTCTGTCACTTTCCCTTCCTCCAATTCCACCCAATTTCCAAAAAATGCCCCAAGTTTTCATCCACTCACTAAATTATTTACTAGACAACACCATCTACGCAAGAGGGCAACTGACGCTGAAAGGCTTCCATGCACCCGTATCGATAAGTTCCTTACAACAACAGAGATAAAACGGGCCACCAACCAGTTCACATTTTCGCAGCGGTTTCTGCGGCGGCAGTAAATTAAAACGGCACAAAAATTCCCAGTTAAAAGTTAATAATGCGTGCGAGTTCCACGCGAAATGCAAACGAAAATTAACAAAAAAAAATTGCCAAAGACTAAAAAGGCTGCAAAAAGAGCCACAAACTAAAAGCACCGTGCAACTAATAAATAATTTCGGTGCATTTGTCTGAAAGGATTAAGCGAGGTCTGCTTGAAGTTTGCGCTTCTGAATGGGGTACTTACGTGAACGTGAACGTGTACGTGCACTCTGCTGGAGCCGGCTCCTGTGCTCCTGTTTTACATTTGCCATTTCACTGCCACGGTGGTTGTGTTCATCATTTTTATCTGAGCGGCGCGATGTTGTTTTTGAAACATTTTAACCCTTTTTTCATGAAGTTGAACTTTTGAGCATTTAACGGCGCGACATTGTCATCAGTTGCGCGCTTCACTGCGTCGTAATCCATTTCGCTGGTGAAGTGCAAAAAAATATGGAAAACGAAAAAAAATGTTTGGTGAGGTTTTGGTTGAAAAAATTAAATCTGGTTTTATATTTTTAAATGATGAAGTCTCTCAAATTTTACACAAATATTTCAATTATTTTTTTGCACTTCCCCGGGCAGCTCCTTGGAAGCAATTGAAATGTGAACTTTGCCTGCACCCAACAGCCTCCCCTTTTCACATAGCTTTCACTTTGAGGCGATATTTCTTGAGCTGTCATATCTTCTAATGAGTTAAGTGGCCTGTCAATGCCACACAGTTCCTTGTCCACAATTGTCCCCTGTCATGCTCAGGCACCAACAAGTCCAAGAATTTCTGCAACAATTGCTCGATAGTCATCTCGTGCGCAATTGTTAATAATTACCATAATGAAACCACAACGCACTGGAAGAAAGTACAATGACATTTGTGGCAGCTGTTGATAGGCAAGTAACAGTTTTCTGAACGGACGCGGAGCACTCCAAGTAGGAGGAGAAAGCGAGCATGTACAGAGTCACGCCTCATAAATTAATTTAGCATGTATGGGAGGCACACCATAGAATAATATAACATGACATCTAGATTAAGGGAGTGAACAGTCGTGGTAACGACACTTTTTTTCAATTTCACTAGATTAGTTTTGTACACTCTCAGAAGTCGCAGGAGCACTGGAAGAAACATGTCCACATAGCTAATTTTCTTACATACGAGTATAATTCCAAATCTAGGGTCACTTGCTTCTGTATCTCCAAATGTAGGGCCACTTGCTTCCATGTCTCCAAATGTAGGGCCACTTGCTTCTACGAGTATATCTCCAAATGTAGGGCCACTTGCTTCCATGTCTCCAAACGTAGGGCCACTTGCTTCTACGAGTATATCTCCAAATGTAGGGCCACTTGCTTCTGTATCTCCAAATGTAGGGTCACTTGCTTCCATGTCTCCAATTGTAGGGCCACTTGCTTCTGTATCTCCTCTTGCTTAGAGTTAAACAGTTTAAGGACCAAATTGGATCATTAATGGGGAAGTGCTTCTTCAGTATGGAGTATACTTCCACTTAATAGAGCCAGTAAATGGACACAGGTAGTTGGAAAAGGACAGAACTTTTCGCGCCTAAGTGATGTCCTTATGGACATCCTCATTTACTAACCAACTAACTGACTAAGTAGTAGTATTTATAATTTAATTCAATTTTAATCTTATTCTGTATTGCACACCTCAGATCCTAGTATGAATCCTCAAGTATACATTACATTACAGTATACATCAATACATCAGTCCTTTGTATATTATTTAGTCCTTAAGCAATTTCATTTTAATTGTACTCATACTTTTCTTATCAGTGTATTTCGAAACCGCTCTGCCACTGGCGGTGAAAGTCTTTTCTACTCGGCTCCCAAACAAAACACTTGTCTTAATTGATACTTCTGGAGTGATCTTCACGTGTACAAAAAACGCAAAACAGTGCAGAATAAACAGAGAGAGAGCAGCACCCTAACCCCTAAAAGCTGAGACATTGCAAGTGGAAGTGTCCACACCGACAACACAATCAAGAAACTAGTCGTAGCTTTCGAACATATGCGTCCACTCCTCATTCGTCGGCCGGGCGGGTGACTGAAACATATATCTTGGTTAATTACCAAGATGTATGCATGTAGCGCGCACAGACTAATTAACCCCCATTACGAGTGAGTGCACGACAACCGCAACAGCTACGCGCACGCATGCATTGGTGTCCTGCCACTGGCACTGATGCTGGCACTGATGCTGCCACTGGCGCTGCTACTGCGCGGCCGTGTGGTGCGCCGTTGGGTGTATGCGGTGCCATCGCGCCATCTACAGAGCGGTGGGTGTGTGGGTTCATCCGCACGAGGTCAAGCGCTGCGCAAGTAATTAAGATTTCGACTTGCTGGGGCGTTGTGTGCCAGTACGAGTATTTGCAACCAGTTGAACTTATTTTAATGCCCACTTTTTGTGCTCTTTTTGTTATTGTTCTTGTTTTTGTTTTTGTTGCTGCTGTAGCTGTATAAATATTTACTAGAGGGACATGAGCAAGAATTGCTTTATGATGATGCAGATTATGATAATGGATGCCATCTGGACTGGACACAGTGCAGCAAAAACGAAAATATAATAACAAGCGTCTCTGTTGACATTTTAAGTGATTTAATGTTATTGTCCGCAGGCACGGCGTGCATGAATGTTTCTCTCCCTGTGTGTGTGTGTGGCTGTGTGTGGCTGCAAGCATGTGGGGTTGTGTATCCCGCCGAAGATTCTTCGCTCAACTGTTGACCACATAAATTGTTTAATGAATATTAATGCGTAAATTTTAATTAATATGTTTTATAGAGCCAAAGCAGAGTCGTCCAAGTTTCGCTCTGACAAATCAGGACATTCCCGTTTTAACAAACAAATTGTTTAAATTAAAATAAAACTTGTGAAATATTTGAAAAATAAACTGCAAAATCAAGGGAAAATAGAGGAATCATTATAAACAATTTAGAGGATTCATAGTAAACAAATCTCTGTTAATATAACGTATCAGGACATCTAGGATCGGTCGACACACAATTAACGATATTTATGCATTTGAAAGCGCGATGTGGAGATGAGAAGGAATAAGTTATAAGGGAAGGAGTGTACAACTTCCTATTATAGGAATCAATGTAAACAAATCTCTGTTAATATAACGTATCAGGACATCTAGGAACGGTCGACACACGATTAACGATATTTATACATTTGAAAGCGCGATGTGGAGATGGGAAGGAATAAGTTATAAGGGAAGGAGTGTAAAACTTATTATTATAGGAATCAATGTAAACAAATCTCTGTTAATATAACGTATCAGGACATCTAGGAACGGTCGACACACGATTAACCATATTATTCATTTGATGTGGAGATGAGAAGGAATTTAGTTATAAGGGAAGGAGTGTACAACTTCCTATTATAGGAATCAATGTAAACAAATCTCTGTTAATATAACGTATCAGGACATCTAGGAACGGTCGACACACGATTAACGATATTTATGCATTTGAAAGCGCGATGTGGAGATGGGAAGGAATAAGTTATAAGGGAAGGAGTGTAAAACTTATTATTATAGGAATCAATGTAAACAAATCTCTGTTAATATAACGTATCAGGACATCTAGGATCGGTCGACACACGATTAACGATATTATTCATTTGATGTGGAGATGAGAAGGAATTTAGTTATAAGGAAAGGAGTGTAGAACTTCCTCCTCAGCTACAAGATTCGTATACTGACGCCTCAACCGAATTGGTAGTGACGAAACTGCCACCCAAAATGTAGTCAATTGTTTGTGAAAATGTCATTTCAATTCGTATCGGGTTTCATCAAAGTCAAGGTAAATAAGGAATACACGTATATACGGAAATCATCGGAAATGGCAGAAGGACCAAAATACTTGCCAAAGATATGAATGTCAAAAAGGAAGCACAGGAAAGACTTTGGTAACAATGTTGCAGAAAATGATCCCTTGAACACAATGTAAACAGGACCACACCACATCGTGCCACACACACTGACACAAACACACACACACACACACTGACAAACACACACACACTGACACACACGCTGACAGTTCAGCTTCATGCACAATCAACGCTTCAATTTAATGGAACAAATTTTTTATCATTTTTCGAACGCCACAAAAGCCACAAAGCTCAAATGACTGCTGGCTGAATGTGGAATTTTGCAATGCGCAGCGCCATCCTGGGGAATAAATAAACTCTGCCAAATGTGAAAGAGCACAGGACAGTGGATGCGCTTAAGTGGCGCGTGTATGTATGTGGCTAAGTGTGGTTGTGTCTCTGTTGCCACGGTTAAGCGTTAATGAAAATATTGCGTTTCGATTTTTCGTCGATATTGTCCTTTTTTCTCAACTGTGCCACATTCACATGTGGAACGTACTCGCACTCAGGGAACAATTGCATGCCACAGGAACCACTGGCTGGAAATTGCAATTGAGCCCGTGGTACCGTAGAGATATATTTGTACTGCGAGTACAATCGAAGGACCCACACTCTCAAAGCTGCACACCCACAATTCGCGACGAGTATTCCGCTTACAATTGGTTTCACGTTCATTGTCAACTTTTTAATTAATTCTGGGTTGAGGGAGTATTGGGAATTAAAAAACGACGAACATGAGCAGGAGTATTTAGACAGCCGTTACATTCTATATATATATATGCATACATATCTATATATAGTAAACTCGTGACTGGCAGAAAAAAATTGGCAATTTGCACAATGATTGTCGCCTTTTTTGCCACGCAGTGATAACAACTGAAACGGATAGGAAATTAAATTTTTCCAATCTAAAAATTTTCAATAGCACTTTCGCCTCCCTCACGGATGGCAGGTAACGGAGAGGAGGGACCTGTGTCAAAAGAGTGTTCAAAATGCTTCTGATGAATTTGTCTGATAAAACACACAAAGCACGAATCGACTGCACACAGAATTCCAGTGCTTAAAAGCGAACTTCTGCAAATTTAAAAGTGTTTCGTAGTAAACCCATGGAATTTTCAACCCGCAATCAATGCAACTGTTTGCAGAACATTTCTTGAAGAACAATTTATTATTGATCTATGTATATATGGAAACTATAGAGAAAAGAGTGGTGACAGTGGAATGAATTACCAAACTACTTGAAAACTCTAGGAACACTTAAAGATATCACCACCCAGCTCTACCTCGGTTCATAGGCTTGCATTTAGTATTGGGAGTTTTTCTTGTGTGCGACATCTTGAGACAGAACTGGCTGAAAATTCAGTTCCCACAAAGTTCTTTTGACTCTTATTTTAAATGCACTCTATAATAGGATCCGAGGCTCATTTTTTGCGGTTTCTTTAATAAGATGATATTTAAGATTAGCAGGTTATCAGCCTACCTTTCCGATTCTGGCGTCGATGTGCCGACTTTAGCCACCAGACTTGCTGCCAACCTTTGGCTTACTTTGCAACAGCATTTCCTCGGTTACCGATGGTAAGGTTATACCGCCGATAAACCAGATTGCGGCCCTTTGCTCCCCCGCGGAGCCATAGGACCATATGTATATATATACGAGTATAATGGGATCGTTCCACACTGCAGCTAAGTTGACAAATAGTGAAAATTTACTTTAAAAATCAGAAGCTTGAGAAACAAAACTTATAGATTTCTTCACGAAATTTCTGATTCGATATCGGAAGTTGCTATTTGCAGCACTTTCAACAGATTCCATGAAATTATTCTTTGCACCATTGTGGTAGAAATGGGCTTACTGAAGCGGCTGATGCCATAGTGAACCATAGTGCCCAAGAAGATCGAAATTGGCTGACTCGGCGTCGTTTGAGGTTCTGTCTATCAACCACATGGATCAGGGACTTTAGCCTATACCCTTAGCCTATATCCGTATAAGTTAGGGAATGAAAGCAGTGAAACTAACCATTATACTCGTATATAGAAGAGTTGCATGTTGATACCTTACTTCATCGCAAAATCATTTTCAGCTATTAATCTCACTTCTGGCGGCCGCAAGAAATAGACCACTAGGAAACTATTTCCTAACGAGTCTATCCGATCTCTCGGGTGTAAAACCGAAAGATCTTTTAAGATACCTAAACTCCACAAAGTGGATTTAGTGAACAATCCATCATTTTCTACGGCGTTAGGAGAGGTTGTGGTATCAAAACGTTGCTAAGGCGATAATTGTGCTCCATGTGAGGACTGACTTGGATCAGCCACTAAAACCAACCAACCAACCAACCAATCTCACTTCTGGCTTAACGTTTCTTGAGTAAGTAGGTTTTACAGTCAGTATACCAACATTACGCAACATAGTGTTCCTCTATGGAATGCGTACTGGTGATCAGTTATCTTAAAGCCTTCAGTTCTGCCTCTGTATATATTTATATAGCGGGCCCATTGCTGCAAGCAGACGTCTGCTCCGACTACACCTCACCTGGTGTTCAGACGCTGTTGTTTTTGCCCATAAGTGATTTGTTTGAATATCTGTTTAAAACCCTTCCTAAATCGTTATCAGGCCTTTGAGGCTTAGTGTAACTGTTAGATGAGGGAGGTGGTTTTAGTGAGTAAAAATGTTACACTCTTGGGTGCTGCGTACCCCTTCGCAGTCTTCCTCTCCCTACGGAAAAAAAGAAGTTAGTTGGTGGCTTTCACCCGCTGGCTTAACGGGTATGTTAATATACAAAACTAATCCATTTATAGTAAGATCAATCCAGAATCGATGGAACCTCCTGGACTGACATTACAGTCAACTGGAACTGTTAACGGACCATGATCTATGTTTATTTGTTCCAAAATATTTATCCGAATGATATATGATTTTTACAGCATTTGCAACCAATCACAACCATCTATTTACGGGTACTGAAATTTCGTTTCAGAGATAAAGTACTTTTAGGAAAAGGATCTGCGTGTTGGCTTTTAAACGCGTGAGATTTCACAGTTCTTCAATTCAGGCTTCGTGAAGTTAAACATTTTTGCTAATAAATCATCAACAATTGTCGCTTTGTTTGGCAATTTTATTGTAGTTATTCATGGCACCAGAAAATTGCCCGGAAAACTGGTCGAAAATATGAGAATCATCAGGAACATTCGAGATGGACTGTGAGTGAAATCGTCTTCACACACAAATACCATGATTTCACTTCCTTAAGAGGAAATTTTCCTATCAATATTTTCCTATAAATACACCACAGCAATATAATTTATTAAAGACCAGAGACAAGAAGGAGGTGTTGGCAGTTCCAATATTCCGGGAATTAGATGTGATACACCTTTATCAACATTCTCAAGTGACAAAATGAGATACCCGCAGGCCATTAAATAAGATTGCACAGATATTATAAATACAACAATACAACAGCAACACAGCAATATCACAGCAAACAAATTTTGTTAAAGGACTACCAGAAGAGATTGGCAGCCTCAATGAGAGAGTTCGCTGGTCTACGATAATAAACGAAAACAATCTTGCAAGGGAATAGAGGAGCCAACTTTTTAGAGTTTTATTGAGGCAACAGAAAGCATTGGGTCTCATTTACGAGGCAGCAGAAAGCATTGGGTTTCATTTAAATGCTCCATTCAAACTGTCATATACCCTAACCTACTACAGAAAAGCCTATTTCGATTATTCCATTCAAAGATGCTGCTCATGCTTACAGTAGATTTTTATGATTATTTAGAGATCTAAATATTTACCACTACTAATTTATCGAATTTTTAACCAGTTCCAAAACTTTTTAAGCGAAAGAAACATGAACTATCAAATGTTCCTTAGAAAAATCATCAGTCTGCCACTCAATTCTTGAAACCCAGTCATTGCACAAACTTGTCAAACCCTTCAGTTGCCATTATATTTGCTACAAATGTGAGAGGCATGAGAAAAGGATATCCCCATACACGATTTATTGAAAAACTGATTCTGTTACGTTGAAAATGGTGGCAATTTGGACGTCAAATTTGTCACACACAATCATAAGAGTCATAAATAATTAATGATATACAATTAGCAGCACTCAAACTATGCGAAATACATTAAACCAGCAACCACTCCAGCGCAGTGCCCGGGATACAACCATTCGAAACCACTTCAAAAAGAATAAATGCATAATGATATTCAATATGGCTTTAAAGAGTAAAATTTGCAAAAATGGCAGTTCAAATCGACACACTAAAAATGATGTCCTCAAAAGTCAACAGAAGTGCGCTCTCGATAAGCACTCAAACTCTTGAAACTCTCTACTGGCGGCTTCAAGCACTCGCAACAAGAGCGTGGATGATGAAAGTGCGGTATCTGTGCGTGTGGCTGCGCGATACATGGTCATTGCAGAAGGGTTGCTGTCAGCCCAACGACCAACTCCCAACGCATTTGAGCTGCCCTCCTGCATAGGCAACAATTAGAATACATGTCGCACATAAAAAATTGTCACAGCCGCAAATTTAATTACACGCGATCTGATGCCTTGCAAATGAAGACGTTTCCATCATTCCAATTCGTTGCGACAATGCGAGTACAAGCCCCCTGCGCTTCCTCCGCCATTTGGCCAGGACAAGCTTCAACACCCTTTGCTGATGCGACTTTCGTATGGGTGCGACATGCCCGCCGCGGTTGAGATGAAAATTGGAATATCACACACACAACGCTTGGTAGAAGAACACTATTGTTGTTATTGTTGTTGTTGTTGTTGTTGTTACTGAATTGTTCTATATAATTTATGCCATGTGGAAAATGTGCAAATTTGTTGCTATTATTGGGCTTCTGTGCTAAAAATATGGCGAGCTTTGTGGTGTCTCGGAAAGGGATCCAAGTTATGATTCAAAATCATATCGGGAGTAGTGGCAAAAGCACCTTTGCCTCAATTTTCAATGTTGTGGCAGTTAATGGAGGATGTTTTGCAAAAACTCGCGGAGGCATTGCTGAAGAAAATGATCCCTCCTATGTCTGGAATTAGATAGGACAGTCGGCCAACGTGGTTCAGTGATACGCATGCTAGTCTCGCAGTCGTGAGGTTGCTAGTTTCAATCCAACCTAGGGCCATTGTCTCGAAAGGTTTCTTTCTAAAGTCCTTTTCTCTTCGAGTCGTTGGGCTTAGTTGCTCGCACTCATTCTCCTAAACTCTCACACAAATAGTTGGTTATAGTATCGGGGTAATATATAAATTAAAATAGTCAGAACAAGGTTGAAGTCCAGGTGGTGTAATCAAAGTGTGCCTAATTTTCGAAAATTCTTATTTTTATCATGTTCCTCTTTGAGGTATTTTAAGTGTATCCTTAGCAATCAACCTTTTTCTTAACTTCTGGTTTTAACTGCCATCTAAAGGCGGTCCTGCCATCAATATTGTATGTGGGAAAAAATCTATTTCTAAGTTTGGGAGAGAGAGACATAGAAAAGTATTTCCAATACACCAGAGCCGACTGTGAAGACGGCAGTCACGCCACGACGATAGAGTACCATGGAATCTTATTTTGAAACAGTCCACAAACTCGAGACTCAGAAAATTCTGCACCTGGTTTCAAAATTCTATCATGAGACAAACATATTGAGGTCACACTGAGAACAATTGGAATATGATCATGAAGGATGTGGTATGTTTTGACAACCAAAATCAACTCTAGTCAGTTAATTGTAAGCCAGGACAACTAATTTCCCATGATCAGAACATGATTAAACAACAATTTACTCATTAAAATATTGTTCGTTTTTATCACATTGTATTTAATGTATTTTGAAACAATATTTACTGATATATCATCAGATCATTTGAGGACCACTCCACAGTTTATAGACCCGGTTTCATAACTGGAGCTCACACTGATTGGTCCGGTTCTGGCATTAGTTTAACGCAAAATGGAATGGAATTATTATGCTCAATTAAATAATATACCCACTTCAATCATCGCAGCCAGAGTATCAACCACATGGTGACAAAGAACCCAACTGCAAGCATTTCAATTTACAATAAACAACGGCAAAAGAAGTCAGCGAAACATTGAAAATCAAATGCCATGCCAAAGTGGATTTCCACCCTTTTTATTAGCGACGCTATGGCGCACTCGTATTCCGCAGCCGGTAATCCCACAATGAGTTGCTGAGCTGCTGAGCTGCATGAGCTTCTGAGCTGGCATAATAGTTGAGCAAATTTGTGCGCTTTGTTGGTGCGGTTGAATCGCTTGGATTTTGCGGCATTTGCGGTGTTGTTCATGTGCGGTTACGCAGATTGACTTACGCTACGTTTAACATTTGCGGTTTCGCACTTTTGCAACATTTCCAGCCAGAGTCATCGCCAGGCACTCGAAGGTGTAAGCTGGAAGATGTGGCGGGGGTGTGCGCTGCCGGTCCCCATTGCCTGGGCTTGCGTTGTACGCAGCAGGGTGGAAAGTTGAAGTGTATGCGGTCAGTCAGAAGCAAACGCGTCGAGGGTATATGAAAGTGGGCGTTTAGTAGAAAGTGAGTGAGTTCGTCGTTGTGTTGTGCTGTGCTGTTTTGTGTTGTGTTGTGTTGTGTTGTGGGGTGATGGGGAGTGGTGTTGTGGGCTAAATGAAAGTCCTGTTTGTTGATTCCTGTGGCTAAATTAGAAAATGAGACTTTTGTTATTATGCGAATTATGAGGTGGATAAAAGGTATTAAAAATTTTTGTCGGTAGATTAAAAGGGGAGTGGAGTGCATGTGCAGTTGTGGCTATTATACTGGTAGCTGTTGTTGTTGTTGTTGTTGTTGTTGCTGTTGCTGCTGTTCTTATTACAGACGGTTTTAAGCTAATTGAAAAAATATTTCCACGGCGAACAGGTGCAATTCTAGAAATTCAATTTTAATTTTAGATTTCAGTTTTGCTCGGGCATTTTTTCATCTACCACTTTCGTTTGTTATCGGCTTTTCACACATGAAAACCTTTCCCAATTCAAACTGCGTACAAAATTGACATTTTCCACATCAAAATTGACAGCTAAATTTGATATGTAATGATGATAACTTGGCTGCGACACTTGTCAGTCTCCTTATCGGCAGCACCGAATGAATGATATGAATTTAAATTTTACAGGAAGTGGTTTCGTGTTACACCGAATATTATCAGCATGGAATATGAAACAAATACACATAAAATTGCACAACCAATCGAAATATGCAAATACAGAAGCAAGGATTAAAATATGATGGAAAGTCGACGGCTTTATCGATGTGGGAGCTCTGCTGGGAGCTTCAAAAAACTCATCATTTCGAGTCAGTTAAATAACCAATTCCTGTGTGAAGAACGTGATGCTGCGGTATTGTTCCGGGGAAGCATTAAAATGCAGCCTGAGAGTATAAAACTAGTCAGTCTTGCAATACCTGATCCATCATGCAATACCTGATCCATTCTGCAATACCTGATCCATTATGTTATGAATGGAAGGACTGAAGCAATTCCTGTATGAAGAACGTGATGCTGCGATATTGTTCCGGGCAAGCATTAAAGTGCAACCTGAGAGTATAAAACTAGTCAGTATTGCAATACCTGATCCATCATACAATACCCGATCCATTCTGCAATACCTGATCCATTATGTTATGAATGGAAGGACTGAAGCAATTCCTGTGTGAAGCACGTGATGCTGCGGTATTGTTCCGGGGAAGCATTAAAATGCAGCCTGAGAGTATAAAACTAGTCAGTCTTGCAATACCTGATCCATCATGCAATACCTGATCCATTCTGCAATACCTGATCCATTATGTTATTAATGGAAGGACTGAAATCCTACAATTTCCTTATTTTTCGTGGAGCTTCTTCTACCTTGAACTTTAGGGAAAGAAACCAGAAAATCTGATTGTCCTTTCATATCGTAGAAGTTCTACTTTAGACCATCTCCATGTGCAAAATGTTGGTGGTATAATTCCAAACTTTCGATTATACCACGATTACCAAACTTTTCGTAAGTGGAGGTCCTTAAAAAAATTGTTCAACGATATTTTTTAAACCGATTTACATAAATCACAAGAGGAACTGGAAACGATCCAGCATCTCTTCTGTACATGTCCAGCTTTTGCTAGAAATAGGGAGCGCTTACTAGGATCCCACTTCTTAACAAGTATAGATGCTCAGTCAGGTATTAACAACCTTCTTCGCTTTGTAAAAGGCTCAGGGTGGTTCAGTCTGGCGGGCTTCCCCCATAGCCACGCCTCGCATCCGCGGCTCACCACGTAGCCAACTGGTGGTCTAAGTGGCATCACTGGTTTATTGGTGATGCGGCTGCCCTACCTACCTACCTACCCTACATAAATCACTGAACAAAAAATGTGACGGGTAACTCCAAAGTCGTGAAGACTATGCACGTTTATGCATAACTCAACATTATTAACTGCCACGCCCCTTACAAAGTGTAACGTTTAGTTTCAAATTATATGTGGCCAATATCGTAATCGTTTGACTCGCACTGCCACTTGGTTTCTATTAGGGTGCTTCTCACAGTCGGACGAAACCGCCTCCAGGCTACTTTTTTGGTTTCTTTTTTTTGTTGCAGTCAAATTTTTCCCTCCATTAGTTTACCATCGCACCCCATTGCCAGCATTTAATGTGTTAAGTTCGTTTTGTGGACGGATGATTGGTCACTTCAGAAGAAACTGTGGCAACGTAGGTATTGGAGATACAGTGGGTCCTTGGCTAGCAATTCAAAGGACATTTATTTGGAAATTTGTACAGTTTGCATCTTTTTATCGTCTGAGGGCGTGATTTGCTTTGGTACTACTAACACCGATTTTGGGTTAATATTCAGTTTATAGCACTCTTTCAGAGTTCCCCACTCTCCTTTTCGCTGGCACCGTTCATTAATAATCAAGAAAATTTTCAATTCGCTTAAAATTGGTCTACTTCAAATAAAGAAATTTCAAAGGCAAATAAAGTGAGCCACAAGCACAACAAAAATCGCAAACAAAGCGAAGCATCCTGCTGTGCGTCTTTTGCACATGTTTTTACGGGATTACACATGTTCATCTCCCCAGCCTCTGGTTGCCAGCTACAAGGATGTGCCACATACCTCACAGAATCCAATGAATACGTAATACACGTATCTACGCACAAGCAAATGCTAATCCACCAGCATCAGCACAAACTCCCGCTGGGAATGATCAATCAAGTCAAATCAAATTTCATTTATATCAAAATCCTTTGCCACAGCCCAGGCAAGTGAGTCAAGAGTCAACCACGGGTGTGTGTTTGTGCAGTCGCGCAAAAGAGAGCAGGAGGAAAGCAGCTCGTTGAAGGCACATTATAATAATAATGATAATTCCAATCTACCAATTGCAATTATTAAATTGATCCGTTAGGCGTAACCTCGACTGCAAATCCCCCTCCCCCACTGCGCATGCTGCAGCGTTAATTAATGCACAGCAATCAGCAGAGCTGGACTCTATTTGCTCGTATGTCGGAAAACAAATCATTTGAGCATGAAAGGGAATCGGACTTCTTTGCTTTTGTGATTACTTCGCTTTTAGCCTCCTCGTCCAACCACAGCAGACATTTTGATATCCGGTAATGAAAAACGGAAATGCTACTTGATTCATTTGTTTGCGTCTGTTCCTGCTGTTGAAACTGCTTCCAGTCACCGCTGCTTCCCATTTGCGACCAGTGCGTGCATAATTTGTTCTTGCCATGTTTGTTGTTTTACTTATGAGCGATTAATTAGCGCAATTAATCCGCAGTAAAATTTCAAACAAGAAATCGAGGGATAAACTTACGGTTTATGAAGTTGTTGTCTGCACTGCGATTGCTCTGTGGCAGTTGCGTGTTAATAAAGGCGAAGAGATTCAGTTGAATCCAACAAATGGCCTGCAGATTGATTAAAAAGTAGTAGTAAAAAGATAAAGCACTGAAGAGCTTCAGCAGGAGATTCAATAAAGGATAATTACACAGTTCGTCATAAAAGAATGATGCGAAAATAGACGCAAAATCATAAATAGCAACAGTTCCTTGACGGTTATTGCCATCATCAACTGTTGAGTCATTTGAACTGCAGTTCATTGACACAGACTTGGAAATTATCTTTTGAAAATAGGTATAAGTATTAATCTGTACCAGAGGCGCCCAAATTACTCCACTGTAATCCTGTTGCGTGGGAAGGGGGAATCCTTTGTGATCATCGAACCAAAACTATCAACACTGAAACCCCCAGAAAGCAGATATTCACTCAACCAGAGTTCTTGTTGTTTATATATCTTTTGTTTATATATCTTTTTAAAATGGGATAAGGTATTAATCTGCACCAGAGGTGCCCAAAGTAGTCCACTGTAATCGCGTTGTGTTGAAGGGGGAATCCTTTGTGATCATCGAAGCAAAACTATCAATGCAGAAAGGCCCCCAGAAAGCAGATATTCACTCAACCAGAGTTCTTGTTGTTTATATTAGTTATTCAGTCAATCTCAGTTTGGAATTCACTTCCTGCTCTTTCCTTCTTCCAACTCCTTCCTTCTTCCTACTCTCTCAGCTTCTTAGCTAACGACATTAGACGTCGAGTTGGTTCTACAATTGTATCTTTATTATTACAAAGCCTAAAACAAAGTTCTTCTGTGTACACAACAACAACTTAAAACAATCAAAGGCTAGAGTAACACTCCCCATTTCAACAATAGCCGCAACACAGACTTCTCTTTAAATAGGAAATTCGATTAACCACACCCACAAATTATCAGTGCCGGAGTATAACTGCTTTCTGCTGACAAGAATTATTCACGCCACATAATTAGAACAATAAGCGCACCAAACACCAAAAGGTTGTAATTCAAGTACTGCACCTACCACCCCCGCCGCCGCCGCCCACGCCCCACTGAAGTGTCGCATTTGCGCGAGAAGCGAAACGAACGAAAGTTTTAATTACACTCAATTACCGGATACCACAAGGCGATCCATTTACACATCCAGCGATGGATGCGGCTTCGATTCGCCGCATTCGGGCAACAGGTAAAAGGCGCCAGGATAACCAAAGAGCCACAGAGCGTACGCTGCTTATTAACGTCGATTTGCGCCAAACAAATTTTTAACAAATTTTATGCAAATTGAAAACGGAAACACTTTCAAAGCGAGCGAAACGGCTGCGGCAACCGTAAACCAGAGAGATGCGAGTCAGTTCCCCAGGGAAGAAGTGCGAAAGCGTCGCAACGAGTATGACACAAATGATATGCTGTAATAATTATCAAACCCCTTCCTGGCCGGCCCTGTCGCTGTCGCCAGGTTGAATTGCTCTCGTGCAGCAGATTGCGTCGCAGTTTCGTGCTTTAGTTAAATTATTATAGTAAATTAATTTTTGTTCATTAGGTTTTACAATGTCACGGTTTCTGTGATGTCAGCGCACTGAAATGGCTGCGGACGAGCTGGAGACAGAGTCAGAGACAGAAGCAGAGACAGAAGCAGAGTCTGAGCAAATGTGGGAGGATGCCTCTACAAGTGCGGGGATGACATCTACAAATGATAGCGCATGGCATAAAGCACACCGGTGCGCGGAGTCATTGTTCCAATAGTGAGTAATGTGGCTGGGGACAGTGGTGGCACTTTTATTTTCTAGAAGCAAAGAATGCAAATCATGAAGGTGCTGTAGTTCTGAAACGTACGTAAGTTATTGTAATTCTGAAAGATACTGTAATTCTGAAATCCAAGTAGCGATTTTGAACACTTGTGAGTATCTTCATGTGTCCAAGCGAGTACCTTCATGTGTCCAGCATTCCGAATGAATCAAGATTCATCTGATTGTGCGTCTGCTGGGGTGCCTAGAGACCACACTGTGTAATCCATTGAAACATAACTTTGAAGGTAGAGTTTAAACCAAATAAACGGAACATTGAAACATGACTTTGAAGGTAAAGTAAAGTAAACATAACATTGAAACATAAGTTTGAAGATAAAGTTTAAACTAAGTAAACAGAACATTCAAACATGATTTGGAGTTAAACTTTAAACCAAGTAGTTTGAATTGAAGGATATTACATTTAGATATATCGTATAATCCTTCATTGTATGGATGCAGCGGTTCAAGCGAGTAGGATGTCTTTCTTGTAAGAGTTTTTCAACTTTCTCTTTCTCTTCTAAATAAAGCACATACTCGTACAAAGGAGCATTATACTTTATTTCAGAGTTTATTTTATGGGACTCAGAACCAAGACTTAAGTTAAACGCGACTACATCGTAAAGGACACATTCTGAAGTACCAATTTTCCTATACATTTGCGTATAAACGAGACGGTAAATCGGTGCTCGTGTACAATGTATTAACATAAGTCAAATAGTTCAGATATATCAACAAGTAAAACCGAGGTGGCAAATGGCGTAATTATCTTCAAGTTTCATTCCTAGAAATAACGTTCTAATCGAATTATTCTTTCACATAACACCCTCGACATATATATGACATATAATACAATTCTGTTGAAACCAAAGATCCTCTTCAATCTCTCTGGGCTTTGACAAAATTGAGTAACTCTTCATTGTTCTATATCAGATACCATACGACAGTAACGGGCCATCCGGGCTAGTTTCTAAAAAACTAATACCCGATGATGTCTCTAATCCTCACACCAAACAATGCATTGTCAGGATATAATGGCAACTCTTAAATTCCCTCAAGATTCTTCTCACTCGAAAGACGGTAACTCTTTGCATAGCCATTAACCCAGCTCCGTCGCCCAATGTGTAAACGATATACTAAAGTTAATCTTGACAGAGTACACTGATCCCAAAAGTCACCTTCCAAATGTCACCTTTGGACCGAAGAATGACTCACATTGGACAACTTTGCCATAGAAAAAAAAGGGGTACAGTCTGCAAAAAGCATTTCGGTATTTATGGATAAGAATGATAGGTTAGGTTAGGTAGGAGTGGCCGCCCAGTTTGCCAAAAGCACACTTGAGCTCACATAATGGCCCAATAAGAATGATACAAGACTCAAATTTTATCTAAATCATCATTCGAAAAGTCCTAATATTGCTGTCTCATTCTACCTAGTAATGTATCAAAGCCACTACTCATACAATCTCAATAATGTTATCTCTTTCCCTCATACAAATCATTTGGACTAATGGACAGAACTCTCGAATGTGCTGCCGCATTCTCATTCAGAAGAGTTCTTCTATAAAAACGCGATGTACAAGGATGGAGCAGTTTGGTTGTGAAGTGCAAGTAGCAGTAAGAAGCCATCATCCTTTTGTAGTAATGGACAAAATTCCCTGATGCTCTGCAACATTCTGATTCCACCGAACTTGGCTATAAACGAGTCCTGCTATCACCCAATTCACTCTTATTACTGCTGCTTTGATTTCACAACTAAACTGCTCTATTGTTAAGTTGAGTTGTGAAGTACTACTGCTTTGATTTCACAACTAAACTGCTCTATTGTTAAGTTGAGTTATGAAGTGAAAGCAGCAGTAATAAGAATGAATTAAATGGGAGTAATAAGAATGAATTAAATGATGATGAATGATCAGCAGAATAAGAATGAAAAAGGCTCGTCAAGTTGGATGAAAGTTAAACTTGTTAAACTGCTGCATTGAATTAAAGTTTCCCAACTATTTCTTAATTAACTATAATTAATTTTAATAAAATAAAAATAAATAAATAAATACTTAATTAAATTACTGTTAATTGAAACTAATTTAATTAATTAATTAATATTATATATTTTTATGTTGCCTGAAGCACTGCCGGTATCCAAACTATTGACAACACTACTACACCTTTCCTCCTGTCTCTACCACAAGGATACATTAGTAATTATGCAACGCCACTGGCTTCCTGCAATATTCTATTTTCTAAGGATTATCATATCAAAACCGCTTCAAACGACTGGCTCCGGAGATGGTTCAGCAAAGTTTTGCCAACAGTATCGGAGAGCGGCACACGTTTTACCTATGCACACACGGAACGACTCACCGCACTCGTAACTCCATGCTCCGTGCGCTGTTTGGCTTTTGTGCAATTTAATCCTTTTAAAATGTTACAAAACAAAATTAATTAATGTGCGACACAGCCGGAATTTATGCGCCATTTCGGAGGCTTGTAATGCGAGCACATGCAGGCAGTCGGCAGTCGGCAGTCGGTAGCCAGGAGCGGCAGGAGTCACATTTACAGCCAGAGCCAGCCGGGCTCCATGCTTCCGCACTTGCACGGCAAGTCTGCTCATCATAATTGGCAATCGATGCGAGTGTGTTGTAAAATATTTTGCACTAGCGCCGCTTTGAATTATGGCGTAAAGTTTACGTTTAATTGAAAATAAACGATTTTATTAGGAAATTGTGATCAAATTGAATTGACTGCTGATGATGGCGGCGTAGGCGGAGAAACAGAGGCGGACTCCCAGCGCCTACTCGCCATGGATTTGCATTTTGAAACGTGTAAATGTGCGGCATCAAATACTGTGTTGGCGGCAGTGGTGGCGGACTTAATGCAGAGTAATTAAAATGGTAATTTGTTGGAAAGTTGCTGAAAGGATGGCTGCCAGAATTTATTGACTGAACTGATAATGAGTGCTGATAATGCGGAGTGAGGCAAACTTAATTCGTTTGGCTGCATACACTTAGAAAAGTGAGTGGAGGCAATTTAAAGTGTCGCATCTTTAACGAAATTTTAAAGGAACTCACTGCGTAACCAACTCATTGCTTCCGGCCGTAGGAAAATGTTGCTACACTTTCTGCACACGCTTATCGCACTTTCCTTGGAAGTGTCGACTTCGTCACAATATCAAGCAGCAGAGAGTGGTCTCCTCTCCGGGCAGTGTCAAAGTTTACACTCACATTGTGCTAAGTTTTCCGCAAACACCCACATCCGTCCGGTTTGTGCAAACTTTCTTCCAGCGCACACAATCGCAAACTTCCACATCACAAGTTCTGGCCGGGGCGGTGGCAAACTTATGCGGCACTTACTCTTCTGCTTCTGCTGGCAGCAAATTTTACTCTGCATAATAATATTAAATTTTTTGCGACAATAACAAATGGGGTACGAGTACGATTGACAATATGAGTGACATGCGTGACAAGTTTTGTGTGCAGAGTGTGTGCAGCAGACAATGATGAATAAGGGGTAAATATGGCTGGGACTGGAGGCAGACACACCACTGTGTGCTCGGCTCGAGTTGACTTTCAACAAAATACTTGGAAATTACTATTTTGAGGGGTCAAACTAACATGACACAAAATTAATTTAAATTTGCTTTTGTGAAGCGAGAGTGCGCCGGCCTGGGTCGATGAAAGTTCGTTGCAGGCACTATTTCCAGGACTCGGTTACAAATTCTTTTCTTGTGGTTTCCTGCTATGAAATAAATGAGGAGCTCCGTGTCGCTTCTTTAAAGAATATGAGAAATTATAAATGAAAATGTGGTTGGGAAGTTAGAGAATCATACCAAACATAAATATGATGAAAAACGGAAAACATGATTTGCTGAAAGGCAGAAGTTTTTCACTTCAAATCTGTGCTTAACACTACTGAAAGAATACTTTGAAAGATGCCTAGGAAATAGGAAAAATTATATCTAGTATCAAATCAACTCAAATATAGTTATGATGAAACTCAAAGAAAAATTTTAATATCAACAAATCCGTCGGCCCAATTCGAGACTGGCTCTGAGCGAGTTTCTCCACGTCGTCAGAACCACCAAAGACTTCGTTGGTTCTGTTCGGGCCGCAAGCCTGCATCAAATGCAAATTTGTAACATTGAAACCGCATGTTTGCAATCAGCGACGCCCACACAACGGCAATCAATACAACACCACCACCACCAGCACCACCAGCACCACCAGCACCACCTCAAATCACCATATTACACTGGCAATTGTCTGTTCTTGTTGCTGGTGCAAATTGTTTGTTGCAAATTACGAGTATACCACAAGATTTGTTTACAAACAATTTCAATTTATGTATATTCCAAGCCAATTCGAGGCTGAAACTGCACATTAAATGCTGCAGTTGAATGCCTGCCCAGTCGGGCTCGTGGCTGTTGCGGTTGCACTGCGCAAGCGCCAACGTGTCAACAATTTGAGCTGGCAATTTAGCATGCAGCAATTGCTGCACATTGACAAAAAGAGACAATTGCCGCTGCCGTCTACTTGGGATGCTGGTGCCCACAATGGTAGGAGTCAGCTATCCCACAGATCATGCTTGGGTGTTTAATTTGACTTAAACATTTTCTTTATTTGCTCCAGAGGACCTCACAAATGGAAATGTAAATGGAAATGGGAAAGCGACACAAAGCTAAAGCGCTGCTAAATCTTTGCCATGGAGCCATCGGTGACAATTGCTTTGCGATACGAAAACAACAAAAAAACCTTCCTTAATGATGATTGTAAAGTTCAACACCGCAAACACAGAGCAAAGACCTTTTCACATTTTAATGTGTTTTTCTTCGCTGCTACCACTGAAAAACTATACAAAGGAAGAAAATATAAACAATTGACAAGAACTTTCATATTTGTTTTGTATTAAGTGAGTAATCAAGGGTAAAGGGTTCTAAATAGGGATCCTGCCAACATATTATAGACGGGTGTATGCCGGAGACCACACTAAATATGTCACAAAATAATCCTTCCCCACCAACATCAACAATTTTAATATAATTTCTCTAAAACAAAACCGAATGAAGTCCTCTCATGACAAAATAATCCTTCCCCACCAACATCAACAATTTTAGTATAATTTCTCTAAAACTAAACCGAATAAAGTCCTTTCATGATAAAATAATCCTTCCCCACCAACATCAACAATTTTAATATAATTTCTCTAAAACTAAACCGAATGAAGCCCACCCATGACTTAGTCTTCTAAGGCTTCATCGATACTGGGCCATTTTATTCGCTGAGTGTTGCCTTATTTCTTTGCTTATTGCTGATATTCTGATGTCATTGTGCAGCGACTTATTGGTCACATATTATGAAGCTCTTGGGAATTGGAGCAGCACTCTTTACTAGTATGTCTATCCTTGGGTTTCTGTGGGAACCCTAAAGTTAAATGCAATGCCTTAATATTATTCTATTCTTATGCACCTCTATTGCAGATTTCTATTCTATTGCATATTTCTGTGAATATCCCGGAGCTCCATAGAATATTTTTAATAATATAGTCACCACCTGCAATGCATTAGGCTACCACAGTTGGAATATTGATTTAAAGAAACTCCTCACGGACAATAGAGAGAAGTCATTGTAAAGCGTTGGGTTAGTCAGGTACGATTCTAGTAGTTGTCTGGATATGTTGCTATTAGAATTTTTCATGGATCTGTGTTTTTGATCGGATTTGCAATCATGATCCCCATATCCTAGATTCATGATTTGTATTTTAGATCTTATTTCATAAAATTACGTGGGTTTTTCGAACAAAAACCTTTCTGATATCAGTTTTTCTAAATCCTTGTTTACAATAATGAAACAGATATTCAAAAGACGCTGAATCAATATGCTTCAAAATGATTATATCTATGATGAGATTATATATATGACTATATTATTATCATATGAAATGATATGTGGGGTGATCCTGTACATATACAAAACTGAAGTAAAGCTTACACTGGGAATGGAAGATGTCGAACAAGCACAAATCTTTATATATACAGTTGCAAATACAACATCATGAAGACTGAAATGGTTACAGAGATAATCGGATGCTGGGATAAAAAACCGCCACTGAACTTTATACCCAATTGTCTGTAGAAGAAAGCTGCCACGCAAAAATGGCCAAAATAAATGAATCACTAAAATATTGGTCCAGACAAGAAGCACATTTGGAATATTTATGAAAAGACCCCGCCAACGAAAAGATGTGAGTAGCTTCTCTGGAGTAAATCGACCGATTATGTTCTCGTACCTTTGAGGAACTGTACAAATGCATCTCCACTGTGAGTATCCTTCCGCGCAATTAGTTTTGTTATATTATTTTGCAATAGAAAATGCATTTAACACATAATGCAGATATTTTTTTTCGTGGCATTGTGAAAGCGGAGGTGGTAAGAAAAGAAAAGCGAATCACTTAGCCTTAATGGCTTATGCAACGCTCCGGTTTGAGCATGGTTAACCAAACCATTAAAGCCATTATGCATCAGCTAACGACAAGCTGTCAAGCGACGATTGTCTTGCAGCCGTAAGTGGAACAGGCAGAGTAAGAGTGGCTTTCCGTGTGGCTGTGTGAGAGTTTGAGAGTGTGTGTGTGTGGATCTGAGTGTTTGCGCGGGGGGAATGCAAGACAATGGCAGAGGCACATTTGAGGAAGCATAATGAGCGACCCAATTAGGTAAAGTGACTGCATAAAATGCATATGAACCATAAAACAATTGCGCTGAAAGACTACAATTACCACAAAAGAGCACTCAAAGGATGTGAAAATTCTGAAACGGTTCTTGCAGCAGCGACACAGTTAACTGCTTTGCGGGGGTGGAAGGGTGTTATGACTTTTTCCGATTTAAATGGGATTAAAACACAAACTGTCTGTATGAAGTCATCACAGGGAATTGCATTAATATGGCGCTCTTAGAGTCCACCCACACACACATTTGTTAGCGATTAAGTTTTTATCTTTACCGACCTGACCAAATGTTGTAATTAACCTCAGACCCTGCGTTGCTCTAATCCTGATATATTATTTGTCCAACAAATACCGAAACGCCGTCGCACACTCGAAAATGGTTTATTTTCAATTTATTATTCCCCAACAGCCCTCCCCAAACGTGTGCTTTCGCATTATCAAAATTTGACAATTAAAAGGGTAGCTCCACACACACACACACATGCGCACACGAAGCCCGCTCACTTGCGAAAAGGGCAAATATTTCCAAATAATTTACATATGAATTTTAATTCCACACTTTGCCCGCCGACGTAATTCAGTGGCTGCCAACATTTGAACATGTGCACAAGGTGAAATTACTATTTGCGCTCTCGTCGTGTGAGCGTGTAATGATGTGAACCATTAAAAGGAACGCCACGACCTTTTCCCGCACCACATTGCGCCGCGCGCCTGTCTCTGGCTCTGGATCGGTTGTTCTGTAATGGCCTCCACAACGGCACTTGTGTCCTTTCCTGCATTTGATTCTATTACAAGCCTACAACACGTTGATTCTTCACGCTTATCGGCAGCCAAACACATTTGCATGTACTCGTACGCGGATGACCTTATTTTGTGTCAAATCCCAAAAGAAGCCACTCCAGCAAAAGGTTAAATTATAATCCGCATTGCATATAATGACGCACTTTATAACGCGTACACTGTTGGCTGCATTACGAGGTCCTTGTGTGGACGTGTGTTTGTGCGGCACTGGAGGGCAACTCAGCGACTCTGTTAAATTATCAAAACATTCTCTTAGCACCCACACGTTTCCTGCAATAGTACTCTTTGTAATGCCAAACAAAAGTTCCTTTTAATGGCGTTGTGTACGTAGAAGCTGCCATCGGCGGATATCCTTGCCGAAACAACAAAATAAACAAAGATTAGGAGATATCGCTTTGTTCTTGTACGTACAAATTGGAGAAAAGTTTTACTAAGTGAAGTCGAATAAAGTTTATTTGGGATACTGGAGTACCCTTGCTCGGCAGCTGTGGTTCATAGAGGAGGCAAGAGAAGGTAGATAGAGATAAAATAGTCAATAGTCATTTCTATTACAGTCGAAGGAATCATTATTGAGATACATTTGTAAAAAGAGTACTCTAGAGAAATGTTGAACTTCGTGTGGAGCTTGGTTTGGTAAGGATTATGAAAAAAGTACTCAAGAGAAATGTTGAACTTCGTGTGGAGCTTGGTTTGGTAAGGATTATGAAAAAAGTACTCTAGAGAAATGTTGAACTTCGTGTGGAGCTTGGTTTGGTAAGGATTATGAAAAAAGTACTGAAGAGAAATGTTGATCTTCGTGTGGAGCTTGGTTTGGTAAGGATTATGAAAAGAGTACTCTAGAGAAATGTTGAACTTCGTGTGAAAAATTATACTCCGTAGCTAGGTTTAGACTGACCTTTCCGTCTTATCAACATCTCCGAAAAATGTTGGTAAGAATTATTGACTGAAAGAATGCAGGATAGCCAGAAAATCCACAAAATAATCAAAGAAATCCTCTGTGAAAACGTAAGCTAGGATGAGCATTAGAAATTGAAGAGGACTGTGACCTCACCCAAGATAAATCAGTCACCAAAAAGTCGAGGCAATGATCATTTTGAAATATGTAAAAAAAGGAATATGAAATATAAAACTTCAGTTCAAGTCCGACGAAATCATCACTTTCGTAGCCGAAAGTGGGGAAAACATTATCAATTTCAAGTTCGATGGAGTTAGACATCTATCAAACCTCAATAGGACGCATCAAGATTTGGGTTTCATCAGCCTGGAACACAAGACCACAAGAGAGCTAAAGCCACAAGAGGCTTACACTCGATGACGCCCATTTGCAGCTCACTGGGCATATCAACAAGTAAAACTGTAGAATATGGTTGAACTTTACCTCCATCTAGAAGGAGGTATAGTTTGGCCAGACCTTTGTTCAGATGATTACCAAAATACAGACACTTAGATATATGATACATTATATCTCGCCAAATATCTGCCCGACTCTTTGACTAGCAAGAACTCAGGCTAGCGTATGGTAACTGGCGAGCGTCCACAAGTTTTGCTGATCAGAGATTGGGCTTGAATGCCGTACCCCTGTTAGGAGCTCCCAGAGGCTCTGATTCTCACTAGTGGAGTCGTCATTTTAGAAAAACGCAGAACATGTTAGAGATCGGTTTCCCGAATTGCTACCCAAAGGGTATCTGGGCAGAGGGAAACACGTTCGCAAATACGCAAAGGAGGCGTTTGCTGATCCTTGTCAGAAATGGCTTATCCGCTTGCCGAGGAACCTGCCACTCGACCCACAAACTACATTCTCAAACCCTTTCCCTCTCTAACATTTCAATGAATTATATGAAATTTTTCTGTATAAATGTTGAACTAAATCTCAGTCGGCTTCTCAAATAACACAATAACTCGACAACGACTTGCAAAAAGGGATAAATATGCCAGAAAGGAAACCAATACGCCGAGGACAGTTTGCAGCGCTGCACTACTGCATCACGCGATTGCGAATACCTCTGTTGTCCATGGCACAACTGCTGTGCTGGTGCCATTTCTGATTTCTATCCTGCGGCGCTTTGATCACTGAACCGCACCAGCGCAAACTTCTGCCACAAAATCTCACTTTGGAATTTTTAGCAACTAATTGAATTATTAGTACCGCTGGTGATGTTGGTGGTGCGGGCCGTGCTGTTTTGCGGCAACTGATGGCCAAACTTGCAATGAGGTTGGCTGTGCTGGGCCACGCCGCTACGCCGCCTGGCATTTCTGACAAGGATCAGCAAACGCCTCATTTGTGTATTTGCGAACGTGTTTCCCTCTGCCCAGATACCCTTTGGGTAGCGATTCGGGTGTGCGCGTATGCTAACAAGAGGGTGTTGAGTTTTCGCTTGCGGTCCTTCCCACTTGCATATGGGTTTTATGGCTTCACGTATTGTCCTTGTAAATCATTGATTCATTTTTGTTTTGTATGACTTTTGCATACGATTAGACAAAGTCTTGGGATATGAATGGAATTTTAAGACCGTTGTGACTTTTTAACAGTAGTGGAACGATAATGTTGTTGCCGCATATCCCGAGGTCAGGCATTAATTATTTTCATGCGAACACAATGGACGGGGTGGTGCGAATGTGTGGGATGGATTTCTATTTAAATTTTTATAAAATGATGATTGCTTGTGGTGGTGGGATCAAATCCGTGCAATGCGAAATTATGTTTATTAAGAGAAATTTTAAATTACATATTCAAGTCGTGAACTGGTCTGGGAGAATGCGTTTGCCCTGAGGCGTCCCAGAGTCGCTACCCTGAATTAGGTAGTTATACGATACACTTACCCCTGGGCTGATGAGGCCAAATAACATAGAACACTTATAAGAAACCATCACCACCCCATACTAAACCAGGTTATGTGAGGTTAGGTACACTTTGTAGGGGGCCGTACCGTAGCCACAAGCGGGAAGGTAAACTTTGTAGAGGGGCGTACCGTACTGGTACTCAATAGAGAAGGTTCATATTGAGACTCATATTAGAAATAATTCTTATCCTTATTGTGACAAAATAGCCAATTGATACAATCCAGTGACCGAACAATGAGCAAGAAACTAATTTTCTTAACAATTACTACAAACAAAGGTATCTTTTTACTAATATTTGTTTTCAACCATTATCAAAATGAAGCATTTCATTTTCAAGAGTGTTGTTCCTACAGAAACTTAGAATTTCATTTGTAAAAATAAGAATTCCTTAAAATATTGTTTATGACAAGGACCACTACTATAGCTGGATAACCTCATCAATCTGGAAGTGTCAATATAACCACACAAAGAAGCGAAAATAACGCAGAACAAGTACAACTACAACACAGCATTCATGCGTGCGCAATTGTAAGTAAATGTCGTAAATAACGTAAATAACGCCTTAAGTACTGCGTCAATGTATACGCTTGAGCATCTTCTTATTTGAAGTTGATAGTCTTACGCGTGCAGCCACATGAGAAGCTGTCTCACACTCACTGAGGACGCAGTCGAAGGAAGCAAGCATGCAGCCTGTATATAAAAACGAGCGTTGCGAGATTGCCTCAAAATATGTGAGCAAAGGATGCGGTGTAAGGCAGTAGCAGAGCAGTCGCAGAGTAGTCGCAGAGCCGTAGTCACCCTGCTCTCCTGCTACCTCAATTACTCACTCTCATCCATTGGGAAGCTGAATATATGCAAAGTGGATTTATTGAGTTTAAATGTAAATTTCCCGTGCAAAGATTTAACAAATTTCCGCACAAGTTGTGTAAAATAAGCTAACATGGATTTCTTACCTCCAACCGCCGCAGCACGAAGACAGATTGAATCGTGTGGGGGGGATGGTAAAGAATCACATTGCTAGTTGACAATGTTGATTTAAGCCGCACAAGTGGATAAATACACGTCGGATTAAGCGCAGACTGAAGTGATGAGGACAGTGCCGGATTAAATAGACCCAGTTAAGGAATGTGCTCCGACAGTTGTTGGTGGGAGAGGAGTGTGCTCCCACAGTTGTTGGTGGGAGAGGAGTGTGCGAAAGTTTGTTTTGCCTCCAGTTTTTAGGGCTGTGAAGCAGTTGCATAAATTTTGGACTCTGACTTTGGTAATTTGCAATGCTCAATAGATCTCAGACCCAAGACAAAGTGTATTCTGAAAGGATTCTCCGGAATGAGCTTTGTCAGGAAGGAAATTCAACTTCAAAAATTCATTCTTATTTTTAATTTAAAATTTTAATCATCTTCAAAATTAATATTTTTGATACAAAAATAAATTTGTAATGTTGTTTTCTTGAATTTCAAATCATATGATCCTTAATAAACCAACCTCTGTCCTAATTACACGAGTCCTTTTCGAATTAATGAGAATTATCAAAGATTGTTTTAAAATTATTTCTTTATTGTACATTAAAATTAAACTTAAATTATAACTTAATTACAAAAACAACATTGTCACGCTTACACATAAACATATCTCCTTGCTTATTCAGCCATAGAAGCCACCGCCATAAGGCCGCCCGTAGCCAAAGCCTCCGCCGTAGGGCCGCCCGTAGCCAAAGCCTCCGCCGTAAGGCCGACCGTAGCCGAAACCTCCGCCGTAAGGCCGCCCGTAGCCAAAGCCACCACCATATGGTCTGCCGAAACCGCCACCAAACCCGAATGTTCGCTTATGCCGCACCAACTCGCGAACTTCGCTGTCCTCCGCATAGACGCAGGACATCAACAGCACCGCCACAATGGCGAATAAGATGAAAGCGCGCATCTTCTGACCGTTGCTGTGAGCTTGGCTTTTACTATTTTGATATAAAAAATTGAACTGTAACTCGCAACTACCTGCAAGGCCTTTTATACAATGCCAGGGTTACACGGAAATTCCCTTGGTTTTTTAGCACACTTCACCAAAGAATGACGAACTAGTTCTTGGCGGCTCTTGCGGTTACTCTCAATCAAATCACCTCATTATACAATCTGTTATCGGCCGTTGCGACTTGCAAATTTGTTTACTACTCGTGCAATGTTTTCGTTTTCATGCTCGTTCATAATTTAAGGGACTTTTTTCGGAGCGAAGGTTTTTAAGCATCATCAATTTCTTCTTATTTTCAAAAACATGTTTTTAATCTATGAGCTGCGTTGAGTTGAATGTGCGTCTGCGCATTTACGTCAATGAATGTCGGCTCACGCGTGGCAGTAAATGTAAATTTGTTTTTGCCTTCATCAATGACTTCAGTACCCGAGATCACGTGTATTGGATTTGAAATTCTAATACAAAGCTTCGGTAATGAGTCATTTCGTAGTAGAGTTAGTACAGTGGGAACCCCAAATGTCGCCTTAATTCAACAAATATTTAAAAATAATAATTAATTCATAAGTAAAAACAAAATTTGCAATTCAAATTCAACAAAAAGCCCTAAAATCTTAAACTGGAACTGGAAGAAATTCGTCTTGAACTTTTAGAAACTAATTTCTTACGAGTAAATAGAGTAAACGCAATCTTATCACTCTATAATCACCTTTCTGTCACCCTGCAACCTGCATACAGTGCACGTGAGTTGAGCAGATCGCCGTGTTTTGGTGGAAATTCTTCTCAGTCATTAGGTAAGGCAGAGGGGTAATTTGAAAGTCCACATTTACCACATTTCGGGGCCCAATATTTTCCAAATTATCTCTTAACAAAATTTACATGAAGCCCTGTAGTAGAATGTGGTCCGCTTTCTATAGAACAAACTTGTTTCTGGAGATAAACTGAAATGTGTATCAGATTGCAAGAACTACAATATACTAATAAGGGGCATGATTCAGTGGTTATGAGATCAGTCTCTAAAGAGTCCCAGGTTCAAATGGTGTCTGAACCTATTTCAAATTTTCATTAAGCCCTGTAGGAAAATGTGGTCCGCTTTCTATAGAGCAAACTTGTTTCTGGAGATGAAATCAAAGGTGTATCAGATTGCAAGAATTACAATACACTAATCGGAGGCATGATTCAGTGAATATGAGCTCAGTCTCTAAAGTAAAGTTTCCCAGGTTCAAAGGATGTCTGAAGCCATTTCAATACAATAAAAGAGATCATATGTTTAAATTGTTTTAGTGCTATATCTCGAGACGAATTAACTATTCTCCGATATTATTTCTAGCCATGATAAAACTATTCAACCAGTTCAGATTTTTTTATAGAATATAAATCTGTAGATTCTATCATTGTATATATAGGCTTAAGCCCACTGAAAAATTGTTGTCAGATATATATCTAATTCGATTACATCCTTCAATTTGTTTTGAACAAAATACCTTTATTAAACTACTACTTTCTTCCAATTTACCATTCTTTTGACTATTGTGGAGAACTCGTATATTGAAACGAAATGGTCACTTCATAGTTCATAAGTAAACATGGATCAACAAAGTTACATTCAAATTATATCTAGAACATTCAGCATATGAGTACGCTTATGTTACTATCTCTTTCTCACTAATACTTTAATGCTTTAATGTTAAAATAGTATAAAATAATGTAATTTGCTTGTAGCATAAACGATTAGTCAATAATAATGCTATCTCTTTCTCTCTAATGTTATAATGCAATCTTCTATTGCATAAACCCAATACGATAGATTGTATACCATATTAGGCATACATGATTAGTCATTAGTAATGCTATCTCTTTCCCACTAATGGACTTTATCCTATAAAGTGATCTAATTATATCAAAAGCAACTGAAAACCATAAAGAGGCATTCATCGTTACGGTTCAGTTCGGTAGTGAATTCAAAGCAGCAGTGAGAAAATTTATAGATAAGTAAAAGTGAGACGTGTGAAATAATTGTATGGAATTAAATTGAAGTTAAAATATCTTAATGGAATTTATTGTTATTAAATTAATTAATTATTAATAAATATTATTAAATTTGTATAACATAATATTCCAGATTCAATGCTTAAGATGGTTCAAGGCAATGTGGTAGTAAAACTGGGTTACCCTTCACTTAATCACCATTTTTTTATGTGCCCTCAAATAATTTCCCGCTGAAAGTCGATTTCAGGACTTTTCTTTAAAAACTTATTTACACTATCATGACTATAACTCTAAAACCGTTCAAAATTTGCCGTCGAAGTCTGTGACAAAATAGTAGTTCTGATTATTTTTAACCTAAATGCATCACATAGAAAACTAAGACCTGAAAATGCGCGTATTTAGCAAGCAAATAATAACCTCAAGTGATACATAATCCTGATGTTGTGTGATGGAACTATTAACAATAAACAAATTTTCATAAAATATCATGTAACAACCTTTTCTTTAGCATTGGAGAGATTATCATTGGATTAGAGAGAGAGCTTACAGTGTACTTAATATATAAGTTATATTAGTACTATCACTTCTATTGTGTTATCAGTTCTATTTTCTTCAATGTATAGTTCGACCAGTTACTCTTCAACTCTATGTTGTTCAAGTCTTATAAGTCAGAACATATACATACATCAGTACTTATATGTGTCAACGACAGGGAAGCCACTACGACGATTAAAAGAGAGCCGAATATTCTGGCGAATGAAAGGCAGGCAGTCGATGCTCGCAACGCAATAGAGAAGGGCTGTGCTTTGGACTGGGGATTTACTGAACTTTGATATTGTGTATAAGATGTCTTCATTAATTTCTTTAATGTTCAAGTGATTGGAATATCATATTTTTTTTGTTGAACCTATTAATAAATATCCTGACATATGTACTTGCTGATCATTCCCCACTTCCCCCACAATACGGCGTATTCCAAGTCTATATTCAAAAATAGTTTGTTGAAGCTAAGTCGAGGGAGACATAATCCACACTCTTGACTATAATGCTCGTAATTAACTATTTTCGGAATATCACCAAACTGAGTCACTCTGGAAAGATAGTCGAAAATATATTTCTACAGATTGAACACTCAAAGGTTGGGTTACAAAGGCTATGATAACTTTCAATGGGCTCCACTAGAAAAGGTGACGAAGTATTCCAAATGGGGAAACCAATTGTCGATTGTTGTAAGAGCGTGGTCAGCACCAGAGAATGCAGAGAAATGACTCATTGTTTTGCGCACACTCACACATGTGCAAAACTGTAGTAGTGTCGATGATTTTCTTCAGAATTCTGGTTAACCAATGATAAACAAACCTGTCCATATAGGCAACTAATGATAAACAAAGACAGTTTTTTTTAAATGTCAGAAAATTTTACGTTTAAGTGTCCCATCTCTATGGTCTCAGGTCAGCACTCGTAACTCAAAGCTCAGAAACTCAGGTCAGCACTCGTAACTCAAAGACTTTGCAGCAAATCGAATGATCTTCACTTTGCACAAAATTTGAGATGTTCACTTGGCTCGTTGGCACCACAGGATCTACTTCTATTTCTTCGGAGCTCTGGTAGATTTAAAGCAGAGTAAAAGGGAACCTTAAGTGCAGTACAATGGATATATACTCTGTCTGAGTGCTGCGCTAACTAGACTTTTCCGACAAAAAAAAAATAAAAAATATGTTCATTCTGGAGTTGCAGACAACAAATTTTGCTATTCTATTCCGTATATAGCGGCACCTTACCGACTAAATATTCTTCCTTATTATATTTTGAACTTTCCATAATCAATTAAATAGAAAATTTTGTATGGCAACCGGAGCAAATTTACATTTTGTTGATAGCAAAATTTTCCGTAAAGGTGTCGATATTTGAATAATGCTACTTATTAATTTTAACGCACAATCGCTGATTCGAATAAAGTCAGCAAGTTTTCTGCATTAGTCCCCACAGTCTAATAGTCTATTGTAGTCCCCCACTCTACTCCTCCGCATATGAATTTAGACACACCTAAACTCATAAAATTGAGTGTACCTGATATACAAGTGAACGCCAGTAGCTCAGCCAGTGAGTGAATTCAACCACCTTCTTCCAAGTAGCTGGTAATTTGCGGATTCTACTGCTATTTCTCCTGGGGAGGCGAATCACTGCCAGATACGCTTAAGTGTGTAATGCGTTTTGTAACTCGATGGAAGTAGAAAAAATTGTCGCCTTCTACGCGCTCTGCAAATGTAATTGACATGCATAGTAAAAGCCTTTGGGGACCATTTCTTTTTCTGCCTTCGTACTTGACAAATGTGGGCGGAATAATTTTTTAAGTGACTTTTTTTATGTGACGTTTAGAAACGCTTAAGAAGTGACAAGTCAGGTTGTATACGACAGAAGGAAACAAACCACACAAAAACAGCAAAAAGAGAAACGAGATACCAACCGAAGAAAAGTGAAAGTATGGAATAGAGACGCATTTTAAATTTTGAGCTTTAAAAGCAAATTTTAATAAATAAAAAAACCTCAAAATTCGCACTCACAGCCTCCCAGCATTTCACTACAATGCCTGCCTGCAGGGAGCATGATTTATTGTGACACTTACACAGCAGCCAAACTTCCGGAAAAAGTCATACTTCGCCATAAAAAAACAAAAGCGAAGAAAAACTGTACAAGCGCCAGAAGTACGGATAAAAGCCTTGCATGCATTGCAACAGTTACCTTTTCCTTTGGACCAGAACCGCCCCCTTAACTGTTTTCTCACACACATCACCCAACCGTACGAGTGCGAAATGAACTTCATAATGGCCACTTTTATTTCATTTGACCATTCAATGCATTTACTTTTTTATTACAAGCCGGAGTACAACAAAAAGGCACCCCTACCCCCCTACAAGCTGAGCAGATTGCCAATATGTTCGTTCGCTCCTTAACGAAATTGTGTTTTATGTGCACCACTTTAATGCCATTGAAAGCCAGTTCATCTGGGTGTCCAGCTGAATAGTCATCAGTTCGGATTTGCTTTATGGCAGAGGTGTGCAAGGCACGGCCCCCGTTGAATGTTGGCATTCAATGCTATGCCACTTCAAATTTCAGTAGAGTCGCTGAAGTGTCCTTCATCAGGCTCAGTCTGTAGTGAGGTGCCGAGCTGTTACTCAGCGGCCCGCTGCCGTTTTATGTACTTTGCATGTGGCCCGGGAACGAAACGAGTTCGACACGCCTGCATTTTGGTTATGTGCCGCAACCACAACAAGAATGTAAGTCCTTAATCAATTTCTGATACGAATAGTGAGGTCTCTTCTGTTGTTTATTTTTTATTTCTAGTTGTGGAGTCCGTAAAGGAAATTTATTGTTTCGAATTGCATGCGTTTTCAGCTGAGTTAAAGTTGAAGTTTAGTAATACGTCCAGCATACTTCAGGTGCTCTATGGCACTTTTTTAGCGTTGCGCATTAGAAGCAGGAGTCTGGGTAGTCAGCCTTTTAAAAAGCGGAGGGTGTCACAACTGACGTCGAAGGCGTTGAAGGCGCACAATGGCCTCTGTGGCATTTTAATTTATATGAATTGCTTGCGTGTGACACAAACAGGAACTTAAGCATTTGTCCAGTTGTTTGGCTGGCGAAGACTTGGCAGTGGCCAATTGTTTTGCTGGGCCTCGAGAGGCTTTTATTGTAGTGGCACCATAAAAAAAGCTGTTGCATTGACAGATATTTCGGTAATGCCACTCAAAGTAAGTGTGTGAATTAATTCGAAATAATGTAACCATAAATCTACTTGGAGTATGTCAATAAACCTGAAGTGAATTGCCTGGGAACGCGGGAGAGAGACGAAGGAAGACACACGAAAAGAACAGTACAGCAATGTGACTTTTTGTTGATTAAGGATTCTTTGCTAAGTGCCCGAATGGTCGGAATGTTCTTATAGCAGCGCACACACAAGCCCGTAATGGGCGCATTTCCAACCTCAAAGTTCCCAATTAAAGAAATAATTCAACGCATATGATGCCACATATCATAATAAATTAAAAGATTCCTTGGAAAGGATTACAAACTCAAAATTTCCCTTTCCGGCGGCAGAGCAATAAATAAGTAGACGAGCGGTATTTGCCATGTGGCATCTGTGACTTAGACATATGTGGGTGGAAACTTTGAAATTAAGAGATTTGAAGAACTCAGGCACCGCAACAAATTGCCAGGATTTACCTTAAAGCTGTCTGTAAAATTGCCACAACTTCCAACCCATTTAAGTGCTACCACACACACCCATCCCCCAACCACATATGAAATATGTAATATGCATGACCTTAAATTAATCTAGCGAAACCTTAGACTCCGCAGACTACATGGCACGCCAGTGGCAGCCCACAATAATGGCTTTTATTCTCAAGCTGGCTGAATCAGGATTCGCCTGTCGAAAATACCAAGTCGAGTATGACAAACTAAGTTATTAGAATATAAAAAGGAGAATAGGAGAACAAGTGAACGTAAAAATTCGCCTGGCTTCTGCGAAGAAAACTTTCAACCCTGGAATGGCTGCGGTCAAAGTCGAATAGAACGATGAAGAATATTATTATATAGTCATAAATTTGAAATAAGAAGTTGCTCGCATCTATATATAAAAATTTAAGATGCTATGTTCGGCGAAAGTGGCGAACTTAAAGTATTGTTAACCGCGTTCAATTTGGGAACCTCAACTGGGATTACATTAACCACATTTAGCGAAGTTCAGAAAAATCTGATTTCTCATGGTTTTTATATAGAATAAGATTTTTTTTATATAAAAATATCAATTTTGACGAAATTTTTTTGACTCTGGAAAACATGAAATTAATAGTTACCTTGGCAAGCGAGGGATCGGGAGGATGAAATCGATCCAATGCGCCTATAAACAAATGACTATACTGTATAACGAATCAGTATATATTGGGGGGGGGGGGATTATTTACTGTATGATATTTGATATTATTTAATCAGGGTACCAATTAATGCCCCTCTTACAGTTCACAGTTTGTTGTGATTGAGTATTTGATGTTAGCCTTCAGACTTCAACCCAACCCTTTGCAGAGCTAGTAAAAGATTATTCTTATTTTAAATTAGTACCCATGGTCTACTCCCGCCTATTTGGCTTAGTTTATATATTTATTTATTCAAACTCATTGATGGTGGGAAGCAATACTTTCTGATATATATATGTAGATAAGGGCGGATGGAACTTCCTTGTGATAACATAAATATGAAGAGCTTCATTCTTATTCCCCACAATTGATATCTAAAGCATCAAAATGATATTTTTTTCTCTCCGTTAGAAGGTGATGCAGAGTCACACATCATGTTGCTATCCGGGTCTCTCGGACCACACTGGGGATGGCTTCACACGCACAAGAAACTACTTCGGTTTCTATTTCCATTTCATGGCAATGTAAACCCAGCAAATGAAACAGCTCTTCTTTCAGCCATCATACGAGGGCGGATTGATATTAAAGCTACCTAGCGCTAGATGGCAGCACAAACACAAAAACTGTTTTTTTTTAGAAATTGCGATCTGTCAAACGTCAGCTGTTCAAATTTCACCCAAATTCATCGATTAGTTTATTTGTTGTAGTCGTTTGAAGTAAGCAACTTTTGTGTTTCTTGAAAAATGGAAAAAAGCGTATTTTATGCAGTGATTAAACACTATTATTTGAAAGGGAAAACGGCGAAAGAGACAAAAGAAAAGCTCGATAAACATTACGGTGAGTCTGCTCCGTCAGATTACATGGTAAAATATTGGATTGCTGAATTTAAACGCGGCCGAACAAGCACTGCAACAATACCATCAACAGGAAGGCCAAAAGAGGTGGTTACTGAAGTAAATATCAAGAAAATCCTCGATATCGTTATGAAGATCGCCGAGTCAAGTTGCGTGAGATTGTTGAAATGGTAAACATATCATATGAACGTGTGTTCAACATTTTGCAAGAACATTTGCATATGAAAAAGCTATCGGCAAGATGGATGCCGCGTTTGCTCAGTGTCGAACAAAAACGAGTTCGACAGACCACTTCACAGCGGTTTTTGGAGATGATAAAGCGTAATCCTGTTGATTTTTGGCGTCGATTAATAACTGTTGATGAAACGTGGGTCCACCACACCTGAAACCAATCGAAACAATGGGTGGAAGCTGGTGGAAGTGCTCCGAAGAAGGCGAAGGCAGTGAAATCGGCTGGCAAGGTTATGGCCACTGTATTTTGGGATGCACACGGAATATTGCTCATCGACTATCTTGAAAAAGGATCCACAATCACAGGAAAGTATTATCGTGCATTATTGGATCAATTGATTGATGCAATCAAGGAAAAACGACCAAATTTAAAGAAGAAAAAAATGCTCTTTCTTCAAGACAACGCACCGGTTCACACAGAATTAAATACAATGCTAAAATTACGTGAAATACTCTTCGAATTGGTTAATCATCCACCTTATAGTCCAGATTTAGCTCCTAGTGACTTTTTCCTGTTTCCAAACTTGAAAAAATGGCTCGCAGGAAAAAGATTCATCTCAAACGAAGAAGTGATTACCGAAACTAACGCGTATTTTGAGGGGTTCCCGAAATCGTATTATTCAGATGGTATAAAAAAGTTGGAATATCGTCTTACCAAGTGTGTCGAAGTGAAAGGAGACTATGTTGAGAAATAAATGGTTTTTGAAAAAAAAAAATGTTTTTTTCCTACTTAGGTAGCTTCAATATTAATCCACCCTCGTAAACCCAGCAAATGAAATAGCCATCTTCTTCATTCTTTCAGCCATCATAGACGAATTTCATCCATACTTCAGAGTTGCACCAGGAGTGTGGTATGAGTGGGATAATCATAACCAACGTTTTTTCTTGTGACATTTTTAAGGTTGGTCTGCTCATACCAAAGCAAACAAAGTATAAAGCAATCAAATTTGAGGAGTCCCTCTTTGTAAAAAGTTAAGATCACTATGTCGACTTAGTCTATATCGGTCACTGGACTGGACTTATCATACGGATCTCAGCTCAGCTGTGGTGTATTTCACACAGTAGATTACTAGGCATAAATAAGATTACTAGGCATACAATTTAGGGCCCAATCCCTTCATCCTCAGTACTAAGAGCCACGACGGATAGTTCCGCCATAGTAATTGACAAATTTCGTTGTTCAATCACACTTTTGCCAACGCCGACAATATTTAGCTTTGTCCAACTATTACGCCAATGAATAGGTGATGACTGTTTGGACATTTCCAAGTTGGGCATGATCGTCTAATTGGACATTTCACGTCAACAACAAAAAGTTTGTTGGGTGGAAATCAAATTTTCTTAACAAATTGGAATATTTTCTACGCATTGCGCATCTTTCCATAATTTTTACCGAAGCCTTGCAAACAAAATATTTGTAAACATACCCAATAGGAAAATGTATACATCTGACGCTCCTATTGGAAAAACTTCAAATGTGTACCATAAACATTACTATAAGAACCTCAGCACTACAGCCATCTCGGATTTTTGCGGGTATTTCGATGGTATACCATTTGAATACGATAAACTGTCGGGGAATATCCGCTATAAAGCTGTTATTAAGGTAATACAGGGTTTTCCAAATAAGAGGTTTGATTTCAATTTATAAAGTGAATATGTATTTTTATGAATTTGATTTGATTTTTATTTCAATAATTCAATAGAGGAAGTTTTACCATTGACAATCAAAACTATATCAATCAAGTGGCTTCCATAATCACTCCTGTACATCCAGGCGAGTTTGATTTCTTAAGTGCATTAGCTGGCTGGGTATATGTAGAACCCTTCTCTATTACGTAGCCAGAAAAGTCCAGAGGTGTAACATCACCTGATCTCGGCTGGATCAATTTCATGCATTTCCAACAGCCAATAGGTGAGGACACGGTGCAAATTATGGTCCCTAGTCGTCATTGAAGAGTGTATCATTCCAACTTTAACGACTGTGTAGTTTTTACTTGTCGTATGTTAAAAGGGAACCCTGCAAGGGTGTCCGATGATTTGAATTTAGGGATATTCAACCTCTAGTTGGAGAATCCTATACTAATAAAAGTGATTCTTAGACATAATTTTTTGAGTAATTTGCTACTTTCAACTTGGTGCTGGTGGCTTCCTTATCAATCAAATTCCTTTAGGGATTTACTACATCCTTTTTAGTCATACTAGTGTATGTCTTGGTACTTGGCTCTTTGAACCTGGTTAAAATGCTATTCTTTTCGTTCATGTCGAAGTATTCAATTCGAAAGAATGAGTGACAAAATTAGACTCTTCCCCAAGTTCAGCAAATTGGCGGGTTCATATTTTGAAGAAAAAACAAACCAACTCCCAAATTGAATGGAATTGAATTTGTCATTCACAAATTTCACGCTGTATTTGAATAAACTGCTTTGACAGTTGAAAGACTTCAGACTGGCTCCGCGCGCAGCTTAACTGAATTTATGGCAATGGCATAAAATATGCCGACCGGGGTTATGTGGTCGAGATGTGTCAGAGTTAACCGCCCCTGCCGTGACACATGACTTGCATGTCAATGAGCAGCCGTTACGCCTCCGACCGCCCAAATGGCTACAACAATGTCGCTTTAAATTTGCGCAACTTTGCACAAATGGAATGTGTAGTTTTTTAAGAATTTTTGCACATTTCTCCGCTTGAAACCCTTCCTGGACCGAATGCTGCCGCGCAACGAGCCATGTTTACCGCAACAAAGCACATAAATAACAAAATTTAAGGACAAAATATCAATATCCACTTTGCGCCCACGACAGCGGAATACGAAATGAATCTATTTGCGAGAACGGCAAGTGTGGATGTGCGATGTGGGTGGGTGGGAAACACTATTCTCGATTTGCTGCTATTCCTCGGAGGGGGAGAAATTTATTTCTTATTTTATTTGCAGTGAAAATGTTTGCATAATTTTGTAGCTGTTGGTGTTGTTGTAGTTGTTGTAGTTGTTGCTGTTGTTGTAGTTGTTGCTGTTGTTGTAGTTGTTGCTGCTGCTGCTGCTGCTGCTGCTAGGCAAATATATTTACATTCTGTACAACATATTGCAAATAAGCTCGCCGGCTGCAATTGTCGCCTGGATTTGGAGCGCCGTTCTTGAAGTTCCACTGTAGTCAAAATTTACTGAACACAACAAACTTTTGGCTACGCAAATGAGTCGCTCTGTTAGCAAATTGACTACGATATTCGTGTGCAATGTCCTAAGGACTGTGCTGGCGTTGGGTGGTGCAATCTGTGCGTTTATGTTCTCACAATGGTTTCATTTGTGTCTCCGAGATAAACAATTTTAGTTTCATTTCCAGGCAGCCAGTTAAAGGAAGAACATTTTTTAGTACTTCTCATCCAACCATGCGAAAGTTATATTTTGACTTGATAGGAAATCAAGGAAGATTGAAACATTTTTGAGATATTGCCACTTAAGTCAGTCGATATAAATAAGCCGTGTAATACCTGTATATATTGCAATTATAGTTGTATACTCTTATGAACGAACAGGCCTAATCTTTCGAGTCCTAGCAGTCGGTACCCTCATTTTTATTGCAATAATTGTAATTGTATATAAAAATATTAACATTAGATTTGAGTGAATGCTACTAAAATTGATTAAACATGTTCCCAGAAAGTTAATTAATTTAATATTATTATTTTTTTTAATATTTTACAAACTTTCATATAAAGTACACAAGCACTCATCTACAAAACATTCGGTACATTATGGTAAAATCCTTCTCTAGACCGTCGAAGTTGCGGAGACTCCAATATGACAGATCATCTTATATTTCAGCTTTTAGTCATTTATACTGCAGACTAGAGGAATACCGAACTTGCGAACGATATCAAGAGTAGTTGAAGACATCAACATCCAACTACCAAAATTGCCTTCATCTTTCAAAGTAATTATTACACCCATCTCCACCCAACAATTCGTGAGGTAGTGTTATCAATAGGGGACCAATTGTTCTCCTTGCGCCTTGAGGAGTTCACTTGATGCGTGGTGTTACTTGCCACATCATCACTACTACTACTGCTAAAATATGTCCTTATTTCGGTTGTTGGCTGTGTATCTTGAACTATAAAGAAGGAAACCAGAAGGCTCGATATTTCGAAGCAGCTATGCCCACTTAGATAATGGAGTAAAACCTGCCCTATAGAACAAATTCAAAATTTTGGATTATTTTCTGTGCCTGGGAATGTGATGTAAAACTGTGCGCGGTGTTACTTGCCACATCACATATTCAGTTCATCAGAATTCCTGGTTTGGAGTACCCATTCAGTTAGTGGGATCAAATAGAAAAATCAATTGGGGCACCAGAAGATAAATAATCACTCTGTTCATTGCCAACTTCTTCCAAACAAAAAACTTCTCTGAGTATTGCATTATAATATATAAATCTTCTGGGAAGGCTAGCAGGCCAGACAGTCATATCGGCTGCCTGACGCTTGCAGCGTCTTTCAGGCCGAAGTCTATGCAATTGAGAAAGCGGCCAGACTGATACAAAATTTTCTTGTGAAATCGGGATCGGTGGCCATCTCGTTTTGGGCCCATTCACTGAACGTGCGACGCGCTTGATGGTCGTTTGACTTCAATTCTGTGAAATGGCAAACCAAACTGAGCATAAATCAAGTGACAGCTGTCAAAAAGACCAACTCCGAAAAAATTTTTGCCAGATTGAAAACCACATATCTAAAAAAACACCCTATACAATTCGACCTTCGAATATCACTATCTTTGTGGATAGTCAGGCGGCAATAGAATCCAAGACAGTTAAATCGAAGTTGGTAATGAAATGTCGTACCTCACTACTGAATATTAGACCCCACAAGGTCTCACTTTGCTGGGCGATATAAAAGGGAATGAATTAGCGAACGAGATGGCCAGAAGGGGCTCTGAAATGGACATTAACGAAGCAGATACCTCAATACAAAACCCGATATGTGAACTGTTTAGGAACATAGATGAAGTCACTATTGCAGTGACAAATAACTTATGGACTAATCCTGACGACTGTGAAGTTTCACGGTGAGACTTTGAAGTCTCAGTCTCATGGCCTATGTTAGACTTGAAGAGAACGAAGGTTCTCTTAGGGCTGAACAAACCTGCAGTAAGTGTGCTCATGGGGGTGATTACCGGGAATTGTGCTATCGCACCAATGCTTCAACATTGGCGTATGCCGTCGAGCGGGCTATGTAGGAGTTGCCATGATGAAGAAGAATTGCCATGATGAAGAAAGAGTCAATTCGTCACTCTTTATGTCAATGTCCAAGACTACAGTTGAAACGACTTCAATGTTTGGGGTCGCGCTTCTTCACAATTTTGGCAGAGATAACGTAGGTGGATTTATCGTATCTTCTCACTTTCATCTGGAAAACCAAATGGTTTAATAGGGATGGTACTTCCAATGTTTATGGAAATCAAGGCTAAGGACGAGTATGCCTCCTCCTGGCATTTTTGTTGGCAGTCACAATGGACATAGATGTCTACGAGTGGACTGGATTTAAGGGACTCTCTTTTGAATGAACTACTCCCCCCATATGTGGCCCTTTCGTTTAGTAAAACATTGGATAAGTCAGAAATAAGCCGGAATGCTGAACATAATTTTGCTTTAAAGCAATTCTAGAAGATTGTTTCAAAAAGAATGTATTTACCCTTTAAAAAACATGAACTTTGAAAATGAAACTCCACGCTTTGATAACTTTGCTGCAGTATAAAACGATCCATTAAAATTTACAAAAAGTATCTCAAAAATTAACAGTTGACTCTTCATGGACACCTGTGAAAGCTTGCAGCACACCCAGCAAAGCACCCCAAGGATGTTGTTTATATTTTAAAAACCAGAAACCAGTCATAAATAATTTATAAAATTTCTAAAATGCCATGCCCCCCCCTCCTGCACAATCCATTATTGCGACCACAATTATACAGACTCAACTACTTCTTCCAGCAGTGAAGGGAAAATGATTAATGGCCCAAAAATAGTTATGTCCTTAAGGCAATGCAGTGTGTCCTGCTTGTGACGTGCATTTACGAGTATCCGAGGAATTCGATGGGGTGGTGTGGAAGATTGACCGCACATATCTGCAGGATATATTACCAATAAACAACATAACTTACATGCATTGTTTTAGAGTGCGTATGTGTGGGTGTTCTCTCACTAAACACTCCATAAACAACGCGTTGGTCATAAAAAGCAACGCTATCGCCATCGCTGTCGACGTCGACGTCGCATGTGTCCAAGATTTATTGTGCAATTTTTTATCTCTTGCGTACTTTTTGCCTATGTTGGCTCGGTGGGCATGTCAAAATAAATCTCTGCGTTAATAAAATGTACACAAGCATTCAAATCTGTGGGGAATTCTGGAGGAACACCTACTAAATTTAGGAGGAAACCATTAGAAAACCATTAAATTTATCTCCGCATTACAGAAGCGGAGTATCAGCGAACAAAGCAGTAAATTTCAATTGTGGACCAAATCAATGTTCCTCCGACAGACACACCCCACAAACACTTTGGATCACTTTAATTCATATGATTTTTGAAGTTCGGGTTGATGAGTTTTGGAAGTTTCTGGGCTCACTCAGGCACTGAGAGCAGAGTAGGTAGGTAGGTAGGTAGGAATGGCCGCCCAGTTTGCCAAAAGCACACACAATGGCCCATTGTGATACCACGGTGTGGCGCCGTTCAAGCACTGACTAAAAAGTTCCCATACTTGGGATGGTGATAGTCAGCGCAAGGACAGCGCCAGGAAAGGCACGACTCCCCCGTCATGTTTCAGGAAACCATCCTGATACTTTGATGAACCTGGCTATGTCCCTAAGCAGAGTACATACTCGCAAGCTCACTCATTACTCCCCGTGGCACAGCAATTGCCCCGCCGACGTGCTCCGGCACTGTTAAGCTAATTACTTCTGCCTTAGCCGAAGCGTATTTACAGCGAACGCCGTGGCAAATTTTCGGGAGCGCATCTGTTTGTTAGCATTTTGGTCATTATTTTAAGTGCACAGTGTAATTATTTTATACATGCCACAAAAATCGCGTTGAAATGAGGTACAATAAGTAAAAAAGCAGTAGACTTGTTCTCCCAGCTGATAAATGGCGGAAGGATACTTCTACAGTTTACAGCTACAGTTCACTCAATCAGGGAGAATCTTGGAGGCAGAACGTAAAAGTTGCCGACATAATCCTGGCGTGTGTTCACTATTTTTCTCTGTTATTAACTTTACTTTCAAAAAAACGAAACACCAAAAAATCTGTAAAAAAAAAATGGTTAAACAACTGTGACCCGAAAGATGACACCTCCCCCGCTCCAGTAGTCTATACAATATTATCCAATCTATTCAAAAGTCAAGTTGACAACAATATGCTTCCAACCAACATAACAACAACAATACGAGCAAACAATACCAATAAGGAAGAAATACAATTGCACATCCAGAAATGAAATCGAATGGAAGGACCGAAACGGAAGCCCCGAACACAGGACATTTGCACATGAACCGTTAACAACTGCACGCACGCAGCCATATTTAAAATCGCATTTGAACATGACATTCAGTTGACAGCTGTGGTCGGCCTGATGCTGCGTTGGCGGTACTGCTACGGATGGTGGTGATGCCACTGATGGTGGTGTGGTTAGCATTGTTCCATTTGACGTTTGGTTTATTAATCAGTTTGGCCTAAGGGGAACCAACCGAGACCCGAGCGTAATTTTCCACAAATGAATACATTTTTGATGAAAAGAAAAATAAAATTTCTCACAAAGGCGCTCCGGACGCAACGACTTGAAAATCTGCACACAGCACCAACTGCCGGTAACTTCCTTTTTAATTTAAAACACAAATTTTTTTCCTCGTGGAGAGGGGTTTAAATGCACAACAAACAACAGAAAACAAAAAAGTCAAACAAATGTCAGTCGCGTGTTAATCAAGTGTGAATAAATGGCGCAAAGATTAGAGCAACAAAATGGAAAAAAGGAAGCGGGTGTGATGCCAGGATGAACAAACGAACGAACGAGCAAACACAGGATAACAGGTTGAATGCGGTTAAATGAAAAAAGGCGACTTTGGCAGAAGGATGCTGGGTAAAAACTTTAATGACATTCTAAATGATTTTTAAATGTTTAAACTTGAATGTGAAGACATACTTTCCGCGGATGGGAGGGGAAGCAAAATGCCTCTTTCTATGGATTTCAACATATTTAAAGAGTGTGCATTTTTCATTCAATAAAATGGAATCCAAATTCATGCAAATTAGGCAAAAGTTGCTTATCTAGATTCCGAATTGGTTTATTGTTGTGGAGCCCCATTCAAAAACGCCTCCGAATGTCGCGCTATTTTAATATATTCGTATCTGTGCTTACAATAAAACCAGTGTCCTTTACATTCCAGCCCACACAACAAACACTAAATACCCCAGAAGAAGCCGTAGGATACAGTATCCTGGGCCCCTTCCTACGGCTGCTGGTGTTGATGATACTATTATCTTATATCGCCACTTTTGTTGTTGCTGACAACACTCCCGCAGCCTGGGCACAAGCTGTCAGCAGCTACTCCTTAAGAAGCCTGCCCTCTATGAATTTTACACAAAGTAAACACAAAACAAGAAGAGCAAAAAGAAAAATCGTTTTATTGGCTTTAAAGTCCTCGCGTAGTCGGTCTGTCAAAAGCGCAATCATACAAACGCAAACCGCAAATAAGTTTACCATTATAAGGTCCCCGCCCACCGCCACTGGTGTCCAAAAGCCAGGAGGGTTTCGATTTGACTGTAATTTGCGTAGCTTTGTTGGTAAGTTTGAAATTCTTTTTACTTTTTATTCCTGCACAGTGACCAAGGGACAATAACTTTTTAGCGAAATTTAAGGATAGTTATTCTCGCCTAAATGTGTACGAATGGAAGTATCCTTTTCTGAATCATATCAATATTTTGAGCATCCACCCTCATATAAGAGTGATGTTGACCTCTTTGATTTCGATTTTGTATAATATTTGAAGGGCATTTATAAATGCAAAATCGATATTCTTTCAAGAATAAAATTTTTCCTCCTGAATATGCGAGAGTAATTTTTGCATCGAAATTTTATTGGAGTGTTATTCCCATCCTATTCTCCAAATAAGAATCTCAATGAAACTCCGAGAGACACACCAGAGTGATGGAAAAAAGCAACAACACGTTTCTCTCACACCGCTTCAAAACCGGAAAACACAGAGAAAAGAATGTCTTTTTCGCTGCCAGCGCCCGTTGCGGACTCACCACGATTTTGAGTGGATTCACCACGATTTTGAGTGGATTCACCACGATTTTGAGTGGATTCACCACGATTCTGAGTGGATTCACCACGATTTTGAGTGGATTCACCACGATTTTGAGTGGATTCACCACGATTGTGAGTGGATTCACCACGATTTTGAGTGGATTCACCACGATTCTGAGTGGATTCACCACGATTTTGAGTGGATTCACCACGATTTTGAGTGGATTCATGACAACGTCCGTCTGCTTTATTTCGCTGCTTTGCCGTTTGAAGTTTAAGTTTCCTTTTTCTGTGTTCTCTGTTCAAAACAACCTCAGGGCCTCGAAACTGAATAGTATTCTGATATTCAGCTTCCCTTTCCTACCGTGTTACAATGCCATTTACATAAGAGAGTCAGAGATAGAGAGAGAGAGAGATTATAATTTTAGTAGAGTAATTAGTTATGGTAGGACCAAACTTGGGTAGTGGCGTTAAGCGATACAATATCCTTATATATATAAGTAGTATATATAAGTAGTGGTGTTCGATTCACTACTCGGGTTGCTGACTTCAAATCAGTGACTTACCAAAAAAATAATGAGAATGCTTCTATGCTTTGGCAGCACTGGCAATAATTCTTTTGCCTATGTGGATATCTCCATGTGAAGAAGACTTATTCTATCCACAAACCATCAAAATCGGACTTGGATGCACAGTTATAAGAGCGATTGAATTCAAAATCGTTAAAAATATCGACTTCGATTAGTTTTGTTATTGAAGTCCATACAAATATGTAAGCTAAAATTAAATACTCAGAATTTTAATACATCGTGACCGCGACTTAAAACAGGAGATATGTCTCAGAAGTATGCTGGGAAATATCGTCAAAAGTAGTGTTGGAAGGAATCTCCTATTCCTCTCCTATCTATCTCCGGAGAAAAATGAGCGGAGTTCCGAAAGTTCTTGTTCCCGGTATTAGCTCTCCTGATACTTTCTCTCGGTTTTGACCGGTTTTCCCATACTGTCACAAGTGCTCAATATTTCATCGATTTGTGCCCTGTTTTTCGCATTTGTCCCACTGTGTTCGGTCTTGGTCTGAGTTAATGTATTTTAAAAGGGGTGCAAATTGCGCTATTTGTAGCATTCCTTATTGTCTTCTTTTGGCTTTCTTGGGGGGCTCCACAAATTTTATCTAATCTGATTTGGTATTATTTTTGCTTTAAACTTGCATTTCAGCAGCTCTCCGCAGCGCTTGCTTGTGGCGACTTAACGAAATGTAAACAATGAACCGAATCATTTCTTTTATCGCTGCAACAATTGCGAAAGAAGGGAAACCTTCATTTTAAAGACGTTGTGGGACTGAAATCTGAGCAATACTGTTCTTTAAAAGAACGAGCAATAACAACATCAATCATTTGCCATCAATAAAAATTCGTTACACTTGACCATTAAATAATTCGTTGGAGGGTTATCAAAAAATTGTTAATGGTCTCCTGCACTGACCTTGTAACTTTTGAGTCCAGCCACTTGCCATTCACCACCACTGGTTTGTATGATGAGCACCAATTGCGGCCGCAAGGATCAACAACAGTCGTTTAAAAGGAAAAACAAAATAAATAGCGGCCCAAGCATGCGAATGTGGGTCTGAGCTCATAACCTGCAAGTGCAGGACGATATGCGTGGGTGAGTGTGTTCACATGTGAACAGTTATTGGCAAACATTGTTATTTATGGCATTATGAATGGCAACGCGCTTGAAATTTTCAATAAAAAGGAAGCACTTTTAAATTAAATTGTGTTTCCGCAAAAAACAATGATTTATGAAATTTTTTGAATTAACAAAAAAGGACATTATAAACCGCACACATGAGCGCCGGTTACACTAACATAAAAGCCAAGCGGAAATGTTTTATGTCGTGGAATAGTTAAAGCGGTCTGTCGACGCGCCACGCGGAACCACTAACAAAGTGGTCATGGTCAAAGAGAACACTTTGAGAGGGTTTCGTAAACTTATATCGACCCTGCCGTTGGAGGACACGGACTGTGAGATAAGCACCAAGTAGATATGGCAACAAATTTCAACTGCATGGAAGTAGAAGGGGGAATAAACGCCTCCTTCAGTGTAAGTTTAAAGATTGTAGCCACCTATGTATCGAGTTTATCAATAAGGGTCCTTGAGATGAGCTCTGTATCTATCCTCCTTCAGCTTAACTGCTCTAGCATTGATTCTACTTCGACAGCCTGTTTGCAACTTGGAGCATTATGCAACCTGGAACACTGACATGCTCCCAAATTCTACGTAAATATTTTGTGTTTAAACATTAAAGCCGATTTATGCCGCTACTACTTCTTTGAGGCCACAGGTCCTTTGCGATAGTTACCCTTATTTTTGCTATCACTAAAATTTATGTTTTACAATTGTTCTTGCGGTTTTTGTTTTTGTGCTTGCAAGCACAATTCTCAACAACTGCGGAGCGGCGCGTTCCCGAAACCAGCACCACAGCCGAAGTGTCGAAATTTGTTACACTTATCGGGAGCACAAATCAACGCCATTTGTTGTTGGCTTAGCAACTTTCCTTTCAATCCTTACATTTTGCTTAATTTCAACCACTCCATGCGCCAAACTTATCTTCGCATTTGAATTTAACCAGTTCAAAAGGGTTTTCCTTTTTGATAGTATGTGCTGCGTCTCCGAGATTTTGCTCTTCTCGCCTCATATTTACGAGCATGCACTGATTTTATCGGATTTCTATAAGAAAAAGGATTATTTAAAGTAATTGCTACGCATTGTTATGGCTGAAGTGTAAACATTGCACAAGTCGCACGGACGTACGTACATCTTGTTTGGATGCTTGGCCGAGTATCCTTTAAGGATATTACTTTTCGCATGTAGCATTTGTCTTGGCACAATCTGATTTTCAATAAAATGTGCTCGCATTTGTGATGAGCGAACGCAACGAAGGGTCTAATAAGGATATGTAATACTTTCACGAACATTTCACCACACTCCGCTGAAGGAAGTGCAGAAGAAATGGACTTAAATTTAAATCTTTGAAAACTGTTGTAATTCTTTAAGCAATATGAAGCCAAAGAGATAAGAATGAAGCATAAGTTATCTGTACACTATCCTGAACATAAAATGCGAGTCTGTTCCTCTGCTTGTTGGCTTATAACTTTATATCAATTGAGCGTACTTTTAATTGTCCTTTTTTATAATATTTAGTAATCTTTCCTTCCACTCCGTTTATCAAACTTTTGGCGCCACCCAAAGATATAGTAACCCATTTCCACCCAAAGGAAAAGTAACTCATTTCCACCCAAAGGAAAAGTAACTCATTTCCACCCAAAGATATAGTAACCCATTTCCACCCAAAGGAAAAGTAACTCATTACCACCCAAAGGAAAAGTAGCTCATCTCAACCCAAAGGAAAAGTAACTCATTACCACCCAAAGGAAAAGTAACTCATTACCACCCAAAGGAAATGTAACTCATTTCCACTTAGAGGAAAAGTAACTCATTTCCACCTAAAGGAAAAGTAACTCATCTCAACCCAAAGGAAAAGTAACTCATTTCCACTCAGAGGAAAAGTAACTCATTTCCACCCAAAGGAAAAGTAACTCATTACCACCCAAAGGAAAAGTAACTCATTTCTACCCAAAGGATAAATAAATCATTCACAAAAAAATTATATTTTATCATTTTTTAAGATCCAAAAATTCCGAAAGGACCAAAATTTTGAGTTTATTTTATGTCATTTACCAATTAGAAACAATTTCGGGGTATAAGTAAACCACAGAATGCTGGTCCAATTTTCGGCCACCTTATCCTGCAACTGCGACAGTATATCGTCACTACCCTGATTAATATGGGCTTCCAAAACATCAATCCTGATTAGTTTGTCTGCAAAGATCAGCGACTTAAAATATCCCCATAAGAAATCGTAATCCAGTGGGGTTAAATCGGACTATTTTGAGGCTGAATTGATTTCGTTAGAAGATGGTATCGCCCAAAAGTGTCGCCAATAATTTCATAATTTAGAGCGAGGTATGACGTGTTGCAGCATCCTTTTATAACCACATCTCTTCCAGTTGGATGTCGCGCTAATTTGGAAGCAAAACATCAGTGATTATCAATCGACAACGGGCTCAGTATCACTCTAATCTGCCTTATTTTAAAGTGATGAAGAAGGGCTCTTGAAAAATTTCCTTCACTCCACTTGCTTGTTAACACGGCGATGAAGCCACAAATGGACTTCATCGTTGATCAAAAAATGGTCTATAAATATTTATAACGGAACACGGATTTTGGAAATTAATTTTCACCATTTTAAGGTAATCGCGGTGTAATTCTGAGGCTTCCAGAGAATACTGAACACAACTGAAATTGAACACGAAAAAGGACTCACATATGACTATAATAGCATATCAAAAGAGTAGAATGAAGAATAAAACAGGATAGTATATAAATAACATTGTATTTAATAGCGAAAGCATTGCTCATTGTGATGACTTCCAGAGAATACGAAACTCAAAGGAAATCCTGAACACGAAAAAGGACTCACATATGACTATAATACCATATCAAAAGAGAATGAAGGATAAAACAATGTAATATTTAATAAGATTGTTCTGAAAGGAGAAGTTATTCACTTAAAAGATATGTAGTTTATTTTGACATTCTTCCTTTTTATATTGACCGACAGTAGTCCTCAACAAGAGTTCACAAATTCCTCATTAACATTAGTCTACATATTCATATCATCATGTGAAACTCCTCGATAAAATCGTTGGGATTGCTTAGTTGTAGTTAATAGTTGGAATGACTTTAATACCATATCAAAAGAGTATAATGAAGGATAAAACAGGATAGTATATAAATAAATAAGGATAAAACAGAATAGTATTTAAATAACATTGTCCTTAATAGCGAAGTCATTGCTCATTTAAAATAGAAGACATTTATTTTGACATTCTTCCATTTTATATTGGCCGACAGTAGTCCTCAACAAGGGTCCACAAATTCTTCATTAAAATTGGTCTATATAATCATATCATCTTGAGAAAACTCCTCGATAAAATCGTTAGGGTTGCTTAGTTGTAGTTAATAGTTGGAGGTTTAAGGACACATTTCACGCATTAAGTGACTTTTAAATATGCATTTAATCCATTGTGATATGAATATGGTGGCGAAAATATCCCCACTTCCAGAGCCTTACATTTTAAATCGGCCTAGTCTTATAATCAGAACAAAACGATTACTTACCTGAATTGTTCAACTGTCGCTCCCCGTGACCTAGTGGAAACAATGCTATTCTCTCAATCGTGGAGTCACGGGTTCGAATCCTGAGCAGGACATAGTCTCAAAATGTACCTTTCTAAATATTTTTCTCTACGACTCGCGGACCTTAGAAGATAGGTTGGGCGGCTACCAAAAAGCACTTCGGCCTGGAGTGGCCCTTTGTGACACCGCTTGATATACAAAAACCATTTTCTCTGAAAAATCCAGCCATTTGGAGCTTTTGTTAAAGACTTGGATGGAGTGGAAGGCCTTAGTTGCTAATTTTCACTTCCCCAAACCTATGCAAACATAATTAATGATAGTGTAAGTTATAATAATAATAATAATAATAATAATAATAATAATAGTGTTTTATTCTAATAAAATATTTATTCCAGCTGAAGATAGAAGCAAACTTTATATTCCGAAATCATGCTGTATATATATTTTTGAATTTCCAATCCCTAAAACTATATACAGTAATAAAAGAGCACACTGGCACCTTGATCGCAAATCGCTGTACGAGTATATAAGCTCCTATATACCAGCACGTAAGTGGAAGGACACATGCCGCACAGTCAGAAATTCGCACACATACCAATAGAGCACATACGCACTAATACAAATCAAATGTATTTTAGCCTCACCAAGCGCATGACCCATTCCTGAACCTGCGAATCTCAGCCCTACTCGAAAACCGACCGTGGCTGCGTACACGAACCCGCACCGAGTGTCATGAGTGTCGAGTGTAGCAGGCATCAACGCCGTAAACCGCTCGTGTTGAGTGTGGCAAGTGCAGATACGCCATAGGAGAATGGAAAAGTCTAAGGTGGAGCAGAAGCCATGACTGCAGCCATGACAGCGATTTATGTACACGCACACATACGGGCGCAGACGAACGCTCAGAAGTCGTAGGAGGTGCTTCAGTGTGGGTATGGGCAAACGGAAATGGAAGTGGAAGGAACGGACGGCAAGAGGAGCAACACAAAAGTACTACATGCAGAAAATGAATGCCCACTTTTTTCACTCTGTAAATATTTCTTTTTCCCAAAAAAACTTAGTAATGGGGCGAAATTTACCTTTAACTACTGTCACGCCTACAAATTCCCAGGAGTAAAATCAAAATGAGAAATGTCAACAACTTGACATGCCTTTAGCATTTACACAACTTCTTTTTATTATTTTTTGTTCTTCCTGAATGCGAAAGCGGCGTGTTAAAAAATGCCAAAGCACTTCCAAGCCACATAAACAATGCACGCAAATGCCGCAACGTACCATATTTTGGTGGTGCATGGAAGATACTCCAATTATTCAGTGATAAAAAGCGAACGAAAACCCGCAGACACTTAAGAAGAGCACACTGTGATTGACACGTACCAACCACCCCCTCCCACCCTGGCAATATTTACAAATTTTGTAATTTACTTCAGACAGCACAAATCCAGCACTGCTGTCTGTTTGTGCAGACTCTGGCAGGTCACCCTAAGATGCGATGAGACCGAGTTAAACGACCATTCAAATGGATCACATCTAAATTATTACCCAACATTGTGGTAATTTTACTGGAGACACTCTTATATCCTTTATATCCTTTAGCCAAATTATATATTATGCAAAGGTATCTAAAGTAAGTCCTCAGCGAAGGTGTTATCAACTTTCTGGGGGTAAAAGCAGCAAACGACATTGTTAATTAAAGGAATCAATGCCTTGTTAGATTTTATTAAGTTGGCCCAAAACTTACACTATCCCATTCAGGAGCCAATAGTTTTTTATTACTTCTTATTGATAGCTTATCCACAACTTCGGCTGAGTGAGTTCCTATGATAACGCGCACTTATATCGAAGTATGAAATACTCGCAATATCCCCAAGGACACAAAATCCCCAGAAGCACTTTTTAACGCCTAAAGACATGTTATTTTTTATGACACTTATGCTTCTGATATGTGATATGAGCTGCACGAGCGCAAAAGCAGCAAGTGGTGGTGGTTGTGCTGTTGATGATGATGGTGGTGCCATAAATATTGACCGCTGACAACACACACCCTCAGTTGGACATGTGTTGGTGCTATTTTTTTAACGTTTCCTGGTTTGTTTTTATACCGACGCGGATACCACGCCAAAGTGTTTGTGTATGTTAGCTTAGTGGCTTTTTAGCCAGTGTATTTTATTTATTTATCACACATAAATCAATATGATTAAGATTCTCAGAATGTGCCCAAGTACTGGAAATCAAATTAAATGAATTGATGTAAATGATAGTGACATATTTGAGTAGTTATGCAGAGGCCATTCGGAAGGACATTTGCTGTGAGGTTTGATTTATGCTCAGTTAATATACGTTGTGTATATCCTTGGAGAATAAGGATAAGTGTCAAGTTGTTGACAAAGTGTTTGACTGAAGGTTTTAAATTGGTACTTCCATTAAGACGCGTACAAAACACTTTTATATATGGAAAATATTTTAATTTACAAACATAATATTAATCTTAAATCAAATGTAAGCCAAAACCAATAAGCCAAATTATAATACCAATTTAGGTTTTTTACTGCTCTCTTCTCCAATAAATTCTGCGTATTTCTTCTCAAAAAATTTGAAAACTGATTCGAATGCAGAATAGGATGACCATTCATGTTTGGGATGCCCTGTAAGAGTAAATTCAAACATAAAATGAATACAAGGCAATATGAAGCGACTTACCTGCCGACACGCTGGGCACTTCACCCTTGGGCGTTTTAATTTCCGTATCCAAAGGTTCATCGCTTGATACCCAATTACACATTCTATCTCTTATAATATTTTTAATCGCACTTGGTGTACCAAAATGCGCCGAATCTGTTAAGGCAATCGCAAACACCTTTTCTTTAAAGAATTCTGGATGCTTTTTAGCCTATGGAACCGCCAAAAATTAAATTATGACTAAATTGAATATACTTGAATTGAGCTCACCAAATCCAGAGTCACGGCACCTCCATAACTGTGCGCCACTATGGCCACACTTTCCGGATGGCAGCCCATTACGTATTTTTCCCAGACATAGAGTGCATGTGCACTCGCAGAGCTTAGTCCTGGTATTGGTGTTCGTGTGCCATCAATATTGCGATAATTATCATTGGTGTTAGTCACTAATATATCGTATCCAAGAGCCTGTGCTTTTTTAATGTATGGAATTTGAGTACCATGATCAATGGAGTTATTTATAATTAAACTGAAAAAAAATCATGTGAGTGGAAATTACTCTTTGGAAGTATCTATTGTACAAACTATCTAGTTAGAAATTCTGGGTGATCATATAAATTGAGAATAGCGCATCTTTACCTTCTGGCCCATTGACCTGCCCTCACAAAACCACTGCCATGTATGATCACAATCAGCTTTTTAGGCTTCACCAGTTTTTCTGGTTGAGTAAAGAAAAATGTGGCTTGTTCTTTTGGCAAATGTTCCGGAACGTAGGTGCGACTTAAGCCATTCTGTTCCAGTAAATCGTAGACAATCTCGGGAATTTGCTAAAACAATAATACATAAACTTAGTGTCTGCTTTATACAAAGAATTCATAACGCCTTGCCTAATCTCCTGTCTTTCCTGAGCGATTGCACGGTAATTTGTATTTAAATTCAACACATACTTATAACACATGTTTGGGTATATTCTAAATTGACTATTTAGGCAAGTCGTTATGCAATCTACTTACATCTGCCAATTGCTCGTAATGAGCTTGATTCTTGGCCTGATCTTTAGAAATTTCAAATTCAAAGGGCTCCGAGCCGGCTTCGCCAGTAGTTTTATCTACTTTCCGCAACTGACCTACTACAAATGGAACAAATAGGAAAATTAATTTAACGACATCCATTTGTAACTAATTCTGGTTATACCTGCATTAAAAACGTAACCAAATTCCCGCAATTTTTCCAAAGCTCGTCCACTTTTTGAGGACATTTTGGCAAACAAGTTTCCAAAATTAAGGAATGCGCCTAAATTTGACAGGCAGCTCCTTCAAAAAATTAAATTACCATTTTTGACATAACAAAACTGCATTAACGGCGCTCCAGTGATAACGCAGTGTTTGTTTAGATAGTGCAGGAGAAATGTAGGAAATATATACGAATATGGTGAGCAAAGCAGTGCATTGGTTCAAACAAAACCTGACGATAATACAGTGCTCCCATAACTGCTTATGTGACCCGCCTGCGTAATACGAATTCAAATACTCCAAAACAATTTTAGTGTGTGCAATAAAACCAAATAATAAATCAAAGCATTATTTATTTTATACCTATTTATGGCGTAATTTTAATTGTAATTTAAATCACTGAAAATCTTACACAAACAATTATGGAAATATTACAAATTTATGAGTATAAACTTATTTGGAAGAAGCGAACGTATCCTTATACACACGCTCTGATGCTTATCCTATTGTTAATCACAGTTTAATTAATGGGTATTACATTTCTCATGCTATGGCGTAATTATTGGCTTCCACCGGAACTGGACGAAGATGCCGAGGCACTAGCATTGCCACTACTGGCAGCGAATACTTTCTGAATATTGGTGAGAAATCCCCAAATCATGCCACCAATAGTACCCAAAACTTCCAACAATTTTAAATTAGTGCCCTCGTTGACCATTTCTCGTTCCTCCTCTGTCTCAATAACCGGGGAGTCTGTCTGTGGCGTGTGCTCACTTGGATCAACCAAGTGGTGTTGATTATTCTTTGGGTGCACTGTGTGATTGAAAGCACCATCGCGGACAGTATTTAAGAGATCCTTAACAGGTTGCAGCACAGGAATACTTTGCTTAGCTCGATTCCATAAACCCGTACTTACACTGCCATTGGCTACAGCCGTGGTCATCGGTGACTCATGTTGGTCATTGTGGCCGAATATGTCATTGCTATTCTCCAATTTATTCTGTTTGATATTTGGCGAATCGTCGGTTTCGTTGGCAATCAACTTTGTCGAGTTATTTTTGGTGGGCATGACACTAAGGTTGAAATTAGCGTCCAATTGCTGCACTAATCGAGCAAATGAGTGAGGTTGGACACCGGAATGTGGCATTTGCTCGGCATTGTGTAAAGTTTTCACATCAAATTCGGAGAGTTGCTGCTCAGTTCTGACCTTGTTTTTCTTCTGTTTGACGAAACTAACAATGTGTGAAGTGGGAGCTGCTGTGGTCGCCGCTGAGGCGCCCATTTCACAAAGCGAGAACTGCAAATAAGAAACACACGAAATTGTAATGGAATAATACACCATTCAAAATGCAGGGCATGCAAGGCAATTAAAATTGCTAAACAGGGCTGAGTAAAATATAAAATGGAAATTATTCTCGGAGAATTGTTAGTTGAGGTAATGATGGAATCCCAGCTCAAGATTTGCTTAAGTTTTCGATGTATTTGAACTCACATTTATCACAGCAAACGCGAATAACGTCGCCCACATTTTTGCTCCCAGTTTAGAGAATATATCAAGCTAATTAGTAACTCTCTGCTGTCTCTCTCACTCTCACTCTCCTTTTCACTTTCAGCAACCTTCGCACTAATTTAAACCGCTACGTTTGCGTGTAGAAGTCCAACTGGCAGGCCGGTGAATGTGGGCTTAGACAGCCGAATAGGCCACTCAACTACCAAAATGTGCAGTGCGTTTAAGCGTAATTAATATGCAGAATGCGTCTACGCATCAATTTGCATGCAACACAATCGATTTTATTTATTGAGGCTGATTCTTCATACCCTACAAGCAGCCAGTTCGTTGAATAAGTTGCTCTCGACGCAAAATATACGCAACATTTTCCAAGTATGTAAAAATTCTTGGTCCTTATATGATTCCCAACTTCTCCTTCCTATTGTTTGCATCATTATGGGACAAAAGAATGTTGTGGCTTCCAAACGAATCAAACAAGTACGAAACTCGCGTACCAAATCCTACACGTTCGGAGACAGGTGTTTTGCGTACTGAGAAAGTTCGGACTAAATTGTTGAAACTAGCTCCCAGCTTTGTACACTGAAGCAGGTTTGAATACTATTCAACACAATGAAAGAAAATCTTGTCTATAGAAAAGCTAAATCATCAGGTAAAGATCTGGACCATGCGATGATCCTCTATTTATCTGACAAGGGAATATAAGCAAGGCCAGCTCGAAACGGTATGAACTGCTACTCGTACTACTCATAAACCACCGAACTGACTGCCACCAAAGTGTTCATTTCACAATTGAGGCATGTAACCACAGGAGTGACTGTGGGAGCCATATAGATTGACATTGAATACGAATGCAATGCCTTCATTAATGAGAAGTGGAAGAATCAAGGGGCGTGTGAAATCACTTATAGGGATTGAATTTATCATAGCATGAGAAATGGCAGAATCAAGGGGCATGTTAAATGTTTTATAGGGATTGAATTTATCATATTGATGAAGCCCTACAAAGTTTAGGGAAAGTAACCAAGTAACCAAGTAACTCTAGACAGTGACAACGATAGTGAAACATGAGTTCATACGGAGCCGTGTAAGAGCTTTAGAATCAAGACGAGATATCCTCTGTTGGTATCAATATTTCCACGCCCCAAAATGCGTGTTTGTGATCCAGCGATTTCAATGCTGCGTAATTTTCCCCTCAAGTCAATGTGTAGCTTCTTGAAAGGGACTTATACTAAATCTTCGTTTGATATATTTGAAACAAAGATAATCTTATTTTCTTCATAAACTATGGCGATCGGGACTGGTCAACTACTAACAACATATCTCATTGCCGTCGAAAGTGAATTGTCCGAGCCCCACATTAGGTCATTAACATCCTGAAGTGAGTAGCTATTGGAGCCTCTTCCCATTTCAGATCTCGCACCGATTGCACAATGTCTACGGATTCTACAGCCAGTAAGGATTGGGAAAATAATCCTTTACAGGAGGTATTCAATACACAATTAGTCCTTAGTCATGTTGTCTCGTCCTATAACTGAGTACACCAATGAAGGAGCAATGAGCAGGTAGGATGATTGTATGCGAATCTGTTCGTAAGTACTTGCTGGAAAACAACTCGGCACTACCTTGCATCTTTTTTGGATTTATACTTTTAAATTTTTCAAAAAAATATTCCTTAGAGAGCTAAGAAATTTGTAAATGTTCATTCAGTTTAACAATTTTAGTTCATTCGATTCTAAATGAAAATTTTTTAAATTAGAAAATATTTTTTGTCTTCTCTTCCGGATTTTAAACAAAATTTTTTGTGAATTTAAAATTAAAATAAAATGCGAATATTTGGAAAAGTTTTACGAACATTCCGAGTAAGCAGGAAAAAATAAGCTTCTGTGTAGCTATTTTAAATTTTTCACATAATGTTCTTTGATCCTTCAGCTATCCTGTAACAAGACATCGCGTCGATGTTCAACCTTAGTAGGCACAAATAATAATAGTCCTCGTCTAGATATTAATGGTCAGCTTGCGAAAAATTTAGTTTGCGTTCGTTTGTATGCCTCAGAATCGGGTACAGGTAAGTTCAAGGAAGGATATAGGACACATATCCTTAGGGACCGCTTATACACAATTTCTGTTTTCACTATTTTAAGGTGATGAAGAAGCCATTCGGCAGACACTGACTTTCCTAGCTGTGCTGCGTGAACATGATAATCAAGTAGAGTCCTTTTCCAACAGTCTAGAATATTCATATCCAAAGGACTTCGCGAACCTTGATGAATACAAGGATCTAAATGATAAGGACGTTAAGGAAAATGCGGACGCAGAAGCGCTGTACAAAGTCCTTGAGCATGCCATTGCTAAGAAAAATCTAAATCGTATAAAGTCCCGCGATTTTCTATCCAATTGGGATGACTTGAATGATGGTTATCCTGCCGAAGTGCCGGAGGCGCTTCGGAAAAAACTAAAGAAATTAGCTCTCACTTCCGTGAAGTTGGCTTTACGCATGAATTCCGATTCTGCTGCTAATGCTATCAGCTTTGGCAACCCTACGAAATACGAATCCTTTAAGGATTCCGCCTTATCTCTGGCAGATTTTTTTGGTAGGGATCAATCGGAGCATAATCAATTGATTCCATTTAATGCCTACGTGAAGGGTACCATTGAGGTTGATCCTTCGATGCATTCGTCTGATCAGTTAAAAAATGCGGTAACTAATAGCACGGACTCTGTATCAGCTATTATAGGTGCACATTTAGGCAGTACGTCAGCACAGAAAAGTTGTACTGGCGACGTTAGACGCATGTGGTATTCTACCAACTCAAATAACACTTCCGATGATCCCAAAAGTAAGCGAGATCCTCACGTTGTATGTGTGCGGGAGGGCGATAAGGGATGTGTGTCGCCGGGAAATGCAGACCTTCCCAAATACAACCCACCGGGGAAAACACAAGATGAAAAAGATTGCAAGGAACAAACGACTGCACTCACACTTCTGTCGACCCCCTTTAACAACACGACATTATTTGATCGTTGTGGCTCGATAGGACTCATGAGTTCCGATAGCTACGCTAAAGCGCTTGCGGAAGCCGCAAAGAGACGAGATACTCTGAAAAGAGCAATAAAAGCGGCCAAGGCAGCTAAAGCGGCAAAAGCGGCTCAAACGGCAGAAAAACGCACTTTAAAAGCTGTCTCGATAAGATCTTCTCCGTGTTTACAGAGTCTTGATATCGCACCGAGCCCTAAAATAAAATTCGATCCTCAACCATTCCAGTCATGCAAAAAGAGTAACAGAGATAAATGTGACAAACCAATAAAAGGTAAAACACCATGCGCAATAGACGCGTTCGAGGAGCAATGCAGGCCCAAAAAAAAGAAGGACCCCTGTAAAAAGGACGGAGGTGTGTGCAATCATGTTTACGTTAAACGCCCCAAGAAAAGGAGAGAAGAGGACTCTGGCCCATGTAAAAAGCCGGATGGACCTCCAGAGGGTTGCAAATTTACATCGATTTTAAACGAACCTTTAAAATTAATAGAGGTGACAGAGATCAAGCCTTCTTTAAAGGACTATATGGATTTGAGTAAGAACGAACAGACTGCAGAAATTTTGCTAGCAAAGAAAGGTAAAAAAGACGACTGTAAAAAAGAGGATCCCTGTAAAAAAAAGAAGCCCAAGCCAAAAAAGAAGCCTTGTATCGAGAAAGGGTCTTGTGAGGATAAAATGAGACAGATGGATCCTTGCAAGAAAAAAAAGAAAAAGGATGATCCTTGTAAACCCAAGAAATGTAGTTCAGGTTCGTCCCCGGCAACGATTAGCGATAATGCTGTTCCCCCTTCTCAGACAACTGAGAATGCAAGGACTGTGCTATCATACACGTCCGCTAAAAGTGTAAGCAATGTGCCATCGTCCAAGACAACTGCAAATGAAGGGACTGTAGGTCCGTCAAAGACAGCTGTAAGTGCACAAATTGTTGAATCGAATAAAAAAGCTGCAGAAGCAGACATTGTGGCATCATCCAAGACAGCTGCTAGTGAACGAATTGTGGCCGCAGATAAAACTCCTGCCACTGAACGTATTTTAGCATCGTCGTCCAAGACACCCGCAACTGAACGTATTGTGTCATCGTCCAAGTCACCCGCGACTGAACGTATTGTGTCGTCGTCCAAGATACCTGGAATTGAACGTCTTGTGTCGTCGTCCAAGACACCCGCAACTGAACGTCTTGTATCATCTTCCAAGATACCTGGAATTGAACGTCTTGTGTCGTCGTCCAAGACACCCGCAACTGAACGTCTTGTGTCATCTTCAAAGATACCTGGAATTGAACGCCTAGCGACTTCGTCCAAGGCACCTGGAGCTGAACGTCTGGCGACATCGTCCAAGGCACCTGCAGCTGAACCTTTAGCGACATCATCCAAGGCACCTGCAACTGAAAGTCTAGCGTCATCATCCAAGGCACCTGCACCTGCGTCGTCGACCAAAGCATCTGCAGCTGAACGGCTAGCGTCATCGTCCAAGGCATCTGCAGCTGAACGTCTGGCGTCATCGCCAAAGGCACCTGCAGCTGAACGTCTAGCGTCGTCAAAAGCGCCGGCAGCTGAACGTGTAGCGTCATCGTCAAAAGCGCCGGCAGCTGAACGTGTAGCGTCATCATCCAAGGCACCTGCAACGCCGAAGACACCTGCAACAGAGCATATTGCAGCATCTAAGCTGACAGGAGCTGGCGTATCAAAGCCAGCTGAGATAACCGCTACCATAATATTACCTAATACAGATAACGCAGCATTGTCGAACTCAGCTTCAAGTCCAGATGATCTACAATTATACAATGCAGCTGAAGTGGCAAGCATTTTAGACGCTCTAAAAGGAAAACCTGTAGAACCTGTAGAAGTGGCAAAAAATGTATCGAGTGCAGATAATGCAACATTGTCGAATACAGCTTCAAGTGCAGATAGCGAAGCATTGTCGAATTCAGCTTCAAATGTAGATGGCGCAGCATTGTCGAACACAGCTTCAAGTCCAGATGATCTACAATTATACAATGCAGCTGAAGTGGCAAGCATTTTAGACGCTCTAAAAGGAAAACCTGTAGAACCTGTAGAAGTGGCAAAAAATGTATCGAGTGCAGATAATGCAACATTGTCGAATACAGCTTCAAGTGCAGATAGCGCAGCATTGTCGAATTCAGCTTCGAGCGCAGATAGCGCAGCATTGTCGAATTCGGATCTAAGTGCAGATGGTGCAGTCTTATACAATGCAGCGGAAATGGCAACCATTTTAGACGCACTAAAAACAGAACCTATAGAACCTGCAGAATTGGCAAAAAAGGGTAAAGAAGATCCATGTAAACCAAAAAAAAAGCCAGATCCTTGCAAGAAGCCTAAAAAGAAGCCAGATCCTTGCAAGCCTAAAAAGAAGCCAGATCCTTGCAAGCCTAAAAAGAAGCCAGACCCTTGCAAGCCTAAAAAGAAGCCAGACCCTTGCAAGCCTAAAAAGAAGCCAGACCCTTGCAAGCCCAAAAAGAAGCCGGATCCTTGCAAACCAAAAAAGAAGCCGGATCCTTGCAAACCAAAAAAGAAGCCGGATCCTTGCAAACCAAAAAAGAAGCCGGATCCTTGCAAACCAAAAAAGAAATGTAGTTCAGATTCAACTAACGCACCTATGGCTGTGAATGCAGGTACCGTGGCAACTTCCCAGATAGCCTCAAAAGCCGGTACCGTAGCATCATCCATAACAGCAACAAACGCAAGCAATGTAACAATACAAAAAATCGAACCTACTCAATTGGCAAAAGGTGACAAGAAAGATCCTTGCAAGCCCAAAAAGAAGCCAGACCCTTGCAAGAAGCCCAAAAAGAAGCCGGATCCCTGCAAGCCCAAAAAGAAGCCGGATCCCTGCAAGCCTAAAAAGAAGCCAGACCCTTGCAAGCCCAAAAAGAAGCCGGATCCCTGCAAGCCTAAAAAGAAGCCGGATCCCTGCAAGCCCAAAAAGAAGCCAGACCCTTGCAAGCCCAAAAAGAAGCCAGACCCTTGCAAGCCTAAAAAGAAGCCAGACCCTTGCAAGCCTAAAAAGAAGCCAGACCCTTGCAAGCCCAAAAAGAAATGCAGTGGCGATTCATCCCAGGCAAGTGTAAGTGCGTCTTCATGCAAAACAACAGCTACTGCGAATGCCGCGGCACCATGCAAGAAACCAGCTGCAAGTACCGCGCCATTATGCAAGAAAGCTGCAAGTGCAGGTAATGTGACTTCAGCTAAATCTGGCAAATCGGGAATCGGGGGAACATGCCAGAAAACAGCTACAAGTACCGCGCCAGTATGCAAGAAATCTGCAAGTGCAGGTAATGTGGCTGCAGGTGCAAAGAAGGCCCCAGCCAAGTGCGTACCACCGAAAGCTAATACTACTGACAAGTGCTCTGCCAAGGTCAAGAGCACTAAACCGAACTGCCCAAATGGTATAGGTGGTAAAGGTGGAAAGAGAGATTATAGCACAAGTGGTGAATACATTTCCGCTCGTTCATCCCTGTTGACGATTCTAAGCAGAATTTTCTTAAATAAACGTGATTGCAATACCTTATCCATGGAACGTCCAAAATATGCTTTCGGCAGATCTTTAGATGCTGCCTCATTGAGGTCTTTCAGTAAATGCAAAAAGGGTAATAGTTGCAAAAAGAATAAAGGTGAAAAGAAAAGAGACGAGGCGGACGTAGGAAAATGCAAGAAGGCTGCTACCAAGTTGCCTCTATCGCGTACACTAAGACCTAGACGTAAGCCAGCTAAGAAACTATGCTACGACCCCCATAGTGAAGAGTGCCCCAAAAAACTGTGCAAACCAGCAAGCGAAACAGCTTGTGGCAAAAAGCCGGAGAAACCAGACTGCCCCAAGAAAGGTAAGAACATGGCATTGTTATATTCAAAGTTCACAAACTGCAATCTCTTAAATAATTTTTACTACAAGGTAGAAAATAAGAATTCATTCAACACAATTCCAAACAAATTAACGCAAACAAACATCTGCAACGTTAGACAACATGCGATCAGACATTTCTGTACTGGTTCCACAATCAATATCAACAATAGATTTTGCGACGACGACGGCGACAGTACTACGGATTCTTCCGATTCAAGTGACGATAATTGCGATGACAAGGAACTACCACTACCACCAATAATGTTGAGGGAGCAGGATAAGGACAGGGATTGCAATGAAGTTATAAAAATAACAAATGTTTGTAAAGTCGACAAGTTGTACGAGACTATTCCAACTTACAGTGACTACGGTAGGTAACCTGGAGGTCCAGAGAACGTTTAATTTGCAAAATACATTTCCAGATGTACTCATACGGACAGACGCGGTAGCCATTTCTGGATCCGACATACACTTCTATGAAACTGGCGGAAAAACATGCTTGAACATGACTTTGGGTCATGACGCGTCTGGCGTCGTCGAAAAGGTGAAACAATTTTCTTCCGACAGCATATTTATTTCCGTTCTCATCCCATTAGGTTGGCAAATGTGTTTTGAATTTCAAGCCAGGTGATCGTATTGTAATGGAATCTGGTCTCTCATGCGGCATATGCGATCTATGCAAACGCGGTGCCTACAATATGTGCTCCCAACTAATATATAATGGATTTCTGGCGAGATACCAAGTGCACCCTGCCGATCTGTGTCACAAATTACCGTGCTCAGTGTCCATGGAGGAAGGTTCAATGACCCAGACTTTAGGTAAACAACAATTCAAACTATTTACCGATCCCCTTAACCCCCAATCTTCGCTGTAGCTTTGGGTTGCCAGGCCTGTTTTCGAGCAAAAATCAATCCAACCAGCAACGTCCTTATCATTGGATCCTGTCCAATAGCAATTTCAGCAGCGCTATGTGCCCAAGCAATTGGCGCAAACAAAATCTGTCTGGCCTGCATCATGCAAAACAGCTTAGAACTAATACGCAAGCAGTTCGGCTTCGACTATATTCGGCTTGACAATTCTATGGCCTTCAGCGAGGTGCTGGAGAGCATATTCTGTGTTTTGCACGACTGGCCAGAAGTGGTCATAAATTGCGCAGCATCTGAGACTACCATGAATGTAGCTGTAATGGCACTACAGCCATGCGGCACCTGCGTGCTAGCGAACTGCGAAACCGAATGCGCAACCTTCAACTCAATGGATTTTCTTATGAAAAATCTGAAAATTGAGGCTAGTTTTCGTTCGGCGAATATGTGAGTGTTTGCGATCCTCTCAGGTCTCTTGGCCAAACGAATAACTTGAAATCCAATTGCAGGTTCCCTACGGCCTTATATCTAATGAAGACAGGACAAGCACCGATAGGCAACTTAATAGCGAAGACTTTCCCTTGGCCACAAGTTGATACGGCTTTTCGAACGGCTCAACACGAATCGAATGTTGGTAACAGGAAAGTAATTGTAAAATGTGCGGAAGAGGAAAACGTAAGAGAAGCTACGAAAAGATGAAAATGCTTTCTAATGAAAAAACAAAAAAAATTGTTTGTGTATATATATTTTTCAACAAAATACAAAGCTTTTTTGCAGTATCAAAATCGTAATCGTTTTAAATGATCCCACCAAACTGAAATCACATTTAAGCAGGTTGGGGAATCTCACTGGGCGGTTGATTGTACCAACCTTTTTAGTTGGCTAATTGTGGGGGTACTCTAAAAAAAAATCCAGTACTGCTTTGGGAATCTTATTTGGCGGATGATTGTACCAACTTTCTAGTTGCTTAATTGGTGGTCTTTAAAATTACAGTACTAGTGGTTGTCTCCGTAGAATCGTTGAATGAGAATATACCCTTCTTCCAGTTTCGGCGCATATAGGTCTTTGCGACAGGATTGAGTTGAGTTAAAAACATTTCAAAATTTCTTTTTATATTTACCAATTATTCTAGGGATAATACCTTAGAATGAAAGTAATAAAATGCTGGTCTCTTGTTCAAATCTTGATTTAAATCATTCTTGGCCTTGTATTAGACTATCACAGCAGAATTTAACCAGTTATTAAACGCTATTTTTATGAAATATAAATTTATTTCACATCTTATATATTGAACCCCAACTTGCTTAATTATCAGGGTTTTGATCATACTTCGTATTTCTATCTATAGTTTAGTAATATATAACCGATCTCTAAAGAGCGATATGCAGAAGATTTTTATAAATACCGTGAAGAAATATTGGCAATTGGATTTGGGGCCATCCAGAGAAATACGAGCAGCCACCGTTTTCCACTGCAGTCAGAAAATGTTAGAAGTAGCATTTGAGAAACGACCACCGTATTCCACTGTATTCAGAAAATGTTCGAATCTTGTGCACAGTCTGCTTTGTTGACGTTTTATCGTTCTTCATTGCGAATATAGATGGCGCTAACTATACGAAGTGAATTTGACAGCAGTGCATTGCACGTGCGTGTTTGTTGCTATGTGCAGCGATGCCAGAAAGTTTTTCATTTCTATAACTTAATCGATGGAAGCTTAAGGCAATATTATTCTTATTATTACTTAAAAAATAATGTCTATTGTTTTACAATGATAGATAAGCACTAGCTGCTTTAGCTCGAAGGCAATAATAGTTTTTAAAAATATCGTACAGTTTTGACAAATCACAATTTTCAATTTTAATTAGTTCTCATCAGCCACACGGATATACACGGATATTTTGATGCCAACATCATGGGTGACATTCACTTCCTCATAGTGTTTTAATTGGATATTTTATTTCAGGTTTTTGCAGTTTATTACAAAAAAATATATAAACATACAAATATTATATATATTATATATACGATCAGGATCACTTCTTTGACAGTTAGTTTTTAAGTATGCGAGCCAACATTCTTTCACAACACTTCTTATATACGCCTATAGATTAATCTATGTATTTTGCAAGCTGACATACAAAATTGTATATCTGATTGCCCAAACACATAATATATTCATATGAAATAACGTAGTCTGATGGCTCAGCAAAGAAATTCGTTTTTGATACTGATGAAAAACTCTTAAGATAAAGTAAGAATAGCCATCATTTTCCATATTGATTTAATATTCATTTTTTGGATTCTTGCCATTTTTATGAAAAATTATTGAAAAATCTTAAAATATCGCCTGTAACTTTTAACCGCGGCGCAATATCCGAATTAAAAAGTCTGGCAACACTCTTTTTGCGTGGTGAAGTGACACATTTGTGGAAGTATTTATTTAATATTTCTATTTAGTGAATTATTTTTGGAATTAAAGTGAAATTAAACCAGTCCCAAGCCGAAACGAGGAGTTGTATTCATAATGGGAAAGCTAAACGTGACTTTGTTGCGTTACCTGTCCAAAGAAGACTTTCGCGTGCTGACTGCCGTGAGTGCCAGAAGACATGAGTGTTCCCTAAAATTCTTTCACTAAAATTGCATTTTTTTCATACGAAATTAAGATTGAAATGGGAATGAAGAATCATGAACTTGTACCCGGTCCATTGGTCGCCTCCATCGCCAACTTGAAATCGGGTGGGGTCCATAAATTACTGCGCGAATTGTGCAAGCACAAATTAGTCACCTACGAGCGCGGCAAAAAATGTTGGTTTGTTATGAGCCTGATTGGGCAGTTCTTAGACCAAGTTTATAATTTATGCATTCTCCTTGCTATGTGCAGATGATGGATATCGCCTCACCAATACCGGCTACGACTACTTGGCTCTGAAGTCGTTAACGATGCGGGATTCGGTTTCTTCGTTTGGCAACCAAATAGGCGTTGGTAAAGAGTCTAATATTTACGTAGTGGCCGATGAGGAGAGAAATCCGATATGTTTGAAACTGCATCGCTTAGGGCGTACCTGCTTTCGTAATATCAAAGAAAAACGTGACTATCACGGACGCCGTCACAAGGTCTCCTGGTTGTATCTGTCTCGCATTTCTGCAACCAGAGAGTATGCTTACATGACTGCTTTGCATGAACGTGGCTTTCCCGTGCCAAAACCTATTGATTTCAATCGCCACTGCGTTTTGATGGAGCTGGTTAATGGGTGGCCTATGTAAGTTACTAATGCTTATTATTGCTTAACTCAACTGATTTCTTTTTAAATCTTCTTAGGACACAAGTACATGAATTGGTTGATGCAGATCAAGTGTACGATGATCTGATGAACCTGATTGTGCGTTTAGGCAATTGCGGAGTTATTCATGGTGATTTCAATGAATTCAATTTGCTGATTACCGATGATGGCAAACCGATTTTAATTGATTTTCCACAAATGATGTCCACCTCGCACGAAAACGCTGAATTGTAAGAAATTGGACTGACTTGGTCGTTCAAACAACATTCTAATTACAAATTGCTATATTTTCCAGCTACTTTGATCGAGATGTGAATTGTGTACGTGAAATGTTCCGGCGTAAGTTTGGCTATATCAGTGAAGATTATCCAAAGTTTACAGATTTGGTGCGTGATGATAATCTAGATAAGGAAGTACATTGTTCAGGATTTGGATTAACCAAGGAAATGGAGAACGATTTGCTGCAGGTACTTATTGACGTTCAAGAAAAATAAACAAAGTTTTTAAAATGCATTGTATTACCAGGAATATGGCATGATTGATGATGACGATGTTGATGAGGATGTGGATGAACATGGCGTTGAAGAAGTGGCACCCAATAAAGACACAGACATAAAGTGCACAGATGCTGAACTTCAGGATTACCGTAAACAGGTCGAAAACGAAGTAGCATTCAGTGAAACGAAGCCCTCTAAGATACGGGACAATTCCATAAAGAGTTACATTGAATCCTGCACCCAGTATTTGAGTAAACTTACTATGAACTCGGAAGTGGCAAAACCTAAGAGCGTACAATTCGCAAAACAAGAGGATACTACTTTACTTGAAACCAGCGTGCCCACTTCAAATGATGTTCACATATCTGAGCAGAAGCCACTGAAAGAATCTATAAAATCTGAGGCCAATGATCCGGATGCCGTTTCAATAAATTCCAACGACTTGGAAACGGACGAGGTAGGAGAGTTAGATCCCAAATCACGAATGTATCGTCTGCAAATGATGAAAAAACTCTTAGACGATGCACAGAGTCAGCGGTCCTACTCGACCACGGCTAGCACAATAGCTCCGTCTGTAATAACAGGCCGGCTCAAACGTACTATGGACGGCAAAGAGAAACGGGAAATGCGTAAACATTGTGTGGCCAAGGGAGAAGCGAGTGCAGTGCACCGCCATCGCAAGGATAATAAGGATATTGTGAAGGAGTATGCTGGTTGGGAGTTTTGATTTAATTTAATGCAATTTAATAGATGTTCGAATCTATGTTTTCAATCTATTGGTGACACAATTAATTAAGTAAACCCAATTCATAATCCTTAATTGGAAATAAATGGTTGTATATAGTCGCCTAACAATAAGTGCCAAAATATTTTATTTTGTGGAACCATTTAATTGAATTGAATTAACAGGTGAGCATCTACGTATCGGTGGTTCTTTCTTAGGCTTAAGTGGGACTCATATTTGGCTGTGACTGACTGTGAGTTCCTTTGAGAGAGAGGAGAATATATGCAAGTTACTTATAATTCTTATCTTTCAGAAGACATCATATAATATGTTGGAGCTTGAGAAACCGGAATAGTTCCAGCATTGCCATTGGAAGTTATCGATATAAATATTCTTTTGGGATTAAGGTTTATACACAGCTTAAATTTGCATAAGACTGAACTTGTCGATAGTTAGTCTGACTACATTTTCACTACCATAAATTTGTTATTTCGGTGAGTTAAGCTTTTGGTTGGTGGTTTTCTGTATAATTAGCGCACTTAGTTTTTACCTTTCCAATTGTGTAAACAGTGCTAAAGGCATGGATGAAGCTTCCTTCTAAACTATAAAGTTATTGTTCACTTCAAACTCTCACTCTCTGCTCCGCGGTTGTACACAGAAGAGTTAAAGAAAAGATTAATCGGAATCTGAGAATCTGTTCTTTTCGTGGTCGTGAACTTTTGTCAGCCAAGAAAACTAAGAACGACCAACTTCAACTTATTCACTTCGTTCATCTTACGGAATATATTGAACAAATTACTTCGGACACTCGAGCGAGCTAAGGAGATTCTATGATTTCTGGAATTTAAAAACTGTTCTGATTTTCGTTGCTCTTATTTGCTGTAATTTGCATAATTGTTTAAAAAAGTTCATTCGGTTACGTCCAGCAATCCTCTTCGATCGAATATGGGCAGCAAAGCTTTCATATTCTCCTGCACAGTTTTGTTGGTGTACAGGAGTCTTCGAAATTTGCGTCCACTTTCGTTTTCAGATATAAGATTATTAATAGTAGCGTCATCAGTTTTGTCATTAATCATCAAAGGCTGGCTAACTAAGGCGGAAGTTACAGCTAAAAGAAGAAACACAAGATCATAACTGCAATTTCGTGAAAAAATCAAATCCCTTTTACCAAAAAAACGCCCTGCTTCCAGCTGCACACACAATTCATGCAGCGTTGGTATGTGTGCCGAAAACTTGAGCTGTTGCAAGGTTTGTGCCAAAATTCGATGGTAATACTGCACTAACACGTCCTGCTGGTGCATACGTAGCTCACCCTCTAAGGATGTGTTGAAGAAGTAATGCAGATCGACAGCCGGCGAAGTCCAGCAACTGAACTGAAAGTCTATTATCATAAGATCGTTGATCGCTTTCTTATTGTTTGGCGCTGCATGGTCGGCATATGTCATCATGACGTTGTTTATCCAAAAGTCCCCATGGTTGAGTGTATGGAAGTGACCTGCGTGCTGGTCGTACACTCGGGTGGAGTACTCGGCTACGTGCGATCGAAGTTTCAGCAGCTTCTGCTTGTAATAATCACCCAGTTCCTTGCAACCGCCAGCAAAATTGCCACATATTCAAACCATGTCCTCGAAAAATGGCGCAAAGCCTTTGGTGTAGCGATTGAAAATACCATGGTCGAATTTATTTATATTGGCGCCCGGCAACCGCTCGTTTAGCACAGCAGCTGTGGCGTGCATTTTGGCCAATTTCTTGAGAGCCAACTTGGCGTGCGCCATATCCATGCCAGCCAAACGATCGGCAACAACGAAATTCGACAACGCCAGATCTTCGAATATGATCGCTGAGTGCTCGTAGTCGACGTGTATGGTGTCTGCAAAGAGTTTGTCCTTGTCGCCGATTTCGTGGAGCAGCTCGGTCAACTGGGGCAGCACCTTCTCGTACATTAACATCTCGGTGTTGTAGGGGTCGTATGGCCCCATGATGCTGGACACAAACGGATCGCTGTCGTAGCCGTTTTTCACAATATACATGCCCTGATGTACCTCCTTGCTGCTGCTCCGAAGAAACTCCACTTTAATGCGAGTCATAATGCTGGCGTAATTCTCTCCCTTCCCAGTGGCCGGTTTTATGTCCAAGTCAGTGACTTTTAGCGATTTATCCTTGGTGTACTTGCGCAACACTGCCTCTAAGTAGTCCACGGTTAACCATTTTGGTGCAGGATGGTAGTCGACTTCGCCCATTCTCAGTTCAGTTGCCTCTGTCACGTGCTGAGCGTTTATCAACTGCTGCACACTCGTCCTAAACCATACCTTTTTATAGAACTCGAGGTCTCTCGTCAAATTTTGCAAGTAATAATCTAACTCCAGTTATTATTTATTATGTTTTCTCTGTGTTAACGAGATAGTGGCGTTGTATTTACCTTTGTCTATTCCAGTTTGCCAAAACGCTATTTAATTATCTGACTGGAACGCTCTTCATTAACGCGCGTCTGTTTTACGAGTATTTCTGAGTCAATTCATTTTTGCTTCAAATGACTTTCATATCGAAATTGTTCTGTAAACACGGGTAAATGTAAACTAATTACCGTTTTATAGGAGCCGTTCTAGTTGGCTTAAACCACTTAAAATTTCCGTGGCAAGTGGTTGAAACAATTGTGCAATATAAACTATTTTACGATCATATTCTAGAACCATGAAATTCCGAACCTAATTTCGCCGATGCAATTAGCAATACCAGAGAAAATAATAAGTGAACCCGCGAAAACAGCTGTGGAACTCCTAATGGAAATTTTCTGCAATCTTTGAGTTGTTTGCTCGGTGTTTCTATGTGTGAACAGCTGAATTCAAAGCCTCAGATGGTACGGCGACTTTTCAAAGTGATTTCAGCGTTGAATGGGCCTCCTATTTTCTAAAATGATTTCTTGAACTTGTCCACTGATCGAAGATTTTTGGGTTGGCTGTTTTATGAAAGGGATATTGTCTGAGGAATCGTAGGGGGGGGGGGGGGGGTTTATATTAAAGGGAAGTGCATATTTCATGTTCCTCTGAATGATGTCCCTAAGGAATGGCAGGGGAGTCTGTTTTGTGAAAGGGATATTGTCTGAGGAATCGTAGGGGAGTCTTTTATATTAAAGGGAAGTGCATATTTCATGTTCCTCTGAATGATGTCCCTAAGGAATGGCAGGGGAGTCTGTTTTGTGAACGGGAACATCATATTTCATGTTCCATACAATGATGTCACTGAGGAATTGTGCCGTTGTTTCCTAACATAAATGAAATATAAAGTCATTGATTTTCTAGTTACTGAATTTCAAGTACCAAACGCTTAAACATTAAAACAAGATTCATTCATTTGATTTCCTTGAACCTAATCACACTGGTTGGCATCTAACAGACCCCGCCTGTCGAATATGGGTAGCAGGTTCTTCAGATATGCCTGCACTTTTTTATTTTGGTATATTTGGGTTTTGAAGTTGAGTGCTCGTTGATCTTCAGCCACCAGAGCCCGAAAATCGGCGTCCGCCGCCTCCTCGTTCAGCATCACGGGTTGTGCAATGAATGCCGAGTGTAGTGCTGTCACAAAATGTTATGGATTTTATAAATCAATCATTCTGGCATGGATGAAAGATGTCCGATACTCACCGAAAAAACGTTTTTGCTCGGCATGTGAACGGAACAGGTGCAGATTGGGCACGGGATGTGAGCGGTAATCAAGTTTCCTCAAAGTCTCGGCAAAAATTCGGTGGTAGTACTGCATTAGCATGTCCTGCTGATGCAAGCGGAGGTCCTCCTGCAGTGAGGTGTTGAAAAAGTGGTGCAAATCTAAGGTGGGCGAACCCCAAAAGGAGTACTGAAAATCGATGATGAGCACGTCCACGGGGGCGCCACTTTTCGTGTCGTATTTGAACATGACATTGTTGGTCCACACATCGCCGTGAGCCAAAACATTGACATGGTCGGCAGTGGGCGCGAAGCAGCGTTTACCAATTTCCATATAGTTGGGGTGCAGAGCCAGCAGCTTGTTGCTATAGTAGGTGTACACCCCCTCCCACTGGCGCAACAATCGACTGCACGCCAGCAAATTGCCCAGGAAGTAGGTGCTGTAATTGTCCGTGTAGCGATTGAAAAATCCGCGGTCATATTTCTCCAGCACGCCTTCGGAGCGCTCATTCAAAACCGCCGATGTGGCATGCATTTTGGCCAATTTACGCAGGATCAGCGTTACATGCTGCACGTCCAATCCCAGCGTCCGATCTGCCATTACGTAGCCTTGTTCGCTAAGATCCTCAAAGATGAGCGCTTGACGCTCATAGTCCACATGCACTGCCCTGGGACATAGCTGCTCATCATCAAGGACTTCTGCTAAAATCTGATGTAACTTTGGCACCACGTGCTCGTAAATGGAGATTTCACGATTGAAGATGTCGTACGGCTTCATGGTACCTGCAACGAATTCATCGCCTTCAAACTCGCTCTTCACTATAAAACTCCTCTGCTGTGGCTCTGCATTGTGCGAGAGCAGGTACTTAGCTCTCACTCTCAGTAGTATGCCCCCGAAGTTCTCCCCCTTGCCCAGAGCCGGGTTTATGTGCAATTCTGCTATTTTCAAGCCACCGTCTTGGCAGTACTTGCGCAAAACCGCTTCCAAGTATTCCTCCGTAAGCCACCGTGGGGTGTCCATATTTATGTAAGTGTGTGTGCGTGTTTAACTGGGCGACTGCCTTTTAAGCCCGCTACGCTCGCTTTTATAGCAAACATGGATGTATGCGTATCTACGTGAATGCCAGCGGCAAAGTCATTTCCATCCACGTCTTGCAATAAAATTTAGTTTATCACGGTTTATTGCCACTTGCCTAAATGTCTGTGCCCGTGCTGCTCAGACGATTGCTCTATTAATCAATGGGATGCTTGCTTGCCTGATTTAAATCTATTTGCTCTCGGGGTAATCTTGTTGGATCTGGGTAAACTTGACGCGGCTCGAGGCGACGCTTTAATTGTGCACATTTGTGCATCTGCACATTTTCTTAATTTAGGCGTTATTCTTATTTACTGGTTGCAACTGCTGACGTAGTTGCTGAATCTTGGCTACATTGATATAAATTTTTAGTAGTTGGGTAGTTCCAGGCTTAAACCGCATATTTTTGTAAAAGTCATAGAAAATGCATATAGAGTTGTCACAGGTGCTTAGAGCAATTAAAGCACATGTGACAACTCTATATGCTACGGTACATTGATATTAATTTTAAGTAGTTTGGTAGTTCCAAGCTTAAACCGCATATTTTTGTAAAAGTCACAGAAAATGCATATAGAGTTGTCACATGTGCTTAGAGCAATTAAAGCACTTGTGACAACTCTATATGCTACGGTACATTGAAGTCAATTTTAAGTAGTTGGGTAGTTCCAAGCTTAAACCGCATATTTTTGTAAAAGTCACAGAAAATGCATATAGAGTTGTCACATGTGCTTAGAGCAATTAAAGCACTTGTGACAACTCTATATGCTACGGTACATTGAAGTCAATTTTAAGTAGTTGGGTATAGTTCCAAGCTTAAACCGCAATTTTTTGTAAAGGTCACAGAAAATGCATATAGAGTTGTCACATGTGCTTAGAGCAATTAAAGCACTTGTGACAACTCTATATGCTACGGTACATTGAAATCAATTTTAAGTAGTTGGGTATAGTTCCAAGCTTAAACCGCAATTTTTTGTAAAGGTCATAGAGAATGCATATAGAGTTGTCACATGTGCTTAGAGCAATTAAAGCACTTGTGACAACTCTATATGCTACGGTACATTGAAATCAATTTTAAGTAGTTGGGTATAGTTCCAAGCTTAAACCGCAATTTTTTGTAAAGGTCATAGAGAATGCATATAGAGTTGCCACATGTGAGAGTGGTAGAGCAATTAAAGCACTTGTGACCACTCTATATGTATTTTCTGCGGCAGTATATTAGATACTTCCCCTACACATGTGACAACTCTATATGTATTTTCTGTGGAGGTATATCCCAGAGTTCCCCTTCTTAGGATACTATAGAAATAATCTCAACTCTTGCATCGGTGATATTCCAACTCACACACGTTCATCACGTGTAAACATCAGTCGGCTTATATACAGAACACTTCGCTATCATCACGTGTGGCCGTGTGCCGTATACCTATTGTACAACTCCTGCTGCAGTCGGAGCCCCGCTCCCAAGACCTCACACAGCGTTACAAATTGCGGAATTTTCGGTCGTTTGAATTTTCGCAAAAAACACGTCCACGAAATTATTTTGTACCGTGTACGAGCTGCAAACGCGCCCGTCAAATTTGCATCTTATAATTTAAAAGCGAGTGCTTCCTTCCCAAAGAATCTTATTTACAAACTAATAAATCACGTTTCTGCGAGCAATAACGCTCCACAATGAGCGCGAACCACCTCGCAGCAGCTTCAATATAAAAATGCTTTTCATGCACTTATATCGCGTCATTAGTGGCGGTAACCTTCCGAAGGTGATACGAAAAGCGCAGCTGTGGAAGATTAAGTAACACCGCGAAAGGAAGCAAAGTTTGGACATGTCGGCGCCACATCTAATCAATCCCACGGCCGGGCCTCTGCTGAAATTGGCCGATATGACACTTGTCGACACTGATTGTAATGCCAACGTTGAGTCCAGTTTGCTTGATGCACCGGCCTGGCTGACGAGGGATTATCTGGAGAGTTGTTTGAGGACCCATCACGGAGATAACAAACTGAGAATTTATGAAATGTTTGCTGAGCCCGCCTTGGGCAAGGGTGAAAATTATGGCGGAGTTTTGACTCGTATTAAGGCTAAGTACGAAACGGGAAGCAGGAGTGCGAAAACAGGACATTACATAGTAAAGACTTCGTTTGAAAGCGATGACTTTGCGCGGGAGACCATGGCTCCTTACGACATCTTTAATCGGGAAATGTCCATATATGAACACGTGCTGCCAAAGCTCAAGGCTTTTTTGCAAGCAATTGGCGATGAAGAGCAAATCTTTGCCGATACCATGGTAGTGGATTATGAGAAATCCACGCTGATATTCGAGGATCTCAGTGTGCGCGGTTTCCGTATGCCGGATCGCACCCAAGGCCTCGATATGCAGCTGACGAAACTGGTGCTACGGAAATTGGCCAAAATGCACGCCACATCTGCGATTCTGAATGAGCGTGAACGGGGCTCCTTGGAGGGCTACGACCGTGGCATGTTCAATCGACATACCGATAATTATGCGCCCTGTTTTGTGGGTCTGCTGGAAGCGTGTGGACGGCTCGTGAACCAATGGGAAGATTACAAGCACTACGGCAAGAAGTTGACTGATTTAATACCGATGTACTTGGAACTGGCTAAACGTGTGTTCGACCCGATAAAAGGACACGTCAATGTGCTGGCACATGGTGACCTTTGGACTAATAATGTCATGGTTAAGTATGATGAAACGAGCGGCGAACCGTTGGATGTGATTATAATCGACTTTCAATATGCGGTTTGGGGTTCGCCGGCGATCGATTTGTACTACTTCTTCAACACGTCGCTCAAGGAGGAGATGCATATGTACAAGCAGGACGAGCTATCCAGTTACTATTACTACATCCTGGCTGACACGCTACGTAAGTTGGCCTACACAGCTAACATACCCAGTTTACACAACTTCCAATTGCACTTGGAGGAGAAGGAGTTCTACGGTGAGTGCAACAAAGTATGAGGAATATAAGAAAGGATTACGTTCGAATTCATCTTTCAGCTTTCAACGCCACCTGCATTGTGCAGCCCGTTCAACGTAACGAGGAAACGGAAGATGCCGACTTTCATGCGCTGATGAAGCAAGATGAGCGGGGGCTCCGGTTCAAAAACACCTGCTATCGCAATCCTTACTGCCAGAGAATGATCAGACAACTGCTGCCGGTGTACGAGCGGAGAGGGCTACTGGACTTGGATCAGTAGTGGTGGTTTTGGCTCAAATTATTTGACAAAGTAGGAGTAGGGCGTAGTTTATTGTATAGTAAAAGCAAAGCTTTATAAATTCTATGGAATCATAAAATGCAGTTTAGTAAGTGTGGCCTAGGCAGGTCATGGCGTGAAGTCTGGGTTCTCATTTATGACAGTTTCTATAATGTCAGAATAATCTTTTGGAATTATGAAGGACTTAATTTAATTATCGGAGCATTTTTTGTATATCACTTTGGAGTGTACTTGACAAGATGGAGCCGCAGTAGGTATACATATGCATATAATTATATATACGAATATAGTTGTGTGTATATAATTTGTGTATAAGATATATATTGATCTAATTAAATTTCCTGACTCAATTCTCTGTCTTAGTTGCTGTCGTCCCTTGTGGGACATGGAGCCTGACTCAATTAGCCTCGTCCAAAGCTATCCCTACATTATAATGTGACCGTGAACAGGTATGGAGCGGCAATTGAAGACGAATGTTTCAACATCAATTAGCTATATAGGGCTGGTAGGACTACTAACACCCCCACCTTCGATGCGGTTTTATTCTTGAAGGGAGTATATCTCAAGAACCCAATGAACGGTTTCGCCGAAATTTTATTTGAATTTGAGCACTCGAGCAGTGTTGTATAAAATACATCCCACTTTCTATAAGCATATATCCCTGAAATGTGAGCTAGGAACACGCCCACACTTCTGTTTCCTTGTAGATGCCATTCGTAGTGTTGGTCTGGATACCAAATTGGTCTCTAAATTTGAATTTTTATATCTTAGAATAGATAGAATAGAATACTAACGAAAATTCATAGGCGCGTGTGCTTGTAGCAGTCAGTACGACCGACCATAAATATTCTTGGCTTGCTAAGTGTCAACATTTAAATGGCAGAGTGGTCTTCACATGACTGAAGCTTTCAGAATGCGAAATTGTAGTATTTTTTCGTGACGCAAAAAGTTTTATTTGCCTTTTTCTTAACACAATTAAAAGCAAATAATTTATAAAATAATCGTACGAGTGACTGCAGGAATTGTTTGAGTTCTTGAGATAGGAAATTTGGTATTAAGATAAGATAATCCCCACTTGGTCTGTAGTAGCCTCACAATTCAGAGACTGATAAGTTCAGGACGTCGTAAATTATGCCCGGATTGCTACTTTAAACTGCCCTAAAAATAGCACCAGAGCCAAAACAAAGAGCTATAAAATAAATTCCAGTCATGGTGGGTTCACTCAATCGCGTGGCCACATGGCTGAAAGTGGCTCGGTTCTTCCCGCTTCAAGAGTTATTGGAAACAGTCTAAAAATGTTTTATTTCACAATTAAAAGTCGTGTGTTGAATACTTGAGACAAAACATCGCTCAGATTTAATACTTTAAGCTTTGGGAACACAGTTGACCCTTCAGGTTTATTGGATGCGGACCTACGTTCTATTAAATGGAATTGTCTCAAATGTCCAAAAAGCCACACAATTCGAACTCTTTCAGAGTACGCTGCAGAAAGGCTCGATATTTTGGGTTCTCCACGTTCTGGCGCCTTAATTTGTCACCTTCTTCGGTGCGTGTGAATAAGTTCTCCACATCTTCGACGGCTTCCGCTTCCATAAATATAAGTGGAGTGAGGCAGGTGGCTGCTATGACACCTGATAATGATACATCTCGTTATTTGTGGCCAGGGAGCAGGAGCAATTCAAATATTTCCACTTACCTTGCAAACTGCTTCTGATGAGTTCGATGTTAATCTCCTTCAGCGTGGGAATGGCGCCTTCGTAGTTCAGTTTCTCTAAAGTCAGCTTCAATGTGCGGTGGTACTCGCGGACAATGAACTTGAAATGTACTTTGCGCACATTTTCGTTCAGTGAACCGAACAGAAAGTAGTTGAGATCCACTGCCGGGGATCCATAGTAAGCCAGTTGGTAATCGAGCTGTGAATGACAAATCAGAGAATTAATTTTTCAATAGTTCGTTCTCGCAAACGTCCTGGTCCTAAGAACATACCATGACCACGTCATCTGGCTCCCCTAGTTCGTTGTTGATGTGGAACAACAAATTGTTGATCCACAAATCGGCCAAGTTGAAGACCCGGAAGCCGTTCTCGTGCGATTCGTACATTTCAACCGAACGCTGGAGCACATTCTCCGCCAATTTGTACATCTTTTCCGTGATCTCCTCGTAGCCTTTCCAGTGGGTGAGCTCTTCGGCCACACAACGCACGTTCACGGGGAAGAAGACCAAGAAATCTTTGCGTTCAGGATTACGTGATATCGGCGCCTCCTTGAAGGTTTCCATGATTTTTGGATTTTCAGCTGCAATCACAGCGGAACAGGCGTGCAGTTTGGCCAACTTTTGCACCGTTGGTAGAACGTAGTCCAAGTTGAGCAAACGTCCTTTCTCGAAGTTTTGAAAATCGGTCACCTGCATGTCCTCCAGAATGAGGAAGGGCTCTGGCGACTCCGTGGTGTAATAGCAGGCAGGTGCTATTTTCGTGTTGTCTCCAATCGATGCGAGTAATTCCTCCACCCGTGGCAGTATTTCCTTGTAGGCTACGATTTCGCGTTTGAATAGATTGCCCTTATGTGCAATGGCGCCTTTGATGCCTTTAGGGTGGTCCTGGAGAATGGAGGAAATTAATTGTCGTAGGACACCTTTTCCCTATCCAGCTTACAACGTTCGTGCTTACCTTGACAATGACTGAGAATTTTCCAGCCACATCCTTGCGCACCAGGTTGAAGGTGGCGCGATGCATTTCGCTGGCATAACCGTTCCCTTTACCGCCATTGGTGGCACTCCTTACTACAATGTCGCTGACTTGCAGAGTATCATCCTTGAAGTACTCTTTCAGCACATCTTGCAGGAAATCGACCGTAACCCAATCGGGCGCTTGATAGTTTGCAGGTCCAGTGCCCATATTCGGAAGAAATGCGGTCCTTCAAGAAAGTGGAATCAGTTTTCCCACTCGCAACTAAAGCAGCAAAATTTTAATACAAAAACTCAGCAAGTCACCTGATTCAAATTAACCACTGAACGCGAAAGCTACGGTCGTCTATTATGAAGCGCTCTCAACGTTGCTCTCGGGGGCATGTTGTGTGTTTGTTGTTGTTGGGAAGAGAGTTAACTTTGTTGTTGTGTTATCATGGCACCATCACGGAACGCGGGTGTATTTACCCGCTCCGACAGAATGTTGCCAGGTTGTGTCAGTCACAGGCGGTGGTCACTGATAAGAAAAAGCTCGTATGCCGTAAATGTGTCAAATCAGCTGATAATCGAAAGCTTCTGATTCACAGTGGGCCGCAGCCGCGATCTCGTCATCAAAATTCGAATTCGTTCGGTCGGGTTAGAAAATCGGTTTAAGCCTTGGAGTTTTCAGCATCGCTGAAACATTTGATGGCAAAAGATTTATATTTTATTTTGAAACAAAATTAGTGTTTTAACTAAATTAATCATAATTATAAATATAGCAACAATAGCAACAATAGCTTTCAGCTGCTTATGGGCAAAGGGAGTGAGTCAACGAGGGAGGATGGAATTAGGCAATATAATTTGGATGTTTTTAAAAACATTTTCAGGATTTCTTCAATATCTGTTGGGGAGGGGGTAGAGAGAAGGGACAGGGGTTAGAGATAAGGGACAGGGGTTAGAGAGAAGGGACAGGGGTTAGAGATAAGGGACAGGGGTTAGAGATAAGGGACAGGGGTTAGAGATAAGGGACAGGGGTTAGAGATAAAGGACAGGGGTTAGAGATAAAGGACAGGGGTTAGAGAGAAGGAACAGGAGTTAGAGAGAAGGGACAGTGGTTAGAGAGAAGGGATAGAGGATCATCATGGTGAAAGGCATAATATCTTAAGCGGTTCAGTTCTGGACATTCACGTAGGTAATGTATTAGGATACTATTAGGAGTTAGCATAATGCCCTTGCATAAGGAGGTGGGTTCAATACTCATCAGGTGTCCGTGAGAAATTTTTGAATGACCTCATCAGAGGCTTAGTATTTTGATGTTATCCAGTCTACTGATTGTGTCTGTGGTTCGAGTTAAATAATCGACAAGAGAAATTCGATTTGTGTTAATGTCTTTATACCAGGTCGTGGTAGCGTTTCAAATCTGCTCATTTATGTCGGTGTGGTATTTTTTCAGGAAGTGTTTGATGTCGGAGAAGTTGTAGTTAGAAGTCACAGGAGCAGCACAAGCGTATTTAGCTGTGATCCGCGAATTCATTACCTTCTATTTGATGGCCTGGAAACCAAATTAGGGCAATTTTTTGGTGTTTTGCCATCAAAATGGATCTAATGTGTGTAGTATAGAATTCATTGTTCTGAGAATTATGTAGATATGGCGTGTAGGGAGGAGAGGGAATCGGTACATATGGCATAGTTGCCGTATCTGGATCTGGAATATTTTATGGCTTAAGTTATACTATTTTTTTTGGCTCAAAGTTTTTATAATATTTTTTGTCCATCTGACGTTTTTGTTGTCTTCTACCTGGTCATAAATGGCCTTGGCTCTTAAATATTTATTTTTCTAATCAAGTTTTCTACAAATGGGGGAGCTTTAAATGCTTTTTGAGCCGTATTGGTAAGCTTTGATTGGGTTTTTAGACCTATTGGAAAGCTTTGTCAACAACTCGCTACCAGACTATTACTTGGGGAGGAAATGGAGGGGAAGTGGGGAAGCTACTCGTATGTAGATCATCGTTTATTTGATGTACTTACAGCAGGGCTTACTTGTCATACATTGGGGGCCACTCTCTCCAACTCGTATGATATTTTCAAGGCTTATATCTAATTCTGAGATCAAATTTTTATTATTGTAGTTATTATTGTTTATTATTTGTTTATTTATAATAAAAAAATTAAATTTTTCGTAAATTCGTTCTTCAATGCGAGGGCGGGTCGAAAGGATTCTTCAATTTGTATGAAAGTAATCATTTTAGTATTTTTCAGTATTTCTTCCTAAATTGAATATACCTTCAAAATCTAAGCTTGCGCTTCCAGGCCAATTTCAGGCTGTGGTTATTCTGGAGACAATTTTCGGCCGCTGATGCCGCCTTTATTGGAATTATATCAGGAATGTTTGAGCTTTGCAAACAAGGGAGAGTCCGCTGGTGATAGGGTGAAGTCTCAATTGGTACAGTTTAAGAGTTACCAGCAACTTTATTTAGACGATGGAACATATTTTATTTCTGTCTAAGCTGAAACGTTTCTCTATAATATATTCTCCGGTTGTTTCAGACGTAATGCAAATGGTAAATCGCCATTCACCGTTTTTCTCTTTATAGAGACTCAATACTGAAAATGGTTTCGCATCCGAAAATACTGAAGCTACAATCTTCCTGGCGGATGCAGTTTTATTTGTGGTGTGTAGTGATGCACCCAGTCATCAACCATGGTGACCAATCGCTACTCGCTTCTACTTAATTTCCTTCAAAGAATGCTTTTGTTAAAAAGTGGCTCTTGTTATCTTCGAATTCGATCAATTGGCCCCGAACTTAAATGACAGGACATTTTATATTTAACATATAGAATAAAGATATGATTTTGATGTGATATCTATATATATTTTTCCGATACAAACAACTTTTCCTTCTGCCAATATAAAAATGTTTAGTACTTAAAATTGAACCTCATTTGAGAGGTTTGCTTCTGACATCCTGTTCGAAATTGTGCTTTAGGAACAGGGTAATCAGATATATCTCTGAAATTCTTCCCTGATAATCATTGAATGCAGCACATATTGAATTCTCTATGATCTACACACCCTAGGGTAGTATCTTTCATATCAGCATGAACGCTTTCAAGGGCTGGACTGACGCACACAAATTGATTCGGTATCGATATCTTGCAAAAAATTGGTAGATGGCATGGTTTACATTAGGCTCTTGCTAATAGTTCGATCACTGGATTGTCTCAGGTAACACAAAACCTTCGTTTGATAATTTGGCATTAATTAAAGTGGTTAAATTTAACTTAACAATCACTCAGTTAACAAAGTTTAATTAACAACAACAACAGCTTAAAAAATACCTCCTCCAATAAGACGACTTATCACTGACTTTATTGCCCCTGCCCCTATTTGAGAATAGTCAAATATAATTTTCATTTGTTTATTTTGAATATTCAAAATTGAAGTCAAAAGTCAAATATGCCGCGCCTGTAAAAAAATGGAAATATGTCCAGCATCGCCCGCACATACAAAGGGTTGGTATACGCCTTGTGGCGAAATGCATCCCCTTCGGCGCCCGGCTGTAAGAGTTTCAGAAGGCACGCTTCCTTGTCAGATGGCAGCAGTATCAGCACCAAGTGCGTAAATGTAGTAAAGTAACCTATTAAAGAGAGAAATTACAGCGTTATCCCCTGTATAAATCGCTGCTCATCATGAGTTCGTACCCCAGAAGCCACGCTTCAGCATACTGATGTGCAGTTCCCTCAACTTGGGCATGGGCTTCGTGTATCCGAACAGTTTGAGGCATTTCAGCAGCTGCGAGTGGTAAATGCGAATGAAGTGCTCGAATTCCCGTATGCGTAAATTGCTTTCCGCTGAGCAGATGATCAGTTCCCACAGGTCCTGTGCGGGACTGCCCCATTTGCACATTTGAAAGTCCACGAAGCGTATTTGGTTGATGTCGCCGTCGGAGGTGTAATTCAGCATGATGTTGCTGGACCAAAAGTCGCCATGATTCAGTACCTTGAATTCGTGCGGATCTGTATTGAAGCAGCGCATGGCAGCATTCACAAATTGTTCAGCGCTCGGCTACAAACAGGAATCCAGGCTATTAAATAAATATACTCGAAGGCTGAAAGGGGTTTCTGGCTTCACTTACAATACATTCGGCATACTTTTCGTGTTCCTCGAGACCCCATGTCGCCATGGCAGTCTTGTAACTGTCCACACGAGCCTGATACGATTTGGACTTCTGATAATTCGACGGCAAATAGCTCTTCTGGAATTCTTCCGGATATGGGCCATTGCGCTCTTGCCAGATGACGCTGATGGCATGGAACTCGGCCAGTTTGTCCAGCACGCGCCTCATGTGCGGCATATCGAAACCCTTGAGCCGGTTTATGTTCTTGAACTTTTTCGTGTGCAAATCTTCCAGTACGAGTGTTATGCGGCCCGATTTGTCCTCGATCCAATGGCACGTCGGCGCCAATTTCACCTTCTTGTCGATTTCGTGATACAGCTGCTCCAGTTGCGGTAGCACTTGCTCGTACATGTACTTCTCCTTGGGAAACAAATTGAGTGTGTTTATGAATGTGCCGCCCTTATCGTCGTCCAGCATGGTCTTCATGACGTACGACTTCTGCTGCGTGAACCCATCTGAAAGTACAATTGAAATGCATCTCAATTAATGTACACAACTTCGGCTGACGCGAGCACCACTGTGCCCGTTCCGCACCCTTCAGTTCAATGTCCATCAGTATGCGCATCATGAGCGAGGTGTAGTTCTCGCCCGGCGGTGTGGCGGCTATGGGCGTGAATTTCAATATTTTGCCGAAATTTGGCAACTCTCTCTGCAGTATCTGCTCAAAGTACTTCGCATTGATCCATTTGGGTATCTCCAGATGAACGTTGTGCGGGTTGAATTTGGTGCTGTTATCGGGCATTGCGGTCTCGTCGATCGTCGTGGCAATAGGGTGCCAGATGTAATTAGCTGAAATGCAAAAGGTCTCTTGTGCTACGCGGTCTACATGCAACTGGTTGCCTCTTAACTTTCTCGCTATCACCGCTAAATTGAATTCTACGAACGAGTGCTCTGAGCCCCGGAAGGCTTTCAGTACTCACCATCGCACTTGTTCGCTTTCTTGTTTTAGCTTTTGCGTGTTCTACACAAGTGAAATATGACCACACCAACAACAACAACAACAACAACAACAACAACAGCAACACTGTTTACGAACATTTTTTATTAATATTTGTAAATGTTTCTGTGAGGTAAGTAGATAGCAATATTTGTTAGTCGCTCGTTCCCCCGATTTTGTTTCTAGTATATTAGATACTCTGCCACTGAACGAGCAGTGGCCGCATTTCATTTGTGTGCGGGAGTAAGTTCATTAAATATGCACACTAACGGTTAACAAGATAGTCTAAAGAAGATAGTCTAACATGACAGCCTGAAGGGATAGGATGGAAGGAGCCGGAGAGCTCGCTGGCTAATTCTACGCAGTTGCTTGGTATCTTCCAAGTAGCATCAATCGTCGAAGTCTTCGAAATTGAAGAGACCGCGGTGATGGAAGAAGGGAAATAGATCCCTCATAGCTTCCGCATATAATGGATTGCTGAAGGCGCGCAGCCTGAATTGCTCTCCAAACTCATCCTCGCGCATGGTTGAATGAATGCTGCTGTCCTTATCGGTGGGCAGGAGTAGCACGACCAAATGGTTGTAGACGGCGAAAAATGCTTAAAGAGAGAACAATTTGGTCAGGTTGGTTAAAGAGAATTATTTGGAAAGTTGCCATTGAAGAATATTGAACCGCAACTCACCGTAAAACGTGACATTTTCCTGGTACATGGATATCTGTAATTCCCGCAGTTTCGGTAACGGTTTCTTGTATTTCAACAACTTGAGGCACTGTATCAAATGTTCATGGTAAATTTCCACAAAATAATCAAATTTCGCAATACGAATATCCTTGGACGCTGATATGATTATGACGAATAATAAATCGGCGGCAGGACTGCCCCACTTGCAAATTTGAAAGTCCAGAAAAACCAACTCATCGACAGCACCATCCGGCAGATAATTGAACATGAAGTTACTGGACCAGAAGTCGCCATGTGCGAGCACATTGAATGCACTCGGGTCGTGGTCAATTGTGCGCAAACCGCAATTCCAGAATTGCTCAAAGGTGGGCTTAAGCAGAGAACAAGTTGATCAGCTGGATGAGTGAATTTATGAAATGTTCCCAGCACTTACGAACTTTCGTATGTATTTGTCTGCGTCTTCCAAGCCCCACAGTGACATGGCCTCTTTGTAGGCCTTGAGTTTCGTGTAGTATGAGGTTTTGAAGAACTCGCGACAATCGCCCGTCCTAACAAAACCGTGGTTAAACTCCTCCGGATAAGCGCCATTCTGCTCCGCGTAGACAGCAGAAGCGGCATGGAATTCTGCCAATTTCTGTAGGACGCGCCTCATGTGAGGCATGTCGAGACCTTCTAAGCGATCCTTAATTTGAAAATGCCGGATCTTTAAGTCCTCAAATACTATGTTTATACGGCCATTGCACACCTCGGAGAGCAGGCACTTGGGCGCCAGTTGCACGTCTCTGCCGGCATCTTTGTAGAGGGCCTCAAATGCGTGAATATAGCGTCGGTACATTTCCATTTCCTTGGGAAAGAAAGAGAGTTGCTTGACAATGGTGCCGCCTTTGTCATCGTCCAACATGGTTTTCAACACATACGTTTTATGCTTACTGGAGCCATCTGCAATTTGATATCAAATGCTCACCAAACTGAAACCACAATTTCGCGCACCTCACTGACCTTTCATTTCCAAGTCCATGTGTATACGCAGCATAACCGATGTGAAATTCTCTCCTGGCGGTATGGCCGCAATCGGTGTGAACTTGCTCACCCTGACATGGTTGGGCTCATCTTCAGCCAGAATACCCTTGAAGTAGTCTGCGTTGATCCACTCCGGAATTTTCAGATGCTCATTTGGATTAACGATCTCATCGCCAGGCGGCATGTTTCGGTTTTCTACTGCGGTTTATGTGCCTGCCACCAACTCAATTTCCAATCGGCAACTGGCAGAGAATTACCACAACGATAGTTTCAGCGTAACTAAAACTGAAGCATTCTCTAGCGGAGCTTTTATAGTTTTCCAGCTTATGAGACGTTAGATTAAATGAGCCTCGCGAATAGTTCTGAAATACAATCTTATCGCACAGAGGCGGTATCTGTTCTAATGGAGTGGGCAATATTATTGTCAGACGTGGAAGAATGAACGTATGTTTTGTTAACTAAATGAATTTGCAAAAAATACTTTAATTACTTATCTATAAAATTTAAAATAGTCCCTCTAAACAAACACAGCCGAGAAATCGGAAGGTTTAATTGAAGCGAGATCAAGTGCACGGGAAGTGAAAGGAGATTAAGCTTGGTCACAAGCCGATGGCATCATCTCCCATACTGTAGTGGACAAACCTATATAACTACAGTGAATATTGTGATACAATTTCATATATACTAATGAACTATATCTCCCAGATGAGGTGTGTAGTAATTGAAGCGCGCCTGGAACTCGGAAAAAATACTCGGTATCTTTAGTTATAAACTGGAATTTTATCATCATGAGTCTTACAACGATGCTGCGTGAGGAATTCTCATTCAATTATCGTGTATTCTCTTCTTGTTTTGTCAAGAATCTGCATTCTAAAGCAAATCTACCCAATGAATCCAATCAAATCATCTCAACGAATTTTCCCGCGACCCTGAATTGTTTTTGCAGCTAATTAGAAATGAGAAGCTCGCTTGTGGGGTCTCATCCAGCAGCTTTATTTTGGCTCAGCTTGATTAAATTGGAAGCTTTGCTGGCATGTATCAAAAAGCTCCCGGCTCAATTGAAATTTTTATATTCTTATAAATGAATATTCATGTAGTCTATAATAAAAGAGGTAATCATATAATTTAGATATCTAAAAATTTGCTTTCATAAAAAACTCTTGTAGGACGTGGCTGGAGTAACAGAATAAGGGGTCATTTGGGCCCCATCGTCAATCAGGGCCCATTATTCAGTCCAATAATATGATGCTCATCCAAGTACCCTTTTGAATTCCATTACAAGTCATTCAGAAATCAGTGGCAACTTTTCCTGGCAACACTGTGACAGGCTGTGTTAAAGGACTTGAGAGGGTTTGAGTTTTTTCGAGGTGCTTTGAATTGTTTTTGGCCCATTTGCTTCCAATTTCAGCGGGCATTTCGGCCATGGCCCAGTTCGTGGGTATAAGTGGCTTCAAAATAGTTTGCCTTTGTTCTTACGCATATATCTTTGGAGTCAATGAGGTGATAAATCGTACGACTCCAAAGCTTATCCATAGTATTCTCTGTGCTTCGAGCAGGGTATACAGAGTAAATAAACTTAAACGTCAAACGGCAAAGCAACGAAATAAGCAGCCGGACGTTGTACATGAATCCACTCAAAATCGCGGTGTGTCCGCTACGGATGCTGGCAGCGAAAAAGAGTTTCTTTTCTCTGTGTTCTCTGGCTTTGAGTGAGTTACTTTACATGGTTTATAGCTTGAGTACTTTCCCTCCATGAAAGAAAAAGTACGATAATTATAGTTTAGAATCAAAAGCGGCCACAAGCTCCATGGAACTAGTGATGGGAATTATCGACTAAAAATGATAAAATCACTCGATAATACTTCTATTCATTTAATCGATAGTTTTGAGTGATTCACTCATTGAGTGATTTTTGGTGGAACTGGAACGCCTTACCACTATACACACCTTATCCCAAGTGGTTCAGTTTCTGCGTCTGCTTCTAGGTCTAGGGATGGTATAGACCAGAGAACACAGAGAAGGGAAAGTCTTTTTCGCTGCCAGCGTCCGTAGCGAACACACCACGATTTTGAGTGGATTCACCACGATTCTGAGTGGATTCACCACGATTCTGAGCGGATTCACCTCTATTTTTGGTGGATTCGTGTACAATGTCCGTCTGCTTTATTTCGCTACTTTGCCGTTTGATGTTTAAGTTTCTTTTCTCTGTGTTCTCTGATATAGACGACCAATTTTTTCTCGGTTGCCACCAATGGTGGAACTAAAATTCGGCAAGATTGGAGAAGCTTCGTACACTCCTACTAAATAAAGTCGTATATCCTTATTCCAGTGTATAAATTATGAAATGATTTGAACAACTTTTTGTAATAAATAGTTTTTTATTATTGCTTTTGTTGTACCATATTCTGTCTGCTTTATTCATTAATATTAGTTCATAATTAAGATGAGGGAGTAAAGTCCAAAATGCCCTTATTTTCGAGGAATGGATACAATTGGGAGGCCGCCCTCGCGTAGTACGGATTAACGAAAGTTTTGTATCGTAATTCATCGCCTTCGGCGCCGGGCTTTATCATGTTCTCTATGCTGGAATCTTTGTCCGATGGCAAGAGGATGGCGCTTAAAACACCGTTTGTAGTGAAGAAACCTGCATTAAAAGAGAGAAGTAGAGAGTGGTTCTACATTTCTTTAGGTCACAACTCACCCCAAAAGCCATATTTCAGCATCATCACATGAAGATCCTTCAATGTTGGTATGGGTTTCGAGTACTTCAGCATCTTCAGACACTCCACTAAATGGTCGTGATATATGTAGATGAAATGATCGAACTCCTTCAACTTAATATCCAAGCTGGCAGACGATGCTATGAAGTACCACAAGTCCTGAGCTGGTGTGCCCCATTTGCCCATTTGAAAGTCAACGAAGAGCGTTTCGTCGATATCACCATTCTCCTTATATTTGAACATGATATTATTGACCCAACAATCACCATGATTGAGCACATTAAACTCCTCGGGATCAACGTCATTTACGCGCAAAGCCTCGTCGAAAAATTTGTTGTTGTCGGGCATTTTGGCGATGTAGTGCTCCACGTTCTCCAGGCCCCACTGACGCATAGCTTTGATAAACACTTTGTGTCTATCCGCAGCCATAGCTTCATACATGGCACGATTGGCTTCCGCAAAAAAGCTCAGTTTATACTTGGCGTCGTAGGGTCCATTTAACTCCTGGTATACAGCTGAGGCAGCATGCAACTCTGCAAGTTTACGCAACACCTGGTCCATCTGTGCCTTGTTCAATCCCTTCAAGCGATCTGCGTTTTCGAAATGTTTGGTTTTCAAGTCCTCCATAACGAGAGTTATGCGTTCGGGTGTGTTCTCAACTGTCAGACAACGGGGCCCCAGTTGTATCACCGCACCAGCTTCCTTGTAAAGCTGCTCAAACTGGGGAATCATGGTTTGGTACATTTGCTGCTCTTTGGGGAACAAATTCATGGAGGTGACAAATGCAGCTCCTTGGTCTGTAGACTCCAATGCGGTTTTTAGTATATAGGATACTTGTTTTGTATTGCCATCTATTGGGAGAAGTATAAGAACAGATTGGAAGGTTATATTTATTTTTTTTAGTTATACCAATGCTGCAGAACCTTTCAATTCGATGTCCATGACCACCCGCACCATTATCGACGTGTAGTTTTCACCTGGAGCTGTCGCCGCCACAGGTGTAAACTTGATTATCCTGACATAGTCCGGCACATCCTTGCTTATGATTTCCTGAAAATAGTCTTCATTGACCCATTTCGGTATTTCCAGGTACACATTTGGATTGGTGGGATTGTCAGAGGTTGAATTGGGTGCCATTTGGTAAAGTCTGAGGTAGAGAATGAAAACGATCCATTATTAGGAATTGTTCTTAGTTCCACATTTTGTGGTATATACAGTTTGTGCTCTTATATGTCAGGCCGAAGAAAGGGCGCGTCACTTATAGTGTTTATGCATGCTATGAACTATAAAACCGTTATCTAATTTTATGGGGTGATTACATAAAAGAACATTCGAAGATGAAGAAATCGGAAGACATGTGGATATAGAAAAATTGTTTACTCGCAGTTCGCTGACATGGAATGCACATCCATCAATTATGGAGCATCCTTCATAGATGGATGGAAAATGGACCCTGTAGTCGCCTTAGCTGACAGTGAAAATCAAACGTCAAGAACTGAGTGAGAATAGAAGAGGATGGAAAACGGAAAACAGAGAACACAGAGAAAGGAAACTTAAACGTCAAACGGCAAAGCAGCGAAATAAAGCAGGCGGAAGTTGTACACGAATCCACTGAAAATCGTGGTGAATCCACTCAAACTCGTGGTGTGACCGCTACGGACGCTGGCAGCGAAAAAGTCTTTTCTTTCTCTGTGTTTTCTGGCGGAAAACAAAGAAGCAGAAGAGCGGAGGTAGTGGACGCGAGAGACTAAGCACCCTTATTGAGAGCCTGCCACACCTTATTGTTATTGTATTGACAGTATTGACAGCTGCGTGGACCGCACTCTGAGTGGTCTGCGCCAACTCCATCACAAGTTTGACACTTAGTTAATGGAGCAGTTATAATCAAACGTTCAATTATGGAGCACACTCAAGCGACTAAGTAGCTAATGCAATTCCTTGTGTTCTCCTTCTAGAAGTCCCAATGTGCGCCTATTCTTAAGTGTGGATTTTAAGATAAGGCGCCATATTCATTACTTGAATTGGTTTCTGATCTTCAAATTGAATTCAAACTATTCGCAAAATATCGTAATTGGAAATTATGCAAATGCATTTTTTGTAAAGACAATAAGTGAATATATAATTGGATTCAGGTATTTCCGATGTGGTACCCCTGTCTACGTGATGTTTGTAAGACAATAACAACAACATTGTGCTCTGAATACTAATTTTGATTGTTATAATTATGTACAAATGTTTCTTAGAATGCCTTTTGTACAATATTTCTTTGTTTGTTTACTTTTCTTTGTTATTTTTCAGAAACAAGTTGTTTGTCAATGTTAATGTTTCATTCTACAGAATACAATATGCCTTGGTAGAAAGGTGCCAAAGCCAGCCAAGTTTGGGAACAACAATTACAACAACATCACAACTCACGCTTATGAACAATGCGGAGTCAAAACTGGTGGGTAAGAGAAAGGCCGTAAATCTCACAAGAAGTTTTTTGAGACTTTCACAGAACCAAACATAGTTAATCGATGTATTGGCTTTGTTTCCAGACTTTCACTGCGATTCTAAAATATTTCGTGGCGGCCAGAACACAGAGGAGTTTAATGAAGTTTGAAGTGGGGGAGGGGTTTACAAATTATGATTTGTGGCACCAAGATTTTGTGAGATATTGTGTACGAAGAGAACAAACAACCGGGTAACCGGTATGTATAGAATTTCTAGGAATTGTTTGTTGTGTAAACACAGAGGAAATAGCTCAAATGGCGGTGACTGACACCAACTGGTCTTCCATGGCTTTGTAGGTTAGGTTAGGTTAGGTAGGAGTGGCCGCCCAGTTTGCCAAAAGCACACTTGAGCACACATAGTGGCCCATTGTGATACCATGTTCAAGCACTGACTAAAAATTTCCCTTACTTGGGATGGTGATAGTCAGCGCAAGGATGGCTTAGTAGATAATCAAAGTTGTGTATGACTTCCAAGGCGCAGATGTGCTTTTGCTAACTCATTTTCAGGTTTGATACTTGTGCAACATATGCAACAATAAGTTCGAAATTCTCTTTTGTCTGAAATGTGTTTCTCGATTTCCACGGCAGATTTTATAAGAACATTTTGCGATGAAGTTGAATAGATTTTTATGTACTGCAACTACTTCCAAGTGACTTGAAAATACGATTGCCTTTTACCTCTACAAACACCGGTCAGACCGAAAAGTTTCTCTTTTGACATAATACCAACACAGTTTGCTACCAAATAAGGTTCTTTATGTAGTTTGCTTTGGAACTATTCTTGGACACTTCACTGCAAGGACACAAAATACTATTAGTATGATGCGGTTCTGGTTTAAAGTCGGAAACATATCAGTCTAGTCAGGACGAAAATGACTTTCTGTTGTTACTTTAATTTAAAAGTTGTGTAACTGAGTAACGATGTCTTGCAATAGGAAAATAGCTACTAAAACTGGGTGCTGATGTTTTAGTCTGATCGAACCATATGAACTGGGAGTGTGTCCAAATGAACAGGCTATGATTCAATGCGTTCTGACTGATGATTCATATTGTTTTTTTAACATGTATTTTTACTTATTTAGCTTGTCGAGGTACTCAATATCAGATTTTATCCTTGGCCACTGATTCGGGTCATACCAAAATACTAAACTGAAAGTGACGGAGCCTGAGAAGTGATACTAAAATACTAAACTGTATGCAACGGACTATAGAAGTCACATATACACTTTTGTAATACCAGCGAAGTACCGATTACTCAACCATCTTCTCATCACTAGAGTAATTAAACCTTGCATTATTGCTGCTATTAGTAAAACAGACCGTATAAAAATGAGTTCACAGTGCAAAATTTCCCATGTTCAACGTAATTAAATATTTAATTGTTTCTGCCCAGATCCGTATCCATTACTTGGAATAGCAATTGCTTCTGAGAACAATGAGTCTACCGGTTTCAGTTGACCAGAACACACAATTTCCATTTATTAGTCTATATTTGCCTGTGCATGGAAACTTGCCCTCCACTTGGTTATGCCACCAATAAATTAAACGATTGTTGGAACATGTGTGGGGGCTCAGCAAGGAAATTGCATTAAACGAATGGAAAGTCAATAGTGTTAATTAAACCAAATAGATAAAAAGGATGAGGATTCAACAACACTTTATTCTGGTTAATTGCTTCGGTTTAATCACTGCCAGCATAAAAGAAAAGTAACAACGTAAGAAGCGACCACAGCAGATTTCGAAACTTAACCGGCTAAGAATGGGTTGGAATTGATCTCAAACAATATTGAGTTTTTTTAGAAAGCGAACTGGTTATTTTCAAGTAAATTTCAATTTCACAACGCAGGACGAAGTTTCAAATTCCAATCAAGGAAGATCACGTCAATAAATACAACTTTTCCAGAACTACGAGTAATTTACGAGGATAACGCATCCTTTCTTTAGAATTATGTACCGTCATTTGCTTTTGCTTTTCTTAGCACTGAAGAATGTTTATTAATCCTGTCGTTAGGCTTACTAATCCTGTGTGATTAAGGATACTCACAGTATAAGAAATTGTGTTGCGACTTTAGTGTAATTGATTTCGACGGAAGCTAAAATTTATTTATTCACTCAGGCTTAGTTTCTCGTCTACACGACCGACCACAACCTGTTAGCGTGGACCGTAAATAGTATACTGAAATATGACTAAAAAGAACCGATCAAATGTGCGAGTATACTCACACAACAACAACAACAACTAAAACAACAACAATAGCATATATTTTGTCAAATTTAATCAGTAGAAATCTCAGTTCGGAACAGCGCTCCGTACTAATTAATCTCCAATGCTGGTGTTACAGTTGCCAACAGCAATTTGTGTTGTTATTGTTTCCTAGAAAGAATGGGGAAATTGGCATATGAAGTAAGGCAGTTGGACTACCTGCACAACTAAGCCACCTACCCTACTAATATGCTTATCTAATCTAACTCTAATCACTAAAAACTATCAAGACTCTGCTGTCAAACTCAGGAGGGAGTAAACTTGGCACACACATGGTAATGTCAGAACAATATTCTTTGGTAATGTCTTCGGCCTTTGTGAGATCTTGACAAAGGGAGTGCTCTCCCTATTTCCACTTCCAAGTAGGGTAGTTTCACCATAGACAATACCAAATTTCTCATATCAGAGAGAGAGAGCTCAGTTTTGGCCCTGGATGGTTTGTGTAAGTTATTGCCTAGCTGAGACCAATGTCATCTAACTGGAGGTAGGTAGGTAGGTAGGTAGGTAGGTAGGTAGGTAGGTAGGTAGGGCAGCCGCATCATCAATATCCAGTGATGCCACTTAGACCACTAGTTGGGTCCGTTGTGAGCCGCGGACGTAACTGGAGGTAGTGGAAACAAGTTATGGTGGTGTATACAAAGACAGAGCAAGAAGTCTGAGTTGATGTAATGAAATCTAACAGAACCATTATATAGAATACAACAAGTTTAAGCATTACCACAGAGAGAGAGAAAGAGAGAGATAGTGCTTGAAGATAGCTCAGGCATCGGGTAGATACGCTTTTAGCTGGTGAAGAGCGAGATCTACTTTAATGGAAAGCATTCTAAATATGCATCTATAATGCTGTATACGCACATTATTTGTATATGCGTAGTTCAAACTAACCCAATCACAATGTTGTACAATAGTGTCATCATACAGTGAGGTATCCTCAGAGGGGCTCTCTTTTTATGTCATTGGGGACCCACAATTTATATAGGAAAGAGAGAAAAAAAGAAAATGTCTGTCAAAATATGCTAAGAACTTTTTATTAGAATAAGTTTTCGTTCTGAACCCAGATCAGTTGCTCTATACGCTAAATGTTATACATACCTTCTGATCTTATCTGTCACCTGTCATACATCGATTCTGAAGGTAATCTCCATCAAACTCGGGGAACAATTCTCTTAATAATTCCTTGTCAGACAAGTCAAGAACTAATTTTAGGTGGCTCCAATGCCAGTGAAAATGCTTCCAAACATGTCAAATAGGAAACATTGTTCACACTGCACCATTTACATACACACTCGTAAACCATTGCTCAGCGATTTTCATCATTGTTCAGCGATTTTCAAGGCCAGGTTCGCCTCCTCGGATTCAAGACCCATTGCCATTGGCATGCTTTCCATTGAAGTGGACATGGTTTTGTGCTGGTGTCAAATTTAAATTAAATGTAATTGATTTCACTCCATTGCCATTCACAAGGCTGGGTACCCAGAGACCGCACGAGTCTCGTCTGAGATAATTTTGAGTTTTAGCGGTGGCACGGTCCATCGGCGAGAGAGGGGTCTGTGTGCCAATTCTGCGCTCGCTCACATTCACATTGAACTTAATTGAAGCGCGGGGCTCGTTAATGACTATTATCGTAGAGTTCTCAATTGAAGAGAACTTAATTGCTGCCACACACATTATTAAAATGAACAGAAAGTGATTAAAAACACATTTGAATGGTGAAATGTTTGCCATTCTTATCTTATTCTCAGTTTTAGATATTTTAAATTGCTGCCCTGGAGAGAGTGGCACGCGTACAGATAAATTTATTGGATTTGTGGGGTTAGATTTGAGTGTTATCAGCTTGAACTTTATCATAGTTCAGGTTGAACTTTGGTTTCTTTGGAAACCTAAACTAAGATATACAAAGTGTGTCCTTTGTGTACTTCATTCTTGGAGAGTGAGGCCCAAATGTCACTTGTAGCTATATCTGAAGAATTATCTCCATTGACTACTTAATGGGTCTTTGTCTTCGAATTCCCCTTCTACTCTGTACCCCTCAACATAATTTTGCACCTTAACATGGAGTTCTATTTATGGTATTTCCAGCATCTCCACGAGTGAGTCGGCATTTTTGTTTTCTTCGATTTGTTAATAGCACAGCGTAACAAGAAACCGCAAGTCATCTTCTTATTAACAATTTACTAGCCAGATTTCAAAGTTCGCCTGGTGATTTTTCGCGCGTGTGTTTGTGAGTTTTGCTAAATTTACTCGATTACATACGAGGGTGGATTCGAAAGTATTCGGCCCGGGCAATAGATGGTATTCCACTATCGAATGTTGTTTATTATTAATCATATGCTTCAAAGGATTGCTTTCAAATTTTCAGTCATTCACTGTTTCGATGGCATTGAAAGGGAAAAACTTAACTTATTAAAAAGGTTCTCCTCCACTGTCGTCATGGGAAAGTTATGTGTATAGCTCTACGAATTGGTGGTTTATACAACATATTCTCCAGATTTGACGCCATTCAATATTTACACTTGAAAAAATGATTCTTTGGAAGAAATGTTTCCACTTGAAGAAATCGTTCGTTGGAAAGAAGTTTGGGTCGAATGAAGAGGTAATCACTAAGACGGATGCCTATTTTGAAGGCTTCGACGAATCGTATTATTCGAAGGGGCTTGAAAAATTGGAGAGACGTTGGATAATATATATCGAGCTAAAAGCAGAGAATGTTGAGAAATATATAGAATTTCCTCCAAAGTAGTGCTTTTTGCGTAGGCCGATTACTTTTGAGTCTACCCTCGTAATTGCATATTAAAACTTGTTTAACGATCATCTTCATTAAAGTTCCGAACACTGGGTAGTAAATTATAATTAATAAGTACTAAAAATTTAAATAAATCAAATGACTAACAATAATTCAGTTGGTGGAGACTTGAGGACCATGTTTTACATTCATCTGAAATCATTCCGCATGAACCTCTAAACCATTTAAGAACTGCGGACACCATTCGTCCACAAATTTCCATTTCACTTTGGTTTACATTCGCTATACAAGTAAATAAAAGAGATTTCTTGTGGTGTTTGTTGGGAAGTAAATAGGTCGGAAGGCAAGAACCTGTTTATATGCGGAATTTCGTTTTTAAAATTAGCGTAAATGGTACTTCGTTCGCTTTCGGACTGAGGGAATTCCCAAATTCAGTCACAGTGAAGACAGCTTGCAAGACGGCATTTCAATGTGGCTGTGTACCTTTCATGAGAACAGGTTTATAGGTCTTCAAGATATGTTTTATGTTTAAAGTTTGGTTTCCTTTGAGTGCTTACATTTAAAATTTCTGGGAGACCTTCTCAATTCTGGATCTTCTCAATTTGGCATCTATCGATGTGAGGCAACTTTTGCTTATGTTGAGGAAATGGAATCAGAATTTCATGTGTGAATTGAATCATACTTTTTGAAAGAAAAAAACATCTCTTAAACTAAAGTAAAGCTTGATAAAAAATATGGAGACTCTGCGCCATGAAATCAATGATTCAGAAATCGATTCGATGAATTTCATTGTGGTCGAACAATCTCCGCTGACGCCGAAATGAGGTCCTCATACCAAAATTTATGGAAAAAATCCATGATTGAAAGTGCGCGAGATTGAGAAATCATACAATTTTGACGGTTCATTTTGAGTAAGCTCTCCACATCAGACGAAGGTTTAGCGATATTCCAATGTGGTCCGGATTGATAAGATATGAATCCAATTTGGTTCTGACATAAATCTCCACGAATCGTGTACCCTTCATTTTACACCACAGACTAAGGAACAGTCAAAATAGTAGAGAGAGCCAGGCTTAGATGGTCAAATAGAAGCAAAAGACAGGCGACACTATTTTGGAAATGCATGTGGGTTAACCCACATTGATTACCTCCAAAAGGGCAAAACGATTAATGGCGAATATGATTGAAACTTATTGGATGCTGTGAATAACTTTTTGAGAAAAGACCGCATTTGACGGAGAAGAAAATTCGTTTCCTTCAAGACAATGCGGGTATGTCGTTTCCATAGCAAATTTAAACGAATTGAAGTACGAATGACTTCCTCATTCCCCCAACCCTCAAGATCTAGGGATCTGTGGTTAGTTTCTATTTCACAGTTCAAAGAAATGTTGCATTGTAAAAAGGCTCTAACGATGAGGTTATCGATGGAACAACACCCTATTTGAGACCTGGAGATATTCTATTATGTGGAAGGGATAAATCAATGGGGGAAAGCTGTATGATGAAGCTCTCAGCTTACATGGCGTGGTCGACATAACAACGGAATAATAAAAATATTTAACTCCAACGTGAAGTCCACTCTTATGTACGGTTGCGAAACCTGGAACCTTGCAGCCTCTGACTTCCAAACGCTGCAGATTTTCATTAATCGTTGTCTTCGTAAAATATTGAGAATTTTCTGACCCGATACGATCTCAAACACTGACCTGTGGAATCGCTGTAACCAGACACCAATGCGCCTGGAAATCCTGAATAGGAAATGGGGCTGGCTCGGGCACGTGTAAGAAGAGACCAAACCGACATCACCCGCAGCGCAATCGACTGGAACCCTCAAGGCAGCCGTCGCAGTGGCAGGTCAGCACTGACCTGGAGGCGGAATCTGGAAGCTGACGTATTCAGGACCAACAAAACCTGGAGCGAAATCAAGAGGTTGGCGCATGACAGAGGGAAATGGAGGAACCTTGTTGCCGCTCTTTGCTCCCCCGCGGAGCCATAGGACCATATAGGAGTATGTAAATATATATATATATATATATATATATATATATATATATATATATATATATATATATATAAAATTATAAAACAGAATTAAATACACAAGTTAAACTAGGACTATCCTTAGATAGTTGCCCATCCTGGCTTTGTATGTTGATTAGTGTTCCTCATGTCCACACTGATACTTCTGAATACAGCTTGCCCGGAAGCAACGCATTGTTATGGAACGAGAATTTGAAATAAGGTTGAGACAGATTTGCTCACCACATCCACAACTATGGAGGAGTCAACTTAAATCAATTCAAAGGCCATGTTATCTAATCATTGAAGCATTCATTCATACAGCCTCCTCTGCCGACGCATGCAACTTGCGCGTAGGTTATTGTCATTCCACAAAATTGTCCCACACGTGAATACCGAAAAACCGCAAACAAATTTTAAATAAAAAATTAAATTTAAATAAATTAACAAAAAAACCAAGACACACGCTATTCGTAAATATATAATATATTCTCAATTATCATTGCGTCATATCTGTTTATTTGTGTGCTTGATACTTCAGCTCCATCAATCATAATTAACTGCTAAACGCACCGCACGGAATTGTCTGTTTTTAATGAAACACATTATTAACTTTTTCAATATTACGCTAATTGGTAGTGATTATTTTCTAATAAGCGGATGGGAGCACATCATTTCCAGTCCAGCAGACCGCGATTAGCCAACCATGGCATCAACTCGGACATCATCTGTACATATTTGGGATTCGCGTACATGGCTTGCTTCATTTTGGTCTCATCTTCCAACTTTGCGGCATCCTTGTCGAGCATGATCACAGGAAGAACCTTAGTAGCAACCATATAAGCTGGGAAATATGAAAGTTTTCTATAATTAATTTGTTTTAAATTTATAACTTCAGAAGTCTCAAGGGTTGGGAGGAAGGTATTTCAAATGTCAGAAAGATCGCAGCCCAGATTTTGACGAATTCAGTCAAAGATGTTCTGTGATCAGTGTTTTGAATTGCCTTCTTTTTTTTGTTAATTTATAACATCGGAAGTCTCAAGGGTTGGGAGGAAGGTATTTGAAATGTGAGAAACATCGCAGCCCAGATTTTGACGAATTCAGTCAGAGATGTTCTGTGATCAGTGTTTTGAATTGCCTTCTTTTTTTTGTTAATTTATAACTTCAGAAGTCTAAAGGGTTGGGAGGAAGGTATTTCAAATGTCAGAAACATCGCAGCCCAGATTTTGACGAATTCAGTCAGAGATGTTCTGTGATCAGTGTTTTGAATTGCCTTCTTTTTTTTGTTAATTTATAACTTCAGAAGTCTCAAGGGTTGGGAGGAAGGTATTTCAAATGTCAGAAACATCGCAGCCCAGATTTTGACGAATTCAGTCAGAGATGTTCTGTGATCAGTGTTTTGAATTGCCTTCTTTTTTTTGTTAATTTATAACTTCGGAAGTCTCAAGGGTTGGGAGGAAGGTATTTGAAATGTGAGAAACATCGCAGCCCAGATTTTGACGAATTCAGTCAGACATGTTCTGTGATCAGTGTTTTGAATTGCCTTCTTTTTTTTGTTAATTTATAACTTCAGAAGTCTCAAGGGTTGGGAGGAAGGTATTTCAAATGTCAGATACATCGCAGCCCAGATTTTGACGAATTCAGTCAGAGGTGCTCTGCGATCAGTGTTTTGATTTGCCGTTTTTTTGTTATTGGTTCCTTGTCCGTTGGAAAGTCTAGACCTATGTCGCTTGGTGAAAAGGTTATCGAAAGCCTTAATATAGTGTTTGAAAGGAATTCGTTGGAAGACTTTTTTTTTATATTAGAGTCAAACCAAAGTTGGAAACCTCCTTCATAAAATTCAACAGTCATTAATTTATTGATTTTTCTCCCGAAATATATAATAACGCCCAAAAAATAGTCACTACGTGTTCCCCAGGTATTTGAGAGTGATGGACACTACAATTCCCTCATTTCCTCATACCCTCATATCCACCTTTAATACTTCCCCGCCTCGGTTTGTGTGGACATATTTATATATTATATACTCACCGCTCAGGCCATTCCTTAGCAGTGCAGAATGCAAGCTCTTCAGCTTCGGTAAAGGTCGGTGATACTGCAAAAATTTCAGATTCTCCACCAATCTCTCATAGTAGAACCGCACGAAGTAGTCAAACTGCGTCAGCTTGATGTCAGGGTTGGCTGAGGATAGTATCAGGTAATATAGATCATTGGCTGGCGAACCATATTTGGTCACCTGGAAGTCAACGAATAGGGTATCTTTTATTTTGCCCTCATTATCGTATTGGAACATAACATTATCGGACCAACAGTCGCCATGATTGAGTACGTTGAATTCGCGCGGATTGACTCTGTGTCTCTCTAAGAGGCATTCAACAAGATAATCATCACTTTTGGCCTGAAAATTACCAAATAAGTGATATAAATATTTTAGAATTCCCACCACTCCATTTTCTCCTCACCAACTTTCCATAATACTCTTGCCCATTTTTCCACTTCTTCAGTTGAGCCAAAAACACGCTCGATTCGGTGAATTCCTCGTACAAATATTGGTTGTAACAATTGTATATGCCCACGGTGAGTTCCTCATCATAACACCCGAAATGCTCCACATAACAAGCTGAAGCGGCATGAAATTCTGCCAACTTGGAGAGCGTCTGCTGCATGTGCTGCATATCGAAGCCAGTGGCACTGTTGGCATTTTTGTAATCTCGTACATGCAAATCTTCCAACAGCACATAATGCTCCTCTGTGTCCTGATCAAATTTGTACGCTTCGGGCGAGAATTTGACAGTCTTGCCAGCGTCCTTGTAGATTTGCTCCAATTTTGGTATGATGGTGTAGTAGACAAGCGTCTCTCTAGGGATGAGCCGCAACTTTAAGATCGTAATGCCAGTGAAAAAGTTGTCATTCTGGCCTTTTAGCACGAAGGATACGGTGCTCGTGCTCCCATCTGCGGTAAATTAAGCGTTTGTTACTAAGTAAGTAAGTAAGTGTTAAGCTGACCTTACCTTTCAGTTCCACCTCGGCCTTAATGCGAAACATCAGCGACAAATTGCTATTTCCAGTAGTCGAGCCTTGTTCTATGTTGACCGTGAGTATTTTCTCATAGTCCCCCAGAGAGGTGTGCACAGCTCGGTCGAGGGTCATGTTTTGCAGCCAGGCGAATGGACTGCAAGCATCCTCGCCATTTGCTAATCGTGCCATGGTGCTCTGTGGATGTATATAATTACAGGGTATATAAGATTAGATGATTTGCTGAAGATTGCTAGAGATTTTTGAAAAGGTTTCTGCTTTGGAAAGAATCCACGTCTGTATAAATAGTTAATCATATTAAGAAATGTTGAAATGACGCGTGATCTTAACCAGAGAACCAGATCACAAAAAGGGGAATCCACTCAAACTCAACGTGAATCCACTCAAAATTGTGATGAATCCACTCAAAATTGTGATGAATCCACTCAAAATCGTGGTGTATCCGCACGGACGCTGGCAGCGAAAAAGACTTTCCTTTCTCTGTCTTCTCTGATCTTAACATCACAGACCATCAAGACCGTTGACGATATATCGAACCAAAAGTGATAGTATAATGGAGCTACAAATATCATTCGACACGCGGTACACTCAGAGAGTATTGGAAGAAAAGTTTCCATGCGACTTTTTAATAATTAAATGAAAGTTTGGTAGCCTTGGCCGTGGATCATTGGTTTAGGAAAGAGTATTCACAGAATTTCTTCTTCTTTAGTTTTTAATGAAGAAAGAGTATTCACAGAATTCCTGTTTCAGTTTTTAATGAACATTAAATCACCGCAATTGAGTTGAGTTGTTGACAATCGACATTTTTGTACTTGAACCCATTTCATGAACCCATCAGCCGCCTTGACTCATAGATGGCACTGCCTTGAAGGGGCGGAGCTAACAATTTAGGGGTTGCAGGCTTGTCTCGTGACTTTATTGATTTTGCCCTGTTTCCGGTTGCCTTCAAATTTGTTCTTGCGAGGTTAGGGGAAGGAATTTTCACCACTTTGCCACACTTGCACGGTTATCATTTGCCCGATAAGAGCACGGAATTGGAAGTGTTCAAACATTTGATACGAGTAATTTGTAACTTAGGCACTATCTTTATACTTTTATACTTCTTTAGTGACACTTTCGTTTTAGTTCGAGTTGCTTGGAATTAATTAAAATATGCGAATTTAGTGTTATCATCACTGGAATGGTTCTTTAGATTCGTTGAAGTAGATTCAGTCCAACAGCAAATTATTGTACTCGTAATTGTGATATTTTATTTCCCTTATTATGTAATCCCGTGGAACAATCGAAGCAAATTCGATGTTTATAAAGTCAGATTCAGTTACTTTTTACTTCACTGTCCTTATCGAACTTAAGATATATTTTTATTGTATAAATTGTTACCATTTGTTAAATTTTAGTTTGAAATTCCCAAAGCAAACCAGTCCAGACACTTCGCCAACCGCTGGCAACTTAATTAGCCGTTTAAGTTTCCGCATTTTGGAGTAATTCGCTTTAAACCTCAAATATAAAAATTGTTTTCCGCTTATCGTAATTTGTTTATATAAATTTATAACATTTCCAACTTGCCCACGTACACACAACGCACAAAATGGGAGACGGGGGAGCAAGGAGTGTTCATACCCGTATCTCAATCACTTGTTTGATTGATAAGTTCTTCTACGAGTGTATGTTTTTATAGCTTTTGTACTTTTTTTTAGTATTCCAAACAGTTAATGAGAATGCAACCTGCTGACATGTGACATGGCACTAGCACACCCACCTTGAATAGTGAGTAAGGCCTTTAAAGCCTTAGTGTGTGTGTGATTGGGTGAGTAATCTAATTCTCAGTTGCATAAAAGTTGACTTGCTGCACAGTCGAGTGCGTTGATTGAATAACCAACACGAATGTGAGCTTATTTTCAATAGTTACTATAGCCGACCTGGTTTACAGGGCAATTAAACAAGCGAAATCACTTAAACTACCCCCCCGTCAATATAAGGGTAATTGCCCCCTTACCTACAGTGCCTTCTTTCTGTAAAGTGCCTTCTTCCACTATGAAGGACTTTTACCCAAGCAACGATTTGATTTTATTTCATAGAAGCTTAAATCACTCCTGTGTGCATTGTTTGGCATATGTTTTCATACAATTTCACCACACCATCATATGACTGCTCCAATGTCCTGTTACAGGGTGGTATTTCAAGCAGGGTTGCATCTTAAAAGCAGTGACAAAAATTGCGTTTTTCCTTTGTTGAACAATGAATTTGCCGGAGCAAAAGCAGACATCTAAGTTGTATCTTACACGAGTCCTGGGCTTAGTGGAGCAAAAATAGAGCCTAAGTCTTAATAAAGCAATAACAGGAGTCGAGGAAGATGTTGTATCTAAGTAGAGTCTGAATCTGAGTCTTAGTGGAGCTATAGTAGGAATCGAAGTCGCAGTTGTATCTAATACGAATCTCAGTCTTAGTTGAGTAATAATAGGAGTCGATGAAGACGTTCTTTCTAGCACGAGTTTCAGTCTTAGTGGAGCAATAATAGGAGTCGAAGAAGACGTTCTTTCTAGCACGAGTTTCAGTCTTAGTGGCGCAATAATAGGAGTCGAAGAAGACGTTGCATTTAACAAGAGTCTGAGTCTTAGTTGAGCAATAATAGGAGTCGAAGAAGATGTATCTAAGTAGAGTCTGAATTTAATCTTAGTGGAGCTATAATAGGAATCGAAGTCGTCATTGTATTTAACATGAGTCTGAGTCTTAGTGGAGCAATAATGGGGTTCAAACAAGACATTGCATCTTAGTAGAGTCTGAGTCTTAGTGGATCAATAATAAGAGTCGAAGAATTCGTTCTTTCTAACGCGAGTCTCAGTCTTAGTGGAGCAATAATAGCACTCGAAAAAGATGTTGTATCTAAGTAGAGTCTGAATCTGAGTCCTAGTGGAGTTATTATAGGAGTTGTATCTAACACGAATCTCAGACTTAGTACAGCAATAATAGGGTTCGAACAAGACATTGTATCTAAGTGGAGTCTCACTCTTAGTGGATCAATAATAGGAGTCGAATAAGACATTGGATTTAATACGAGTCTGAGTCTTAGTGGAGCAATAATAGCAGTCGAAGTCGACACTATATCTAACTAGAGTCTGAATCTTAGTGGATCCATAATAGGAGTCGAAGAAGGCGTTTTTTCTAACACGAGTCTGAGTCTTGGTGGAGCAAGAATAGGTGTCGAAGAAGACGATCGTTCTAACACGAGTCTCAGTCTTACTGGAGCGATAATAAGAGTCGAGGAAGATGCTGTATCTAAGTACAGTCTGAATCTGAGTCTTAGTACAGCAATAATAGGGTTCGAACAAGACATTGTATCTAACTAGAGTCTGAGTCTTAGTGGAGCTATAATAGTAGTCGACTAAAAAGTCATATCTAACAATAGTCTGGAGTCCCAGTGGAGCAATTGTGTTCATCACAATCGACGTTCTTTCTAAGACAAGTCAGTGTGATATAATTTTCCAACATCTCCGCAGCCCTTACTACTAAAATATGCGACAGTGCTAATAAATTATTTTCAACTGCACATTCTCCGTAATTATAATATTTGATAGAAAAAACCCCAACTGATTATCACAAATTTTATTTAATACTTTTCCCATTCAACTCTTAATACTCCTAAATAAAAACTCAGATAAAATCATTTCGCTATAAATTTGTCATCAACTAATCTCCAAACTGATCAATCATATATATCAGTCCAGTGCTCCGCGATGATGCAACCACGGTAAAATTGCCTCAATGTGCTTCTTGTATCTGGCATTGGAGAACATGAGCTTTTTGAAGCTGTTGCCAGCGTCGCTGTCGCTAAGGAAGTTGTCTATGGAGGCATTTTCGTTCGGTTCCAGTAGAAGGGCCCCCATGACGCTCGTCACTGTCCAGTAGCCTAGAAAATAGACGACAATTAAATTACCAAGAAAATTTTACCTTCTTTTGTAAGTATTTACCCCAGACGCCGTATTTGTACAAATCGATGTGGATGTCCTTCAGAGTGGGGATCTTTTTGGGATATTTCAACAGGGTCAAACATTCGCTTAGGTTGTCGTGGTAGTATTTGATTAAGTAATCGAACTGTTTCAACTTCAATTCCAACTTGGGGGAGGACAGTATGAAGTACAGCAGGTCCTGGGCTGGCGTGCCATATTTCGATATTTGGTAGTCCACAAAATAGGTTTCTTTCACATTTCCCTGCTCGTCATATTGGAACATAATATTGTTAGTCCAACAGTCGCCGTGATTCAGTACATTGAACTCCTCTGGATTCGGATTCCCCATTTTGTACAGTTCATCCACCACCTTCTTTTGCAAGTTTTCCTGGTGAAGTTGAAAGAAATTGTAAAACGAAGGAAAAGAAAGTCAATTTTATTCTGTATTTCTCCACTAAACGTCATGCATACCACACTCTTAACATAAGATTCATGTCCCTCGTAGAATTTCATGCACTTCTCGAACGCTTTCCAGGTACTCTCGTGCATTTGGTCTACAATGGGACGATGCAAATCCGTGTAGAAGCCAACAGTGAAAATGGGTGCATACACGCCTTTAGTTTGCACCCGTGTCGCTGAGGCGGCATGCCACTGAGCCAACTTCTTTAAAACGCATTTTGTGTGCTCCAAGTCGAGCCCTTCCAAGCGATTGGCATTCTTGAAGCCCCGCGGACGTAAGTCTTCGAGCAGCACAGCATCCTCGCTGATCGGCAACTTGTAGCATTGCGGACCGAATTGCACCTCCAGACCCACCTCGCGGTACATGCTCTCCAACTCCGGCACCAATTCCAGGTACATGGTGTTTTCGACCTCGAATATGTTGAATTCCTTCGACATCTCGGTCATGATGCCGCTTTGGATGGGCACTTTCATCATATATGTCAGCGATTTCGTGTCACCAGCTGCGGAATACTGAGCGTACTTTCACCGATACTTGGTAATTAATATTACTTACACTCCAAGTCGACGTCTATTTCCACTCGCAGCATTATCGTCGCATAGTTCTCGCCCGCAGTCAGAGCAGGACGCGCTTTAAAGTTCCGTATTTGCTTGTAGCCCGCCACGTGCTCCTTCAACAGGTCGTGAAAAACCGCGCCATCTATCCACTTGGGCAACAGGGGGCCCGCTTCCGCATTTGCTGGCTCTGCCGACATATCTGTGCCGATGTGCGCGTAGTGTGCGAATGAGCGACCTTAAACTTGAACGAACTGTTGCGCTCGACTCTCGGCGCTGAACTAAACTGTTTGATTTGGCAACTCGTCTCTGCTGTGTTTTGTATTCTTATTTACACTTCAATTGAAATTTGTTTTGGCCTTTTGTTTGCTTTTTTTGTTGGTTTTTCGCGCTGGTCAATTATTGAACAAAACTGGAATTCTGGTTAAACTGCGCCGAGAGGGAAACTTTACACCAACTACAATTGTGAAATAGCTGCTGGCGCATGGCGTGGAGCGGCGCGGAGCTTTCTGCTGAAGCTTTTGTGAATTTACGCTCGTCATTAGTCACTTGTCGCGACCAGCGCTCGTGCAGGCGCAGTCAAGTCGTAGATTTTGAGAAAATTCCACTAATATCCCCTCCCACTCCCTGGCCTATTTCTATTCTTCCCATGGACTTTCATTTGCCGACTGACTGCTGAGTTCATTTCTCCGTCTCCGTAGTGGGACACTCAATTATCAATTAATTTCGAATAAATACACAATGAATTTATGATAAGAGTGTGGACATGTAAAAATAGTTTAGAGACAACACAATCAGGGGCAGAAGCCGAAACCTTCATTCATAAGAACAGGACAGATAATCACAGTTCATCCGTTGGGCATTCCTGGTTAACAACTTCCTGCACCTACAAATTTGCTATCTCGGCTAGAAATCGTAACACGCCTCACCAATTGAATCAATGCAAAGAAATCATTTTGAACTTTTATTATCAAATATATTTTCACAGCTCGAGGGCGCCGCGGTTGTGCAGCCACGGCATTACGGCTTCGATGTGCTTCCGATATCTGGCATTTGAGTACATGAGCACTTTTAAGTCGGCCGCTTGCGTTTGGTCGTTGTCCACAAAATTGTCATAAGTAGCGATGTCGGTGGGATCCAGTAAAACCGCCGACATAACTCCCGTAGCTGTAATATAACCTGAAATAACGGAAGTATCAAAATTAGTGACTCCGTTTCTGGCTCTCCCAGACAGTGTTCCACCTACCCATTAAGCCGTATTTGTACAAAGCGATGTGGATGTCCTTCAAAGTGGGCAGTTTTTTGGTGTACTTCAGCAGCGTCAGGTTCTCAATGAGGTTTTCGTGGTAGAATTTAATGAAGTATTCAAATTGCTTCAATTTCACTTCGTACGCGGTGGAAGAGAGAAGGAAGTAGAGCAAGTCAATGACCGGCGAGCCATACCTCGGCAGTTGGTAGTCCACGAAGTAGGTCTCTTTGATCTTGCCAAACGCGTCGTACTGGAACATCACATTGTTCGACCAGCAATCGCCGTGATTCAAAACGTTGAATTCATTTGGGTCCAGTTTTACGAGTTTGTAGAGTTCGTCCGTGAGCCTGGGCTGGATCTTTTCCTACATATCCAAGTAAGTATAATGCACAATAAACAGTCTTCGACACTCCCACACTTACCACGAATCCTATGTAGTCTTCATGCCCTTTGTAGGTTTTCATGCACTGCAGCAGTGCCCCTCCCATAGCTTCACACATTTGCTTCATTATGGGCTTTTGTGTCTCGGTAAAGAATCCATAGGCATACACGTTCGGATATTTCCCTACGGTTTCCACGCGCTTCGCCGATGCCGCATGCCACTGGGCTAGCTTCTTTAAGACGCACTTAGTGTGGACCATGTCGAGACCCTCCAAGCGGTTTGCGTTTTTGAACCCCCGTGGTCGCAGATCCTCAAGCAGGACATAATTGGTTTCCTCAGGTAAGGGCAGTTTAAGGCATTGAGGGCCAAACTTGACCTCAACACCAGCCTCACGGTATATTTGCTCAAATTCTGGCACCACATCCGTATACATCCCCGTCTCAACGGCGAAAATGTTGTGGGTCTTCAAGAGTTCCTGGGCCATGGGTAGTTGGTGAGGTACTTTCAACACATACGGTACGGTTTTTGTTTTACCATCTGTGAGCAAGGGATGTTAAATACAATTGGAGTCTTTGCTTATTCTAACTAACCTTCCAAATCCACCTCCAATTCCACACGCAATATAATGGTAGCATAGTTCTCGCCCACGGTGAGAGCAGGATTTGCTTTAAAGCATTTGATCTGCTTATAGCCTGGAAACTTTTCTTTTATGATGTCTGCAAAAAGACTGGCTTCCAACCAGTTGGGAGCTTGAGATGGGGCTAATGAGTCACCGTTAACTTGGGTTGTGGCCATTTCTAGTGAACTGCTGGGTGTATTGCTTCAGACCGCTACCAAATGTCAACTGCTTCGCTTGATTTCCAGCCGCACACTGTGCGTAACATTTTCACTCACTTCACTTTCGCAGGAGTCAACATGAAGGTCGCTTTATTGCACAGATACGGTATTCGAATATTAGCCGGAATTTATCGTTGTTTACTACTTGAGCAGATAACACAAAAATAGACTCGATTGCTGGAGCGCAGCGCATGCGAACGGTTTCCTGCAAGCGAACTCACTGCCGGATTGGTTGACTTATGTGTGGGGGGATTTTGCATATCTAGTCGCACCTTATCTTAATGATTAATTACCTGATTGACTGAGACGTCTTAGCACTTGCTGAACAGAGTGGCCGTATAAGGCGCGTTGGAGCCACAATTGGTACAAACCACTCAAGATTGAGTCACGCACGCAGATTGACCAATATGGAAGCTATCAATATCTTGATCGTCATTCGATAACAATAATCTGCAGGTGTGGTTCGATTTATGACAAGGCATATTTTTATCGCTAGTTTGGGATTGAGATGTAATCACCAATATATTGCCAAGGTTGCCATGAAGAGAAGAAAGGCCAGCTGAGTCTCGTGATTGCCATTAAAGATCTGCTGAGCAATTATAGTTGAGTGTTGGCTTCAGAACACTTTCAGTAGATGCATAAAGTCCATTGACCGTCTGGGTGCTTCATAGCTTCATTTAAGTCTTAAAGTATCTTCGACGTGAATACTTCTCATTGGTGTACAATGTCTATAGCAGAGAACACTACTCTGGTCTAAGAACACTACTCTGGTCTAAGAACACTACTCTGGTCTATAGTCTATGATCATCATGTTAGAACACAGGAATTCCGCAGTGCGCAATTTCACGACTTGAACTCGCCCCCTTCTGTCCATGTGTGCTAAGCGTACTTATAACGAAACATGCCACTTATAACGCAGATGTGTAGAATTTCAAGCTTTCAACAATAAAATCTAGGCATCACATTCCATTAAATTTCATGAATTCATTCAACAGGTCATTAGCCCACCACCCCTCGCCGATTATTCCCCTACAGTGACTATTCGACTGGCAAAAAGCAAGCTCCAAAATAGGTTTCGAAAATTACGCGTCTATTTACTTTTTACTACAGTTGGTGAGGGCACACAACGAATCATTGTTTTTACTTAAACAACAATTTGCGTTTGTTAATTTGGATTATTAATTTATTCACTTGCCTGACACTTGAATTTGTTTATGTTCGTTTTGCGTTCTTCGCATGCTGAGGCTGAGCGTGAGAGCAAAACACATTTTTGATTATTGCTTACAAAGCTTTGGTGGCTAGTTTGACAGTGAGTGCAAAAAGTTATCGTTCATCAACAGTATATAAGAATGATGTCGTATTATATTGACTACGAAATTCACTGTTCGTTCAGATCATTACAGCCTTATAAAGAAATTTATATTAGGGACATAGCAAGGTTCATCAAAGTATCAGAATGGTTTCCTGCAACATGACGGGGGAGTCGTGCCGTTCCGTGCTGTCCTTGCGCTGACTATCACCATCCCAAGTAAGGGAACTTTTTAGTCAGTGCTTGAAAGGCGCCACACCGTGGTATCACAATGGGCCATTATGTGTGCTCAAGTGTGCTTTTGGCAAACTGGGCGGCCACTCCTACCTACCTACCTACCTATAAAGAAAGTGGGCGTTGAACTATGTTAGGAGTTATGGTATCCATATAACCTAATACTAGGCATTGCTATAGGTAAAACCGTTTTTCTTATTATAAAATTGCACATGGGATAGGTAGGATGGGTAGGCGTGGTACACCCACATTGATCAGGAAGTTTCTTACTCTCTTTTTATACCATTGTGCATTATTTTGTTGATAAACCTTGTATAGATCCCTAGTCCTGTAAAGGATGTTTTAACTGGAGCTTAGAATTGAATACTAGATCTCTGTGAAAGCTAACCAACTGATATTTAGCATCTGGGAATATCACCCATTGGTTCTATACTCAAGCCTTCCACGAGAGATCGATATATATTAATTGTTGATAGTTGGATACCTATTTTTCGTGCTAAATCATATTCAGCCCTGAGGCTCACATTGACCTGATTGGGTACGTAAATAAACACAATTGTTGCATTTGAGTTATGGACATGTTTGGGCCATTCTCGAACAATCAATACTTCCACAAACGCTCAATTCTTTAAGGACGTGGGACCCTTTTGTTCCAGTAATGTTTTATGTTTAATGTTAATATCTGAACATTTTATTGAAGTAAAAATATTACCAGTGATTTGTTTAAAATTTCAAATTGTCTCCAATGATATATATCGAAATAGGTGGCACCAATATCTGGCTGCATATTTTTTGATGACACTGTAATCCATTTTATACAATTTCCCTTATTTGGGATAAATTGTTATTAGGCTCCGCATTGTCTTCAACGCCAGTTGAGGCACGAGAATTGTGAATTGTGAGCGCGTAGGTATCATATTTTGGGTGTAGAAGGTAACCACCTGAGAGATCTCTTAGAAACCTGAAGTTTATAGCTTGATTCAAATCCTATGAAAGTTCCGACATAGATAGATAGATAGATAGATATATTTAAGGGTGTTATACACTGCGACCTGAAAGATCTATTTATTTGAAAGATGAGGAAGTCTCATCTACAGATCTTCTGTCAGGTTAATTTCCGACAGGAATTCATATATTTTGGAGGAATCAAGTTGAGGGATCTTGCTCATATCTAAGATATATTCTCCAAAACACCTGAGTCTATTGTGTGCCAATGGTCTGCAGTCTGTGATCAGGTGCAGTGAGGTTTCGTCTCTTTCTCCACAGAATCGACAGATGGCATCTGAAGATATACCCAACTTGTTCATATGGTAGTTGAGTCTACAATGTCCGCTTAAAATGCCTGTGATGAAGGTTCCGAAATACTGGCTGACAAATTTGTGTTTTGGAAAGACGAACATATTCTTTCGCACCTGCGTCACCCTCGTCACACTTGACTACGCTGGTAATGCTGATGATTATAATTCTCGTAGTTGAAAGAACCTGCATGGATGTGGATCCATCCAGTGGTCAAACATTTTATACTCTTAAACTCTCCTTGGAATAATGTAGCCTTCTTTGTCTCTCGTCTACTGAAAAGCTGATCACACTGAACTGCAATCATGTGCGTGAATTTAATATACAATAAAATTTTTTTATTCAAATAAAATTTCCTCCAACACGGTTCAACTTTTGCTTTAAGTACACTGTAAATAATTGTGCTCAATTAGCCAAGGTAGAATCTGTTCGATTTGCTTCACATATGCGGGATTGCTGAACATGCGCTTCCTGAATGCCACACCCTCGTCGCTGTTGCTCATGAACGATTCTATATTCGCAGTTTCGCTGGATTCATAGAGGGCCACTGCGAGCAGGCGCTGAACACACACGAAACCTTCGAAGCAAAAATGGAGAACAAATTAGTAATTACCCCAGGTAAATCACACGCGGTATCATACTCCACAACCCGTCTCGCTTCAGGGTCTGCTGTAAATCACTTAGTTGCGGCAGCGGGCGCTGATAATTTAATAATTGCAGATTTAGCACCAATTTCGCGTGATAAAAAGCGATGAAATCATCAAATTTGCCAAGTTTCAATGCCATTTTGGGGGACGTCATCAGCAGGCAGTGCAAATCTTGCGCGGGCGTGCCATACTTGGGCAGCTGGAAGTCCACGAACAAGACGTCCTTGATGCTAGCCTCGTCACCGGTCTGATATTGAAACATGAAGTTATTCAACCAGCAATCGCCGTGATTGAGCACATTGAAGCCGCTCTCCTCCACTTGCCCGAATTGGAAATACAACTCCGTCAGCCTTTGCATGTAGTTGCGCTGCCACATGAAATTAAAGGCGACTATATAAAGAGGATACACTGTCTAAGAGTACATTAGTACTTCTACGCTTGGCTTACAATTAACACTTTTTGCTCATGTTGCAGCTTAGATTTCTCCAAACATTCCAGAAATGGCACACTGAAGGCTGCATTCATGTCATCGATCATTTGCCGCTGTTCCTCCGCAAAGTAGCTCTGCGTGTATGCAGGTGGATAAGCGCCATGAGCTTCCACTCGTTTGGCCGATGCTGCATGCCATTGTGCCAACTTTTCCAGCACACACTTCATGTGTGTCTCATCGAGTCCCACCAAGCGATTGCCATTGCTGAAGCCTCGGCACTGCAAATCTTCCATTAATATGTAGTCGCTCACCGGCGCCCTGGGGAACCGGAAGTGCTGCGGTTTGAACTGTACGCGGTGTCCAGCATCTGCGTGTAGCTTTTCCAATTCGGGTATTATGTTGGCGTGCATGTCTGCCTCCGCCACGAACAGTGCGTGGAACTCATGCTCCGCACTGCTGGCACCTGCCAGCGGTATCTTCAGTATGAACTTGACACACTTCTCGCTGCCATCTGTAATTAATGCATACAAATGAGCACAAATTGTTCGCAGCTCTGAGCAATATCGAAGTGCATTCTTTACCCTGTAGTCGCACATCGATCTTTACCCTGAGCACGGTCGTTAGGTAGTTTTCGCCGTGGGTTAAGGCCGGATCAGCGTTAAAATCTATAATTTCTCTAAAATCGTCCTCAATTTGTAGCAAAAGATCTTTGAATAGTTCTCCATTTACCCAATCGGTGGCTGACATTTGTTTTATTGTTCGTATTCTTTATGTAAACAAATTTTTATTTAATTGTCTTATCAAGTGCGATCTGAGCACTGAACTGAGCACTGCACTGAGTACTGAACCATTTGCTGAAACTGCAGTCTTGAAACTGTGGACTGTGCAATGGATCATTGAGTACGGCCGTAAATGTCACTCCGCCAGTGCATTGTTGCACTTCCAAACCACTCACCCATAAATTGCTCTGTCGAACAGGTATTCGCGGTTCTCTCAAGTTGCATGCGAAACTCGCTTTCGCTGGATGCGCCAACTGCATAATCTGGCAGTTGCACTCGTATTGCGATTATGCACAAACCCACTGCGCTCGTTCGGAGCGCTCGACACGTAATCTGAGTAATTGTTACATCGCTGAGATTTGTTTATAATGTTTATGTAATTAGAAATAAATTAAAGAGACTATTTATAAGCAAACGCACCAACTCAACCTTCACGCATCAACACAACCTTCGCTGTTAGCAATCGCTAAAATATGAATTTGAATGGAATCCTTCTAATAGTCAGACAACCATGAACGGAGGCCACAATGGGGGCCAATTACACAGGATTTTTTTTAAATTTTAGTGTATATTAAATTTGGGCACATTATTATTATTATTATTGTGTGTAGGGGATTTAAGCACCGCGACCTTTCGATCTATTGTGCCCCCCCCATCAGAGGTTCAAAGTACATCTTTGAGTCCTATCCTCTGGATAAATGTGATGACAAGTTTTGGCTCCAGAGGTTTCACATCACTGGCAGAGCCCTGGAAAACTCCCAAGTATTTCCTGCGGGTGTGCATGAGAGCCGGACATTCTATCAACACATGCAACGATATCTCCTCTTCCTCCATACAGAATCTGCAGGAGCCTTCCGAGGTGACCCCCATTCTCACCATATGTGATTTTAGTTTACAGTGTCCTGTGAGTAGGCCTGTCATCATCCTAGCATTATTTTTAGAGAGATTGATGAGTGATTCATTACATTATCATGAAATCACCATGATCTGAATAAACGCAAGATTCAAACAAATTGTGTCCAGATCATTCGATGAGCGTTTCTCTTATATGCCATTTTGTCCTGCCTAATGCTATTTGTACTTAGTATTTGGTCGTTAGTCCTGTAGTCTAATTATATCATACCTTGAGACATAAACGATGTTGTTATCGCTAATTTACATAGACTCTACTCTCTACTATATACTCTATAGTATAGAGTATATATAGTAGAGAGTAGAGTCTATAGTATAGACGATAACATTCTGAGTTTAAAACCAGTGAAGAAATCGGGAGTCGGGTTAGACCGACTGCGAAATGCCCTGTACTCTTACATGTGCGTGCGAGTTCAACCATGGCGATGCACAGTTTATCATATATCATCATTAGGAGCTTATCTTGGGATATCCACACCAAATATTTCCCTAGATAAGCTTGTGATTATATGGGAGGGAGGAGTGGTCCATGTCTAATGTCAACCACACTTCTTATGTATGACTTTATAGCGTCATTATACTTTTTCACATAAGATTTGAAAAAAAATTTGTACAGGTTCTAAGTTGTAAACATATGTAATTAGTGGGCGTGGCTGTGAAATTTAATTGGTGTTTTTGCTAGTGCTCTGAACCCTCGTATGCAATTTCGTTTATGAATGTTTTATAGGGACACGGTAATGATTATTGGTTAGATGTGGGCGTGGCAGTAGTAGTAAAGTAAGTAAGAAAATGAGCAAGCGCCAGGATGTACCGAATGTATTTTAATTAGTATTCAGTCGGATTACACTTCTTATGAAGCTCGAAAGGACATATTGAGGGGAAATTATATGAAGGTGAGTTTAGGCACACATAATCTGTATCATTTGGGAGTAGATTGGGCCACATACAGACTCAAACAAGGACGAAAACTTAACGGAATCAGAAAGTGATTCTCATCATTTATATGCATATATTATTATATGTCCATACCAGCCACTCCTTCTTATGGAAGATAAGGAGGATAAATGCAGGGAACATATTATTAATGTTGCCTTGTGGACTGTGTTATTCATCTCGCCTAATGTTCCCTTTGAATTTAGCTGGGAAACAACGACATTTTTCAATGACAGCATTCAATTGCTAGACCAGCCCCTTACTTACTTGGGTCGAGCCACAAAACTCAAGGTTTTAAGCTGTGTTACAATACTTCCATTATCTACTTCAAATTGCAGTATATATTTATCTGCAGTATTTTCATAATATTCCGTGTTTGAATGACATTTATTCAATTGCCGACTTGTATTTATTCAATTGGTGCACTTATCGCGCAAAGAACAAAACAAACTTTTAATTGCATTTGTATATAACACTGGGACGACTCGACAGTGTCGCTAATCGCCCACACAATTCTCATTATCAATTCGTATATAACCTTCATTAATTGACCCTTATGTAGAACCAGCCATAAAACTATAATAAACAGATATAGTAAAGTTGATAATAGCGAAAAAGGGCTCCCATTGATTTCGGACAGAAGTTTAGAAGTGCTCTCGTATATAACATAATAAACATTTATTTAAAATTGTGCTAAGTCAGATTTAAACAATAGTTTTCCGATTGATTTGACTTTTCTTTTTGGTTTTGTTTTTGTTATAAAAATTGTTGAACATCTGTGATGATGAGTGGGCAGGTGCTCTGCCTACATGGAAAATTCCGGCAGGTTGCTTGGGGAACTAACATAATTATTTGGATATATTCTTTAAAAGAATTTGCATTCCACAATTCCTTGTAAAGGCCTCTACCTTCTGCTTTAGCGTTCAAAGATCTAGTAAGCCACGCCTATTAAGCCACGTCAATACTGTTCCAGCATGTGCCTTGTACCGAGGGTTCAGGTACATGTCTCTGAAGAACACCACGGATTCGTCAGTTGCAGCTGTGAATATATCCAAAGTGGCATTTTCACTCGGCTCCAGCAGACATATCGTGGTCACACCAATAAGTGTAGCGAAACCTATGACCAGGACATATTTGTAATATTTTTAGGGATTTCAAGAGCTTCTCTTACCCCAATAGCCGTAATTCAACAGGCTGGTATGCAGCTCCTTTAGAGTGGGCACCTTTCCTGTGTATTTCAACAAACTTAAGCTCTCGACCAAATTCTCATGATAGTACTTAATGAAGCAATCGAACTGCTCCACTTTTATGTCCAACTGCGTGGAGGACAAAATGAAGTAATACAAATCCTGTGCGGGTGGACCGTATTTGCAGGTTTGAAAGTCAATTAGCAGAGTCTCCTGAATATTACCCTCGGCGTCATATTGGAACATGATGTTGTTCACCCAATTATCGCCATGGTTCAAGACATTAAACTCAGCGGGATCAATTGGGTTGTGGGATATGGCAACCGAGACGAAGTTGTCGATCAGTAGTTGCTGAATGGGAGTGAGTAGCTTAAGTAGTGAATGGAATTCGTGCGAACAATATTTTGCATGACTTACCATCTTCTGCTCATACTCCTCGTGTCCTTCATATTCACGTATACAGTTCATGAATTGTGGCACTGAAGTTTTACCCATGTCGTCGAAAATGACTTTCGACTTCTCGGTGTACAAGGTGTCGTTAAACATATCGGGGTAGGCTCCTTTCAATTCGACTTGCTTCACGGAAGCAGCGTGGAACTGCGCTAACTTCCGGAGCACACTTTTTGTGTGGGCCATGTCCAACCCCACAAGACGATCAGCATTTCTATATCCCTGCTTGGACAGGTCTTCCAGCAGCACATATTCACAGCTGGGGGAATTTTTTAGATTGTACGATTTGGGTGCGAACACCAAGTCGCAGCCAACATCTTTATACATGCGCTCGAATTGCGGCAGGTACTCGGTGTACATGCTTCCTTCCTTTGGGAAGAAGTCCCAGATGGCCAGTATGTCATCCGCATTATTGGAAACGGGTGGTATCTTCAACATATAGGAGGTGTTTTCCTTGTTACCATCTGCGAGTAAAAATGGAAAAATTTTGTGGCTAAATCTGCATTCTAATTATTGAGGTAAAAAGCCACCCACCTTTGAGCTCCACCTCGATTTCCACTCTCAACAACACTGACAAATAATTGTCGCCAGCTTTTGTTGCCGGAACTGCACTTATTTTGGAAAATTTCGAAAAGCCTTTCACCTGCTCCGCTACAACATCAACAAAGTGAGCCTCATCCACCCAATCAGGCACGCTTGATGTAGGTGCTTTTTGTGGGGATGCGCTCCCGCTGTGAAGATCAGAATGGAAATGCATTTGAAATGGAAACCTGAGTGGTCTAAGTCGGTGCCATTAAAAGCTGACTTCCTCAGTGTCCTTACGTACCTTTTTGGTTCAAGGTGCTCTGGGTCTAGTAAACCACGTCTGTTTAGCCACGTCAATATAGCACTGGCATGGTTGCAGTACTGGGGGTGTGCGTACATTTCTGTAGTGTCCTTGTGAGCTTTATCTTTGGTATCCAGGAACACAGCTGGCAGCACTTTTGCGACCGTGTAGAAACCTGATCATAATTTTTTAGCTAGAATTAAAATATTTTTGAGTAAAATGAACAGATATACCCCAAGTGCCATAGTGCAATAAGTCCTGATGCAGCTGCTTTAACGTGGGTATATCTTTGGGATAGTTCAGCAACACCAAATTCCTGACCAGATTATCATGGTAAAAGCGCACCAAGGAGTCAAAGTGTTCCAGCTTCAGGTCCAAACTAGGTGACGACAGCAGGAAGTAATACAGATCGTGTGCCGGTGAGCCGTACTTGGCCAGTTGGTAGTCAACGAAGTAGGTGCTCTTAACTTTGCCATCATCATCGTATTGGAACATGATGTTGTCGGTCCAACAATCGCCATGATTCAACACATTGAAACCGCTCTCGTCAATTTCGTTGACTGCGACCATGATATCACAGTACAGATCTTTATGCTGGGCCTGTACAAATTTGAAAACAGTACTTGAATGTGTTCTCTCTTTAAGAGGATGCTCAACCTACGATTTTCTGCACGTACTCCTGACTGCCTTCATGAGACTGTACGGTCTCAAAGAATATGTCAAAGAAGTCGTTGCGCTGCTTCTCCACCAATGCCACGAATTCTGGAGCAAACTCATTTTTGGAAAATATCTTCAGGGATGTGCTATTCGCGGCAGAGAAACACGCCGACACAGCATGCAATTCTGCCAGCTTGGCAAGTACACATTTGGTGTGCTCCATGTCCAATCCACTTAAGGTGTGGGCATGTTTTGCCCCATTTACGCACAGATTTTCCAGGAGGCAACTATCGTTGTGAATTTCTGTGGATAAGTTGAAACTCTTCGGGCCGAATGTGACTCTGGAGCCAGCGTCGCTGTACATCTGCTCAAATTGTGGCAAAAATTCAGTGTAAAACTCTTTCTCCCTGGTGTACTTGGTTAGAAGGTTCTTCAAAGCCTCCGGAGCCACTTTCAGTATATAAGATTGAGACTCGGTGGTGCCAGCTGGAAGAGAATTTGTTGTTAGGAAGAGAATTAGATGTCATCTTTCAACATTAAAGCCATTTTTGATACCTTCGAGCTCTACTTCAATGTCCAGTTGCAGCAGTGGGGTAGCAATGCTACTGTCGATGCTCCTTGTTTTAGGCACCTCCACGTAGTTGAATTTTTTTATCCCTCTGAAGTTGCCAATGTGGTTCCTTAGTATGTCAGCGAAGTGCTGTTCAGTGACCCAATCGGGAATTGCGTTTAGTGGAGCGGTTCTGTCCTCTGATATGAGATCGTCTTCAGGCAATTCGACCTCGACTGCTTCCTGCTCACTGTAATAACTCATTTTAGTTAAAGGACTTTTTTAATTAGAGGAGTTATATTCACCTGTCTTCCTGGTGGTCCTCTGGTATCTTTACCTCGGCTGCTTCCTGCTCACTGTAATAACTCATTTTAGTTAAAGGATTATTTTAAATAGAGGAGTTATATTCACCTGTCTTCCTGGTGGTCCTCTGGTATCTTTACCTCGACTGTTGCCTCCACCTGCACACTGTGATTTGTAATTTAAGGAAGAGGGTTTTTTACTGATATCAATTTTATTCACCTGGCTTCCAGTAGTCCCCGATTGTACAACCAGGGCAGGATTTCGCTGATGTACTCAATATATCTCTCGCTGGTGAATAAGTTGTTCTTGAACGCCACTCCCCCCTCATTGTCCGACAAGAAATTCTCAAAGTTGGCATTCTTCGTGTTCTCCAACAGCACAACTGGCAGCGTTATAATGGTGGGGAAGGCGGCAAAGACCCCATACTTGAATAGTTGTGTGTGCAGTTCGCGTAAAGTCGGCACCTTTTTTGAATATTGCAGCAATTTCAAGTTCGCGATAAGATTGTCGTGATAGTAGCGTATAAAGTAATCAAAGCGTTTCAGTTTGTGCTCAATGTTGGTCGACGTTAGCAGGAAGTAATACAAGTCCTGCGCTGGCGACCCGTATTTCGTGCACTGGAAGTCCACAAGCTGAGCGTCTAAGACGTGACCGTCGGCCGCAGTTTGAAAGAGCACATTGTTGGTCCAGCAATCGCCGTGGTTTAGCACATTAAACTCCTCCGGATTGCAGCTTACTGCACTCATGAATTCCTCGGTGAGCTTTTCAAAATAAGCGCTCTGCAATAAAGTAAATAAATGAGTTGACGGGAGCCCACTCCTTACTCAGTCACTTACCACTGGCTCGTAGTACTTATCGCCATCTCGATATCTTTTGATATTCTCCAGGAATAAAGTTTTGAAGGACTTCAGCATGGTTTCTATTACCGCGCCACCGCTTTTGCCGAACAAACCGTTCATGAGCATATCGGAAAATGGTCCTCTTGTGGCCACACGATACGCAGAAGCGGCATGCAGCTGCGCCAACTTCCTCAAAACCCACTCAGTCTGCTCCACATTCAAGCCAGCCAAACGGTCAGCGTTTTTGAAACCAAGCGGTCCCAAATCTTTCAATAGAACATTGGCACATTCGGGATCCTTGATGAATTTATACGATTTAGGCGCGAGGCAGATGTCCGCTCCAGCAGCCTTGTACAGTGCCTCTAGCTCGGGTATAACATCGCAGTACACATTATTCTCCATGGCGAAAATATTCGTCATCATACCACCGAAGTCGTCCTTCAGTGCCGGCGTGTCGTGTGGCACCTTCAACATGTAAGACACATGCTGAGTGGTCTTATCTGAAACAACATTTGCATTAAGTCTAATTTACAATACACGGGTGCCGAGACAGACCTTTCAGTTCTATGTCAATGCCTACGCGCAGCATAAGCGTAGCGTAATTTTCGCCCGCGCTCATCGCTGGATACGCCTTGAAACTTTGTATGCGCTCAAAGTGGGGACACTCTGAGCGGAGTATATCAATGAAGTGCTCTTCGTTGACCCAAGCGGGCACGCGACGTGTGTCTATTTGCGCAGTTTCAACCTTGTCCGGCACAACCAAGTCCGGACTTAGTACGTTGCTGGCGGCAGCCACAGAAGCGTTCCGTGTGACCTGGCTGCCATTTCTGTACTGAAAGTCTTTGCCCGATACCACGGGCGCCACATCGTAGCTCGTTTTGTTTAGTTTCGACTTGCGCTGACCCATCTTCTCATGCGCTCTGACGCTGCTGCGAGTGTGAACTGAGAAACGCTCCGGAGCAAATGAACACAAAACAACGTTCGCAGTCTACAAACTGCTCCCAACTGAATTTCAAGATTCGTATTTCGGTCGCTCTCAACACGAATTTTTGCACGAATTTTCAGAACACCGCCTCTAGTCAACTGGCACGGTCGGTTTGTTTTATTATATTGATAAGTTTGTTATTTTATCTACAAATCGCTGTGCTTAGTTGTGAATACACTGTAAAGATTACAGTTTCTCCGTGTTTGAGGTTGTTTTGTTTTCTGTGCGTCGCTCACAAATTATTCGTGCTAATATTTACGGCCAATAGCGGGCAAACAGACTCATGCAGTTGGAAAATACTTGTATGCCAGACAAGTACGAGTAATTTCACCATTCAGTCGCTTATTTGGGAATGCGCATTGCCTACAAGCTGAGGTATTATTAGCAACTATGACGCGATCACCAGAACAACAGCGATTTCGACTTGATTCCATTTTCCTACTGCGATAACATGGTTAATAACTATTGTGTTTCAGAGTACTCGTATCTGCCGGGGGCGATAAGAGGCCATAGAAACTGATTGGACTGTGCCGAATTAGATTCTTCGTAGAGCTTTTCACTTTATCAAGCTTTGCACAGTAATTAAATATATGAGCACCCAAACTATCAGAGGGATGAGTACGGGCTAACAAGGGCTTCCAGGAGAAGAGCAAGAAGAACGGACCCTAGACGATAGAGTCCACTACCGCCCGTGGTTCGCAGCTAGCACTACCAGGATACTGAGAGTGGGTCAGTATTATTAATTATACGAGTGTATTTCGTGTTTCGATAATTATTTCACAATTTTACTATTATCGTTGGCTTCCTTCCAACATATTTTCAAATCTTATTCTTACAGAAAAGCAACGAGTGAACATTTTGTAGATCTTCAGATCCTTTTCTGAAGTGTGGACTGAATATTTTGTTCGTAGATATTCTGACCTTTTTCTGAAGTCACTCCACATCCTCATCAGAAATATCTTTTAGGAAGACAACAACCTGTGAGTGAGTGATCATTTTGTTGATAGATCTTCAGACCCTTTTCTGAAGTCACCCCACATCCTCATCAGAAATATCTATTAGGAACACAACAACCTGTGAGTGAGTGATCATTTTGTTGGTAGATCTTCAGACCCTTTTCTGAAGTCACCCCACATCCTCATCAGAAATATCTATTAGGAACACAACAACCTGTGAGTGAGTGATCATTTTGTTGGTAGATCTTCAGACCCTTTTCTGAAGTCACCCCACGTCCTCATCGAAAATATCTATTAGGAACACAACAACCTGTGAGTGAGTGATAATTTTGTTGGTAGATCTTCAGACCCTTTTCTGATGTGACCCCACATCCTCATCAGAAATATCTTTTAGGAAGACAACAACCTGTGAGTGAGTGATCATTTTGTTGGTAGATCTTCAGACCCTTTTCTGAAGTCACCCCACATCCTCATCGGAAATATCTATTAGGAACACAACAACCTGTCAGTGAGTGATCATTTTGTTGATAGATCTTCAGACCCTTTTCTGATGTGACCCCACATCCTCATCAGAAATATCTTTTAGGAAGACAACAAAATGTGAGTGAGTGATAATTTTGTTGGTAGATCTTCAGACCCTTTTCTTAAGTCACCCCACATCCTCATCAGAAATATCTTTTAGGAAGACAACAACCTGTGAGTGAGTGATCATTTTGTTGATAGATCTTCAGACCCTTTTCTGAAGTCACCCCACATTCTCATCGGAAATATCTATTAGGAACACAACAACCTGTGAGTGACTGATCATTTTGTTGGTAGATCTTCAGACCCTTTTCTGAAGTCACCCCACATCCTCATCAGAAATATCTTTTAGGAAGACAACAACCTGTGAGTGAGTGATCATTTTGTTGGTGGTTCTTCAGACCCTTTTCTGAAGTCACCCCACATCCTCATCAGAAATATCTATTAGGAACACAACAACCTGTGAGTGAGTGATCATTTTGTTGGTAGATCTTCAGACCCTTTTCTGAAGTCACCCCACATCCTCATCGAAAATATCTATTAGGAACACAACAACCTGTGAGTGAGTGATAATTTTGTTGGTAGATCTTCAGACCCTTTTCTGAAGTCACCCCACATCTTCATCAGAAATATCTTTTAGGAAGACAACAAAATGTGAGTGAGTGATAATTTTGTTGGTAGATCTTCAGACCCTTTTCTGATGTGACTCCACATCCTCATCAGAAATATCTTTTAGGAAGACAACAAAATGTGAGTGAGTGATAATTTTGTTGGTAGATCTTCAGACCCTTTTCTGATGTGACCCCACATCCTCATCAGAAATATCTTTTAGGAAGACAACAACCTGTGAGTGAGTGATCATTTTGTTGGTGGTTCTTCAGACCCTTTTCTGAAGTCACCCCACATCCTCATCGAAAATATCTATTAGGAACACAACAACCTGTCAGTGAGTGATCATTTTGTTGATAGATCTTCAGACCCTTTTCTGAAGTCACCCCACATCCTCATCAGAAATATCTTTTAGGAACACAACAACCTGTGAGTGAGTGATAATTTTGTTGGTAGATCTTCAGACCCTTTTCTGAAGTGACCCCACTTCCTCATCAGAAATATTCTTTAGGAAGACAACAACCTGTGAGTGAGGGACCATTTTGTTGGTAGATATTCTGATCTTTTTCTGAAGTCATCCCACATCCTCATCAGAAATATCTTCTTGGCAGACAACAACTTGTGAGTGAGTGATCATTTTGTTGGTAGATATAATGAATGACTGTTTCAGAAGTATTCTTCAGGATGGCAACAATGCGTCTGTATATAAAACTGACATCTAACACAAAATTTACCCAATTTTTAGCAAACTCATTGGAAGTTGAGGCTTCCACACTTTGTTATAAACAATTTCTATTATTTCCGCGCTTCAGTGAATTAAATAATTGCTGTTCTTTTTTGCATGCAAACCAACTTTCGACTTGAAAACAACATTTAAGGTCAATGTAATTTCGTATCAATACTTGAAAGCGATTCTCAACCGGGCTCTATAAATACATTGCCTATGTGAATACATTGTTTTAGCCGTGAAAGGTCAAAGGTTAATGGCAGGTTTTATAAATTTTTATTCTAAACAATATAAGTATAAAACTGTTCTCTATTATATTAGTATAGAACAACAACTCAATGAGAGAACTTTTTGTTAGTCGATCTTATGACCTTTTTGGAGGTAACCGTAATTCTTTATCAAAGGTCTTTATTAGAAATATAACAATTTGTCTGTATGTAAATCTTCTAACCATATGGGTGGAAATTGATTCATCAATCTTCTGCCAATATAACAAAAAGTTTGTCACTGGAAGTTTCGGATTATTGTTCTACACGTTCATATACTCAGTTTTGATTAGTTCCTTGATTTCAGTGATACAAATAAATTCCTGTGGACGTTTTGAATGATTGTTCTGCACGTTTTTATACTCAGTTTTCATTAGTTCCATACTCTCTCCATATAGTCAAATAATATAAATAAATTCCTCTGGATATTCAAAAGATTCTTCCACATTCCCATATAATCATTTTTTATTAGTTCCTTGCTTCCAGTGGGTCAGATAAGAACGGGTCTAGGAAAAATATCGTAGCGTTTTTTTTTAGTAAAATTCAACTGGTTTTCTTATAGTGTGGAAATGAACTTATTTAAACCAAATATTCTGTCCATTATTATCGACAATGTTTCACCATTTTTCGGGTAGAGCCATGATGCCATCGGTGAAGAACTTCTGTGGATTCTCATTAAAAACTGAATCAAGTGGTTTTCACAGGCTTTTTTTGAAAGCAGCACAATTCCATTGATAGAGTTCTACAGAGATCGGAACAAGTGATAGTCTGGACTATACCATGGATGCATCAAAACCTCCCAATACATAAAATAAATTCGTCAGAGGTCTCTATAAGAAAAAATTCAGAAAGTCCCTTCACAACATTCACTTTAAAATGACATTTTCTGGCTGAAGCGAGTGAGAGGCATCTACTTGCGACATTTATAGAACGAACAAACAACATAATTTTTTAATTACTCTCCGATCTACTCGTGTCTACACTACTTTATTTCATTCCTTGTGCAGTAATCAATTAAATTAGTAACAGTGATTAACAAATATTACTGTGCTACATATTCCAGTAAACCGCGGTTATCCATCCAAGGTAACATTCGCGACACATGCTCGACATATCGGGGGTTTGTGTACATGGCTCTTCTCAGCATGTCTGCTTTGTCAGATAGCAACGTATCAACGTTGATATCTTCATTGGGATCCAACAGGACTACCGGCAGCAAGTTGGTAATCACTGTGTACGCTATAAAAAGGGAAGTTACAGTATTATACATATAACCGATTCTTTGGGCAAATCTCTTACCCCAATCTCCATGCTTCAATAGCGAAATGTGCAAACCCCTCAAAGTTGGCAGAGTTTTCGGGTAGTTCAGTAATTCCAAGTTCTCGATCAATTTCTTATGGTAGTAATAAATAAAATAATCAAAATGTTTGAATTTATTTTCCAAAGCGGTCGAAGATAGCAACAAGTAAGTCAAGTCCTGTGCTGGAGGGCCATAGCGGCTCTTTTGGAAATCAATGAAATAAGTATCCTTAATGCTCCCGTCCTTGTTATATTGGAACATGATGTTGTTCACCCAGCAGTCGCCATGGTTCAGTACGCTGAATTCCGTGGATGCAACAGGGGAGCGCAGTTGATATTGATCTGGCACGACAGACTTGTAAATTCTCTGAAATTAGACGCTGCATTCAGTCAAGTACGATCAATGATGAAATACCATTTTTAAACAGTACCAATTTTTCTTCCAGATAACTGGAGTTGTACAGCGGTAGGCATTCTCGAAACAATTTCGATATCTTATCACGATATTCAGCGAACTTATCCACTTCGCTGTATAAACACTGTCTGAAAATATCCGGATATGGGGCCGCGTTCTCCAAGCGGCACGCGGAGGCGGCGTGGAACAGCGCCAGCTTCTCCAATACTGCTTCGGTGTGTTTCTTGTCCATGCCGTATTGGCGTTTAACATTCTTGAAACCTCGCTCACACAAATCTTCCATCATTAGAGCCTCCGCAGCTATTTTGGGGTTTTCCATGGGATACATTTGCGGTCCAAAGCGAACCAATTTACCCGCCTTTCTAAATAGTTCTTCAAACGCTGGTATGTAGGAGCCATATACGAGAGCTTCCTTTTCGAAAACTCTCCAATTCCTCACTAAATTCCGCATATATTCATTGCTGGGAGAAACCTTGGTTACGAACGATCTTTGTGTGCTTCCACCATCTGAAATATTGTAAGCCACATTCAAGTGTGTTCAAGCCACATTCAAGTGTGTTCAAGCCACTTTCAAGTGTTGTATCAATTGACTCACCTTGCAACTCAGCATCAATGACCACTCTTAGCAGAAAGGTCATGAAATTCTCTCCATTGGGCACCGCCGGCGTAACTAAAAACTTAGTGATTTTTTTAATCTCCTTCTGCTCGTTTTTTAGTACATCCGCATAGAATTCTTCGGTTAGCCACTCTGGTGTACAAATGCCGGCAGTACTTTCAGTGGTCTTCTCACTGAGCTGGTCATTGTCTGTGGCCGAGCAGTTCACCATAATTATGTTTATTCGGTGTGGTTCAACGCGATTCGCACGTTCAGGCTGCAATTGGAAACTGCTGCTTTCTGAATACCAAGCATTGATTGTATTGTGAAAAGATTCTTGAGAGAGCAGCAGAGCGAGCAACAGAAATGAATGACCGCGATAAGCTTAAAATCTCTTTGTTTACAATTTGCTTTTGCTCTCTTTTGCTTCTCTTTTGTGATGAGCGCCAGTGTTGCCAAGTCTAGCCTCTAAAATTTAAGTCGAAAGATGAGAAAAGTGTGTGAAACCAACAGAATATTCTTGCCACTGTAACTGCCCACGGTAAGTGATGATATACCCAAGGCTGGAGTTGAGTTCCAGCGACGTCGACCTATTCTAAACTCTAAGACATTGTACTAAAGAATGTTTCTAAGAAGTGTCATGGAAATATCTCTAAAGATAAGACGATAAGCGGCCACAGACCGTCATTCAGACATGGCTTAATCGGGTCAGGAAGCGAGTATTACGAGCTTGCTAATAGTTGGATGGGTTACTGGATTGTATCAAGTTATACTATCAATCCTTTGTTTGATAATTTAGTTACAAAGTAGCAATTTTCTTAGATAAATAGTTTACTAAATAATCTCACAAGTTTCACTTTTTCACTTATCTTAGTTGCTTTCAGTTCACAATGGAGCTGCCGTATCTGGGAAGTGAAAACCAATAAGTGTCTCAGGAAAGGCCCAGACATCCTGTAAGAGTGAGTGAGTGAAGTCTGGTGCTCATTTTGGTCTGGTGGCGTCATAGGCTCTCATGTTTTCAAGAATGACTAAAGAGTCACTGTTACCGTCAATTCTCAGCGCTTTGACCATATGATAACCAATACTATCCACTAAAATTCAAGATGTGCATCTGGATAATATGTGGTTCCTACCAGACGGTGGCACAAGGTACACAGCATCACTCATTTTGGCTCTATTGCAGAGAAGAGTCGTGTAATTTGAAGATTTGGTGGTTTCAACTGGTTCTCAAGATCATGGGATTTAAAGGCATTGAACCTTTTTTTGGATGCTACAGGAAATATCGGGTTTATGTGGATACATCGCTCTCTCTGAATTTACACACTTAAACACCAACATTCGTGAAGTCGTGGCAGTAATGCCAACCGAAACATGCCAATAAGTTATTGAAAATTACCTCAAAATGATCGAGTCCTCGAGTCTTGTGACGGTTTTGTGACGGTCTTCCCGATCATTTGGAGGTCATTGAAAATTACCTCAAAATGATCGAGTCCTCGAGTCTTGTGACGGTTTTCCATACTTTATAGCAAGATCCAAGCAATATATTGATGCAAAATGTTCATCAAAATCTGAATTGCAGCTGTGATTTAATTTACGTTTGAAACGACAAAATGGTTGATCCTTAGCAACTCTGGTGAATAACGAGAGTTCTGGATGTATCTTGGATACAACTTGTATTCATATTCTCAAGTACTGACTCAAGTGGACAGAGAAGCAACAGCAGGCACACGAGTCACTAAAATACTGACGGAGGCCCCAATTCTCGCCTGTCCTGCTTTCACCCAGAAGTTCATACTGCAGACTGCCGCCAGCGACTACGAATTGGGCTCAGTCCTCACGAGGGGGTGCATCCACAATGACCGTCGTCAAGAACAAGCGTCATATGGCCATATTAGTGAAAATCTTCGCCGAACATGAGTGCCATAAATTGATTTTTGAAATAAAGCATTTCCACAACGTCAACAATTGTATTTGTCCCCTTTTTTTTACGAGTAAGTTAGGGGTCGAATTGAGCTGGAAAACCGCAAGTTGGCAACACTGGTTACACTAATTTTGTTTTGATAATTCACACAAATATCTATTTTTAATGCAAGTATCTACAGAAAAGATATCAGAATATATATATTTAATGCTAAACGATTTGACGTTGGTTGATAAAACTGAGCCATGCAACAAAATTGTGTTAATTGGTGTGCAACTTTCGTGGGTATGTGTGAGTGTGTGCGTAATTCATAAAACTAATTAAATGTTTGTTATATATATGTAATTATATATATAGAGGAGAGTTATAAACAAAAGGCATTTAGTTCTTTTTGCATTCATTTCATCAAGATTCCGAAATGCTTAACTCCAAGTTTATAAAATTAACTTTTTTAACAAAGTTAGTCATCAATTTAATTTACTGTAAAGGGTGTTTTTAAGAGGGTTTCCTTTGAATGCGAATACCTTTTTTGAGTGGGATTAGCTTTGTCACTTTACTCCTTTCTTTTCGGCGAAGTTTGACCAATCTAATTGGGGTGGCTGATCCCGGGATAAGATGTTTGAATTGGGAAAATTTATTTCCAATTCTAAATTTTTAAATGTTCAATTGGCGTTTCACCACAAAATGTTGTTCAGCGATGTCGTTTATTTCTAAGTTAGCACGAGAAACAGTGATGCTTTGTTTAGAGTGAAAAGAATAGTTGAATAGAATAGTAAGTAATGTGAGAGAGACACCATTATAACGAGAAGTACCAAATCGGTCTCCAAAATTAAGGCACTTCTTTAAAACTGAACAGGGCAACGTATTTCCGTCACTGGTTTCCAGTAATAATAGAGATTTTATTATTATTAATTTTATTATAATTATATCTTATACCAAATTATGAGTACAAGGTGTTGGGGGGAATGAGTACTAGCTACTATGGCTTTCGACTCGAAGAGAAAAGAATTTTTATAGAAAGAAGCATTTTGGAGACCAAGCCCGTGGTAGGATTTGACCCTGCGACCCTCGGGTTGTGAGTCTAGCATGCTTACCGCTAGACCACAGAGGGCGGCTAATAGAGATTTTGTTTCCAAAACTTCGAGGCATTAAAGAGAATAACATGTGGTCTTGATAGGAAGATGCCACTTGACGTACAGCTGGCGAGACCATCACTTTATTAAAAGGATAATTCAATGATACTTGCAGAAATTCACCTGTCAATTGGCTGTTAACATCGCTTGATATGAGATTTATGGGGTTATTGGGTGGAACACATGAAGTCCTTTGTGTATGCTGAGAAATCAGAAACAAGTGACTCTTTGAAAAACGCACTTTATGCACATTATTAACAATGTACGCACCCAGTTACTGGAAAAAGTATTCAAAACTGGGTCACTTGAATCCGCTATGCTTTCCTTTGTATTTCCAAAATCGTACTTAAATACCTCTTAAACTATCTACCGAATAAACCAATAGACTTATATGCATATTTTGAGTTTTAAAATTCTGTTCTAATAATTGAATATTAATAATAATAATTTCATCTGTTCCCTTTAAACCAAATTCGCAAGTGAAGCTTTGTTTGAATATGATGAATTTTGCTTTTAAATAATTTTGTAGTTTAACGCATTCAATTTTTAAGTGAAGAAGTATTTACTTACCGTTCAAGTGTTCGCCCTTATTCCGCAGATATAAAATAATATATACTCTTTGAAAATTATTCCTTGGAATCGTTGGTTAAACTATTTTTTTAGCTGTCAATTTTTTGAACTCAAAGAATGCCATCTAAGAATGACACTATCAGCTTTGGCAGCAGGTGTCAGCCAGGAACAAAAAAGTGACAGTACCCAAAAATTGTCTGGCAATTGTCGGTCCTTTGAATCTATCAGCTCCGAACAATAACCAGCGTTTTTTATATTCAAGGACTCACATTAAAATGAGCGTATAAAAATAATCACCTTTATTCAGACTGTCAATAATAGAAGGATTAATTGTTATTCCATTTCTATGTCCACCTGTACACTTATTATTGGAAACTTTCCTCTAAACACCAATTGAAGTCCTTATAAACCACTATTCCACTGAGGATTTTCCACATCTGCGCTCTACAATCCACGAACAACAACTGACTATGCAACAATTAAAATTCAACTAAAGAAGCAGCCAATTAATCAGTATTTACCCTCCCCATAAACAAGTGTAAATTAAAAGGCGTACGACAAAGTTTTTGGCTGAAAGGAAACAAACCACCAAGATTAACTTTCATTTGACTTAAAAGTGCGCTGAGTCTTATCAATTGTTAAGAACAGTGAAATTAACAAATCTCCTTCCGACGGAAACTGTTTATAAATAATTTCGACTATCAATATCAGACCAAAACTATCAAATTTTAGCGATGAAGCGATAAACACAATGATGAAGTATATGAAGTTTGTATATAAGCACAGCAGGGAGTATTCACTTTCCTAACGCTTTGGTAGCACACTTCAATATACGAGCACCTCAAAGACCTGTTGATATATACATAGACCACAGAGATGTACAAGAACGCATTTAATCATTGAACAATTTCTGTAATGCTCTGTTTGAACACTCACTCACTTATTCTGAAATTAGACAAAAAACTGCACTGGATATATCCTTACCAATAAAGTCTGAGCTAAGAGTGCAATCTCCCCACAGAAAACTATTCTGCGGGGTGGCCTAAGATCAAAGGTCTAAGATAATAATTATTATATCTCCTATATAGAAACTGCCTATATGAATCGGGTTTTGGTAGTACCTTGTAGTATCGGGGGAGTCGTGCCTTTCCTGGCGTTGTCCTTGCGCTGACTATCACCATCCCAAGTAAGGGAACTTTTTAGTCAGTGCTTGAACGGCGCCACACCGTGGTATCACAATGGGCCAAGTGTGCTTTTGGCAAACTGGGCGGCCACTCCCTCCTACCTACTACCTTGTACCACAACATAATGTTTTAATACTGCCTACTAGGACATTCCTACTTTTGGAAATGCATCCAACTTTGTATTGATTGTCGACTATTTTTCTATGAAGCCAAAAAAGTTGATTCCAGCTTTGGTAGAAATCAAAATGATGAGCTGTTGCAGCTCTCTGATCTTCACAATTGAAAGTACTTGCAGTGAAGTGAAACACAGGGCTTCATATGCACATTTTGCCTTCTGTTGACTTCCGTAGAGAGGACATGGAAATGATAAACATTTGACTTCAAGGTGGATAAATTTAGCTTTGAACCTGTTCTATTCAAGGTCGTAAACTCAACAATATGTTAAAATTGTTCGATCCTTTATTGATCATTACTTTATTGAGGACAAGGCAAAGAGGGTTTATTGAGGACAATCGTGGGTGATACTCTATAATCCGAAAATCATAAATTGTTATATTTCATTCTTCCAGATAACCACGATTCTTCATCCAGGGCAAGATTAGTTGAATATGTTGCGCATAGAGGGGATTTGAGTATATTTGTATCAATAGTTCCCGATTCACAGCTGTGGGGGCCAATAAGTTTAAGTCTCCTTTTGTCTCCAGAAGTGTGAAGGGCAATATTTTGGTTATTGCAACAAAGCCTAAAAATGCAAACAGAGATACAGGGTTATTATACAATTTTAGTGCCAGCGCCACAAGTTCCGCAGTTGTCTTTAAGAATTGTAGATGTGCATACTTCGGAAGTCGCCCTCCTTAAGTACACATGCTACATTATCAAGCAAAAAATGATAGTTTTAGCTGTGAGCGAGTTTAGCTAAATTTTATAAAATGACGTCACAATTAAAAGGACTCTAAATATTAAATCTCTAATACCGTTTATATCAACTTTCAATTGGGTACCTACCCCAGAAACTGTACTTTAATACCGCCAAATGCAAGTCCGTTAATGAAGGTCCTGCTTTCGAGTAATTCAGCAGCTTCAGATTGGCCACCAACTGCTCATGATAGTACTTAATGTAGTAATCGAAATATTTCAGTTTTTCTTCCAACCGCGTCGACGATAACAGCAAATACAGCAAATCCTTGGCCGGGGAACCATATGTGGCGATTTGAAAGTCCACCAGAACGGTGTCCTTGACTATACCAAAGGCATCGTGTTGGAATAGCATATTATGTGAGCAACAGTGACCATGGAGCAGGACATTGAACTCTGACATATCCACCTTGTCACTTTTAGAGAAGTTCTGCACAAAGCGCTGATGATAAGATTTCTAAATGAAATAAATTCACTGTAACTGAAAGTTTTCGTTGTGTTTCAAGGACTCACAATTTCATCCTCGAATTCATACAAATTATATGAACGCAAACTCTCTTGAAATTTACGATTCGAGGGTACGTGTTGTTGGGTGAAGTCCTTCATATGTGCCGCAGCTAACGAGGGCTTTGTATAGATTTGAGGCACAAGTCCGCTTCTCTCGAAGAATACGACGGATGCCGCATGGTAGGCAGCGAGTTTCTCCAGCACTACCTTTGTGTGGTGCATGTCGAAACCTTGCAAACGATTGGCATGCTTGTAGCCTTTCGGTCGTAGGTCCTCCAGCAGCACATAATCAGATTTAGCATGTCCTTTAAACTTAAAACTAGTTGCGCTGAATTTCAGCTCCTTGCCTGCCTTCTTATAAAGAGCTTCGAAAGCGGGCAGCAGTTCCTGGTGCACGGTATTCTCTTTCTTAAATAAGGCGTTGGTGTCTGCGGACGTGGATGGTGTTTTTAATACATATGACAAGGACCTCGTTTTTCCATCTGCGAATTCGAAAATATTAAAATAGGAAGCAAAATATGATTTATATTTAAAGGACTTTTAACTAATTGCGAAGAAATTTTGGTTCGACACATATTTGTGGAGGGACTTGTAAACTTTCCGAAACATGAAGCAAACATGGTTCTCATATGAAAAGCTGTTTCAATATTCCGTCCTTCAAATTATTAATTATTAATTATCAAATAGTGTATCTGAAGATTTGTCTAATCAGAAAGAACAGCTATAATAGAACACCTATAATCTCGGTAAGTATAAAAGTCCTGCCACATATTCTTGATAGGCTTAACTTACTTAACACAATTTCAGCCTTCTTCATTTTCCTCATGATTTAAACCAACTCTCTCAAACTCACCTTTCAGTTCCGCCTTTATATGAACACGCTGAACATTTGTGGGCGGGCTTTCCCCGCTTCCGTGCTCCGACTTTGTTGCAAATTGTACAATTTTGCGAAATTCTGGCACATTGGCTCGGATTAAATCTTCAAAGAGGTCCTTATTTAGCCACGTTACTTCGCTCTCAGCAATTTGGCCGTTCGAGATCGTGGCAATTTCCTGTGCTTCCGGTGCTGATGGCATTTTCAACGAACGAAAATAAACTGCTTCAAAGCATTTCGAACACTTTTGATGGAAGTTAATCACAAAATATGTAAGTTCTTATCGTAATTATGTGTATTGGGTAAGAATCCCCTCCCTGATAAGGTTTTGTTTATCAATTTGAATTTTATGGCTTTTAACAATGGTTTAATGAGAACATAAAAAAATATCAGGTGTGCCCATTACTTTACTTAACTGAATAATACATTGGCAGCTAACGCACTATATCAGCGATCGCAATGTATCTGGCCATGTTCATACCATCTGACAGGCAGCAGAACTAGCTCAAGGGGTAAAAAAGGTTATTAAGCCGGTATCTATCTATGTATATAGTACTAGAACTGAAGTTTCGTGGTACGAAATGGAAAAGGTGTGAAATAAATCGAGTATCTCTGTATGTATATAGTATTATAACTGAAGCTTTGTGGTAGGAAATTGAATAGGGATGAAATAAAGCAAGATTAGTGCCGGGTTGTATTCACAAAAGTTGAGACCTTATCAAAAACTCCAAAGAGGATTCCTCTAAAATTAGTACGTAAGTAATGTTTATAATGGTCGTCGGTCATATTTGCTACCACAGCGTCATAGATCTTAATATGAACTGAAACAAAAGAAGATATTTTCCTTGCTTGATTATTAATTATTATAATAATGGCATTGGCATATGATTTTATGGCATTACGCATTCCAATCGGACTCCATAGATACTTTTGGTGATGACTTCATCGCAGAAATAAAACTTAATTTCACCAGTCTTCTTATGATACTTTGCTCCTTCTATCCAACTTTTCTTTCTATTGCATATTCAATCTCCTTAATAGACGAGTAATCCCATTAGAGGGAGTCTAATGGCTTCAAATCGCAACTGATTGTTGTTCACATGACATTTTTCCTGTTTCGCGAACTTTTACCAGCTCTCAATTTTTCGGCCAATCGATTGTTGGGAGTGCTCTGTGGCACAGCGTAAGTAAGATCGTATATATCGCATATAGCGACAAATCATAATCATGTATACTGGCGGTACCTTTTGTTAATAGTTAACTATCTTTGTTGTTTATATTCAAAGAAGGATTGGATGATCACGCCATCGAAATAAAATGATAATCACACGTGAGGTTCTCTGAATGCAATGGACTGTGTAAGCTTTCGCTGGAAATAATTTTTCAAATTCAGAAATGTTCTTTATTGACGAAGCCATTGCACCAAACATGTCTTTACTCATTGAATATAAATTTCTTCCCAAAAAGGAAGGATAGGTTTCAAATGTTCGCTGGCCTAATAAGCAAAATGTTGGCACAGCAAATTGTGGACATTCAAATTGTCGATTATTGATACCATTGAATATTTTCTGCTCCTTGTGCGATTCTGACCTTTTCCATGATCATTTCCAGAGTTGACCTTTTCCATGCTTATTTCCTGAGAGACCTATTCCATGATCATTTGCCAAGTAACCTTTTCCATGATCATTTCCTGAGAGACAGTTTCCATGATCATTTGCCAAGTAACCTTTTCGATGATCATTTCCTGAGTTGACCTTTTCCATGATCATTTCCTGAGAGACCTTTTCCATGATCATTTCCTGAGGTGACCTTTTCCATGATCATTTCCTGAGTTGACCTTTTCCATGATCATTTGCCAAGTAAACTTTTCCATGATCATTTCCTGAGTTGACCTTTTCCATGATCATTTCCTGAGTTGGCCTTTTCCATGATCATTTCCGGAGAGACCTTTTCCATGATCATTTTCTGAGAGACATTGTCCATGATCATTTGCCAAGTAATCCTTTCCATGATCATTTGCCAAGTCCTATTAATAATGTTCATTTAAAGCTCACACCAAAATATTTCCCAATAAACCCATGAGAAAAATTCGAAGATCTTTTCCCTCTCTTATCACAAAGGGTACTTAACTTAAGTGGGCTTTCTCGAAGAAGGCTGCCACTCCAGCCATCTCCTCTATTTGTTCCAAATACACACAATGTTCCATTAACATTCTTTATTTATTGATTACTCCTTTTTCAATCATTAGATAAGTTTTAAATTTATAAGTAAACTTACTGTCCAGATAAACATGACCATAGAAAAGCTTTCTATAATGAAATATGAATGTGAGTGTGTTCCTTGCTTGCTCAGATCTTAAGAAGCGTTCACTTCAACAAAATAGGCTCAAAGAAATTAGGAGTATGGGTGGTCATAGTATTAGCCTAAGTAAAGGTAATAAAAATCACAGCAAATCTAGGCCTAGAATATCAGTGAGAAATGCAGTGTTCATATTATACAAAAAGGGCACCTTATCTTCTCGAAGGTTTCACTATATTCACCACATTAGGAATAAAAAACTCTGAAGGTCCTTCCAATTATGTTGACTCTGACCGCATACTGATTCTATTGGAATCTTTAACAATGTCAGAAACAAATCAAAAAGTGGAAAGTTATAGACAGTCTGGATCTAATCAGATGAAGATTACTGCTAAAAAGATTGCGGAGAACATTGAATACAATGCAGATTTTCCTGCCGAAACTGAACTTGAAGCCAGAGGAAAAATTTTACTATGAAGAAGTTGTCGATTAATACTTCCTAAAGGAGAATACATTTTAAATAAACTGTTTCAATTCATTCAAAAAAATAAAAATTTGTTTTATTTAATTTAATTTAATTAATTAAACTGTTTCAATTATATTCGGGTCATTATCAGCAGAAAAGCAATATTCGAATAACTGTTCACAGAGTGCTCTGCAAATATCAAATTTCCCTTTGAAATGAAAGGACCAGGCGCCTTTTGCCGATTTTACGAGCAGATCAATTGAAAGACGAAGTTACCGTGCGTCTGTGAGATTGATCTACTTATCATTTTTGTGTCGATTTAGCCTTGATTAAACATCTGCTCCGGAATCATTCATCATTTCCTTTTTTGCCAAACGCATTGGGTGACAAGTGTCCGACTATTTATTAGATTATCTTTGCAAATTCGGGGAAAACTTTGCTAAAATTGCGCAAAATTTCAATTAATTTGTCGCGCAAACGTCAAAGGAAAAAGGGGTGCTCTCACTTTGGTCAGGGGGTGCGGCACTAAGTGATGGCTCAAATCTTTGTGTGAACTACGAGTAATATAAATGGAAATTATGTGACTAGGTGCAGTTGAGATTTTCTGGAAGAGATATACCTAGAGGAAATTGCTTAAGTGGTATTTTCCTTTCAAGGACTCAAATTTAAATGTTCTCACGTTACTTTTCTTTGACAACAAGAATTGTGCGTCGCGGCTGGATGCCATCACTCAGCTTGAAATGTCCTCTTAATAATTCTTTAATAAAGTCCAACAATGAGGAGCATTCTGTTCTTTCGCAGCTAATCGGTGGCACGTGAATCCTCTTTAAAATCATAGCGTGTGCGTGTTTTTAATATTATCCTTTACTCATCCCTTAGCAAGTGGATATTTACACTTCTTAAGCTTTGACTTGGTTAGCAACACCGTCACCCCTTGGTTGGACAAATTTAACGCAGCATGAAGTGTCACTAATCCCTCAAAACATATTGCAAGTCCCGATGCAAAAAATATGTGTTGGGGTGTGATTCCGGATAGTTCTCGTATGTGTATGCATGGAAGTTAATTTCCCATTGTTTTTGTTGTTCAGGACTGCCGTTTTGCTATTGTGTTTGCCCTATTTCGGTCAAAATTCAATTTGAGTCTTTTCGAAAGCGGCGCATCAAATCAAAACTTATTAGAGAAGAATGCTGAGGGGGAGGTCGTAATTATTTTGCGGTGTAAAGTCGAAAGGGAACGTATGCAGAGCAATCAACTAGTGTCGTGCAATTACACATGGTACCGATTACTTTGAATGGTTTACATATTCTGGTTTAAGGAATATCCGCTTCGTGTCAACGAAAGAAAAAGCCTAATGAAGCATAGTCAATGATATTTTCTTTCCTTAAGACCAATCAATTAGTTCCAACTTGTTTGTATATTACAGTGGCGGTTACCTTTTGGGCTCAGGATCTCTCTAGTGTGTCTAGATGGATCATATTTGATAAACCTTACAAGATATTCTGAGAAAATTGCCATTTCAGTCGTCATAACTTAACAAGAATAAACGTTAGATGGAAATTTATAATCCTTGCATTCGAATTGTGAACTGTGCATTCAAATAGTATCCAAAACATTTGCTATTTGCTGACTGGATTATCCCGTTCTCTCCAATGCTATTTTATTCCTATTTTTATTCAGTTGACCTCTCAAAAATCATGAAAATAGACACCGAAAATATTAGTGGAGTTTTGATAGTTCAAAAAATAAAGTAACCGGTAATCGAATTGCATGCCATGTCGCAATAAGGTCCTTCGTCAGCAGGGCGTTAAAGCATGAAACTGTTAAAATTGGCGTTGAACGCAAATTCCTCGGTATTTAGTAAACAGTTCAATTCAAAACTGATCTAAATTGAGCGTTACGCGAAAATACCAAAGAAAGGACTACTCTGTTTAGGGGTAGTTTATTATTGCGACATGCGAAGGACGCAATTGTACTGCAAAGGATGCACAATATGTTCTATTTAATTTATTAATAATAATTTTACGCTTTGTTTGTGATGTCAAATTATGGAACAGTGATTTGTTGTTTGTTACATCACTGATAGTCAAGCCGAGTGTAGAAGGGAGAATGGGAACAGGTGAAACAGTTCTCACAGCCACGAGCCAGGATAAGCAGGACAAGTGTTCAAACTCAAGTCAATTAGGGGATTATCAGGTGGATTTTGTAGGTTTGAAGCAAAACCAAAACACAAATAGTGAAGTTTTGAATTGGGGTGAATATGAATGAATGTCACAGCGAAAATTGAAGAATAGGGAAGATCTGAGTTACTCAATACTTCCCTGACAGATATGAAAACGATGTATAAAAGATCTTCATATAATGTTGGTTTATAAATCACCTGTGCTGACATTCTTTACGAAGTATTCTCTGTTTTATTCGAAGGAAAGACACAACCGTATTTGGTGAATCTTCAGGTGAGAATCAAGCTTGTTTCATTTTAAGATCGCACCCATTAGTTCTCGGCTAAGGGGATTCATTCGCTGTTCAACTCTCTGGAACGCAATATTTATTGGATTTTTTATTGACATGTAAATAGCGCCTTAGTTTACCATTGTATGGAAATGGGAAAAAGGAGTCTTCTAGAGACAAAAACAAAACACATCGGGATCCCAAATTAATGACAAGGATTCCTGATGCTAGTTATAGAGAACATTCTGCTTTGCCAGTTGGTGTGTAAACTAGATTTTTGCCTATATTATTCCACACCAACCATTGCAACGTGTTTCTTCCCCTTTAGAGAATTGCCTCCTCCTATAGAGATGCACTTATACTCCAGAGCGAGAAGTTGCATATCCCAAGTTTAACAGCTCTAAATGGAATTGTTCTAGACTTCGATCACTTCTGAGCACTTCACAGAGAACCTTTGTCATCAGATCGGTTATAGCAACACTCGGATATGGCCACAAATGGAAGCGTGTGCTTGTTCTATGCGACTGTTTACAAGATACGAGATTGCGGGGTTCTGATATTATTGAAGCATTGAATCAATCCCCTTCCCAAATATCACACTGAGTTACATTTATTGAACTTTTAGCATAGATAATGGTTTGGTCTCTTCGTCATAGTTTCATATAAAGTGAATGGTTCGAATTTTGGGTTTTCTCTTTATAAAATAGAGAGTTTGTATAGTTTATTTACTTCTTCTCCATTTCGGTAATAGATCAACATCAAAGTTTTTGGATACTTTGTGAGTCCTCCGTGACGACCTCTGCGAACTTCGAGAAACTTGTTTAACTAGACCAACATTAAGTACGCTTCGTAAACACTCCGAACATAATTTTAAACTTGAACTGTCCTTTTATATGTTTATTAATCCTGTACTATGTTTATTAGTCCTGTACTATGTTTATTAGTAAGTGACAGATGTCATTTAGGTGGGGTCTTAAGGTCCCTATAACTGTTCCAGAATCCAGCTATTCCCGCGAATGATTTGTGATTGCTTTACCGCTTGATCATTTCTATTCATTCTCATATTTTTCCGTTTCCGTACTCATTCCTTCATTCCAAACACTCGAAGTTACATTCACTTATTATTTATTTTCTAAGTAAACTTATTCGACAACACTTTTGAGGAACTCCCTCTCTGGTATTTTTAACATCCTTTTATAATAAATAAGAAAATTTCGTTTCAACAACTTTCCATTTCCTTTCAACGTATTTGTCACATTTTCTTGCCTTGGCTTCGTAGTCAATTTAACACTTCCAGCGATTGCACTAAATTGTTAACTTTTCATTCTTTCTTTTGTTTAATAGTAATTTAAATAAAATATAATAATCAACAACTGAAATCATCCGCTATGAGCAAAGTGCACCTCTCAGCCTAAACTATGATTATACGGAGACACAAAATCGCGCTGGAACGCCGCCGGATGCAGATGGTGCGTCATTGCCGACGGATGGTGGTGGCCATTCATGCCGCCGTAAATATCAGCCGAGCGGGGTTTGTGCGTATTGGCGGGGGTACCAGTCAACAGCTCGGTCATGAAGCCGATGTACGTGATGGCCAGGCGCAGGGTCTCGATGCGCGACAGTCGCTTCTCGTAGGCAAAGGTGGGCACCTTGCGACGCAGCTTGTCGAAGGCCTCATTCAAGTTGAACATGCGTCGGCGTTCGCGTATGTTGGCCGCGCGCCTTTGGGCCATCGATGCCACCCGCCGGCGGGTTTTCTTAGCGCTGCTGCTGTTCGATGACGACATGTTGTGGCTGGTGCGGGTGTTCGTGGGCCGCTGATTTACCAAATTCGAGACTTGTGAACGCTGCCAAAGAGCTGCAAATGTGGACAGGTTTTAAATTCCTTCCCTGGATAGTGTGGAAAATGCAAAAACTCACCCAAATCTGAGCAAGGAAAACCTGCGATTAGATCCTGATACGGCACAATGGGCGGTGGTGGTGGAGCCTCTTGGCCCCATAATGGCTGGAAGGGAACCTCCGACATGTACGTGGGATCCGAATGGTGCTGCATTTGGTTGGCTTTTCTTTTCGAAGGTGGAAACCGTAATAAACCAGAATTAGTCCAATTCACAGAAAAAGGATTCGCACTTATTAGAAAAAATTCTTATCAGATCGAAATCGTTCAGTTCAGCTTGGAAGTCGAGATTTAAATGCTTTCATTACTTCAAATGCAGCCTTCACAGGATCGAGCCACCCCTATTGTGCAACACATTGTGGCAGCCATTTTTGCTTCGTCTGCGGAAACAGTTTGTTGCCGTGCCATTGGTGGAGATACTATTAAAGGATAATAAGTAAGGATATATGCGCTAGAAAGGGAGGGAAGCTTCCTTTGAAATGTGTTTCATTTCGAGTGGTTTCGTCCTAAGGTAAGGACAACTTTGATGCGAGGGAAGAAAATTGACATACAGATGGCGTGGAGGAATGTCCAAATTCTGTGGTTGGTGTCCAAGATGAACGCATTGTCCTTCAGTAAAGACCGCATACGATATTTGTGGAATGCTTTTTTTATATATAGTCGAGGAAATGGAATACTTTAGAAATATCTTCTCCTGTTCCTCCCGGCTAATGGACATTTCTGAATCTATTATTCTTCCTGCTGCAAATACCGTAGTCCGCTTTGGTGGAAACAGTGCAATCAATGAAAAAGGAGGCTTCACAGAAATGTTTGTAGACGTGTCTTTGAAATTTGTTAGAGTTCAGTTGGTAAACGAAGGCTGCTCAAGAGCAATAGTACAAAATATCAAAATGCTGGGAGAGCAAATATAGCCGTATGCTGTGCTTATCTCACTTTTGAACAGGACTCCCAATGAGCCAAGTCCAAGTGTATTAGAAACTGAACATCACTGCCAACAAATGAGTTGACGAAATTGACATTTTTGAAGGATTTTCCATTAGAGGAGATTCCATAATATTGCAAAATAGTGATTTACACTTTTTCTTGGGGGATTCTTTTAAAGCGCTCTTCTACGAAGTCAAAAGAAGGAGAATTAGAGAGCTTAAGGAGAATATTATGAGAGTAATTAGTTAAAACCACACGCATTTCTTGACAAAATCACAGGGAATTGGACTCTTAATGTCGGCTCACCAACTGAAAATGTGGAGACCGTTGTGATGTTCCACACATTATGCCATTAATTGTACTTCAAAAGTGAAATCGCAATCACAACTGATTTCATTTTAAGGATATATCACCTTTAATGGAAAGCTTAATATTCTATGCACGATTCTAATATGCCCGATGTGGCATGACAGATCAGCTCATTCAGGAAACCACAACTCAACCACTCCCCATATTCGCCTGATTTGATATCGTACGATTTATACTTTTCGGAAAAATGCATTTGCCGATGAAAGAAAATCGTTTTGTGGATGTAGAAGCCATTCAAAAGGCTTGTACAGACATTCTGAAGGACATCCCTGCCAACGATCTAAGACAGTCATTCGATATGCTTTTAGACCATGCAAAACGTTGTGTTGAGACGGAAGGGAGGGAACTATTTTGAATAAAATTAATTGTTTTTACCAAAGAAAACTTCTTGTTGTTTTTATGTTTGAAAGGTCCTGTTTAATTTGGAATGCAACCAAGTTCGGTGGATTATGTCAAAAGAAGTGAGTTTAACCAACCAACGCAATATGAGTAAAACGCGGTATAAAAAGTCATATATATATTCATATATACAGTATAAAGTCATATATGGCAGGACAATTGACTAGGTATGCACTCCCTTAAAGCCAATTAGTAATTTGTGCTCACAAAAACGACCTCTTTGTGCAGGCTTCAACCATTGTATTGACTTCTGCCACGTTTCGCATTTCCAACGGCACAAGTGGCAATATTTTGTGATTTTCAAAGTAAGCTGGCTGCACAATGCGATTGCAACTGGTAGCACAATGCTGGGGATAATACGCACTTTGCCAAATTGGCCGTGTGTGTCTTCCAGAATTTTGCCTGCAGCACACAACGACATGAAAATAACAAAAGTTTGAAGGATACAAAGCCATTTTCAACTCACATTGTGCCGAAAAGTGGGGGTATAGAGAAATATTTATGAATACTGCAACCAAAGAGGATTATGTCTAATACGCACTGGAAAGATGAACTCTTGTAAGAGAACTCGAAAGGCTTTCAAAGGATTGTTTAACGAAATGCATGGAACTATTTAATAATTGGAATTGATAGAATATTTCAGAAATCCGACAACTTTCCGTGTGTCTGATAATTATGGAAATATTATATGCAAATACGCAACAATGAACACAACAACAACAACAACAACAATAGTGTTCTTACTAATTGCCAATAACACAAATCATAGTAATTTGTCATTATAATGGCTTAGAGGATAATAAAATTTGCATACTCGTAGCTGTCAACCAGTCAGCCCAGAATGCAGCGTGGCGCATTCATAAATTAGTTTATTGTGCGAAACGCTTTAATGAGCTTCAGTGGAGCAGAACACGCGCCTAACATGCATGCCACAGCGCGTGTATGCAGAGTGTGTAGAGGCGACGTCACACTATCTTTGTGTCTGGCCCCACTCCGCTTCCATGCCCCCACCCCCCCTCTTTCGAACATGTGTGCAGGCATTGTGCATATGACCACATAAACATCTTGACCCAATAACGCGTGCCTCCGTCGTTACGGCTGTGCTCGCAAGCCAGTCGCAAGTCCTTGTTCCTGCACCAAGCAAGATGTTGCCTCTGCTGACATGCAATTTCTTCAAAATTTGCAGTCACGGCAGTCGAAGCTGCCGAGTTGTGGAGCCAGCAAGTGAAATGGCTTATTTATGTGCATATTTGTGAGCTGAGCGATGGTGAAGCGTGTAATGAGCTGCTCTCATGCAAATGGCAGGAAGGATATGCGTGCGACATACGGCCAACAAGCTAAACAAGTGATGTGAGATTCAATGCAATTCTATACTGGCTTCTGCGAAATCTGTTGCGTCATGTTTTCAGTGTGGAACTCAAACTTTAGATGCAAAAATTTAACAAATAACGCAGATATTTGCATATATTATGTCCTGGCATAACCTTGATAGCTAACATGATGTTAGTATATATTGGAAACACAGTATTCAAATGAACACATTTCAAATTGCAAAACACATTTCAAATTGAAGCAATTCTTCGGTTCCATTATGTTAATCAGCGCTACTTCTTTCCAAGAAATATGAATATTATTTACTATTATACATTTGTATCCTTGCCAAGATATGTTCCATATGAATTTAGAGTGGCACCATAAATTTTCACAGAAAATTTGGTACATAAATCTTTGCGGAGCTGTAAGTTATGGACATGTATGAACAGAAGGCATGGACCCACCCACATTTGGCATGAATGCTAGTATGACCCACATGAATGTCACTACCCATGCTCTCAGTGTATCATCAACATGAGCGAAGTTGTGATCATTTTTAATGAGGTGACGACAGTTGCATATATGGAGGGTAGGTGAATCCTTCCTCCTATTAGGGTTCATGTAATAATCTGTTTGTATTTTAAGGTCCTGGCTGTATTTTAGAAAAGATTCATTAAGATAATCCTATGGTACAAGGTATAATAATAGCAGTGGAAAATCCACAGGCAATCATGCCTCCGGAAGACACTCTGATCTAGGCATTATATAGATGTTCCCACCTGCCACGTTTCGGTTTCGGCTCAATTTATTACAGTTATTTTCCTTTTGTTGGCAACGGACAGAAGGCATAATAACCAGTCACCATTTTTTATTGAGTGTGCCTGCTCAATGGCATGAAATGTGACTGACCACTCGTATTTGATATTGATGACAAATGACCGCTAAACAAAAGAACGTCGGCCAAAAATCGACTTTGTTCACATTCATCTTTTGGCAATTACTCTCCCATTTCGCACAGTAATTGATAAATTTCATAGCGATACAACTGCCTCGCAATCACCGCGGAGCAAGGACCTTTTTCTTACAGATGAAGGTGCAACGAAACAGGTAAAGTGTGTAATTAATGATCTCCAATTATTATTGTGGGCATTGTAGTGTTCTGCTTTCTTGCTTATCTTTGATACAATATTTTATTCTGTCAGGAAAAGGACTTTTTTTGATGGCCTGTCGGAATGCAGGAAATATTGCAAATAACTTGTGGGGAACTTGTAATCAGTAATAAATTGGTACGCCATCAATGCCTCCGCCGGTCACTGTGAGATTAGAAAAGCTCAATGCCTCTCAAGGATATGTTTGTATTAAAGACCAAATGTAATTCTTCAACTAAATTCAGCTCCTTTAAGAAACGCAATTGCAACTTCCAATCACTTGATTTATCGTATTCTTCATAACTGCCTCCCTACCTGGGGCAGGTGCAGCACAATTTGAAATTGAAAATAAAACACGAGTAGAAATGTGGCCACCCGCGCGCCTCATATTGGTGTTTATTGCGTTTCCACCCAGTGGCAACTAAGCGGCCATCAGCAGCAGGAGGCAAGGATCGCTGCTAGCGGAACTTTCTATTTGCGGATAAAGGCGATGGAAAGGCGGCAAGAAAAAGCCAATAAAAAATGCATGTTGCCACTTCGAACCAGCGTGAGTGGCGACAGTGGCTGTGAGGATGAAAAATGTGCGCAGGCGGCAGCGTGGAATGGTTTGTGGCTGTAATTAAATTATGGCGAGGAATTTAATGAGTACAAAAAGTTGGAGATGATGCGACAGTGGTGCATTCTTAAATTGAGTTAAGCCCAGAAGGCAATGACCAAGGGTGGCTCGGGTGATGGTTGGTGAAATGACAGAATCCTGTGGACGGAATAAGGATAGTGCAGACTTTTCGACAGAATGTGCTAATTCCGTTGGCAAAGAAAAACAAAAAAGGGACATCTGCTAAGTGGGTCGTCCCAGTTAACTTGACTGGCATAAGAGGCACAGGAAGCAATCACATCAATCCTTCAAACAGGAACAAAGTTGTGGGAAATATGTGGGATTGAGACCAAAAGGCCAAACAGGAGGCGGGAAATCTAATAGCTTTATCAACGTTGGACTGTGTGGGTAATACCCCAAAGAGACGATCGGAGACTAACGTAGATTTACCCAAATCGGTCTGAAACTAATATTTTCTTACGCAGTTAAAGATATTTTAACAAAACTGTCCAGAAATATTGTTTCAACCCTGAGGCAGAACTAGATTACTGTATGAATCAAATCGAACAAAAGACACACCTCTCCTATATTAAACTGGCAGCACTTGAATCACTTAAAATGACCTTTTTCCGAGGGTCGCAGGTTCAAATGTTGCCACGGGCTTGGTCTCCAAAGTGCTTCTTTCTATAAAATCTTTTTCTCTTCGAGTCGAAAGCCTTAGTAGCTAGTACTCATTCCCCCAACACCTTGAACTTATAATTAATTATGGTGTAAGGTATAATAATGATAATGATCATGAAATTAAGACCTAGATCTGCACCAAAAAATATTGGGCAAAGAAAAATTTATTCTCAGACTTTTCTGTCCAGGATGAAGTCTCCTAGCCGACATTGTTTGTGTGCCTCCCGCTTCTCGGCTTTGAAAAAGCGGTAAAAGGCCACTATTAAACAGGAAGGATGAGACATATATGCGTAACCTTCAACACATTTACAGGCGGTTCTAAAATTGCAGAAGGTGTCGGTGCAGGCGTGGACCTCCCAGAACTATAATTCAGAAAGCCGTTCAAACTACTCTAATACTGCAACATTTTTCAGCTCTAGAAAGCAGTAATCAGAGCAGGTCTGCATGCAGGAGAACATTCATTCTACTATAAACTTATACATAGACTCCCAAGGCAGTTATTAAAGGCATATTCGCTGGTTGATCGTCTTCCAAAAATGCTCTTCTGTGCTAGGGTGCTATTGATAGGTTGTGCGTCAATCGGCGGTTACATATCTATTTGGTACAGGGATACAGAGAAAGGGAAAAGAGGCACCTGAAATTATTGCTAAAAATTAAATTAATTTAATGGAAGAACTGATCATCAGCAGAGCCCCTTGATGCCTTTTGAAATAGTCAATAGTTGGGAAAAGTGGTAATGGCGTGGAGCAGTACTTGCATCATCATCATCATCATCATAATTGGCGTACAACCATTTCTGATCATTGCCGCGTTATCAGCCTTCGCCAGTCGTCTCTGCTTCGCGCACGCTGGCGCCAATTGGAAACACCAAGTGCAGCCAGGTCCTCTTGAACTTGGTCCTTCCAACGTAGTGGTGGTCTCCCCCTCCTGCGTCCGCCACCCGGCGGCATCGATTCAAATACTTTTTTCGCCGGAGCACTTTCATCCATTCGCACAACATGTCCCAGCCAGCGCAGCCGCTGTGTTTTAATGCGCTGAACTATACCAATGTCGGCGTACAGCTCATACAGCTCGTTGTTCCATCTGATTCGATACTCTTCGTAGACGCAAATAGGACCATAGATCCATCGAAGAATTTTTCTCTCGAAGGAGAGAAAGTTTTGCATCAGCAAAACAGAAAAACTCTATGATATGCGGTATACTACATCTTTACTTGCACTGGTACGACAGGGTTGACTGACTGATCACTGCTTAACGACAGTAAATGGAAATAACTAACAAATATTGAAGGATGCAGGAAATGTTGAGAGTCAGACGACTGGGAAGCCTTGGAGCCTCCTATATAGCTGCCTGTGGATATGAAAAAACACACATCAATAAAACTTGCCGTATATTTTCTACCTGGAAGTTCGTTCAGTAACTACTCTAAACGATTTGAACATCTCTATAATAGGTAGGTAGGTAGGTAAGGCGGCCACCCGAAAAGGGCGCACTTAGGCCAACTCTCTATAATAAGAGTTTCCATATTAGAGTTGAACAGATAAAGAAATATTGTTAGTTTCATGTGGTCTACGAGGTCAGTATCACTTGCTGACTGATTTGAGAGCTATCCAATGGATCAGGTGACATGGTGTAAAAGTGGGGTTCGCGTAAAGCTTTGGAATTATATTGAATTACATCGATAGGCAACTCGTACATTCATTTATATAGAAACGATATTTTTTTGAGCTTCAACCCTTTTTTGCTTTTGTTGTTTTGTTCAGAAAATGTTTCATGGTGTACTGGTGAGTGTCAACATGTTCTACAATTGTTATTCCTTTATCCTCCGCATATTATCCATATTCTATTGTTGTCATATTGTTGCTTTTCTGCTGACGAACACCTTACTACCATTTTAACACCTTTTACTTAGCTTATTATTTTAACTTTAGACATCTGTCTCTGAGTATTTTCTTATTACTTCTGCAATAATTGAATAATAATTACTCCCAATACAATTTGTGACTTGTCTTTTCAATGTCTTGACTATTATTTGAAGTGTTGTTCGATTGTTGCTCCTGTAGCTTTCGCGGGTTTTAAATATTTGCGGTATCCACCATACTGTTGCCCATCCAGGACACAACAAGGGTTAGAGGCTTTCAATAATTTAACTCCGACAATTGTGCCTCGTTCAGAACATGCCAGAGTTATTTTGTACTTAAAAGTTTTCCTTTAAATTGAAATACATCATGCAAACAAAAGAAAAAAAAACGCAACTTTTATTTGAAATTTATCCGCGCATGCGTATTTTTGTTCTTTGGATAGAAGGATCTTTGGAAAAGCTTTTCAGCCACGTTAATTCAAAAGTCTGTCCTGATAAGCAAACTAATTTCGAACGGAGGACAAACAAATTTTGAATGCATCGCAGAGTAATTAAGAAGTAGTTTTGGTGGTTTGGGATTCCCTCATGCATTAAAGTAATTTTCAAAAGAATTAAAAGTTTTCCAAGGAAGAAGCGTTGCTGTTAAAGGTGCGACTTCAGAAGCAATGGCGGCAGAAGATAAGCATAAATCGCTGGTCGTTAACAAATCTTAGGAGATTAGATAGGCAGAATGCTATTTGAACGCAAGCACTAGAGAAGAATGCAAGATGGTTCAGACCGACTGCGATAGTCTCCCTTATTCTAGGCGTACGTGTTGTCTGCAGGATTGAACATTGCTGTATTGTTTCTATGGAGGGGGTGTTGCGCCTTATAGACACAGCTTTTGGGCTATATTGTGGATTCCTAGATGAAGCTGGGTGTGTCATTTGAGGTACTCATATTATGTCCATATGAGAGCTCAAGGTATACTACGTTTTTAAGAGTACTTCTATGGAAGGGTTGCAGAGTTATTATAGATATCCTTTCACTCCTTTCTTATACCCTAGTAAATATGCTTGATAAACTGATTGATATATACTAGGATATTCTTATCCAGTAGGATATTCTTATCCACTAGGATATTCTTATCCACTAGGATATTCTTATCCACTAGGATATTCTTATCCACTAGGATATTCTTATCCACTAGGATATTCTTATCCACTAGGATATTCTTATCCACTAGGATATTCTTATCCACTAGGATATTCTTATCCACTAGGATATTCTTATCCACTAGGATATTCTTATCCACTAGGATATTCTTATCCACTAGCATATTCTTATCCACTAGGATATTCTTATCCACTAGGATATTCTTATCCATTAGGATATTCTTATCCACTAGCATATTCTTATCCACAAATTTCTCCCAAAGTGATTTCTGGCTCACCGCCGATTTAGGATCTGAAGATGCCGCAGTGACTAGCACAACAACTCTCTTCTCGGTTTATCACTCTATTCTAATCTTTCCACACCAATGGCCCAACTCATCGCATGCGTAATTGAGGTCAAATGCAGCGTGTTTTGTGAGCGATTCATTCCTCTTAATTGGCAGGACTCTACAGTGCTATCAAATTAAAGCTCATTAAACTGTGCCGCCAATGAGCGTGGCGAACAAAAAATCCTGCAAATGTACCAAAGCAATGCGAGGTGCTTAGCGAAGCGGTACATTACGAGTATAAAGTGTCAAATTGAGTGTCATTTTCTGACAAGTCCATGGCGCGGTGATGTGGGCGTTCGCTGTTGCTTTCAGTTCAGTGATATTTTTATGTGCCATTACGAGGCGACGTCGAGAGTGTGTACGCAATAAATCAAACAAAGCGTCTCGTCGATGTTGTTTTGCGTTGTCAATGGTGAAAGGAACAACATCGCTCAACACCACAGACGCAACAGCGATTGGAGTCATGTAGCAATTTTGATAGAGAAACTTTTCCCCATCACGCCGGCATGCCTCGCTAGGACACCAGGTTGGTGTTCTGCTGACAAAGGTAAACATTAAAGCGATAAAGTGATTGCGGCTTCTACTGAGCCTGGACTGGCAGGAGCATGCTTCACGTTATTGATTTGGAATTTGTTACAGGCTACTTTGGAAGTGATTGCATGACTGAATGGCAGTTTTTATGGATTGACAATGAAACTTAAATGGACTGAAATATACTTTCTAATAGAAAAAATGCTTAGATAGGAGAAGGCATTTTTTAAATGTTTATCATGGCAACCTTTTCTCATTGTATCCTCAATTGAAGCTGTTATTTTAAAGCATTTCTTAAATGTGAATTGTGTGCAAATGTCCCACGCTCTGTCTGCGGAATTTCCAACGCAAAAAGAGACCTTTCTTCGGCACTGCTTTTAAACCTCAACGTAAATGTATAAGCCCCAAAAAGGCCTGCTGAGGAGATAATTTGTATGCAAGTGTTGCATAACAAAAGAAAAAGGTACGAGTACTCACATAAATCCCACGTTAAAGCCACTTACCTCCAAAGGATGAATACGATAAATGGGGAAAATTTCTTAAAATTTATATTTATACACGCCTCAGGCTGCAGCCCTGCCAAAGCACCGGAGTGGAGGCTGAAAGCGTATTAAACAAATTTTGAAATTTCTCGTTACTGGCTGCCAATGCAAACACAATAAGGAAGCAATTGATGAACGACAATGCCAGGCAGCCAACTAACCAACCAGCCTGCCAGCCAGACAGCGCCACGTTTGCATATTAGCCTGGAGTCCTGAAGGGTTTTAATGCCAGCATAAGAAGCGAGTGTAGAAGCAGCGGAGCGATTTGTCATTGCTCTGTCTATTGGAGTTGGGGGGGAATATTTTGCGCACGATTGGCCAAATAAATATTTAAAATGGTCGGAGTAGATAAGGTGCCGTGGAACAGCTGCTCTGGGATATATGTATCCTGCGAGTGCACATAAGGCGGTAAAAAGTTGATTGTCGTCGATGATGAATGCAAAGTGAGACATGGAAAAGTGCTTAGCCGAAGGGTGATAGCAATAAAAGAGGATCATAAATGGATGGCAATACTTGGCGTCGCTAGGATACCAAAGTGCGCAACGATTAAAGGAACTAGCAGTTTAAAGAAATCCTTTAAATTCCGCACTTTTCACTAAATTTCGCTTGCGAGTGTATTGGAAATATATTCCCTCTATTTCAGTATTGAATTTACTGAATTTCTTTTGTTGTGCCCCTTCATTCTTCTGCACTCATCCTATACGCAGAATTTTTAAAAACTGCTTATCTCACACAAATCCACACACACACACACACACACGCACGAACGTATTCACAGCTACCACAGAGCATGCTGCCACTTGTGCCGTCTGCAATCCAAATAACTTTTCCAATTTTATTTCCATTATTGTCAGCGTCAGAACGCAATAATAACGTTTGAATGAAAAACTGATGCGATGCCGATGCCGATGTCGATGGTGGCGGCGATGATGATGATGATGGTGTCGTCGCCGTTGACGAGAAGGCGACGCTGGCACTGCTTGGTATGGTTATGAATTCGCACAGTGGTTGTGTTCAATGAATACGGAAACAGATGCGCAAAATTATGTACTTAGGTTAATTTTAGGACTTTATTGTTCCGCGTTGCTGGGAGTGCTTGGCATTTCGATTTCGGGCATGCTGTTGCCTCATATTGGACACCCTCCATCAATTCGATTCGGTTAAGCTCGCCTCGTCAAATATTGGCGCATTTCCTCCACTGTACTTCCACGCTAGCAAAGCCCATACTTACCCTCATCACTCGTTATCTGTCAGATGCAACACATGCCTGCCTTCCAAGTTGGGCACAATATGCTCTACTTGATAACAAGCAAGGACGCCTTTTTTCTTTTTAATGGGAGCTGCTGTGGGGGCAGACTATAAGTAACTCAGCTGCAATGGTGGATTTGTTTGATGATCCATGGTATCAGCACCGAAGAACGTGTGTAGTTTCAATAAGTCCTGTTAATGGTCTCACTGTCTGCTGGATTTGTGCAATTATGTGCTTTTGTGAATACGTTAATTGGCTGTGAGCGGGAATTCAAAATAGCTTCAATGCCTCCTTTAAACTATTTCACCTTGCTATGATGAAGATTTTAGGCAAGTGCATGGTGTAGTGAGTATAGCATACAATGTATGAGTTAAACAAGACGACGTGGATTCTGCATGCCCAGCAACTTTCCGTCACTCGTTTGACTAACAGTGGGCTATGTTGTGGAGTCTATTTAGTCGGCATATTCCCACGTAGCTTGCATATTTGCATATACACTGCACACTCACCAATATAGTAGTCATATATGTATGTGTAGCTTAAGTAGCTCCAGCGGCTTAACCGCGGAACATAAAGTTCAGTCACAAGAAAGGCTCTATCGGAAAGCAGTGTGTTTTAATTAAGATCTAGATTGGATAGATTACAATGGACATCCAAACTGTCACAATAGGTGTGTTCTCATCACTTGAACTAGTTGCACTAAGAATATTTATAACCACTCTGAACTATGTTCCTAACCAGTTCTGTGTGTGACCACTTTCAGTTCAGGATTTAAATGTACTATAATTCTGGCACTGAAGCTTAGAATAGAAGGGAGGTATGCCGCAGAACGGCCGAAGAAGGAGGTCTCCAAGTACTGAAGTTTTCCCGTAGTTCACATTTGTTTTTAGCCTTTCAGGACTTTTGTGTACGCGCCGGAAATAAAAGGAGGCGAACTGAAGGTGAACTCGAATTGTTTTATTTCATGCGAAGGTAGGTAGGTAGGTAGGGCAGCCGCATCACCAATAAACCAGTGATGCCACTTAGACCACCAGTTGGGTCCGTTGTGAGCCGCGGATGCGATGGATGGGTTTCATGCGAAGTGAACAAACTTTATTTACCATTTGCCTAAAAATATCAGTGTAGTTTTCACAACTCTCATTTACGATTACAAATCTAGTTTCAACGGATTAAGTTGAGTCCCGACTGACTTCGAGGTACCCTTTTCGCACACTAGTACCATTTCAATGTAAGTTTATACCACAATTTATTGCTATATACAAGAGCGGAACACAGCTGGTGCCATTTTAATTGCGGTTCCGAAGGAGTTGCTTGTATAGGAGGCTGGCGTCTCCTTAACCGCATCCATATTTCCCATTTCTTTCACATGGCTTTACAATGTGGAGATGATGATTAACACCTTAATTTGGTCAAAAATTTTGTATATATTCTTAGGTTATGAACATGTGATCTTACTAGTGGGCGTGGAAGTCCCTAGAGGCCACCCAAATTTATAGACTCTAGTAAAACCCACAAAGGTGTTACTAAAAAGTTAAACTTATTTTAAATGTTGTTCAAATGTTATACTCATCACATTCAATTATAGGGGTGTGTCCATTCTTCGACAGAGTTCATTTAGCTTTGATTGCGTCTTAAAGTCCGTGCCAAGTTTTTGTATTAAAAGGTCCCTAATCCCGTGGATAAGCAGATAATCAGATGTACTTACAGACAAACAAATCCTAATCGACGCTGAAGGGCACGCCGATAAATTCGAGTGTATATATATATACACTCCTATATGTATACGAGTATATGACCTGCTATGCCTCCTCTTTATGCCACCAAATTAGCATACACTCTTCTAGGCCATAGGATATCGAGTATACGACCTGCTATGCCTCCTTTTTATGCCACCAAATTAGTATACACTCTTCTAGGCCATAGGGTATAAAAACCAACCAATCGCGAATAACCATTTTAGCTTTTGAAATTCATGTCTTTTGTGATTAATTGATTTCCTTGGCGGGCAGGAAGAGCACTGGCGCCGCAAGGCACTCACTCTGACAGATCATCATACTTCCCCCATACAGACAATAATGGAAATGATTGGGGAAGAAAACATAAGAGGAGCAAATGAATGTGTTCCCATATCTCAGTTTTAGTAACCAAAAAGCAATTCTGATTGATAGGACGGCTCCGGAAGCATTTCACTACAAAAGTATTTGGAAAATTATTTATTTATTTATGCATTGTTTATTCTATTTATTGCTTTGCCATCTCTTCATGTGGACAATGAGTATTAAGATTAACAATTCATATTCACGTAGAAAATCTGTGCAAAAACAGTTGAAAAAATCATCGTATAGTGAAGAAATAGTAATTTCCTCCCTAAACTTGGATAAGGTTAGGTTAGGTAGGAGTGGCCGCCCAATTTGCCAAAAGCACACTTGAGCACACATAATGGCCCATTGTGATACCATGGTGTGGCACCGTTCAAGCAATGACTAAAAAGTTCGCTTACTTGGGATGGTGATAGTCAGCGCAAGGACAGCGCCAAACTTGGATAATCTTTATATTAAAATTATAAACACAACATTAGATTTGCATTGATATTCCTATCTCGCACTCCCTAATGTTATATGTCATTGGTCATTAATGAAAAGTAAGTACTGATGTTGTTTAGTTCTGCCATAATGCGTTGCAATGTGTGTCAGAAGCCTCTTAGTTACCGACTAGAGAGAGTAATCCCAAGAATGATAGAATAGATTCTATTCTATTCTATCATTCTTGGAGTAATCCCTGGCGTCTGTGGCTGATAAGTTCCTTAGGAACTCGTCGTTCTCATTATTTGTTCTGGTATACAGCACTCAAATGATGCTACCTTATTTGTATCTCCTGGAATGTGGTAGAGGCCCATTATGATGCTTCAATTCTCATAAATAATATTTCTACAATAGCATCCCATCACCTACAGTGGACTGGAAGAGAGAGTATTCAAAGATTCTTCTCAATTGTTAGCAGTTAATTCTTCTGTATTGCAATGGAGCGGGTGTTTCAATTGGAATCATGTGTGGAATGGCGATAATTACTCATGCACTCGATTAAGTTGCCTGAACACAAATTGTCGCTACAGCTTTAATCATATAGAAGTCGATAGAATCTGGCTTCTCAGTTCAGATATTCCTGATTGCTTTCAAAAGTTTTCATCCTTTCGCGTAATTTTTGAATATGGGATCCTGATTTTAGATTGTAAATTTCAAAGGTTCTTCACAGTTACAATTACAAGATTCATACGACGATCGTTGCATTCGAAGCATTGGATAAATCGGATAAATGTTTTGTTCAGCTGAGTTTTCAATTTAGTTTAAGTGCTGAATATGGAGTCTTAAAAGCTATTTTTAAAGTTCCTGGAAAGATTTGTTTGTAGCCTGATGATGATGTGGTTTCCTACAAATAGGAACATATTTAGAAACATAGTCAAAGTGAACAATTTAAAGATCTATTTTAGAGGAAATCCACTGGGAGACTTTACAAATGGCAATGGTCAAAATAATGACGGATATCAATAAGAATTTCTTGTTTAGCATCCCACACGCCCATGGTAATAATGAAAGAAAGTGAAGAACATTTGTCAGTGTCTCATTCTCTGATCATTAATTAAGCTCACCTGAGTCATGTGTCCATATTTTTTACTATGCTGACCATACTAGCTTCTTCTTCCCTCACCCTCATCTGTGTGTGTACCTACTTTGCTTAAAGAGTTTTCCGTGTTTGCTTACTTAAGTAGCTGTGAATATCATAAATGAATGTGTGTGTTTGTGTTTATTTAATTTAATCCTTTACAATTTGAGCAAACTTTGCCACCTCACCGCAAGTTTGCCATTCACAGTTCAAGTTGACTTTAAGTTAAGCACAACTTTTGATACTCTTCTCTCCTGTCAACGATTCCAAAACTCGCAAATTATTTTGTTTGTAGTTTCTGCAAAATCCGACGAACTTGCTCAGAACTAACAGGAGACAACTGCCGCAGCATGATTTGACTTTGAGAAGAGCGTTTGTATTATTTAACCGCAGACACCATAAGCTGGACAAATGGAAGCACACGTTTTTATGTAGTTTTATAAAACCATTTTAATTAATTCAAATAAGGTTTGTATTGAATCTGAGCCAAAAGAATCACAGGATTGTGGATCAAGTCAATACACAAACAGTGGATAAAGTAATTTTCAACCTTTGATTCAACCCAAATCAAACTGAATTCGAGAGAAGGTGTTGGCAAAACAAAATCTGCGCAGCTGACCTTTTCTTCCTTTTGCAACCGTAGACGAGCAACTATACTCGTATGCCGTCTCCTCCACACATCAGCGAATGTGTTGTAAACTTGCTCTGCTGGCCACCGAATAAATCATGATATCTGTTCCTAAGCATTGTGTACAAACTGTGACTAAACAAGAGTGAAAAATATCCCCTCACTCCAAGGAGCTCACCTCTTTAAGCCTAGCATGCACGCCTTTATTCAAATTTCAAAGCTGGGCGCATAACTCTCGCCACGCTGCGTTGCCAAAGGAGCATTTTTCAAGCACTGTTCTTATATTAATTCTTGATTATCGGTATTGAAAATTGACGCAATGTTAATGGAGGCAGCTACACAACTACATCATTGTTTGCCCCACAAATTGGTATTCTTCGTGGAGCGGCCCCGTCTATCCATCCGTCCGTCCATCGAGTGCTTACGGCATTGTGTGTGCGAGGGTTAAAATATTGCTCGTGACTGAGTGGTTGGCTCTTATTGAATTTAAAGTGTGCCTTTTCCGCAAACTTTTACTTGCGAGTGAGTGTGTGTGTGTGTTGGTGTGATCCCTGAACGCGTGCTGCATATTAAGTACGCCATGATGGAACCATTTTTTCCCTTCCGCTTTGTCCTGTGACGACCTACTTAACTCAACGGAAAAGGTCCAGAGCAGCTCTCCAAAGAGCCTTTTTCTTTCGTGGGGCTTCGCTTGCTCAAATTTTTTCCATTCGAGGGTTTCTTTTCTTTTTTAATTGGCTTTATTTTGTGGCAATTAATAAACCATTTAGAGCGCTTTGCTTGCCACATTCTAACCAGTCACGTTTAAACGGTTTTCCAATACCAATTGCGGTTGATTTGCCTCCGATAGTTGCAGGCAGAAAAGCTCCGAGTGCTTGTAATTTTGCAACTTTTCTTTGCAACTGTTTTCATTCAAGCGAGGAGACTAAAGTAAACGCAAATTTGCCAAAAATGGAATTTTGCAGGCATCACAGCACAAAGCAACAGCAGAGGAGAATGAAGCACTAACGGCGCCGTCTTCATTACAACTCAATTAATGGACCGTGAGGTTAACGAGTTTTCAATGACGGCAGTGGGGCGTGCAGCAACATGGCTCGCCTGGCTCGCGAAAGAAACGCAAATCTGGAAAATGTCTGGCGTAGGACATAAGGAAGCAACCGGAAAAATCCACCGGAAGGAGCTGAACGCGGCAGCGGAAGTACCAACGTGTATTTACAATCATTTTCAGGCCACGAAATCTGGCACTGCCAGCATCGCTTGAAATGATGAAAAAGAAGTGAAAGGCAAGGACTAAAAAACTCTTGATTTGCTGTAGTTAAGACTCAGGATGGTCTACGAATGTATCCAAGTTTATAGTATTACGTGAAATAAGGAGAGATTAGGGTGTGTAGATCAACCAATTGGTGACAGGTGAACTGATCCTTTTCTACATAGACGCTGCTTCAAGAAGTTCCAGTAGAAGCAGCTTGAAGAATGGTTGTTTAGCATCACATCCCTCCCAGTTAATAAAATGTGGAAATTATTTATATTATACCTTAACCATAATTAATTATGTCTGTAAGGGGTGTGGCAATGAGCACTACCAAGTAAGGCCTTCAACACATAGAGGAAAAGATTTAGAAAGAATTCTCAGGAATTCCCTGGGTAGGATTCCAAACTGCGACCTTAGAAGTATGAGTCTAGCATGCTTTTTACAAGACTACAGAGGCCGGCATGTCGAAAATTATAAAAAGAGGCGAGGGTGGTATAGATATATTTAAGGGTGTTATACACTGCGACCTGAAAGATCTATTGTGATGCCCCTATTTATTTGAAAGATGAGGATAGTCTCATCTATAAATCTGCTTTCAGGTTAATTTTCGACAGGAATTCATATCTAAGATATATTCTCCAAAACACTTGAGTCTATTGTGTGACAATGGTCTGCAGTCTGTGATCAGGTGCAGTGAGGTTTCGTCACTTTCTCCACAGAATCCACAGATGGCATCTGGAGATATATCCAACTTCTTCAAATGGTAGTTGAGTCTACAATGTCCGCTTAAAATGCCTGTGATGATTCTTAATTTACTCCGAGGCATATTTATTAAGTCCTTAGCTCTTTTATGATTAAAATCTCCCAGAAGAGCTTTGGACTTTCTTAATCCCGGAAGGGTTTTCCAGGTTTGACTTCCATTTGCATCTGTACACTTCTTCAGCAGAAGATATGATAGTCCACAGAAGGGTTCAGGGCCGTTGAACTGAGAGGCCGCAGCCTTCCTAGCTAAGCTATCAGCCTTCTCTACTCCAATGTGACCTGGTACCCACATTAGAGATAACTTGTTCATACTGCCTAGGGAGTTTAGCTTCCCAATACAGTCCCATACAAGATTAGACCTCACCAAGGGTGAGCTCAGACTCTTGAGTGCTGCTTAACTATCATTTATTATCACGAGCATATCTCCAGTGATAACAAGGCAGGCAAGGCGTTGTACTTAATGCAGATTTCGCTGTCCTAAGTCTAACTCTATTTGACCAGGCTACAGAACCATAGGTGATGATTGGTCTCACCATCATGGTATACATCCAGAGGGTGGTATAAATCGAGACTTTTTTATTTTATTAAATGTTCAGCTGCAAAACCCAATAACTCAGAAATCCAAATAGGTTTACAAGCAACCCAATAAGGAAATGTGAATGAGTTAGAAAGGAGAAAGGACTTCAATTGCCCGTAGAACATTTTTCTATTCGTTGTGGAAACTAAATATTCGGAGGCTGAAGTGTTCCTTCACAGAAACACTCAACACAGAAAGAAATTAACTTACACCGAAGAACAGGTAAAAACCATCGGGGAACCTATTAGAAGTGATTAGTGGCAACATTAGCAGCTCCTTTAATTTATGTCCGAAATAAGATTATCCAGAAGCTGATAGCCAATGGCTTCACAACTGGATAACGATACGAAATCTCCTTCGCGGATGGTGGCACTTCAACTTAACTTAACAACCTTCTACGCGTAGTTCCAGCTTTAAACAGTGTTCAGTTGTGTATTTTTTTATGCTTATCGCCTGAAAATATGCCTCTTCGCATTTGTTGGGGGGTTCTCTATCGAATCACATTCCGTCTTCGCATTTGTTGGGGGGTTCTCTATCGATTCACATTCCGTCTTCGCATTTGTTGGGGGGTTCTCTTTCGAATCGCCTAAGAGGCCAGGCAGTGCTGTAATCCTGCCCCACCTTGTCTCTCTGAAATTTCACAACAATTATTTATTCTTCCTCTCAAATGGAATTACGTTGAATGTGCACCACGTAAACAAGTAAATAAATTTATGCACACTTTGCTCTAATTATGCACTGAGCTGCCACAAATCATCCCAAGTGGACCATGAGAAATTTCAGGAGCATTTTGTTGTTAATGACTTCCAGGCTTAATTTGGCAAATGCTTAACTAATTGCTGGCCGGAACGTTTACAATTTTGCGTTAAAATCATTAATCAAGCATATTCATTTGTTCTCCCAACGCTGAGTCGCCCATATCCACCCAGAACTGGGGCGATATGCGTACATAAATTGTAGCTGAGCTCACAACTGAACATTAAACTTAAAAAGCAAATAGCAGGCAGCCACCAGACTAGGATTCTGCTCTGCCCTTTCAGCTTTATCAGTTCCAGTTACAGTTTCTGTTTCAGTACAACAGTCATTTGTTACGCAATTTTACTGTTTGCTTATGGACAAATTAACAAAGAAAGGTCAGCAGCACCAGCACCAGCAGCAGCAGCATTAGCAGCATCAGCAGCACCAGCAGCAGCATCAGCAGCAGCACCAGCAGCAGCATCAGTTGGTCAGTCAGCAAAAATAAAATAAAATGCTGGAAAATAATGGATACTAACGTAAATCGAGTATGGCGATATACGAACCAGCACCAGCGCCAGCAGCTCGTAACAGAAAACTAGTCAACTGGAAATAGGACCAGGCATTGTGTTTTACGAGTCCAGCGGAAGTTAGGCATTTTAGGGATTACTTTAGCAGTCGTGTTATGTGTGATGAGCTGCATCACTGAAATTTTTGAATACTCCTACTTTTCGAATTTTCAATTCAAGTTACGCAATTCAATTCCCAAAGAAAATCCAACTCTGATTAAATTTCCATAAATCTTAAGAGTCGTGTTTGAGAGTGTGTCTGACTGTGTTTGGATGTGTGCCTGCGTGTGTATGTGTGCGTGAGTGTGGGTGTGCCTTTTTGTGGCTGTGCCTTTTTGTGGGTGTGTGGTTGCGTAAGTATTTTTCTTTTTTGTTGAGACACTTACAACAAACTCCGAGAACTTTGTGGCACTGCTTTATGATTATCTTATTAAAGCTATTTTCTGTTGCCGTATTCATGTGCGAACCTTCACATCGCAGCACACTTCCATGCACAATTTCAGTCACACACGTGCACAAACATATGCTTGGCTGAGTGTTTCTTAAATACTTGCAACGTGCTGCAACACTTGTGCATTTTTATTAACACTTGTGTTTGCACACCATTCGCAAACACGAGCAACACCCTCGCACCCCAGCACACCTACACACCGACTTATTAGGGATGAGCGAGTCCTCGAACTCGTCGGTCTTTGAGTCGGATATTCGCCATATTTCTAACTCGTCAGATGGATCACAGTGCCAGTATAATACGATAAACAGCAAATGGGCGGATTAACTCCAATTCGAGGCCCATTTTTAGTGTGTATGCATAACTTATACATTAAAATAGAGATCTATACATGATTTTATGTAAGAAGTTTGACATAATGGCACACAATTAGACTATGAATCCTGGTGATTAACATATAAAATGAAAAGCATGTCTTCATATATAGTATTATTATCAATTATTGTTATTATCATACCTTGCGCCATGATTAATAATGTCTCCAAGGGGTCGGGGGGGTATGAGTGTTAGCAACTACGGCTTTCGACTCGAGGAGAAAAATATTTGGAAATAAGCATTTTTGAGACCATGCCCGGGGCAGGATTCGAACCCATCTATGTGAGTCTCCATGGTTTAATTCACAGCCACATGCAAGGGTAAAGGGAATATCGAAGTCGGTCGATTTCAGCTTTCTGTATTGGTTTTAGTTGCTATTGTGCCAAAGTAAGTATAGGGCATGCATCAAATAGATGCGAGTGTGGTCTGATAAAATTATTGCCGCATCCCTATCGAACCTTGCTATCGGTTGCAATGTCAATTCTGCCACTAAATCTATGCTATAACACATCTCTATCTATGTAAAATGTTGATATTCTATTATAATTTATCGATTAGAAAAAGTAGATATTGTTTAAATTTGTGTACAACAATTATATACGAGGACATAGATTAAAAGTTAAAGGACCTGGAAAAATAATGAAGGTGCTCTATGCTTTGAATACACAGAGTGCCTTCTAGAGACTTCAAAAAAGTACTTATGCAAATTAAGTAAGCAGACCTTGAACTATTCTTCATTATTATGATTCTGACCCGTATTTTAAGACATTTATTAGTGAATTTATTTACAGATCTTTTGGTGTATCATTAAGAAGAATCAGGGTAGATGCTGCTTTAAACCTGAGCAGAAATGACATTAAACTTTATACTGAACTTTTAACAGGACATTGTAGACTAATTTACCATCTGAAAGCAATTGGCGTGATAGAAGACGATTCCTGCCGACTCTGTCAAGAGAACAGAACATATTCTAGGCACTTGCCCAGTGGTGGCAAGACGCATACATAACTACCTAGGCAGTGGGTTCTTATCTCCAAATCACCTAGTTAAAATTGAGCCCACAGCACTTTCGATATTTATAAATAGTCTAGGGTTGTTTTAGTTGGGTACGTGGTTGCACAATAGATCTCTTAGGTCGCGGTGTTCTTTTAGCCTGTTAATAATAATAAGAAGAAATTTGCCTTGGGAGAACGACTTTTTATAACTCTTTTGGAAGTTGAATTGAATTTCTCCATTTGATTGAATATTGATTGATAATTAATTAATTATGAGTGCAAGGTGTTGGGGGAATGAGTACTAGCTACAGAGCCCTTCGACTCGAAGAGAAAAGGATTTTATCGAAAGAAGCATTTTTGTGACCAAGCCCGTGGCATGATTTGAACCTGAGAACCTGTGCTTACCACTAGACCACCATCGGTGAGTCCCGATGTAGATAATTGGCTTGCATACACGTAAGAGTGAAATACGTTACTTAGACTTGACGTACGATCTAAGTTAATTATATGATCATATCCTTAATTCGTACTCGGTATTCGGCTGCGTGATGCTTGATTGTGCGATGTGTGAGCATCCCTAACAGTTTACGTAAACATAATTTCCATGTTGCATGCACATAAAACTTCTACAAAGTATCCATCCGTATGGCTAAAATTTTCATTAAAATCCTTTTATGAATGCGACTACATGGAGAAGTTGTTTGTAGCTAGAATTAAGTTTACACTTGGGTTGTGTTGCCGTTTTGTGTAGTTTAAAGAAATTTAATGAAATACCTCAATAAATTCTTATGTTGCATTAAGGAAGAAAGGACCTGACCACACACAGTCTCGCTTAAAAATATGTGATTCCTTTCTTAAGGTGCCTCCTGTAATTGGAACTGTCTAGAAAAGGAGTATAAAATTGATGCACATCCGAACAGCAATCTCTCCTTTGGGCATCTGGCGTAGTGTCGTCCTGCTTTCTGAAATACCCTCAACAGCCTTTCACTCTAATCTTATGAAATTTGGAATTGTTTTCCATCGATTTTCGCATCGTTCCTATCTCCAGCAAACTTTGTGCATTGTACTGAAATATTCGCAATTACCTTAGACTGAGGAGGACTCATTATATTTTAATCTAAACTACCTCAACGAAATTAGTGATTGTGTTTGGGATCAGGTTGCGGCTGCCAGCAGCAGATGAAGAACGCAAATTCCACAGTCTGCAGCACTCGGATTCAAGTGCAATTGGAACGATTTCCATCTAACCTCACCAGCCTTGCAAGCAAAGGAAATAAACAGATATGCAGAGCTCAATGAGACCGTCAAACGAAAAGGATAAAAGATTTCGCAGGCAGTGCTCTGCGACGGGATTCTAAACACTGCAAAGGACTGTCAACTGCAGACTTTGACTTCAACTAAACTAGTAAGTGAACGAAATTGAAGTGCATGGAAAATGTTCGACTTCGACATGCAAGAAAAGCGGCACACAATTGCATTTTGGACTGAGGGGAGCAAGGAAAATCGGTTTGTACACACACATAACCAAAACGCTGGCTGGTATATCACGAGGAATACAATTTCCCACTTCAATTGAACATTCCATTCTAAAGCGCACATTCCACTGCGAACGCAGTAGCTCCAGCTGCTCCTGCTTATACTATCAGAATGGAATTTACCAGTTTCTGCCCCGCGACTGGCACATTTGCACGTCCACCGGCCCGTGCAACTGCGATTCAATAGGATCTCAATTTCGCAGTCGACGAAATGATTAAATTGCGCATAAATTAAAAGCATACTCAAGTTTCATAGCCGTAAGATAAGGACGATTAGGGTTAGACGAATCCTTTTTTTGTGCGCATAATACACTTTGAGAAAAACAAGGGAGAAACTAGGATACAATTGAGAATAGAAGGCAAATAAAAATATACAATGAAGGATTGCATTTCAGTAGTCTTGGGTAAACATGAATAAACGATCAAAATCAAATTATAAACATTGCATTCAAATTATGACTGATAGATTCGAGGACGCTGCTGTAGTTAATATCCACCAAGTAGTTAATATTTCACCAATCCTATAATGCTATTATTCCTTTCTCTCATATTACGAGACATAAGTGATAAATTCTTCATGATGCTGTCTGTTAGACACTGGTGGATCATTCTGTTGGAATGATCTTAAAAATAGTCGATATAAGTAAAAGGGATTTAGCTCCAACGGTGCAGTTCAGTTCTGACTTGGAATCAGCTGCGATATGGTTGGTTATTACTATTATCACAGCTATGGTATGGGTCGGTAGCACTGCGACCTTAAGAGTTATTGTGCCCCCAACAAGGGTTCAAAGTGCTTCAAAGCTAACCCTATCTTGGGGATGAGGAGGAGGAGGAGACTGCGGAACATCTCTTCTGTAGGTGCCCCGCTCTAGTTAGAAGCTCTTTAGGCAAATACGCTTTTAGCTCTCTTACAGAAGTGCCTGGCGCGAAGGTCAAACAAACCCTGCGCTCTATTAGGGCCTCCAAATGGTTCGACGAGTGAATCGGAGGTGCGTTGTTACGCGATGGTATCACAATGGACCCATAGTGGTCTGAGTGAGCTGTCCGGGGACCGGCTGCCGCGATAACCTAAACTAACCTAACCCTATCTTCTGGATACCTCAGAACGATCTAAGGCTCCAGATATTCTAATATCTATTCCAAGTCTCTACTGCGAACATGCATGAATGCTGGACATTATGCTAGCAGATACAGGGACATTGCTTCTTCCCTCATAATAAGAGTCAGCGGAAGCTAAGCTCATGTTAACCAGGTGAGAATTTTATTTAAATTATCCTGGTAACAGTCATGTAATTATTTTTAAATTTTTCTTGGAAAGATTGATTAGTCCATTGAAGCGTTTTAGGTAATATAACCCTAGAAGTTCTTTTAATTGGCTTGGTTTATGTACCTTAATCCAATGAGTATGCCTATTACCCTCATCAAGTCCAAGCAGATTATAACTAGTACCCTCCTCAACAACGCAGAATGGTTTCGGTCCTTTGAAAGGTATAGAAACCACCTTTTTACCAATACATCGGTTCTGTCCTTACCCTCTTTGCCAGCATGCCTTGGCCCCATAGAATGGTAACTCTAATATCTGTTATCATTTTTAATTTTTTGTTATTTACCGCTGGCATTGGACGATTTTGTCCTGATTTGTTTGTTTGTTAGCATTCATCCATCCCAGCCTATTAAGTGATCGCAACGAACCCAGTGACAAAGGGTGGGCACAACTGGCGGAGAAATTAAAACCTATGCGAAGACCTTCATTTATAGTATCTCAATGGAAGTAAGTATGTTTTACTTTAAAGCCAAGTAATCTTCACACTGCTACTTTCATCGATATACGAGTATAATGACATATATATGGTCCTAGCAGATAGACTACTATGAAGGATATTGCTCAAATCCGATGTTGACATGTTTGGGAATCAATCACTCATCGAAATAAAGAGGTCACTCATCGAAATAAAGAGGTAAGGTCATAAAATATATCATTTTGATTATCATTAATTGAAGTGGTTATCAATGTGAATACATCACCCAAAAATACACTGCTATACTTCAACTTATAATTATTACTGCACAGTAGAAACCTTTGTTTAAAACATTCACGGGACCCCACCCCAAGTAGTTACACTGCCGTTTTGAGTTCCTATATATTTATGACGGATCTTTCAAAATGATTGTTAGAGTGGAAAATAGTCATAACTAAGACTCCCACTCAGTTATGACTGTGGTGGTGTCAGTGACTGTTCCGAGAATACCAATGTTCTATCTCATGCGAGTATATTTGTATATTTGTCTTGCACTCAAAAGACCAAAATTGTGTCCTCGAAAGAGTTAACTCGTCTTCGGAATGATTTCTCGCCTGTTTATAAGATTTTGTATGCTCAATTGGAAATGGAATATATTTTACTTTATCAGTAAAATTAGTTTGACACCGGACTTTAATAACTATGTGATGCATCAACTTAAAAATATCATTAAAAGGCGTGAGTGCCATGGTCCTTGGAGATTCGGGCGACGTAAAAATACAATGAACAGTATAGAAAGATATAGTTTCGCTCTTAAAGTTCGCTAAGGGCATCTCTCTTTTTAATGACATATATCAACTGGCACCGCAAAGGTCCTTGAAGGTCTATGTATGGCGTTCACTGTCAGCCAGTCTAACAGAACCTGACTTTAACAGTGATTTCCATAAAATTTACTCAAGTTTATCCCAATAATTCGTTCTCAGTCATGAAGCCTATTGTTGGCCATTAGGAGTAAGAGTAAATATGTTAAAGAATAGGCCTTCTTTTTCGTTCACAAGATCTAAGAATACATCTCTAAGAATACATCTCTCCATTCACATCTCAGTTCTGTAGATTTTGCTCCTTTTCTGTTTGCCTCAGGTTCGATTTAAAGTTATATATATTTAAATTATAAGTAAGTGAAATTATATATAGTGAACATAGCTCGATGATTTGGTAAAATTATTGACGGCTCTTACGTAAAAAAATATGTTTATTGTTATAACAATCACAACTTTTGTACAAAAGTTAATAACAATAAAAACCATCAACTCCACTCGTAATGCTGTGAAGTAGGAAGCATTTAAATTAACTTTTCCACTCTTTAACTGGGCTGCTATAAATCACAACACCTGGCAACTGTATTAAAAGCAGCAGCAGTAGCAATAACTACAACAATACCTGCCAACAAGGACCAGGACATCAACGACGAGAGGAGAACAAAAGCAACGTGAAGTGCATTTATGTAAGGAAATAAGCTACCAACAATAATAGCGGTAACAGGAGTGGCAGTAACAAGATATCCCAGAGACGTACATGGAAACCGCTGCATGGGGGTCAGGGTATTGCTGAGGGAAGTAACATTTTTACTGCGGTGGACATAAGCTCTGAAGTGGAGGATGATGGGAATGATGTATTTACATAGCTGAGAGCCTTGTTCTGGGACTTTAGTTAATTTACTTATAATTAATTCTGTGGATCCTTTGATAAAAACTGTTTAACAATCTAATTCGTTTGATAAAAGCTGTTTAACAATCTAATTCGTTTGTATATAGAAAATTTTCAACTCATTCTTAGATGCCTTCACCTTCATAAATTGGAATTTTAGTGAAACAAAGAAAATCTGTCATCCCAAGAAAGTTCGATAATTGTCTCAGTTCCTTATTCACAAACCAATTACCTGTGCCCTATAAAAACGCTCCTCTCCCTCACTGTTTCGATGCAGTGTTTGCAGGTATCTGCAGCATTGCTTGCGGAAACTGAACGCTGACTCTCATACCCCTCTGTCGCAGTGTGACCTCGGGAAGCACAACAGGTGTCGCACCCAAAGAGGATCAGGAATTGTTTTGCGATGCGATATGAGTAGAAGATTATTAAAGTTTTTTCCGCAGTAGCAACAACAATAAGAAGGCATGGAAAACTTGAATGCAGGAGCGAGTTGGCAAAAATTAAAAGTGCACAATAGAAAAACTTAAAGCATACAATTTGGCGCAGAGGCGAGAAAATCAAGCAGAACAGAAAGTTTAAACTAAATGTAAATAAAAACAAGCATTCTCGCACAGAAGCGAAGCAGAAAAGTAAAAAACTTCAGTTTGAAGTTGGTGGAAACTTTTAACACCTCTTTACGAGTGAAAAGTTAACGTTTTTATGGACCGAAGCGTGGAAGAGTGCGAAAAGGGCTTTCTAAAGGCAAATACGGTTGCAAACTTTGCACTGGTATTTATTTATGTTTTTCTTCGGGAAACCGAAAAACCAACCGCAATTTAATTTGAGGTAAATGCGCTGCGAGTGTTTGTGAGCGTGTGCGGGGTTGTTGTGGGAGTGTGAATATTTCTGTGAGTGTGTGTGTATGCCTCTGTGTGTGTGATGATGTTTGTAGGAGCTGCTGAGTCTAACAAGTGGATGTGGCAGATAAGCGCCACTGCAAAGGCATATATGAAGCACGTGCCATCGCACGCTCGCTCGCCGTCCTGCGAAATATGTAAACAAACTGAGGACCGCGAGGAATAGCCGGCAAAATATTATCCGCACACGCGCATTCGAAAAGCTGGAGCACTGAGAACGAAAGCTTTGGTGATGTGCGCTATAAAAGCAGACCCCTTTGCAGGAGGCGGCAGTAACGCTGGCATTGGCGCCGATAACGTTTGAAATTTCTGCAAGGATTCATAAACACTGTTATAAAACAAACAAATCAAGTTAAAACAAATAAACACTTTTCATAAATTTGTAGTTTTTGAGGGTGTTGATGGCGTGAATACACCACAATTTGAAAACGTAATTATAATTAATTTACATACTCGTGTGAGACTTTTTTCCGACTTTAATTGCAATCGAAAGGATGTGGTGAACACTTAAATATGATTAAAATTTATAATTATGCTCATCAAATCGAATTTTAATTGATGTGCCAAAGTGCAGAAACGAGAGGGATACTCATATAGTACTAGCATTAGTGTCAGCAATAACACGACGCCAGGGATTTTGTGAGTGCGAAAATATCACACTAGTAACGTGTGAATATACAATTAACTGATAAAAAGAAATTCTCAACAAGTGCAGAGCCTTCCAACAGAAGGGCTCTTAGCAGTGCAATTAAACTGGTGTACGAGTATTGAACAGCTCAAGTTGCCTCTAATGAAATGTGTGCTCCCAAGTAGTCAACCCACACAGAGAAATTTCCTCGCACGGTTAAATCTGTTTCAATTTTATAAACCTTAAAATAACCGCAGCAAAGAAATTAAATAATAACAGCATTTTGAAGCAACCCCAAATAACGTTTTGAGGGCACACCATATGCTTGAATAAACGTCGCCATTGTGGTTGTAATTTGGAGTCTTCCTGAGGCACTTCGTTTAAACGTGACATCTTTCTTGGATAAATATGCTCCATAATGGATTTTGAATTACATCATGTGAGTACGACTATTGTGCCTGTTTGTTCTATCAATTCACCCTTTTCTAGATTTAAATGTAAAGGGTAAAACAGCCACAAAGTTGTAAAGAAAACCAATATATTTAAATTAACTGTTATTGGGCTTAGGAGATTTTTGTTCAGTATGAAAAGGCATTACAATTGTAGATGGAAATTCCGGCCTTGGTGAAAATATTATCATCACATCAATGTGCCGCCGGTTAATTCATATCTTGTCCACTGAAAAGGGGTAAAACGTATGATGGCATGCATATCAGATTAGAATATTTGGGATATACTCCTTGAGGAGATTGATTACTAGGTTAGGTTAGGTTAGGCTAACGTGGCAGCCGGTCTAAGGACCAGCTCACTCAGACTACTATGGGTCCATTGTGATACCACCGCGCAACAACGCACCTCCGATTCACTCGTCGAACCATTTCGAAGCCCTAATAAAGCGCGAGAATACCAAGTTACAAAATATATGGAAGGGGCGTGGTAACAGATACTACACAGCTTCAAAAGTAGCTCTAAAGTCTTGAATCAAGTGTGAATACTTACAACTAGTTCAAGAGGTCAAACGATTGTTAGCCAAAACCATTTAAAGGACGTAAGAAAGAAGAAACATATGTTGATGGGGATTGGCTATATACTGAGGAAATAGAACTTGGAGAATAGAACCCTGAAATATCTTTCTTATCTAAACATATTTCAGGGTTTTATATATGAGGAAATTAGAAGATATCTTGATCCTGCGTAGAGAAATTTAAATTTAAGCCGGTAGAAATCTGCTCCTATAAAGAATCTGAGTTGCTGTAACAAGTGCCAGAGTTTCACAGACTATTTAGGCCACAATATCTAAGGAATTTATATGATTTGTATAATTGAATGTAGGAGAACATTATAGAGGGGACATAGAATATAGAACTTCAAATAAGAGAAATGTGTCTTATATATAATCTGTGAACTTAGAACCAGTTGCAGAGATCTAAAAATGTGTAAGGTAACGACAATATAAATAAAAAACCTTAATCGCGTCTGGCGAAAGAGACAATATAACTTTTAATGTTAAATGATAGTTATCATCTTCTATATTCAATCGGAGAATTTGCAACCAGTTCCAGAGAGATATAAGATACCTTGATCGAGTGTAGCAAAAGAGAAAATAGAATGTTAATCGATAGTTATCATCTTCTAGTATATTCAATCGGAGAATTTGCAACCAGTTCCAGAGAGATATAAGATACCTTGATCGAGTGTAGCAAAAGAGAAAATAGAATGTTAATCGATAGTTATCATCTTCTAGTATATTCAATCGGAGAATTTGCAACCAGTTCCAGAGAGATATAAGATACCTTGATCGAGTGTAGCGAAAGAGAAAATAGAATGTTAAACGATAATTATCATCTCCTATATTGAGTCGTAGAATATACAACCAGTTCCAGAGAAATATAAGATACCTTAATCGAGTGTAGCAAAAGAGAAATAGAATGTTAACCGATAGTTATCATCTCCTATTTTAATCTGAGAACTCACAACCAGTTCCAGAGATCTGCAAATTTTCAAAGTAACACCAGTGGAGTAATTTATAAGATACCTTGATCGCATCTAGCTTAAGAGAAAATATAACTTTAAACGATTGGAATATTTTCTATATTTAACATTAGAACATAGAACCAGTTCCTGAGATATACAAATTTCTTAAGGCAACACCAATGGAAGAAGTTCGTCTTAAACAGTTATCAATTCTATTAACTTATAAACACAGCAATGGTTCTAAAGACTATTTGGGAAACGCTCCAACTTCAATTTTCGATATTCCCAAAAACCCCTGTACTTGCACCTAGACATGCTTGATGCCCCAACAGAAGTTTTCAATTGAAGCCATATTAAGACAACTGATATACAGAAACATAAACTACACTAGTAATGGGCGAGATAACATTATGAGCGACCCCGTAATCACCGGTACGTCAATCAAAGACTTCTGTATCGAACTGGTTACCTTCATTATTGGTGATTTTCCAACATTTCTGTTAGTAGCCAGCGACATTACGAACTGTTTAAACTAACACCGAGGTCTGGCGCTGTTAATGACCAGGTCACTGTCAACCGAATGAGACACTGGTTAGTTTTAACACATTGGATTACAGAACGAAGGTTTGTGTATCGGCTAAACTCGCTGCTTAAAACACAGATTACAGTAGCCAGTGACTTTGGTCGCTGTTAAATTTCCTGTTGACTTGAAACTATGGCAAAGAATTATCATTTGCTACCAAAAAGTCCTTGCTAAGCTCATAGCTAAATCAAGCAAGTCCCGTAGATTTATTACAAATCGAACGATCCATGTCTCTGAACTAGTAATCGAAAAATCTATGAACGCTCAACAAGCAAGATAAGCAAAGAGAAACATCTTTCAATCATCTTATAACGTAAACCCTTTATTATGTGAATCAATAGTCTATCACGAGATAGCTCTGTTATAATAAGGAATAACCTCCTGAGTTACTTGAGTATTTTTCAGTCGTACACTCCAATGCATTTTTAAGTCAGCACCTACAAAACAATAACACTACCGGGGTTGGAGCCCTGGTCAAAAGCCGGCTCTGATCTCTGCAGCTTCCGCACTTCCGGAGCTGCAATTCACTGCTGCATCTCACTATGGTCAATATAAGTTTCCTTTGGTCAATTGCCAATGTAGGCGTCAAATTTATAACTAATATTCTTGAAGGATATGCCAAGGAAGAACAAATTTCATCACAAAAACAATCCCAACAACAATCAAGATAAGGATAATGGGAATGGCGATGCAAATGAAACTGTTGACTGAAGTGTAACGAGTCCGTCTGGCCGCAATTTCTGACACTCCAAGCTGTGAATTTATTCACTTGCAGATAATGTTAATAAATGAGGCGCACAGTAATGGTTAAGTGGCATAATAATTACAAATTCCTAGCAACCCAGCAGGAGTAGAGCGGGTGGAGTGTCGTGAAGCATAGGGCGGGAGGTGCAGACAAGCAGAAGACATCGTAGCGGGCAAGATTTCAAATTTCAAAATGCGAAGAGATTTAAATTTGTGAGTTGAGCCTAAAAGATTATTATCCCAAATAGTAAATTACGACTTTCACGATTGCGTGGAGTTAATCTACACAAATTGCACAAATATTCAGTCCTCCCTCCCTCCTCGTCTAGTGAAGTTATACAGCTTTGTTGAACTATTCCAAGTTGATTCAGTGACATTAAACTTTTAATTTATTATCGCATTAAGCGAGCATACGACATTTCATACGGATGCACACGAATGAGCATTTTCGCATTATATCAGGATGCCAAGCGGAATGGCAAACTCCAAACAGTGTTTCCCTTGAGTGAATCTGACCGATTGGTTATTGCCTTGGCTGCCACATCAATTAATTTTATGACTAAATTCAGGATTTGGACTTCATAACAAATCGTCCTCTCTTTGGTCAGTTTAAAGCGTTGAATTGGACATTTTGCCGAACTTAGCAAGGAGATAAGCTTAAAGTCATTCTGAACTGAACCAAACGATATAATGGACCAATGATAATGGAATACTCTGACATTGGAAGATTGTTAAGCAGGATAAGAGACGCATATTATTAAAGTTATTCAAGACTCTGCTCTCCACAGTTTTCATTTTGTGGTCCCTAAATTAGTGACTTGATATTTTTTCATACAGAAGATATTTAGTGAATAATATGTATTTGTAAAAGTAGAATATGTATGCATAATAGAATATATAGTAGTATATATATAAGTATATTCCCTCTGTGGTCTAGTGGTAAGCATGCTAGAGTCACACCCCGAGGGTCGCAGGTTCAAATCCTGCCACGGGCTTGGTCTCCAAAATGCTTCTTTCTATAAAAAAAAAAAAATCATTTTCTCTTCGAGTCGAAAGCCTCGCAGCTAGTACTCATTCCCCCAACACCTTTGCACTCATAATTAATTATGGTGTAAGATATAATAATAATAATAATAAGTATATCGTAGGAGTATATATATAAGTAAACCTCCAAATTCCTGTACATAGACTAGTATAGAACCAATGTACATTACTACTAAAATTTATTCATATATCATCATTAGGAACATAGTTAGGGTAATTTTCAGTAGAGTCCTCGAAGTTAATTATATGGGAGGGAGGCGTCATTGAAACCATTTTTCGTCTATGCGTCAATATACGAGTGCATACATATCCACAGCAAATTCAATCCACAAATTTTGTATAGGTCTTAAGTTATAAACCTGTGTGAATATGAATGGATCTGAAAATAACCCTCCCATCTTTTTGGTTATACTACCACTGTGAACCCTGGTATGAGATTTCGTTTCTTATATGCATATCCAGTAATTAATATTGAATGATTGTGTGTATGCAACCCCATTTCTCTCATATGGCTTTATATTGTCAACATGTGTGCCTTGAAAGTGCATATAACTACATTGCCTGACCGTAGTTTTACATTTGCCACTAGTGAGTTGCGTCGATACTATGGAATTTGGTTGGTTACGGTGGTTAATCCCGTTCTTGGCATATGTTATACTATATTATTGCATTGCCATCATCTTTTATGGAACTCATTCCAAGGTCAATTCAGCTCACTCCATGTGGAGAGACTTTAAGCGCTTAGTCCTGGGCCTTTCTCAAGTCAATATTAGTATCCTGTGGAATGGTGAGACCGATTGTCTGCTTTATCTGAAACTTCTTTTCTTGAATTCTTTAAATTATTGTAAATGAATTGTGGTTATTATTATCTTCAGTTATGTCAGAATTTTCCAAATTTCTTCTTTAGTTCCAGCTGTGAATGTTGTTAGTTTAGTCTTAATTTTATTTAAATTAAACTCAACTTTTTTATAATTTATTATTAAATTGTGTATGCCGTAATTTTACACGGCTAATGAATTTTAGTAGATCAACATGCAGCGCTGAAGCTTCCTCAAGAACCTGATGGAAGTGTCGAGGACTGAGGTTAAAGCGCTACAACAAATACGCTGAAGACAACGAAAGTGGAGACCAAAGCGGGGACGAACTAACGGCAGAATAAGAATTACCACAGAAGGATTATAAAGGGGCCAAACTTCCAACATAGGACCGCGGACGTGCAATAACAAAATGAACATTGCAGCTACAATCTAATGCATATATCGACAGTCTATATATAGTACTATATTATTAGGTTAAGTTAGCTTTTCGTGACAGTCAGTCAACAGACCAACTCACTCAGATTCTATGGGTCAATTGCGTTACCACAGCGTAACACTGCACCTCTACTTTTAATCGCAAAAACAGTTTTGAAGCCCTAATAAAGCGCAGGATTCCTTTGACCTTCGCGCCGGACATTTCCAAAAGAGAAAGAGAGGCGTATTTGCCTAAAGAGCCCGCTCTGTTTCTAACTAGACCCCGGTACCTACAGAAGAGATGTTCCACAATCTCCTCCTCCACTTAATCTACTCAGCTTCTGCAGTATTCATAAGAGAATACTCCTAGCCTGAAAGCATGGCTGCCGAATAGCCAATGACTGTACACAGAGGAAGGTTGGTACCCCGTCTGGCCAGCTCATCAGCCCTACAATTCCCTTCAATATCCCCATATCCCAGAACCCATATCAGACGTACCCTGAAAACGGTACTAATATCATTTCGGGCTACCAGGCAGTGCTGGGCAACCTCTGATTTCAGGACCACCGAGTTCATTGCCTGGATGGCCTCCTGACTATCCGAGTAGATATTTATAATGGTTTTTGCTACGGCGTGTCTACTTAAGTACACGGCTACCTCCTTTATGGTTAAGAGGAAACTCATTTACAAAGTTTAATTCATCACATCAGTTTCACAAGTTGATTATATATACTTCTATTTCAGTCCTAATACTGCTTCAATTCACAACTGAACTTAACCGTCGCAGTGTATTCCCTTGTATTTATTTCAGTGGATCTGTTGATAGCTCATCGTTCATGCGTGATAGAGAGAAACAGCACCGTTAATGACTTGATTACAGCCTTATAGTTTTATAGAGAATGGCGTAGAAATAGGAGACGAATCTTCCAGTCATAATTTGAATTTACTCATATTTACTTCTGAATAAGAAACCTTAAATTATGACTGGAAGATTCGTTTCCTATATAAAGAAATAGTTATTTGGTCACAGTCGACCTCTGTATTCTACTGGTAAGCATCCTACAGTCATGGGTTCGCAGTTTCGAATACTGACCAGGCCATGATCACGAAATGTTTCCTTCTAAATCTTTTTCACTTCCGTCGATTGCCTTAATTCCTAGCACTCATTTCCCCGATCCCTTGCAGACATAATTAAGTATAGCGGAATGTATAATCATAAGAATAGTGAGAATATTTCGTGTCATATTTTGTATCGATGGCAGATCGTTATTTTGTCCCTAAATTTCTCAGTGATCGAATGATTCAATTCATTTCAAGCAATCTTAACTTTGGAATTAATATATTAAAAAGGGAGAAAGGGAAATCTTTTCTATATTATTTCTCCAACCAAATTGCGCAAACATATTTTTCCCGAATTTCAATTAATTGACCAAGCAAATGTGAATGTCAATTCTGACAACTGCAACAACAACAATAACAATAACGCTATTACAAGTCAATCTGCTGTTAAGTTTTTGTGTGTTTCTCTGCCATAAAGAGCCCAAAAGCATTAACGAGTCCCTTTGCCTTCGCATACAATGTCCTGACAGACGCACAAGAGCAACAACAAAAATGCGCGTCATGTTGAGTGTGTACAAACACAGATGCTTCTTGTGCAGGGACGAATTAGATTCCAAGAAATTATCGTGCGGATACACCGAAGTCACACATCTGGACACACATTCGGAGGGGCAAGGAAACATTTTAATTTAATTTGTTTTTGTTAATGTGCCACCGAAGCATTCAGGCGCCCACCCACACTGAGCCGGAGACTTTTGAAGTGTTCTTATTGCTTTCTTTTTATGCGTTTTATTTTTGTGTGTGCGGCCATTTCGTAAGTAAACAATTTCTTTATGTTTAAGATGAAAAATAATTTATTTCTTTTGTTCACGTTTATTGTGGCATATTGAAAAGAAATGTCCTTTTGATTTACTGCTCGCACTGCAATGAGCTTCTCCGAGAATTCTCTGATTTCTTGAAAGTCTCTTTCGAATACCATCATTTATTTATATACGAGTATGAATTAAATGATATTACTAACAAATTTCAAGATTGCAAGGTCAAATTAAATTATTATTAACTAAATATTGAATATTATTATAGCCGTTAAAATTATGTTTCATTAGTTGCATGCAATGTCGGTGGATGGGGAGAACGTTTTTTATACAAATTAATTCCAATTGAAAGTCCAGGATTATGTTAAAATCCATTGCCATGTCTCCACCCGTATAGAATGATTTTAGCCATAGAACTCAGGCAGACATAACTAAATTAACTCAGCCATTGCGGCGGATCAAGGATTTATGTACATATATGTCCGAGCATATGTCCTTAGCTGGCGGGCCTCTTTTTGTGTAAAATTTGTGATGCCCTTTTAACCCTTCCCATGGTCGCTTCAGGCTTTAAAAAACCAGTTAAGCTTTAACCACTCAGGCTGCAACACCGACCCTCCGCCAGTTCGTGTTTGACTGAGTGCTTTGAATAATCCTTTTGTTTGCTAGTCACATTCCAACTTTAATCCTCAAATATTCCTTAATGCCTCGATGTTTGGCCCCTAACTGGGATCAGGACGATTCATTTTAGACACACACGTATGTGGGTAGGAGTGTGTTTGTGCGTGTCGGAAACTCCTGCAACCCCTGCTGCGTCAAATTAAAAACAAGCCATTCAAAGTTAAACGCCAGATTAAATTGTGCGTGTGCATTGCGTACGACATGTGATTGAATACGAATTGTCTGATGTTACTGCCGCTTCGTATAACAAAATAATGAATATGTTTCCCCATGGTGTCGTAAATGAAAGCCCACAAGATTCAGCCTTGTTCTTAATGCTAAGGATGTCGGCAAGGAATGTGTGGTACTGGCGGCTGTTCAAGGTACAAATTATGCTTTATAAATCCTTTTATGTGGGCGCTTCTGCTCGTATGTTTGCAATGTTTGCGAGTGTGTATGAGTGTGTGTGCATGTGTGGCATGTGGCTGGGCAATAAAAACTCAACAAGCACAATAATACTTACATCCTTGGAGACAAGTCCGCTGGGATTTGACGATTACATAAAATGCTGTAACCATTTCTGTAATAAAATGCACAAAGTCAACGAGAGGGACGAGGCGCGTTATGTGTTTTTATGTGTCGGAAGTGAATGTGTGAATGTGTGTGTGTGTGTGAATGTGTGTGTCTGTGAATGTGTGAGAGCCAGCATCAGTGCAATTACACGAGGTCTAGGGAAAAGCGAAGTGCCAGCTCAAGACATTCAGCATTAAATTTCCCTTAAAGAGTATAAAACCGCTGCACAGCGTCTTCGCTTATTATTTCAGCTTTTTCTATGTTTGCAGTTATAAAAAAATTGCCCCTTTAGCCAGGCTCAGTAAATTTGCGCAATCATTGCTCATATTCGAATACCTCGCAGCTGGCAATTCCCATTCAATGAAATTTTTCCTATTTCTCTGCAGTTTATTACTATAATAGGCAAATATAACTAGCTCGGTGCTTGCTTGCAAGGGTCCAGACTCGTCACTCCTTTCCAAACCCTGCTCCTTCTTGCGGAGTATCCTGCGCGCCTCACATTCTCCCACTGTACTAGTACTTTATTAAACTCGCTTCTATCGCTGCCGCTATTGACTGCTGAAGCATCGCAGCTGCTGTGCAGTGCTCTCCTGCGCTCCTCCTCCTACGTTTTCCTTGCTTTTCATATTTTTATTGTATTATTTATTCGAATATAAAGAGAAGAAAGCATAAAAACTGGGAAGATTTGAGCAGATACCACGAAGTGGGCAGGGAGAGAACATGAATCGAAGCAAACATCACAATTCGCAAGTCAATATGGAAATTCCATTTCTGTTTTCGTGCGACTTCGCCACTCGAACATGAAGCATATTCTTGCATAAATTCTGACAAGGAGATTATTATTTTATTTTTTGCTGAGTTCGTTTTGTTGATTTACTTTATTGATTTTGAGCTGTGAAATTGAAATGCCAAAATTTGTGTTGCGGAGAAGATTTGTGAGCAGAGCGCAAGGATCTGTTTGCTTTAAATAAGAGTTTGTTTTAAATAAGATTCGATCTAAGCTCATAACGACAGCTCCTTCATTCTTCTACTCCTGTGCGAGGCATTTGCTCTTAAATTAATTCGAATTCATGCCACACAACAAAGCAAAAGCGAAGATAAGGAACAGCAGAGCTGTTGCGGCTCACACACGCTCCCACTAATCACGTTCGCACACATATGTGCGCTCACATCTCGGCAGCCGCATAATCTCAGAATCAACAGGTCCGCACATCCACAGACGTCTAAATGCCTGCAGCAAACACACGCAGTCCTCCTCACAAGAGTGTTTGCAGCACAAAAGACTGCGCCACTTTCTAGTGAGTGCAGCCAGGCTTTTAAGGGTTTCGCAAATATGTGTAAGCACTCGTACCTCCCTCCCCCTGCGGCATTTTAGGAGATTTCATTTAAAACGTTTCATGGAGGGGAAAAAGCATGCATATGCATAAATCATTTAAAAAAGGAAACCCACCACGAAGTGCACAGTTAGCGATGCTGCCCGCATGTTAACCGCCCGCGCCGGCTGTGCTCCGCGTTCAACTCAATTAATTGCAACACATTTTTTCGCAATCGTTGCTGCTGCAACACGTCGTATGAGTAATTCGCATCTGATTGTGCGCACTTACATAAGAACAGCTGCACTTTTTGCTTTGTTGCATTATGCTCGGCTGCCTCATTAAAATCATGCAAACAGTTGTGGTTGCTTGCGCGGGGGGAGGTAAGGGGATATGAGCGGTATGTGAGCCTTTCTTTGGATGTGTGAATGTTGAAAACTTTTTGTTTGTTGGTCGTATTAAAAAAAACATTGAACTATGTTGGCAGACGCGAGAAGAGGCACGGAGAAAAAGTAGCAAGTGTGTTCAGTCCCAATTAAGGTGACCATTGTTGTTTTTAAACTTCTGCCAAAATCTGGAAAAAGTAGTTGAATATACTCAGATTATATTTTTTCAATTTGGTATCTAATCTTGATCATCATCATCATTGAGTCATATTATATTTAATAAATATATATTAAAAAATAATACAAACTATTTCCTAAGTTTTAAAACTGAATGTTAAACCTTAAGGAAATTGTTTAAATATTTCTTCAATTTTACAAAAGTAGAAAATTTTAAGTTGAGTATGAATAGGGAGAGATTAGGAAAATTTATAATGTATTGAGAAAATTATGGCTAACAACGGGAATATGCTCCTAAAGACACTAATATGAACATAATGTATGCAACAACATAATGCTCACATGTATGCTCAGAACATAATGTATGCCACAGTTGTCTTATGTGGAAGTAATAGTACATCCAGATGAAATTGGCTGGGGATAGACATGAGAATCTTGAAAGTACATCCAGATGAAAATGACTGTGGACATAAAGGGCTACGCTACAAAAGTAAATCGATAGTGACAGCAAACGACGCCATATTTTTTCCCGCTCTTTTGACATTTCTCTTCAGTAAGGTTTGCCATTTCATCATGCAAAGATATACGAGCCAACAACGAGTCGAAATTATTAAAATTTACTACCGAAATTCGGAGTCAGTCGCCTCAACTTTAAGAGCGCTACGTCCAATTTATATATGAAAAACTTGAAAGTACATTTAGACAAACATAGTGTTGGAATGATATGTATAAGAATCTTGATAGTATATACAGACAAATATTGTAATTAGTCATTAATCTCATTGACCGATTTGTGTTTTGTAAAATATATAATAACAACTCTAAATATATTCTATACTGATCGTAATATAATAAATTGCTCCGCTCCCCCTTTTATTTCTGCATAAGTTTACTCACACAAAAGACCAAACCCGAGTTTCTTAATAGTGGAATTTCAACTAATGGTGTCTTCAGATAAGTTTCTTGACAGAGCTGCTAAACTATCCCTTACTTCACCGAATCATTTTAAATCAGAATACCAATCAAGTCGATAAGATAATTATGTCTAGTTTCTCATTTTAAGAGACCCTGTTGAAGCAATGCCCAATTTTGGAGGAACGAACAGATTATGTTTCATGAAATAGTTCAGGACTAATTACTTAGAAATCCTGCTTAATAATTTGTTGCTTTTTTCATAAAAATCCATAAAATTCGTAGATTTAAAAAAATCTCTATCTATATAGTGGCATTGTTCTAAAAGTCTACAAAGTATTTGGTGATAATTCTGTGGTTCTATAAAGAATATGTAAAATGTACTCTAAATGCATAAATATATAAAACAACAAACAAGTTTAATTGGAATAGTAGTTACTTGCATAGCATCATTAGCCTCGATTCACCCACCTCAAGTAGATCAAACTCCTATTTTGAAATTTGTGTGGGAAAACAATAACAACACTTAGGAAGTTTCTTGGGCTTGGTTCGCTTATACAACTTAGAGGAATGGAACTGTTCTCTCAAGTTCACTTTTTATGGTTTTTGTATAGAGTAAGACACACAAAACTCATCATCATCATCAATCATCTTCATCATCATCATATAAAAATATCAATCTTGACCGAACATTTGTTGGCAGTGCTTTCAACCTCGAATTTGGCGACAATTTAACGACTTCTTAGTATGGCCAATCGAGTATCTCGGTTAGTGTAAATCTCGATCTTATTACGTTTGTTTAGAACATTTGCTTATAGGAAAATAATACAGTTGGCCACCTCAATCAAATTGGACGTGAATGTTTGTTTTGCCAGCAATGTAAATTAATTTTACTTTTTATTTCACTCGCATCCGCAGAAATTAATTAATTTCAAGGAAAATTTTACATTCATTTTATGGAGTGCGTGCATGCATTGTGCAAAATAAAAATATGAATTTAAATGAACAAACAAAGAGCAGATGCGAAGGCAGTGGAACAGTTGGCATGTCTCTAAGCAGAGAATTTAAAGGAATTAAGTAATAACTGGAGCACAATGTTTATCATTTTACATGGTTTCACAATTTTCAAGGCCTCTGCCAAAATACCTTTACTCACCTTGGACAGTATAAGTAGGTTGACAGGGCATAAGTAGGTTTGTCTTTTTGGTATACGCATCGGCATTTATACCATTGAAAAGGTAAGAGCACATTGAAGCTGTAATTAACTGAACTAATTTGGGTTAATGGTCCAAATTTGAGTATTAAACATAGTGAACTTCCCTGAGCTCGCTCTCTATAAGTGTATACGACTTTTGGAGAAAGGCTTTGAATCAAACACAACACTTTGTTAGCTAACTATCTGTCGTACCTATCCTACTTCTATCTATCTACATTACAATGGACATGAATGCCTGAGTGCTTGGAGACCTCCTTCTTCGGCGACTCTCCGGCCTACTCCACTTCTATATGTCGTGCCTGGGAATAAATGACAGCGAAGTTGGTGTATCCTTTCCATATTGTGACTAAATCACCATGTCACCAGCTATCCATGAACATGTCACATTTAAATTATGTACATTTGATATTGCTATCACGTTCTTCCTAATGGCAATTAAATAAGTAATGGATCATGAATCCTGTTATAACCTTTCTGTCATACTTTGAGTCATGTTAGCTCCCTCACGGTGTTACTCGGTGGTATCGCAATGGATCCATAGTGGTGTGAGTGAGTTGGTCTGTAGACCGGCTGCCACGGTAACCTAACCTAACCTACATATAATGACCCATATAACCTATAATGACCCATATAACCTATAATGACCCATATCTCGTTATTATCTAAAGGAAACATTTCTCGAACCATTTTGAAAATCACAAATATAGCTTAAGTGAAGAAAGAATTTAAACTCCTTTTATTATCTACAAATAATCAATCAAGGGTTGGCACATTCCAGTGATTTATACTAAATGTCATTTTCATAACAATGTGGTATTAAAGGCAATAATTTTTTGTATTTCACTCCCAGCGCTCGTTCTGTGGACACGTGTAATAACTTAAATTATCTGAGTACTTGTTAAATGAGACAAATTTCGTCGAAGAGATGATCTGATTGTTTTGGCCTTAGAGAGAAAGAATGAATATGAACTTTCCATATCTCCTAAGGTGGAACTGTGCATCTTAATCTTATAATTTTCAGAATATTTTAGCATGTTTCCAAGTTGACTTCGACGGATTTGTTCGAATATTGTTTTTTAATTGACGACGGAGACCATTTTCTTAATTCACCCCTACTGGAAGTTTTTAGAGGTCATCCTATATGTGGAATGAGGGGCATAATTCTTGGGGTTGTTCTAACAGGAAACATTTCTTGCGACATTTTCCACTGTAGCATTAGCTATGCTTGATATGGCATCCACTTGTTGAAACCACGCATTTTGGAGCTCCAATCGATCACATGCGATCATGATGGGATTTCTATAACGATGGGATTCCTATAACGATGGGATTCCTGTAACGATGGGATTTCTATAACGATGGGATTCCTGTAACGATGGGATTCCTATAACGATGGGATTCATATAACGATGGGATTCATATAACGATGGGATTCCTATAACGATGGGCTTCCTATAACGATGGGATTCCTATAACTATGGGATTCCTATAACGATGGGATTCCTGTAACGATGGGATTCCTATAACTATGGGATTCCTATAACGATGGGATTCCTATAACGATGGGATTCCTATAACGATTTGATTCCTATAACGATGGGATTCCTGGAACTATCGCAGATTATTGATTGAAGCTTTCGCAAGTTCATATCAAGTTTACCGAGTCATCTTTTAATGCTCGTTTTTAACCCATTTTTGTCTTCGAAACGAAATGCTACTTGCAAGTTCCAATTCCTCCACCACCGACCGCTGCACCCACAATGAATCAGGTATTAATAATAATAGAATATTGTACTTGAAGCATTTCACTGATAACAGCAAAGAGATATTTGGTAAGTTGGGCATATATAATTAAATTTAAATCCACTTAGTCAGAACTCGCAGCCGTAACTCACTGTGCTTCACACTGCAATTGAGAACTTTTAAATCCACCCTTGCATTTTGTAGTTTATGGTAAAAGAAATGTCACAATTAAAATAATGAAATTGTGGCAAAGTTCAACTGTGCTACTCACTTTCGGATTATTCCAAATGGTCTCTAAAAGGCCAACGGAGCAAAAAGCAAACCAAAAACAATCACAGCCATTCCCACTGAATATGCAAACAGCGAGCTTTGCACTCCGTTCTGGCCACCTACACAAAGCTCTACGAGTACTTGACGAAGTAGTCGTACTTCACTGCTGCCACTGCTTCAGTGCAGCCATGAAGTACGACATCAAGAGGAAGACGGACATCAAGAGGAGGAGGAGGAGGAGGAGGAGGCGGGGTGACCCATTGAGCAATTGCGATTCCTTAATTGCAATATGGTCTTTGTTTAATAGCTTAATGGGCGCTGTTCGAAACTGTGTAGCACAATCTGGGAGATAAAACTCGACGCTGCGAGACGTTCGCATTTATAGCTGCAACAGTGGTTGGAGCCGCATCGAGTGCAGGCACATCAGATAAAACGTGACTGACGAATGACTGACTGACTGAGCGGACAAGTGCAAAGCGCACCACAATTGGAACGTGACGCAATAAAGACCAATTTTTAAAGGACATGCAGTGAAATTGCATTCAAAGTTATTTTTCCATTGGAAACACTCAAAAAGAGAGAACAGAACAGAAATAAAAAGCAGCAATGACAGAAGTAGCCACTGCGAGAAATATCATTCCGGAATAAGTTTGAAATCTATCTGCTCATAAAGCAATTTAAAAAATCCTCCTTTGTTGGGAATTGCTTTTACGGGCAGGGCATGTTGGCATGTCCAACAAGTATGCAACTACGGACGTTTCGTTCCGCTTCGCAGACCACCTCTGGCCTCAGTCAATACGGCGCAGTGCAATTGTTTTTGTTGTTTTGTTCCCTTTGTTGTCGTCGTTGCTGCTGCCGCAATAACCCTTACAACTGTTTTAGCCGCAATTTAGTTGCAATTTGTTAAATGGTTTCGTGTTTGCTCCCGAACCCCCTCCCTGCTGGCTGGTAACGTTTTTCGTGCACTTTTAATGCCGCTGCCCCTGTCATTGTTTTTGTCGTTGTTGCAGTTGTTGTTGTTCGGTTGCTGTTTCTGTTCAAACTTTCTGCAAGAAGTGGAAAACAACTTTGTCGTTTTATTGCTCCTCTATATCCGCACTTGTACGAGTATCCACGGGGACATGGCTGTGCTTTTTGTTGTTTCTGCTGTTGTTTCTGTTCGCATTCTTGCAGATACTTTGCCGAAGTCAGAAATCGGAACTTGGCGATACGCTGCATTCATGGCAAATTTATATATTTCGCTGTTGTTGTTGATGACGTTGTTGCTCTGCTGATTGCGTGCGATTGCAGTTTTAAATGAGGTTTTTTGTGTGTTGCTCTGATGGAGATTTAGAGTGCAACATTGTCTGGTTTCTGTAATAGAATTGGCCAACTAAATATTATTTAAGCTTTTAAAGAAATCAGTTTCCACGTCCAGTTGAATCGGCGATCTTAATGGAGATAATTGTAACAAGGGTCTCATAAAATACAACTAACAAATATTATTTAAACTGAGCTTTCAGCAGTTGAAGATTGTGTATAGGGCAATTGGGCATGTGAAGTATCGACCATCCCCAGGACTAAATTCGAATCTCACAGTGTGCAGTATGCAAACTATATTTCCACCTATAGGGATGGTAGTAGTTGGTTTGAAACACTGTGAAATCGAATGCAGTGCTACGATGTTTGATGTCTCCAGTTTTATCATCAATATTGAAGCTATCAAGTCTGAAGGTATCAATACTGAAGGCATCAATTCTGAAGGTATAGGAAATTTCGAAGCAATTGTAATCTATTTAGCATATGTTTTCATCCCCTACATTCTAAAAGGGTCTGAAGAGTTTGTATGGTCGAGCAGGAACGCTTGAAGAGAGAAGTGGCAAATATGGACATATCTACATATTCTTCATCAGTCTCAGTCTCCCAGCCCCTTCAGTCATGCTCGCCTCTTAGATGCCATATTTTCTTCCAAACCGTAGGCAATATTTAAATGAAATATTACACAAACATTCCCTGGATCATAAACATTGGAATTGTTCTTAAGAATTACCTGGATCAGAGAAAGAATGTCTGGATCTTAAACATTGCCTGGATCACAGAAACATTACCTGGATCTTAGATAGACTCAGATTGCTGTATGAACCAAATCGAAGTCTTACTTCCCATATATGCAATTATCCTCCTCCATTTAAATGACCACAGCTTTCCTACAATTGTTGATATAAGGATTTCCAACGACTTAACTGGTTTTAGTTAAAATCTATGATAATTTAATTTTTTCCAATTCCCCACATTCACTGATGATCCATGAGCCTTGAGTCCTTTGGGACCTACCTAATGCTACCATTTATCTCTGTGTGCTTGCTTAATTATTAATTAATTAGTTAAACAAAGTTTCCACCCTAAAATCTAAACAGAACTTATATTTTCCTTACTTGCAGCTGGATTGAATATCTTCACATAAGCCAGACGACCGCCTCTTGAACTATCTTCTGGAACGTATCTTATCTTGAGTGAAAATGGATCACAAACAACAAACGTGACTTTTGCTCGATGGCCAACAGCTCTTAACCAGCTCCTTCTGCACGCTTCGCTCTTCCAGCTAAATCCCAGAGCACTACAAGCAGCCTTTCAATTCACACGAACGAAAACATTTTCAACAAAAGAGAAATAAAGAGGAAAAAATCGACATTCATAAACTAAACAAAAAGCGGAATCCAGTCGAAAAATCCACTACAAAATGTCCAACTGCAAACAACCGTGGCTACTTATCTTCACTTGCTATCTACTCTATCCTCTGTACACACACTCAACACCTATACAGCCAGGGCATGGTCAAACACCTTGTGTGCACGAGAGCATTGCCGAACTCATCAAAACAAGTCCTGTGATTCTTAAAGCGTTGGGAGCGCGCATTTTCACCGAGGATGATTTAAATGCCCTGCAAATGGCCAACGAAGGGGGACTAAAGTGGCGGCAAAATGGGCAAAATAATTTCTTAACGTCATCATCGTTTAAAGTAGCAGCAACAGCAGAAGCATCAGCAGCAGCAGCGGCAACGATAGCACGAAATCCAACGAAGACACCAGAAGGAGCAACAACATGGGGCAACAAAAGGGATATGCAAACAGCAAGTGCCGGTGAAGGTGCTGGCAATGGTGCCGGTGCTGGTAATGGCGCTAGTGCGGACGGCGCTATGCTGGCGTCCACCAAAGTGGAGTCCATTTTAATAACATTAACACCGGAAACAATATACAAAGGCGCCTCGTTGTTGAAAATGACACCCGGTGCCGAGAGTGCAGCACGGAGCAGCAGCAGTACAGCAGAGTCAGCATATCAGTACGAGGGGTGAGTTGTAGCTGGGGGCGCAGAGAGGACAGAGTGATGTATGGGAGCGCGCACTGGAAGGGCACTTTCATTTCGAGGGGGGGTTAATTATAAAACCAACTTTTGCTGTTTTTATGTGTAACCATAAATAGTCGTAAACAAAATGCTGCTCCCCGCCGCTCCCGCTGCTGTTCGGGGCACAAATGCTGCACTTAATTTATTTTAACGCAATTAATTAAATTAAGCCGCCGTTTGCGTTGTGCTGCGCGCAAAAATAGCGCATCAAAAACACAAACACACATTGGGAAAGTGCCGCCCGGGCCCCGATCACTCTGTCATGTAGCATTATTTTAATTCGGGCCTTGTGGGCCACCGCTGCCACTAAATAATGCTCATTCATTCACATTAAAACGTTTTGTTTGCCACAAAAATTACTCTTAACAGCTCCAAAATGTATGCATTTATTTCATTTGCCATTCGTATTTATTCCTTCCCTTCCACTGCGGCCGCTCTGCATCCAAACAACTGACATCGGGGCTGTGCGTGCATTAACACAGTCAATTAAATGCAACCCTGGAGCCGTTGGCCTGCTTCGACAGCAACGTGTTGAAAATTTTGCCAACTGTATTAATTGCTTTTGGCAAATTGGTAACTGTGCACAAACAGGAGAGGCAGCCACAGCAGCAACAACCGGCAGCAGCAGCAGCCGCACCAGAGCAAGCGGACGTTCTGCACATCAGCATAAACGGGTTGCATCGTTGGAGTCCGCAATTCGAGAATCATATCTGGAAGCATTTGGGTGAGTTTTGAAACAAAGCTTCTATTTCAGCAGCAAAATAGCTAAAGGCGTCCATTTGCGTCTGATTAAGTTCTTAAGTGACTGAAAATGTGCGAAGCTGGTGCTGAAATGGAGTTAGAAAGAGGTACTCTAATTGGTTAGAATTGAAAACCTTTCAATTTATTCGAGATCAAGCAAAACATGCAAGCTACTTGCAGCAGTTGAAAAGTATAAAAGGAAGAGGACAGATGAGCATTGCTCTATGTGAGGGAAAGCCACTTTGGTAGCAGTCGATACAGTGAATCTACAGCCATCTGAGCAGACTCCCAGTATTTGCTTTGCACTAATATGACCCCTTACCCTATTGATTTCTCAATTGCAATTTAGTTCAAGTTATCCCAGTCCAGGCAACTATTCTACCCTCTCTGTGGTTTCATAACAAACCCCCAAAACAACACACAATTCATGGAAACCTAAACTTCACTTTCCATTGCTTTCCTAGCCCCGGATTCTCTTCGCTTTGATGCACAATACATCATGCGTCTTCATCGCTAGTAGCTAGAATCATCCGTATATACTCTTAAACATTGCAGTCGAAGACTGATAACCAACTGACCCAAACAATTTCCAGCATGAAAATCACTGCTTGTACGGAGCGTGATTGATAAGCACCCGTATTTGACATAAGATGGGACCATTGACATTACATCAGCACATCATACTTTTGTGTCATCTGTCAAAGAGTGTTTATTGGTGTGAGCCGCTGTTGGCAGTGAACAACTTTTTGCAATTATGGAAAAGTGAGGTTCTAATCGGTAATTAGATGCTTGTCCTTATGAACATTCTTGTTCTTATACATACTCGTATATCTTTTGAATTCAAAGAAGGTGAATGATCCCACAAACGGTACTCAAGATTTCTTTGATCTCCTCACATGATTTCCCATCTAGATAGATATAAGTGGGGTATGGGTTAGATTCTTATTCCTGACGTACATTCTTGTTCTTATACTTAGTACAATGGGCATCATCACACGCCTGAAATGAACGTAGAATCAAAACGATGGTTCCCACACGGTGAAATCCCTTCTTTATAGCCTAACAGGGGTACTTTACCCCCGGTATTTAAGTGGAATCCGAAGGATTTGATGAACTGCCTGTTTGATGAAACATGGGTCCAACACCACACGCCTGAAATGAACGTAGAATCAAAACGATGGCTCCCACACGGTGAAATCTCTTCTTTCTAGCGTAACAAGGGTACTTTTCAATCACCCCTCGTAAGTGCGCTGTGAGCTTAATGCACATTCTGTTACCTACCAATCTTTGTTTGCTTGGTGCATTTACAAATCACAAAAAGAAGCCACCAGAAGGGGAGATTATGTTATTTTAATTGTTGTTGTAGTTGGGGGGGAGGAGCTCCCGCACTTGATTGCTGTAGGTTCCTCTGGTTTCGCACACTCCAACCATATTTACGGACATGAAATAAACTTCTACTTTCAATTCAAGAAATTTGCGGTAATCTCATAAATACAAGGAATGCGTATTCCAGAGAAGCGCATTTAAGAGGCTTCTGTGGAAGTTGTGTTCCGTTGTGTTTACATATTTCACTTACACCACAAACAAGCATTTCCATTGAAAACAAATTGAAAACAACAAAAAAATCAGTGCCGTTTTATAAAATTACCAGTACGCAAACATTGCAGCAATGCCGAGAAACAATTTCCGCAAAAATATATTTTACGTCGTTAGCAGCCGTGATTCTCAATTACACGTTGCCATTAGCAACGCACTCCTCCGCTCCCGCAACCCCACCAATGCGGTACTAGCCCGCAGCTCCGCTTTCATTTTCAACAATTTCATTTTCAGGCAGCCAGTTGCAGACGAATTGGCTAATATGCAATTTGGTTAAAAACCGAGCAATTTCCATTTGCAGGTTCCCTTGTAAATAATCCGAACTAATGAGAGGGGCGCTCTAGCTGATCACTGCCCATCGGAGTAAATTTAAATTTAAATTTTAGTTCATATTGTAATGGAACAGTAAAATAGTGTTCCTGAAATATGAGCGTTATATTCAAATTATATCTAAAACAGTCAATTGCACTGTGGTTGCTACCTGGTTCTTCCTAAGCTATAAGTCATTAGTGATGTAGTCTCTATCTCTCAAGTTGTCTAATCAATAATGATATCTCTTTCGCTGAAATAGAATTAGTTTTAGAATGTGTTAGAATGGTTTTCAAAAGCAAACGAAATTAATAAAAGAGCATGCGAAGCAACAGTTGAGTTCTGTGGTGACTTCTAAGCAGAAGCCATAAGAATGATGAAGAGTGATGAACATTTAACTAGTTTAACTGTTATATTAGCCCTGGGAATGGTCCCACTTATCTCTATTCAATAATCTCTACTTTTCCGAGTCCTAAATGGACACTCATCTGGTATCGCTAACAACCTAAGAGGGCTATGCGGGGCCGACTCGGTCACCAGTCTAATCTAGGTACGTAGGCAGTGGCCAGAGGGACGCTCTTAGGCCATCTTCGACCCTTTGTGATACCGCATGCGACTTCCGAAATCCTAAACCCTGTCAAAGACCCAGCCGATTGGAGCTTTTGATAAAGCAGTTGATGGAGCTTTTCTTCTTATTTCGAATATCTCCCTAAAAGTCCAGAAAGTGGTCACCCAGGAAAGTTAGTGAAGTAAGATCGATCGCTTCTTCAGGGAATCACACTGGTTGATGGAGCTTTTCTTCTTATTTCGAATATCTCCCTAAGAGTCCAGAAAGTGGTCACCCAGGAAAGTGAGTGAAGTAAGATCGCTCGCTTCTTCAGGGAATCACACTGGTTCCCCGTTAAGTCCAGGGGGGTGTATCAGTTTAAGGGACCCATGTGTCTGTGGTACCACAGCGGGTCAATTCCTGGCCTAGATGAGCTTACTTCCGCCGCCACCCAAACATTACCACCTAAACTAACTACTTCTGAAGATTATTGTTGTTATATGAAACTGTATATGAATAAAACAAAAACGATTGAAATAATCCAGTGATCGAACAATTAGCATTGAGCTAATTTTCGTAACAATATGAGGGAATGGTTCACTCTCAATAATCATCATGAAATATGTATTTGTATTTTCCTTAGTCTTGACAAAAACTTTCCTTCGGCCATCATTGCACAAATTGGTAAACAGAGAGCTTAGTAGGGGTATTCACTGATTGTCGATAGAATCCTCTTTACGTTTTGTGGACGTAGAAGTCATTCAAAAGGCTTGTACCGATACTCTGAAGGCTATCCCAGCCGACGATCTGAAACACTCATTCGACATGCTTTTAGACCGTGAAAATCGCTCTATTGAGTCGGAAGGGAACTATGTTGAATAAAGTTGGTTTTCCCGAACAACTTTTCCTTGTTCTTATTTTTATAAAGTTCCGTTTACTTTGAAATGAACCTGGTATAGCATTCCTCCATACTTGAGTGCTATGTGGACAGCACAATTAGCGAGTGAAACCAAACACCATCGGGCATTTCATTATACAGAATGATGTTCTTAGTCAATCGAGCGACAGTATGCCAACACTTCACATAGGATTAAGTGAAAGTGGAGAGCCTGCTCTGCGGGAGTGTGCTTATCATGTGGTTTTAGTGTCATTCGTTTATCGATTTTATTTACTTTAATGAGCATATGCCACGGTTTCTTCTCCTCACTTCGCCCTTTTGCAGCACATTCACATGACTCGCAATATAAGTTGCGTCTGTAACTGGAGTATGGCCAAAAGAAAAAAAGCCACGAGAAGGCATACTTCCAGAATAGCTGAATTTGCAGAAAATGGAAGAAACCACACACATGCGTAAGTAAGGCACATGCGAGTAAGAATGTGTGAGCCATTCCACTGAGGAGGAGCAGCGCTTACAAATGGCTGTGCCAACTTTGGTTTTCCCGCTGCATGCCGCGACATTTGTGGCGTGGCGTCAAATACTGCACAGTGCATGGTGGGTATGGGCGTTAAAGTGCCTGGCCTTGCTTGGTATGCGTTTTCGCGTGAACTCTGCTACAACTAAAGGCAGTTTCAGCTACGCAGAGCTGGTACACGTCACGGCTTACAATGGCATTTGCTGCAAATTGGGGTAATCAGGACTGAGCGGATTTTACAGATAAAACTGTACTGGAATTAGTAGCCGCGTTAGGTTCGGCAGCGTCGCCTCGCTGAATGTCGCTTATTTTGAAATTTGTATGGAATTGCAACAGAATCACTTAGTGAAGGTCCTATTTTAGAACGAGTTGTCAGTCCCTTTCAAGCTGTTTGATTTCTTAGGTGTCTGTGAAATCAGTGGTGAAAAAGACAAATATGTAAATTCCTGAACTTAGGTACTCTTAACTTTAAAGCAGGTTTAATGCCTTACAGTGTCCTCCATACTCTTTCTTATAAGGTATGGAAGGATGAAAGAAGAGGACATGTAATTTGCCCTGTATAAAAATTGGTTGGTATAGAAATATCAATATGGATAGAATATGTTGCAGTTGTTTGACAAGTTAAATCATTCGGGCTGTGGATCGATGCTATGAGTATTGGAACAAATGGAAGATGAACGCCGCAGAAACTTTAAATAGGACCCAAGAAGAGCTCTCATCTAAAAATAAAAGAAGCGAAGAGAAAAAGAGAAGTTATCTAAAGAAACATTCGAAATGATTTTCAGCTTCGAGTGTCGAGGGCAGAAAAATTTCCTAGGATCTGCTTTAATGTGCTTTCTATTCTTTAAGTGGATTGCAATTAACCCCAATTCGAAAGGGTTCGACGGAGGTGTCTTTTTACGCGGTGGTATCACAATGGACCCATGGTGGTCTGAGTGAGCTGGTCCTTAGACCAGCTGCCACGTTAACCTAACCTAACCTAACCCCAATTCGGAATCACAGAAGATATTTGAAGTCCATTTTTCTTCAAAATCCATTCAATACTTATGGTTTTTGGAATACTCCCTTTATTTGGATACACATTTTTGTAGTTGGTTGATCACACGAATTCGACTAAAATATCCATGCAACCAAACGAACCTTATTCCGATAATCTTCAGGGTAGTTCAAGAGGCAATATATTAGAATGCCAAACCCCTTTTGATATTAACAAATCAAACTAATAAAATATGTATTCATTGGTTGGTGGTAAAATCTGCTTCTTCCTCTTGTTATGATAATTTGTTACTAATTCGATGAGTGGATTATGTCAAGTGATACAGAAACTGCTGTTTTAGAAACAGTATTCAAGTAGTTTAATTTGATTGCAATTCACTTAAGAAAGATTACAAAAAAAGCATCCTTTCACTGCAATAGTTAAACCAGACCACTGTAAATTGTAAGCAGTCTTATCAGCACTACCTTCAATTTACGGCTGATATGCTGATTAGTCTAAGTTGAAGGTAGTGGTTAGTTTTCGTATCTTCATGTTGGTTTCTGCTTCATGTCGATTGAATGAGTACGGATTTCATTAGTCCAAACTTGATCTAATAAGTATGTTTACCTCAAAGTGTGACGACTTATCTCTAATAACATATAACCATCATTTATGCCTCATTCCTTATGGATCGTCATTTATGACTTTTTGTGTATGACCTTCTGGGAATGACTTGTCATGAATCACTAATCATTCTTCAGTATAAGAGCTTTAAGCACTTTTCAAGATTAGTTATGAATGGCCATTTCTTCAAAATGCTTCTTTCTATAAAATCCTTTTCTCTTCGAGTCGAAAGCCTCTGTAGCTAGTACTCATTCCCCCAAGACCTTGCACTCATAATTAATTATGATGTAAGATATAATAATAATAATAATAATAGTCCGTTTTGAAATATCTTCGGATTTTTATAATATTCCTTCAATCAACACCATTATTTTCTATTCCCTCTCCTTTTTGTTCTATCGTACCCAACTTTTGCAAATCGTGTGTAATCAAGAGCTCACCACTATACAGGAATGGCAGCTACTCTTACCAACTCACTGAATATTATCCGAAAAAAGGCGTTTCGATGTGGAAAAACCCCACAAACCCATTGAAATACAGTCAGCTTCCAAGGTATATGACCATAAAGCAGTAGTTTGTAGAACGTGGCATTTAAAACGGAGATTTAGTGCCATGCCACCCGGCCTGACCTCACTGGTGCTCCTTTTTTGGGGGTTCTTTAAAACGCATTTAATGTACGAGTGCCTTGTGCAATTTTAATGACCAACACAGAGTTGTAATTAACATCACTATAAACATTTCTCTTTCATGCCCATGCTCCAAATGCTGCTGCACTCGAAATCACGACGACATGTGCCCCACACGCGCATAATCCCGCATCATCATCAAATGGCAGGATGGGACGATTGGAGCGATTTTACGCTCTGCAGTGTGACATGCGGCAAAGGTGTACAGCAGCGCTTCCGTCGCTGCTTGCTGGACAATCCGATGGTGAATTTGAACATGAATATGCATTTAAATGCGGTCGTTGCTGATGAGGTCGACGACGATGATGATGATGTCGAACCCGATGCCAATGTTAATGTCGTCAATGGTGCCGGCGCTGCACACGACGATGTGGACGAGGAAATTGCGGCTACAGTGCAGAGTGACAGCAATACACTCCGCTACAGTGTCAGAGACTCAGATGACAACGCGTCCAATACAGCTAACGAGGAAGTCGACAAGCCCGATGTGCTGCTGCATAAATCCTATTTGAAGAATACATTGGCTGTGCACACAGATGGTGTCGGCTTTTCTGGCCCAGTCCTAACAACTGTCGACGTGGTGGAGCAGCAACATCTAAGCCAACAGTTGACTGCGGACACAACAAATGACAATAATCAGCAAGTAAACAGCCTCGAAAGCGATGATGTTGGGGACGTGATGAGAGTTTTTCTGGCCAGTTCTTCGAATGAGAGTGCTGAAAATGACAACAAAAAAGTGGCGAATACTAAAATTGCCGATAAGCTGCACAGGCAGCGCAAGAGACGAAAGGCGGCAAAAAGTTTCTCCACCATGTTCTGTGAGGGGTACAACATTGAGCAGCGGAATTGCAACACTTTCGAGTGCAGTGGTAAGGTTTTTCGTATTCACACAACACTCTCAATACACCGCCACACATACACGAGCAGTACACTTGTTGCTTTTGTGGCAATCGAAGGACTCAACTGTCAGTTTATTTCGCTCTCAGTTGACTGAATAGCAATTTAATCATGCATGGTGCACACATACTCGGACATATCCGTATATTTACTTCATGTTCTTTTCAGATGATATAAGCGACTTAATGAAATTTTACAAAAAGTTCCCTGTGCCAGAGGAGTTGGACGTGGCAACACCCTCGCCACCACCACCCGTGGCAGTGGACATCAACACCACAGTGACAACTGATGCGCTGGGAACTGCAACGCCAACTACGCTGTCAGCTAATAGTGGAGGACTGAACGGTGCTGCTGCAAACAGTCTGCTGCCATCGTCAACACCCGCCAACATGGGCTACATTAGAAGCTGGAGTAATGCGTTAAATTTTACGCTAATGCTTACACTGAGAGTTAAGGTAAGAATAGTAACGAACTCAACTCACGTGTACTCTTATACACATCCTTAACAAGCCCCACAAGCAGTATTATTCCGAATAATACCACAAAAATTACCTTATTCAGCCTCTCAATCAAAGGCACAATTGGCCAACTTGTCATCAACTCAATTTCAATTAAGCAATTTGCATCCCATCATGAAATTAACACTCCTTGAGGCAATTAAAAGTGTTCAATTACGTTGAAAGCGGTTGAAAATGGTTTCAAGAGCGCTTCCTGTGTAATAGCGATGCAAAATCTGCCATTGGCGAGTTGCAAAAATACCTCCACAGAATTGCAAAAGGAACACGGACAATACAAAAATTGCCCATTCATACGCGTAGTGTGAAAAAGGAGCACACTCAGCATAAAAACATGGCATCCGCAATGCTGGCACAGCCAATAACGGCGTGTCCTGGCTTTAAAACATTTTTAATATTTTGTACACTTTTTGTTAAAGTTTGTTCCTTAATACGATGTGGTGTCCTTTTGTCTTCCATTTCCATTTTCCCATAAAAACCAACGCACAACCGCGCAGAACGATAGCCAAACCACAGCAACACTATTTTCCATACGCAACGCCACACATAATCTGTATCTGGAGCCGTACAAGGATGGACTGCGCCTGTATTTAGAGAGGGATAACACGACCGAAATGCTACCGGTGAAATTTAATTTATACGATTACCGCTGGCATCAAGTGGCCATCAGGTAAGGTATCCCTTTGTTATGGTGGAGTGTGTATGGGAGTGTGTGAGTGTGTGTGAGTGTGTGTGAGTGAGTGAGTATAATTGCGTGGGCCTGCATATATATTTAAATTGTAGAATTAGTATTCCGCCACTTCTTGCTGGGCTCTCGCACACCCAGCGAGGTGATAACATAAATATTATTATCCTTTGTTTGTTTTTGTTACTTTTGGCAACATAAACGATACTGACACACTTTCAACAATGTATGACTCCACGCACACACCCTCATATGCACACAAACACCCTCACACACAGCCTACCATGCTACCCACATTCGTATAAATTTGGTTATGGCATTCGGGGCTTGCATGCTTTTCCGCCTTCGCTCTGCTGCAAATTGACTCTGCCCCGTTTTAAACTATTTTATTTTTCATTCGCTTTGAACTGTACTCGCTTTTAATTTAATTTCGCATTCTCTTTTGCACGTGTCTCTACTTACGAACATGCATTCCCTTTTGTCTTTTATCGCAGCATACAAAATGGCGATTTTATATCCATTTATGTCGATTGTTCCTGGACAAATAGTTTCATTGTTCCGAAGCGATTATTCTCACTGCCACTGGATGCGGACGTTGAAATTGGACGCGGTTTTAATGTGAGTGTTGGGAAATATTTTTAACAACTTTAATTTCAGTGGACAACAGGATTGAAGTGATTCTTGTTGTGATCAATTATTGCTGATTTTTATAAAAAGAAAATTGAAATGGAAGTGGGCGAGTAAAACCCCAATAAATGCGTACTAAACCAGTAAAGAAAGGTGAAGTTGGGTTAGACCGACTTCGAGATACCCTTGACATTTGCAAGCATACGACTTAAACTTTGACGACGTACATTTTATTCATATATCAGAGTGAGTAACATAGCTATGGTAATTTTCAGTGGGGTTCTGTCTTCAGCTCCAAGCCAAGTTTTATTAAGATATCTCCGAGATTGTGGGAAAAAAACTGGCCACAGACGGGGGGACTAAATCAAAATTACTTAGAAAATGATTCTGCTTAACACAGCTTAACCGCACAAATTTACCATACTCTTTTTAGGGGTGAAGGGTATAAAAAGTTTACATTTCTCAACAGAGGGAAAGATGGAGGGAGATGGAAAACACCATTGAAGCCACAGAATAATTATTAAATTGATTCTGAGGGTGGTAAGGTCATTGAATGTAGCTATACCCGCCAATATATGACGAACATGGTCCTTATTTGGAGATGGTTTATTTATTTATTTATTATACCCTCTGGCACAGGGAACTTTTTGTAAAATTTCATCTGAAAAGAACATGGAGTAAATATACAGATTTGTCCGAGTATGTGTGCACCATGCATGATTGAATTATGTTGTCAACGATTTGGTTGAATGAGTACTAGTAACTAAGGACCTCGACAGATGGTTACTTTGGTACCTATCTATCGACAACCTTTGGAGTTTTTGGCAAACGGTTTAGCCACGAATAGTCAACTTTAATATAATTCTTCAGGGTCCAACTTCTGATTAGACCCTACACTGAAAGCAATGTTTCAGCGCATTTTAACGCTTTGGTTCTTAATTCAAAATGTTGCGTTTCCAAACTTGTATGGGGCAAAATATGCTTAGACCTGCGTTCGTTTTCGTTCTCTCAAAACAGCAGTTAAAGGATGAATTCATGGTACAGCGTGTCCCTAAAACTACTGCAGAAATCAGTTGAGTCACAACTAAGTTGACTTACAACTATGACCAAGCAGTGGTCTCTCACCAAAATACTGAATAAAATCGTCCGATAATTTTCGACTTCTTCATGGTAAAAGCATTGAGAAGTAGGAAAAATCACCTGTGGTTTTTATACAGAATGGTTCCTAAAGAGTCCAACGAGGTCTTATATCTAAAAATATAATATGAATCCAACGAAGTCTTATACCTAAAAATGTAATATGAGTCCAACGAGGTCTTATATCTAGATAGATATATTTAAGGGTGTTATACACTGCGAGCTGAGAGATATATTGTGATGCCCCTATTTAATTGAAAGATGAGTATAGTCTCATCTATAAATCTTTTGAAGGTCTTATATCTGAGACTGAAATAATGTATAGTGGGCGGTTCAAATCTCTAGAATAAAGCTAATGTTGGTTTACTTAGGAGCTTGTATAAAGTAATAATGTCTTTTAGAATGTGATTATATTGGAAAAGGATAATTTTCAGTCTCCTTCCTAGTTTGTAGAATTCCCCTTAAATGAATATAACTCATACGCCACCGCTGGCTTAAATCTGCACCTGCTGCAATCGTTTTCCGCTTGACTTTTACTGAACTCTTTAAACAAATTGTGTATTATTTATTCTACCTCACAGGGCGAACTGCAACAACTGCTCGTGCTGCCTGATAATCAGGAACGTCATCAATGCTCAAACAAGCGTACATCGATAAACGAAGTAAAGCGTTATATAATTGACACATTCATCGACGATTACGCGAATTGAATGCGAACGCGAAGTATGCAGGCGAATAAAAAATAAATTACATAAACCAAACTACGCCGGCGGCACTTAATTACATTTAATTACATGAGATGAATAAGTGTGTGTTAAAATAAATAAACAACATAAATTTTAATTTTAATTTGATATTGTGATTCATGTTTCCTAGAGAGTATTTAAAGAAACACACGAACTACACTAAAAGTAGAAAAAGAAACTTAAAAATAAAAATTGAATATTTATTACCAACAGTGAGACATAAAACAATAATTATAAATGCCTAAACTTAAGTAGCTTGAGTGAACGAGCCGAAAGTGTTTGTAAAGAGACCTCCTTAAGGAGGATTACTAAGAAATATTTGCATTTCAATTGCAGTCGATGTATTTTTAAGCTATTTATATAATCATTACACCATTGCAAACACCTTAAGTACTTGTAATGCCTTTTGTGTTAGTCAGCTTTACCCCAGCTCCCTGTCTCGCTCTCTCTAGCTCTCTCTCTCTCTTTCGCTTTCATGCTACTACAAATAAAACTCGCTTGAAACTTTCCGCAAGCAGAAGCATTACTTAAGAACAAAGTTCCGTTCTTGTGTTTAAAGTTAAAAGCGTTGCTTCGCAGGATTTGCTGCACATGAGAAGGGGACATGCATCCCCTTGAAATAAGTGTAATTTTTTTCCTGTTTACCATGAGTATTGTAAGCAGCAAATCATTTCAGCAGAATTATGCATTTACTTTTATTGTTTCGCTTGCAACAATGCCAACTGCCAACAGATAAGAGCGTTAATACAACAGCGGCAGCGAATGAAAATCAAGCAAAACACAAAAGAAGGAAAGTTAAATAGTGTACAATAATTGCCGTGGACAAATTGTAATCAAATGAAATAAAAGAAAAGCAAAACAGAAAATAGTTATTAATAAATAATAAAGAAAATATTTGGACTGAAATAATTGAGAGAGCTTGTGTTTTATTTTACATTAGAATGGAGAAGGGACTTTTCAGGATGTGTTTGTTTAAAAGGTTTTTGGGCCTGGAAAAATACTTTCATACTTCCTATTACTGCAAAGTTTTAGCTTCTCAGCCAAATGCAATTCCTATTTTTATGCTTAATTGGCATATAAAGGACATTTTTTAAACCTATCCTCCTTTCTATGTGATAAATCTGAGAGACGTGAATCAATTTCCCGGTTCAAGGTGACAATTGTGTTCAGTATATCTGATCTGGAAGACTAAACCCGCAATAAGTGTTCAGTATCTCTTGTCTGAAAGACTAAAAGGTGTTCAGTATCTCTGACCTGAAAGACTAAACCCGCAATAAGTGTTCAGTATCTCTTGTCTGAAAGACTAAAAGGTGTTCAGTATCTCTGGCTTCAAAGACTAAACCCGCAATAAGTGTTCAGTATCTCTGACCTGAAAGACTAAAAGGTGTTCAGTATCTCTGACCTGAAAGACTAAAAGGTGTTCAGTATCTCTTGTCTGAAAGACTAAAAGGTGTTCAGTATCTCTGGCCTGAAAGACTAAAAGTGCTCAGTATCTCTGGCTTCAAAGACTACAGTCGCAACAAAGCATAGAAATTTTCCATAAGTTTTTTCAAAGTAAGAACTCATTTCGACAATGTTACCAAGAGCTTTGTTCTTCGTTCATTTCTGGCTAAATGGGTAAATAAACAATATTATCGTATTTGGAGTGATGACAGCCCACATGAAGCTCGATATGTGGCACAACACTGAACTGTTTGAATTGTTTGGCTCAGTGGGTGAATTTCAAGAGCTTGTTGCTGAAAACATGCGGCTATACCCCGAATTTCCGTAAAAGGACCCGGAACTGAACGATGATTATTTCCATCACATCAGTTGCAGAGTTTCCGGCGTTCCTTTTTAGCTGCCTACTCCTGGATTAATCCTACACAATTTTCAAAAAAATTTCGCTGGTTAAATAACAGCTTCAACTAAGTCAATTACTGTGTGTACAGAGTAGTAAGTTTACTCAATAGATTCAAAAAATAATAGTGTAACGAAATGGCCATTTCAGTGATCAGAAGCAAACATGGAATGCCAGTTTTTTCCTGTGCCTATGAACAGCATTTAATATGATTTCGTTGACAATTATGACGCATTCGTTGACAATAATAACTTAAAGCAGCAGTGCTTTAACTTTCTTGTTTGCATATCAAAGATAAAAGATAAGAGAATGAAATCAACAGAAACATCAGCAACTTACTGAAAGCAGCAGATAACGCCTCGACTCATCCACCACAAGCAAATAAGCAGCTCACTCCACCGACAACGTAAGTATTGAGTGGCAGCAGCCACACAACACTAGCAGCAAATGCGGCGCTGGCAGGAAATTCATCAACGGTTTCGACGCGACATTTACCGTTTATCCGCAAGTGCCTGCTAGTCCCCTGTACGACATTGACTGATGCTCCTGCGGTCCGTAATTTCTGGTGGCGTCGGAAAACGGAACACACTCATCTGCGGCTTTGAATCAAGCAGGAAATTATAGTAGTTCATATCCGCAGGTAAACGTTGAAGGGGAACTGCTTTACCTCTGACTTTGGAGGCGGTATCTGCCTTAGTATAGTAGAAATGTCTGCGCTAAACACAATAAAGTCACTGGAATAATTGAGTTTGTTGCCAATTTAAATAAAAATACACAAATTTAGTACCTGTTTAAATATTACAAAAACAACAACTGCTCTGAAAAATAGAAATTCTAAAGTCCTGCTATTGTACACAGCAGCCGTAGGTGCCCTTCATTTGCCCGCACATCTACTGCGTTGCTGCACAGTTTCTCTACTATCGAGTAAGCTGCCGCATGCGAATACCTCCCTTCGTACAGATTTCCATGCTACATAGTTCGTATGCAAAGCCCTAAGCCAAGTATATTCCAGTGCATATTCATAGAGAACTGCTACGTTTTAATCCATTCTGCCATGTACGAGCACGAGTACATTTGGCCCGCTGCCACTGTCCACTCCGGTGCCCGCGCTGTCGGCATCATTTTTCTGCAAATTAACATCTTGATCCTTTGTCAATTCAGTCGAGCGTAATAAAATTGCGCATGCATTTAAGCAGACGAAAGTGCACACACACACACACTCGCAGACATATGCGCACTCAAATGCAGACTCAGCTCCTTGCACACTCACACACGGGCAGACTCGTAAACTCCCATACAAACAAACCTTCTTCACTACAGACAATACACAGAAAGTCAAGTGTAAATAAACTTCTAGTACTCTCGTTGAGGGGATGGAATGAGTTGCAGGACTATGAAATAAAATTGTTTGAAGTATTGGGAAAAACAAAACTGAAACATTTTGCAGCAAACATTTTTCCAGTTTCGGTGATGATTAAATTGGGTAAGTAATTATTTCACACATTACCATCCATTACGGGTAATGTGTATAATTAAAACGACTACGAGCATAGACAAATAACAGCTAAATAGATTTCCTGGTTGGTCTTGATTAATCTGAACTTTTGTGGAATGCTTCCTTAATATTCTGTGTTCCTGCTGAACAATGAGTGAAAAGGACCACTAATGAAATCGAACTGCCACTACGTCGTATGAAGACATTACCTCGAATTGGGAAATTCATGTGTTCTGTTGTCTAATGGGCAGTTGGTGAACAGCCGTTTTTAGATCACCTTCGAGCAAAAAAGGGTTTTGCTGGGTGGTCCTTCATCCCACCGAGCAGATCTGTTTGGATGAATTATATTTTAGATTCACTTTTGCCTTTAAGTCAATGGCAATAATGTTTGATTTGAAGACAGCTCGTTATGTGCTCAGAGTGTGTCTGAGTAAATTTTCCGGTATTATAGGGTGAAATTTCAGTAAAACTTTTATTATAAATTAATTTGTCCTTTAAAGGGAATTTAATATATTTGTTCATCTCTGCTCCTCCGTCCTTTTTTCGCCATATGAGGTTTATATGTGTTCTTCTTTCCAACTTCCCCAGTATCCTCTATATCGCTTAACACTTTTATATATTCAGTTTTGATAAATACTGCTCGGTTCCTTCATTGAATCTCTATGCCCCGGCACCCCAATTAGATGAACTCTATTAGAGGCCTCGAGTTTGATTAGTAGCTTGAGACACTCCCAAACAAGTTTTCAGAAAAAAAATTATCACATCAATATCATCATTCACGTAGAAAGTCACTGGAATGATTAGGTAGTATATTTCATAGACCTCTTCCAATTCATCAACCCCATTATCGGATTCCATTTTGTTATTGTCTGTTTTTAAGAAATTAATCAACTCCTTATTTGCACAATTATTGTTTCAATATGGACATGAGAACTGAAATTTTGAATATATGTATGTCTGTTCTGATGTTTGTTGAAGACGTCGAATGTAAGTATGATAAGTATGGGAGTATGAAATATGTATGTATATATGTTCAATATCAAAGGTAACGAGGGGCATCTCAACCGGTAAAAACCTCACTGGCGATGTTGCTATCTTCACAATTACTTATAGGAAGTCGATTTACTGTTAAAATGGAGTATGAAGAGTCATTCCAAAATGTGGATTGATGACTCTAAATCATGTTGTTCAATTTTCAATTCACTTTAGTTGGTTTAAGAAACACATTTCTTCCAATTTTGAAGATTGTTCCAAATCACTGAACACAGCTCTTTGAATAAGTGTCCGCTTCACTTATGTAGTATAAAGTAGGTGTACTTTTACTTCAAGTCTACTTTACGCCACTATTTTAATAAGAAAGTATTTGCCCAAAGGACGAGGCACTCCCGAATATACTGTTAATTCAATAAGTGTCTTCCCTCATAAGTGTCTTTCCTCATAAGTGTCTTCCCTCATAAGTGTCTTCCCTGATAAGTGTCTTCCTTCGTAAGTGTCTTCCATCATAGTATTTTACTGTCAATCTTTATAAGTATTTCCACATAAAATCGCAAATCACCTGCACAGAATAAAACCTCAATTCGCAACTTGGTTGTGTTGCATATTCCCCTCAGATTTCATGTTAAATCCTTCAAAAATGCAGAAAATACTTGTAAAGTTCCTTGCAAATTAAACAACGATTCGTACCTGAGTTGTGCATCATTCTTCTTCTCAGATTTCATTCATATTTAATGCTTCAAAGATGCAGAAAATAAAATTCCTTACAACTTACTTTGAACTTGGCTCGGTGTTTGGCTCCAAATACCTTAAAATAATTGATTTCAGTGCGTTTTCAATTGCATACTCAATCATCAACACACAAACACATGTGTGCAGCACTCAAACTTCCACCTGCAATGATGTTACAATACAACAGGGGTATTATATACGAGATGCATACTTTGCTATATTGATACATTTTGATTGTCAGAAGATCCAATATCTCAGTCAACCCTGACTGAACTGCTCCTTTGTTTGGCATCCTGGTATTCTTTCAGTGTTGACTGCTTTTGTATCAAAACAAAGATTAAAGTAAATAAAAAAGCAACCAACTCCTTTGAGTGACAAGTATCAAATTTCCAAAGTGTCCCCAAGTTGGTGGGAATACCCCTAAAGATGTTTTAAAGAACACAAAACCATTTTGAATCCGCAACGCCAGAAATATATATACGAGTGCATTAGGTTCACGCGAAAGTTGAAAGAGATATTAAGAGTCTTATAATTCTTGCAGGTGTCCTCGTATTTGAAACCAAATACGTTCCAAAAGGTTCGCACACTTTGCGAAAGTGCCATAATGAGAAAACTTTCAAAGCAATTTCTGGATAATACGACATTTCTGTCTCCATCTGATAATCTGCAAGAGTACATTGAAATGCATCCCAAAGGAACCACTTTGCAAGTTAACCCACTTGATGTGAAACGAATTCCTTTCGCAATATCCTGCGCACTCGTACATTCGTGGAGCAACATAAATTGCAAACATGAAACTTATTATTTCATGCGCTCCCTCGCTATCCTTGGTGCATATATAAAAAATTTCATTTAAGTTTTTGTTTTAATATGCTTTCATTTTCGTTTTTGTTTGTGTTCCTTTTTTGTTTGTTTTTTAATTATCCTTCAAAAGTTTCGACCGCAATACTCAGTCGCGTACTTGCTAAACTTCTGCAAATACAATTCATTAGTGCTGGCCAAAAGTTTCGTTCGTTATTTTTGATAATATCGGAGCCAGCTCCCATGCCAAACACGTACGCCAGCCAATGCCAGCTTCAGGCCGGCACTGCCACCGCCAGCCAACCAGCCAACCAGGCAGCAAGGCAGTCAGGCAGTCAGGCAGCCGGCTCAAAGTGCAGCAACGGAACTAACTTTGCAATTAAAATGCAACTTTTGTTTCGAATGCTGCTGTTGCTCTCCTTTTTTGTGCCACTTAACGTCTTTGAAATCGTGTCGCCCCCCTCTAAGCCCACGCCACTTGCACTCTACGCGCTTACCACACAACAAGCACAGGACATAAAAATGAAACTTGTATCTGCATTTCTTTTGATATTTGTACTTTTCCTTTCCATGCAATTATTTCTGTTTCTTTTGTGCCGCAAAGAAGATTTAATTTCGAATCTGGAATTCAAGGCAAAAAAGGGAAACGTGTCAAATGTTTCGGGTTTTGTCTGTTTCTTTGTATGTGTAACCAGGGGGTTGGATGTGTAGAAAGGAGCTGTTGTTTTTGCCCTTACCGTGAATTCGATGCTGTACAATCAGCATGCTTTGCACCCACCTCCTTTTTGTTATACACATGACAGCCGGGGACTTCTTAATCATGACTGACGTTGCCAATTTGTCGTGTAAAATTTGCAGACATATTCCAACTGATGAACGTCGCATTACAACCTTGTACCCTTGTAAGTAGTGAAGAGGATGCCATCAATCTTTGAAGGCTTTAACCTCAGGTATAGAGGCTTCCGTGGTCTGGTGCCAGATTGTCAGTGGAGGTGCCAAACTCCAATAAAGCCAGGACATAGTCTCGCAACGCTTTACTATATCTCCACTTCATAGTTTCGTAATCGGCTTTATTTACCCTTACTCCTGCCTCTAAAGTCATACTTAATTACAATGAGTGGCTTTCATATTTGTTTTCTACCCATCAAATGAAATCTGTAGATGGTGGAATAGATGCCCGCATTTCTCTCGTCGGCAGATCGAGTTTAGGGAGTTTCCAGCAATCCTCTAATAAGGATAAACCTCTTCATGTTAGACAGCACTCTATTTGCAGCGCTTGTGGAATTCGTTATGCATCCCATTATCATTTGCAGCACCTCCTGGTATCGAGCATTCGAGATATTTGCATAACCCTCTGCTTCCCAGTAGGTGCGTGTGTTCCGTAATTGTTTTATTTCACCTACATACGAGCACGAGTGAATTTGCCTCTGCGTTCCAGTGTGCTGCATACACTGGTGAATGCCTTCAGTTTACGTACCATAAAACTACACACACACACATACAAACTTAAGTACATATCTCAAGGAGTTGCCGTGCCAGAAATCCTTATTGAGATTTATTGCTCAATTTTCTTCAGGCATCGCGTCGAAAACAGCAAACAAGACCAAGGAGGCGAGCAAAGCTCGCACAAGCAGCCAAATGTGCACCATCAAAGGCGGTAAATGACTGCACAAATTCTCTTATTTACACACACAGTCCCCGGCACGCACGCCCACACGCACACACGTACGCCGCGCTCATGAAATTGTGTGCGAGCTGGTGTAAGCGTGTGTGTTTATTTTGTGCTAATGAAATTTCAGTTAATGCTTATAAAAGTGGAATTTATTCAAAGGATGTACGACGTGACTTCGTGAAGCTTCCACATAAATGTCACTTGTTGTTGTTTTTAATAACAAAGGCGGAAATTATGATAATTGCTGCTGCTATCAAGCGGAAAATTTCTTTAATTAATAATGTGCAAAAGAATCGGCAGAAATTGTGTTCTTCCCCTGACAACCAGCCCGACTTAGAGGTCCTTTATTTGAATTCAAGTGAGATTCTTTTATTACTTCGTCACAATTTTGCCATTATTTTAAATGCAAACAGCCCAAATTTAAATCCTCAAATGCCGCATTGAAGGCAGGGGGCAATATTATTGTTGTACCTTCAACTCGCACACGCTCACACTCAGCCGCACAAATCCCGCTTAGCATTAAACTTTTAATGCGCACGTTTTTCACTCAACTATCTGCAGCGTTATCTGCCAAAAGGGGAGCAAAAGAAATTGCCACAAACTTTGTAAAAGTGTGTGAAGTTAAATAATATATCAAAGTTGTCGATTTCCGTCATGAGTGCGGCAGGCATCGGCACCCTAAACGCTGCAGACGGTTTTAGGTACCCGTGATTTATGGCATCCTTAACTTGTACAGGTGAAAACACACACTGTAAACCAAGGACACGACGGCGTTTTCCGTTTCACACACAAGGAATGAAATTTATCGAATGCTCTTAGATGCTTCGCATTTGCAGCGACTACGACTTCGCTCTAGTTTTCATTTTGCAGCTGTAGCAGTTATAGCAGTAGTCAAATGGTGTTTTGCCCCCTAACTGAGGGCCCCAAATCCATCCATTTAATCCTGGTTTGCCCGTACAATTTTTCCAAGTGTGTTTTGAGCTCTTTCCCCACATCGTGTGTCACCATTGGAGGCTTGGAGGTGCGATAAACAAACTAACACTAAAACCAACTCGAACGTAACCGAACGCATACAAGCAAAGGTTCCTGGCAGTTTCACGCATTCCTGCTCGTATGCTTTCCGCTACGTTTCTCACATCGATTGAAAGTGAACAACAAAAAAAATGCACTTTAAACATCATGAATCAGTTCCATTCCATAAAGAAATTGAATTGTCGTTGGTTCTCAGTTTCGCATCGTCTGACTAAGTGGATACGCACGCTGGTGATGAGCTTAGCAAGGACTTTGTGGTAACCTGTGATTTGATAACAGTGGGTTTCAAATCAGTGCTAATTTTTACAGCGACCAAAATCACTGTTTGCTGTAATCTGTGCTTCAAAGAGCGAGTTTAGTCAATACACAAACCCCCGATCTGTAATAAAATGTATTCAAACCAAACAGCGACTAATTCGCTTTAACAGTGCTGAAGTCATTAACAGCGCTCGACGTCACTGGTACTGTAAACAGTTCATTATGCCACTGCTCACTAACAGACATGTGGGCAAGTCATCGTAATGAAGGTCACTAGTTACATACAGAACACTGTCTGGTCATCGTGGCGATGACTGAAAGCCCCTGATATTGACAAATCGCTCATCACTAACTTAAGAAGAACTACTTCCTTTGGAGAGCAAAGGACCACAACCCTAAAGTACTCGGTAACTACTTCCTTTGGTTCCGCGGGGAGAAAAGGACCACAACCCTAAAATACTCGGTTACAAATGCCAAGACCCCCAGGTGCAAGTCTAAGAAAGCAGAACATGTGTTTAAACTGTTCGTTGTTGGGCGTAATCTTCTTTGAGAGTATTTGTTATGATGATAAAGCTTTCAATTCGTTCGGCCTTAGAATAAGTTTAATGTGATAAAGCTAAATGTGATAAAGGTCCACCTAAGCCCACTCGAGACCTGTTCCACCAAGGACTTATTTATTTATTTGCTGAATGAATCGTACACAATAATAGTAATTAATTATTTGTTATTATATGTCAGGGTCTTCAGTTATCAACAATTCCTAAACTAATGCTCTTCAATTTCTATACTTCAGGCTCTTTACTCATTGAAAATGTTTGCTTTAATTTACCAAAACGCATCCGTCAACTATGAGGCTCTGATAAATGGCCTTCGATATTTCTTCATCGCTTTCTTTCGCCATTTCCCTGCCATGTGCCTTCCTCTACGCACACAATGACGAGTGTCTCCAGGCAACTAAACTGATACGGTGGTCTGGTCGACCACAAAAAAGGATATAAATCAATTCATGAGAAATATCAAATGCGATTTCCTGTTTGCAGAAGTGTCTTCCACTTCGAATGCTGTTGTGGCCGCCCTCCCCTGCCCCCCTACTCCTGTATTTAAGCTGGCCAGAAAAGTAGTCATCAGTGGCTGAAATTTCACAGTGCAGGAAAGTGGCAGGCAAGACTTTATTTGACATGAGTTACGCGAAAGAGGGGAAAGAGCAGCGTTGCAGAGCAAAAGTTACTTCAACGATTCGAAAAGCACTAAAAACACTTTTGAACTGTAGCCAAAAAGGAGAAGACGACGAAGACGACGAAGAAAGGAAAAAGCAAAAGACTTCTTACCGATTCCCGTATTAAAGAGCAGAGATAGAAGTTTGGAAGGGTGCAGGAGGCCAGGGACGAGCGTCTGCGCCAACACAATAACAAAAGTAGACATGTACATAAATCGTTTTTATTTTATGTGGAAATCTTTTGTGATAGAAACAAAGAGTTTAATAATTCGTGGAGTTTTGTGTTGTGTTGAAATGTGCAAAGTTCACAGCCAACTGTCGGACGCGGTCGGAGACGCAGACGATTACCGCCGAGTTCCGTTTTGCAAACTAACTGCAAATGCCCCGCCAAAACGCTTTGCATCAATGCGCCAAAAATGAAGTCGTGATTTCCTTGAACGGAAGCTGAGCGTTTGCCGCATGTGCACGTGTGTGTTGTGCGGCCGTGTCTGAATGTGGGTCATTTGAGTCGTTGCATCTGAAGCCACACTTGCACGGAATTTCATAAATGCGCCACACGAAGCGCGAAATTGTGGGTTAAAAATGAATAATGCTTTGACATTCCTTGTGCTATGACTGTAGGTACGAATGATTTTCAGCTTTACTGCTTGTCTCAATTGCTTTATTTACAAAGAGATTTCAACCCTTTGCTTCCTCGAAGGTTGCAGGGTGGGTCTTTAAAATTTACATACGGCCTCAGTAACCCTTCAAAGTTGGAGACTTCAACTTTATTCTGCTCAGGTTTTGGTTTCCATTCAACTGGCTCAATATTTATCTTTATTTTTCTGTTGGTTTTCTTGACTAAACATGAATATACGTTAGTTCATGATATGAGTTGTAAAGGATAATGATATATCTTTCACAGTTTTCTCACTCAATCGTTGTGTTGGTGATCGAATCAGCGAAAATGAGAGAAAATACCATGGACCACAAGAGGCAGTTTAGGCGTGATGAAAGACACTATTAATATTACTGAATTATAATGAAAAGTCGTGTATATTAACTCCTCAATGAACTTCTGCTAAAGATTTTCAAATTAAAATAGTTTTAACAAAGTTAAATTATCGAAGAAAACTTTTGTATTACCTCTGTATTACAATCCAGTGATCCAAATGTAAAATTAAATTTTCATAACAGTCGCGTTTGAATCACTACCACCGTACGAGTACTCGCTAGTTCCAACACTTAAGTAGTCACTAAGTCAACCCGTTATGGGAAGTTGGCAACACTTAAGTAGTCACTAAGTCAACCCGTTATGGGAAGTTGGCAACACTGCCACCGAATGCTCTGTCAATATCAAGAATGATAGAATATAAGATGTGGACGTCATGACCATTTTGTGGCATTCTGCTCCCACTTTTGTTGACACCAATTCTCTTTTAGTTGGTTTTGGTGTTTTTGTAAATTAATTGGATATTTTGAGAGCATGCAGAAGCTTAAAATATCTGAAAAGAAATTGTATAGAATTAAATTTATTTTTTAAAGCACAAATCAGAAGAAAAGTAAAGTCCTGAAAGTTAACATGCATATTAACACACACAAACATCGAGCAGTCATTTAATATTCGTCTTCAATGTGAAACATCCGCAGCTCCGAGGGTCAAATCGGGTACTCATTCCTGTGGTAACATGATAATTTTATATGAAAAACTATTATCCTATACACAAACCTTTCAACTCGTTAAGTCGTGCAACCGGACGAGCCCCAACTCGTTGATAGTAGCGACTTAGCTAAGTACAAATTTCAATAAAAACCACATTCAGCGAGTTAAAACTGGGAAATCGCTACTACACTCTTGGCAACTATATTATTTCCATTATCTTTCACTATAATCTCACATGTAGATTAGTCTCAGGAGGCGTGACTAAACTAAGGCCTTCATGAAGAGCTAGAAGGAACAATTAAGACAGCATACTGTGGAAGTAACTCTAACCTCACGACTGCTTATAACTATTTAACGGAGTTTATGTTATGAATAAAAGGAGCGATGAATGGAGTTTATGTTATGAATAAAAGGAGCGATGAATGGAGTTTATGTTATGAATACCAGGAGGGAGACATATTCTCACCATAACTACTCAGTTGGTGGAACATTTATATTTACTTATCTATATATGGGGTGAGGTTATATAAGAGCAACACTAATATTCGTCTCTTGGCAGCCGGCCTAACTCCGTATTGCTTGAGGAACAACATCCGAACGCTTTTAAATAATTTTCAAATTTCTCTCCAGTTTCGGAGGCTACAATAACTGCTGACATCCAACTACTGCCTTCAACAGCAGCAACCACACATGCAACAACATCAGGAATAGTCATAATAACAATAGCAAAGGATCATGTTGCAAAGCGCAAAAGTTCAAAAATGTGTGCTGTGTGTGTTCATTTGTGTTTGAAGGAGTCGCATTGCAAAAAGTGTTTCAACTTAACCTCGACATAGAACGGAGAAGCAGCGCAGCCCAAACACAATAAATTGCCAAGGCAGGACCAGTAGAAGGAGCACAATTTATACAAGTTGTAAACAAAGCGTCTACACACACAGTGCAACTGCACATTCGGAGATGGGTGAATATGGTCGTGTGTGCAACACTGGAAATTGTGCGTACGGAATGAAAATTTAAAATATATTTCTCTACGCCTCGCATGGCAGAGACGAAGATAAAACTTTTTATTTGCATGATAAATATTTGCTCACAACAATAATCGTGCGAGAGGAAGGAGGGCTATGAACACACATGGCCGAAGCGCCTTGGCACCATTGATGGAACTATATACGATATTTTAATTTCCATAAAAGAGCAAAAATAGTTTAATCGTGATATAACAAAAAATCTGACGAAACAAAAGTCCACAAACAGAATTCATCTGTCATTGATGTGCTGACAGTCTTCTCACTGGCGACATTTACATGCAGCAAATGCAGCAATTCAAATGTCCTGGCATAATTTTTAGCACACTAGTTGTATATGCATTCGATGGCGACAATGACACACATAAGGACAACAAAGGATAACAGAAGAACTGCATTTACATGGACAAAGAGACTGAACTACAACAACTGTGCACAACACGGCCTTTACAAGTTGTACAAATCTGCGATGTTTAAAAGAAGGGAATTGTTTAAAAGTCTGACTCTGTGATCATGACAGGGTGCATTTTTGGTGTGATACTTCAAAGGACATACTAAAATAGAATGCAAGAACAAGACCAAACTGGTATTACCGCAAAAAGGACTCGAAGGGGCATACCAAAAAAGGTTAGTGAGCCCAGAGCTCAATTCAAAAGTAGAGATTAATGGAATTGCTTGGCAGACAGGCTGAGTCCCCCCCTGGGAATGAAGTATTATAAATAACTTATAAATTTGCTCTCTATTGACTTTCAGTTAATACATCTTTAGCAAATTAATAGAGTAGTAAACTCCAATGCAAATTAATCACATTGTACCAAAATCAATACTTAGTCGCCCAAAAACTGAAATGCTCTTGGCTGATTAGGCTGATTAGCATAATTTGTTTCATAAAAGCTGAAATAGAAGCGCTGTCCAGGGTTATTAATTTCTTGCTATAACAACAATAAACGTGACAAACTTCCTACCAATTCTGAATACTTAATTAATTGATGAACGGAGTTTATGTTATGAATACAAGGAACGAGCAGATGACACAGAATATGCTCACATCTAAAACAAAGTGTGCTGTGGGAAGATTAAATTTCCACTGAATTTTTCTCATTTCCATATTCTCAGTTGTTGTTTGATGCTGTGATGAAAATTAGTATTCCCAATAGTTCGATAACTGAATGGTTTTAAGTTATTCACTAAACAATTGATTGACAATTTAGTTTAAAATAAGTTCAATTTAATATCAATTGAGTAAAGGGAAAATTACCAACATTTCATTTACAAGGAAGTTTGATCACATTTCAGCAAGTTTCCTAGAATAATATTTTTATTTCTGCTTCATTGAGGCCGAAGACCTTAGTTGTTAGTTGCCTAGCTCTAAGTTTAGTTATGTAATTTAATTATATACACTGCAAATAATAACTATAATAATAATATTTCTGCTTCCAAATTGCAAATCCGCGCGTGGCTATTCCAGTACTAAGTTTGTTAATTCCTCAGAGATATCATCATATCTTATTGGTTCTTTAAGACTCACTGCTTATGAACTTTTTCTTATAACTTTTCTTGAAAGACTTGTAATAAACTTTTGCCAGCAATTCAATGTTTATCCATGTTTATTTATAAATGACGAAAAGATTAAGTCCTGACATAGCACTGACGAAACAGCCATTTTAGGTATTCATGAAACTTGAATACATTTAACTTAAAAACTCTGCAGTAAAGTTTTGTATAGAAAATGCGATTGTGCTGCTTTTGTTATCTCATCCTTGCTAAAGTTAGAAGAAATTTGTGAAAAGTCATTACTTATTGTCGCCTCCTCTCATACTATCGGGCATAAGCGATGAGTTGTCAATATTACTATCTCCTTTGCACTAATATCGCTTGTTTGAGGATAACACGATGGACATGAACGATAAACAAGATGCATAGAAAGCCAACTTCCCGTACATTATTTTTGATATAGGGTCCACTGCTTTGAGAAAGTGTAAAACAATTGAGCATCTTGAATGGTTTTTGTAGCTGCGGCGCACTAATGAAGGTGAGCGTATCAAATATTTTGAAGAATCTTGTGCCATAATGAAGGCTGCAGAATTTGCTACAAAAACTAAGAATATAAACACAAATTCCACGGATAGCAAATCTACCATTGTCGCTGTAAAAAACACCGTCAACAACAGTTTTATTGCTGCTGAAGTTCGCGAGAACCTCATTCAGCCAAAAAGAATAAAATAAAAATTATGTGGATAGCAGGACACACAGGAATCCCTGGTACCGATATCGCAGACCATAGAACGAAACATGCACTGAATGATCCACTGCATACACTTCCAATCATTGAAATAATAGACAGATAACGTCTCAGTTTTACATTCATGGAACCAATTGCCACCAATGGTTGGAAAAACAGCAACCAAAGATATAAAGAATTCAACCCAAGTGGAATTAGACCTTTCTATCCGGCTTGCTGTCATCAGATAGCTATACAGGCTTTTGTTCGTGGAACGCGAGTTAACGGCTGCAGCTTTTCCGATTCGTTAACCATGTCCATGGATCACATTCTCTTATACTACAATTGAACTTCAGCTGCGAGATCTCACCTATCACTCCCATTAAATTATTAAAGGACAATGATACTGGATCAACTCAGAACTTCTTTGACTTCCTTATACAATTCAAAATTGACCAATTTATATAATTTACGTAAAAATAGCATTATCAAAATATTATAATACGTCATACATCCTAACAATTACTTTTACATCCAAATATCTGAAAGTCCTGGCAGCTAGTGCTCTGCTTCTTTTGTATAGTATTAATTGTATTATTATTTTTCACTTATAAATAAATAAATAAACATCTACCAAATTATTTGTTATTGTTATTGTGTGTAGAGGATTTAAAGCACCGCTCCCTTTTGATCTATTGTGCCGCCCATCAGAGGTTCAAAGTATATCTTTGACTACTATCCTCTGGATAAACGTGATGACAAGTTTTGACTCCCGAGGTTTCCCTTCACTGGCAGAGCCCTGGAAGAATCCCAAGTATTTCCTGCGGGTGTGCTTGAGAGCCGGACATTCTGTCAACACATGCAAAGACGTCTTCCTCCATACAGAATCTGCAGGAGCCTTCCGAGGTGACCCTCATCCTCTGCATATGTGAGTTCAGTTTACAGTGTCCAGTGAGTAGGCCTGTCATCATCTTAAGCTTATTCTTAGAGAGATTGATGAGTGATTCGAATCTTTGTAGGTGGTATGTCGCTAGCAGACTCTTTGATACCCTAAGGCCTGGTGTGTTAAGCCAATGTTTGTGCCTATGGTGTCCCTCATCGATCCTAAGCTGGTTGAACAGCTTGCCCTTGCCTACACCACAGAAGGGTTCTGGGCCAATAAATGGTGTTGCAGCCCCCTTCCTTGCAAGTTCGTCGGCAATCTCGTTCCCTTCTATGCCAGCATGTCCTGGAACCCATAGAATGGTAACTATGTTGCGTGAGCCAAGAGCATTAAATTTTTTGATGCACTCCCATACCAGTTTCGTACCAAATTATTTATTCAGTAGATAATTTTTATTTTATATATTTAAATTTATTGTTACTGCATTTAATGTTATATCATAAATATGTTTCAGCAAGGGTGAGGAGGACACAGATCCTTGACAGCCACTTCAACTCACATACCTAAGAGTTTGGGTCAGGACTAGCAACTAACTTTGGGTCAGTGATAGCCTTCAACTCGAAGAGAAAAAGTTTTAAAAAGAAGTATTATGAGGCTATACCTCTGGTCAGGCCTCTGGTCAGGATTCCAACCGCCTACACCATGACTGCTACAATTTGAAATCCACCAGTTCTTAAAAAACGAAACGTTTCCTTGAACTATTGTATTGTAATCTACTCACAGAGGTTCTGTTATAAACAACAAAACTTACTGGACATTTCCTTGCTGCTCAAAGTCAGAGCGCAGTATGAACTTTAAACTTAAATTTCGTTTGTAAATCGGTCTTTTCCCAGACCGATGGCCAAGTTGGTTTCAAATACTACTGCATAGCATTAACAATTCAATAGAACAGAATTATATAAAGCAAAGAAATGCTCCTCACAAATCCAACCATCGTCGACCTTAACGTATACGTAACAAATTACCACAACACCAGAAATATATGCAAATGAAAACAGCTGCCGGAATGAAGAGCAAGATAGGAATGCTTAAATTCCTGTGGAAACCCACAACAAATAAAAAGATAAAATGCAAAGTGGCAAAGCAAACGGAAAAGTTCCACCGAGCGTCAGCTGTCGGAGGGAACTTTATCATTTATCAATTACGGCTGAGTTGTGTGGCGGTGTGGAATCGGCAAACGCCCACACGAGCAAAGCATGATGCATAACTGAGTTTGGTGAGTATTGTTAAAGTTCTCATAACGTTGGGTGTAAAGGCACGGGTTAAAGTTCCTATTTCCAATGCGTTGTGTGTGGCGGGTATGTGAGGCGATGCGTGGAATGTGTGCATTTGTGTACGCTGCGCCTGCCGTAGTTTATTCATGATAATCCCTAAGAAATTCAATTCATATTAAAATGTTCACAGCTTGCGATCCTTTGCTGTCTACTCCCTTCCTCTACGCTGGACTGCGAAGCAATCTGAAAAATGTGCGAACAACAATTTGCACCCAGCGTATTAAAATCTTATTGGAATTTTACTGGCACGAACTTTTCGCTTGTGCGGAAGTTTGTGCGCTTCATAAGGATTTGTTCGGCAGCTACGGGAAATGCTGCACATGCTGTGCAGTAATTGCGGCACGCACAGTTTCAATTAAACTTGAACGCAGCCCACATTTCGTCAGCTCCTCAGTCTCGCCGCAAAGTGTATAGTCAATTAAAAATCATGCTTGCAGCAAGCGGTCTGGAGTTAATTGTGAATTGGCCACTGGCGCAGCGACTGCTTTGTTGCCCCACCACTGACGTAAGTGATACACACCGCGGCGGCAGCAGAACGTTTGCGCACTCTCCTATTTAAAATTCTAATTCCAATGCAACCGCAACCGCAACAAGTTTGTTATGCAAATGTTGCCGCTGCCGCTGCCGCTGCCGCTACCGTTGCGTTGCAATTAAAATTCTAATTTAAACTTGCACAACAGCAAAGCGGAGGGCGCACATAATAAGCGTCATTAAAAGCAAGAAGGCAGGCAGAGGAGTTCCTTCCAAATATATTAAGGAAGTCACCCGGAGTTCATACACACGCACTCAACCACCACCGCACGGGTACACAACCGCCCTTCCTTTCTTGGAGATTGTTTGCATATGTGACCCATTTCTTCAGTTGCGAGTAATGTGCCACACACTTGCAGTGCAGCGACACTTTGAGGGTTCTCATACGAAATGTTGCCCTGCCCCTGCAGTAGACTGACAAGGGCTCTGCGAAAACATAAACAATTAAATTACGGACACATGCACAGCATTCTTCACACCTCTCTACTCGCAACTAGGAACTCACACTCATCCTCGTTTATGAATGGAAATGCCTTTAAAGAACTATGCCGGCTAAAGAGTCACTTAATTATACTGTAGAGCCACCAAACCAGGGAATTGAAGCCATCTTACGAGCATGTCTAACGATGGAGAAGAATTGAAATTACTGAAAAGATTTACTAAAAACACACTTGGGATGCTTCGGTCCTTGTGTTCTTGCTTTCCCAGTGAAAATAATTTCTACACCAGTGAACAGTGAGGCGAATCAAAGAATGTAGCGTGTAATGTGGAAATCAGAAGGAAACTAGAAGCAAACCAGAAGGAAATCAGTGGGAAACCAGAAGAAAACCAGAGGGAGACCAGAAGGAAACCAGAAGGAAATCAGAGGGAAACCAAAAGGAAATCAAAGGGAAACCAGAAGGAAACCAGAAGGAAATCAGAGGGAAACCAGAAGGAAACCAGAAGAAAACCAGAAGGAAACCAGAAGGAAATCATAGGGAAACCAGAAGGAAACCAGAAGGAATCCAGAAGGAAATCAGAGGGAAACCAGAAGAAAACCAGAGGGAGACCAGAAGGAAGCCAGAAGGAATCCAGAATGAAATCAGAGGGAAACCAGAAGAAAACCAAAAGGAAACCAGAAGGAAACCAGAAGGAAACCAGAAGGAAAACAGAAGGAAACCAGAAGGAAATCAGAGGGAAACCAGAAGAAAACCAGAAGAAAACCAGAAGGAAACCAGAAGGAAATCATAGGGAAACCAGAAGGAAACCAGAAGGAATCCAGAAGGAAATCAGAGGGAAACCAGAAGAAAACCAAAAGGAAACCAGAAGGAAACCAGAAGGAAACCTGAAGAAAACCAGAAGAAAACCAAAAGGAAACCAGAAGAAAACCAGAAGGAATCCAGAAGGAAATCAGAGGGAAACCAGAAGAAAACCAAAAGGAAACCAGAAGGAAACCAGAAGGAAACCAGAAGGAAAACAGAAGGAAACCAGAAAGAAACCAGAAGAAAACCAGAAGGAAACCAGAAGGAAAACAGAAGGAAACCAGAAGGAAACCAGAAGGAATCCAGAAGGAAATCAGAGGGAAACCAGAAGAAAACCAGAGGGAGACCAGAAGGAAACCAGAAGGAAACCAGAAGGAAATCAGAGGGAAACCAGAAGAAAACCAAAAGGAAACCAGAAGGAAACCAGGAGGAAACCAGAAGGAAACAGAAGGAAACCAGAAGGAAACCAGAAAGAAACCAGAAGGAAAACAGAAGGAAACCAGAAAGAAACCAGAAGAAAACCAGAAGGAAACCAGAAGGAAATCAGAGGGAAACCAGAAGGAAACCAGAAGGCAACCAAAAGGAAACCAGAAGGAAACCAGTGGGAATTTCGCGTCTTTTTAGAAATTTAGAAACGAAGGAATTTACATAAATATGGACGAGATTTTGACACACCCACCTCTCTTCTTAATTGAAGGTGTACGATACCAACTAAAGTTGAAACTTTCTAAACCAACAGCATGCCAAGTAATCGCCCTATTAGCCGACAAATTCAGGGATAATATAGTCATCAGTTGGAGACTCGGTGATATTAACTCCCCACCTAGAAATGGCTTTTCAACTTCATTTCTGCTCATTTTGGGGTATTGTTGATTTAAATACAAACCTAGAAGAGCTGGAGAGCTCAAGGAGAATGTCACGTGGGTAGTTCAAGAAAGTCAATTGATCAACATGATATTCCGGAATTCAAAAAGGTTGCGTTCAATAGTAAATGGAGAAGTAAAGAGAATGTCATACAGAAAGGGGTTTATATCATTTCAAATATATATACAGAATAAATGAAAAATCCCAGAAACTAGTCGCACTTTGACTGTTGCAGTTGGACTTGGTTGTGGTGAGCTGTCAAATGAATGTCTATATTTCCAATACCTCGTTAAGTCATGGTCCTTCATCTCCTTATACAGAGCGCTCCTCATTATGATCATTTCTCTACTTCTTTTTGTAAGTCTGGAAATGTTCGCAAACATCACATCCACACTTCAATTTCGTGTCTTCGTGTTTTAGTCATTCCTTCCGAATTACAGGAACACCGCGTACAAGTTAGGGTAACTATTGCACAAGTCCACATTGATGTCTGAGATTCTGTCCAGCTGCAAATGCAATTCTTCCCAGTGTGCATGCATTACGTTCTTTGTTGGAGTTTAAAGTAAAAATAAAAACAAGTTGACTTCAACAGCGTTTAATTCCAATCGGAATATTTAAACAGCACAAGTGTACGAGTATTTGCCGGGTGCACAGCGCTGGCTGTTCCACGTGCATTGGACGTCATGTGCCCTGCGATGTGTTGCTGCTTTGGTGCATTTCAATATTGTTGGTGAGTGTGCCAGCACAGCTGCCACTGTCGTTCAGAATGCGAGTTGCACATGCTGCCCTGCCCGACACCCCCCTTTCGATGAGCGACTTGTACTGGAATTTGAGCGGAGTCTGGGAGTAGGTACACGAGGAAAATGACATTTATAGAATTCCACATCTCAGGCATTGTCAGCAAAAATACTTAAGAAAAAGTGTGAGAACATTTTATATTAAAAATAGTACTCCAATTGTAAGGAATTTTTTTGTGTTTCATTTTTTTTCCTTTTTGGTAAATAAAGTTCACACTCAACTTGTGAAGTGACTTCATATTATTTAGATCTGTGTATGCACTGTGTAGGAAATGCTGCCACCCTATCATCTACATTTGCACACCTCTTTGCAGAAAGCAGTAAATAGATTCTTAGAGTTTCGTGTGTTTAATAGTCTCGCAAAGAAATAAATTACATGCATCGGAATTGGTGATAAATTCAAATTTGATGTGGGAAAATTGATGCATTTCAGTGTACTGAATCATTCGGTCTTGTTCACTTAAATGATTCGTTCAAAAATTTGTTCAATTTATTCAATACAGTTACTCACAACCTTGGTGGAAGTGCAGGAGGAAAGTAAAGAGCTTACTTTGTATCATATTATGAGGAGAAAGCCAACTAACTGATCAACTAAAACATTCAGGATAACAAGATAGCAGCACATTCAGGCATTGTGACCAAAGGTGAAACATCTCTGAGTAACGACAATAACAGTTTAACAAATTAGTGACCAAAGAAAGAGAGACATACTCAGACCCCAACCATGCTTATAGTCATCTAATAATCCCCTTATGGTCTCTGATCTCCTCTGCTTTCAGCTTTAATAATCCCCTTATCTAATAATCCCCTTATGATCTCTGATCTCATCTGCTTTGAGCTTGTAAAATATCTAATAATCCCCTTATGGTCTCTGATCTCATCTGCTTTCAGCTGCCAAAATAGAAAACAGGACGATTGCGTCTACAACATGTGATTTGCATATATTCCAATACCTCGTTAAGTCATGATCCTTCATATCCTTATACAGAGCTCTCCTCATTATGATAATTTCTCTACATCTTTCTGTAAGTCTGGAATGTTTGCAAACATCACATCCACACTTCAATTTAGTGTCTGAGTGTGTTTTAGTCATTCCTTCCGTTCTGTTTTGATACTTACTGTTTCTTCGTTCATTCCAATCGCTCCCGATACTCCCATTTCTCGTTGTAGATTCCATCTGAATTATTGTACTTTCCTACGTTTAGAAATAGGATTAAATGTATACACAAATGCCAGATTATAATATATTTGCATTTCAACTCATTTTTATATTTATTTGCTCATTTCTTATATCCTTTAAATGTAAAAAGTAACTTGTTCGATGCCAATATCATAATATGAGAACCGCTGGGTCCTTATATTACTGTATAGGTTAACCACAGATGACTTATGAATTAGACATGCCACTATAATCAAAGAGTTGGTTCCCTGAAACTTTAAATTTGCAGCCTCCGAGGTAAATGTTCCTTTGCATTGAATTCCAAACTCACAAATGGAAGTTCACATGAGCTCCTGCCGCGCACATGTTCAAAGCTGCTGAACACGCACACACTTGCGTACACATTTTATAAGGAAATGTGCGTGAACACTTTGCTTTTATGTGTGCCAATGTGCTTGTGCCGGAAAACCGAGCTTTGTAAAGGAAACCACAACTCTCAAAACGTCTGCCGTCTGTTGATAAGTGGTCTGAGGTTCAACAATGATTTCAAATGCCGCCCCGAACGTATAATGAGTCAGTCCTTTTTCACACTTTATTCACACCATTGCGAAGGGTGCACCAAATCTAATTTACAGTCGCAGTTATACTCGTAGGTGCGCTTGTTCATTCCTGGTGCAGCTACTCAATTTTCAAATAACCAATGCCATTTCGAATAACAATTTCCAATTGCAGTTGCAAAGCAATTCACACATTTCTACGAGGCTTGAAAGAAAAGTTCCTGGCCCTCAACATTTGTGGAAAACATCGATATTACTGTTAAGGCAAGGTGAGGGGAAGGTGAATTGGGAACTACTTAAATCAAGATCCTTATTGAGTACTGTGTTAGACCAGACATCTCTGCAAGGCTCCAAAGAAGAGTTCCTGGCTCTCAACATACCTGGAAAACATCGATATTGCTATTGAGGCAAGGAGTGGAGAAGGTGAATTGAGAATCAAGATCCCTATTGAGAACTATGTAATACCAGACATCTCTGTGAGGCTCCAAAGGAAAGTTCCTGGCTCTCAACATATCTGGAAAACATTCGAGAGAACTATTCAGGTCAAAACAGTTTAAAACATTGCATACGCAATTCTTAGGGAAGGTGAATTGGGAACTACTTAAATCAATATCCTTATTTTGAGCTGTGTTAGACCAAACATCTCTGCAATGCTCCAAAGAAAAGGTCTTGGCTCTCAACATATCTGGAGAACATCGACACAACTATTGAGGATAAAACAGTTTAAAATATTACATATGCAATTCTTAGGGAGGTTGAATTGAGAACTACTGAAATCAAGATCCTTATCGAGAACAATGTTAAACCAGAAACTTGGTGATACTCCTTCTTCACTTGGTAACAGGTTGACCCTCTTTTGACACCATTTATTTAAACCACTCTCAGAAAAGCGGATTTAAATTAATGTGTTTAGTTCGGAAATTTTTCGGAAAGTTTTCAAACACTGCCTCGGAGATCCCAGCTGTGCATTTAACTTTATTCTGGTGTACGAGGGAATGCATGTGCTTGGGAAGTTTCGCCAATTCACGCAAACTTCAAATAAACAAATTGAATCCCTCTCTGATTGAGAAGTGCAGCTACAAAGCTACAACTACAACTACAACTACAGACAGTCAACAACAGCCCAACACCCCAGTCCATATACAAACATTAAAGCAGACTAGAGAAATACCAACACAGCAATTATGCGAATTTATGCGATTGCATTCGTGTGTGGCTGCGTGCATTCTGCTGGGTTATTCCGCACAAATGAATTTGTTTGCGTCAGATCGATATAATTCTGCGGATTCCCAGTAAACCATGTTGTGATGGCTCACAAAGCGCAGACCAAAATAAGATTTATTGACGAGGGTGGATCAATACGTTCGTGGCATCACAACAATTTTGTTTATAATAACCAACATTTTATAGAGTGCTGCCAAATTTTCAAGCTTATCCTTTGCGAGGAATGATTTTTACAATCAATTGAAGCAAACAAGAGAAAAGAAGAGAAAGTGCATTGAACAACGAAAGAAATCTAAGCCGAGTTGGCTGAAGTTGGTGGCATATTTGCACCAGCGGGTGAAAGAGTGAGGCATATTTACAAATGGGTGACAGAGTTTAAAGTTTAAACCAAATACTCTCTATTAATAACTTAATAGAGAGTATTTGGTTAAACAAGGTCGTACGTCTGGAAGGGATGAACATCAGTCGGAAGGACTATTTAAGGTGCAGCGCGGAAATAATGGACATAATATGGATATGAATGTGAATGAATATGAATGGATATGAATATGAATATGGTGTTGAGTGATCGACGTGTTAAAGCGAGCAACTTGTGGAGGCCTCAGACTGAGTGGTTGTAGTTTTGCATCAAAAATTAGGCTTCAAACAGATTGGGAAGATTTGTACTGAGTTTTCAAGAATAAAGGCTACATAGTTGTCATTTCCGTGGCTGGTTTAACGCTTTGCCTTTCCAATCCTGTGAAGTTTCTGCGTAGGTGAAACATGGATCCACCTCTACACCCCACAAATAGAGTGCTGCCGAAACAGTGGGTTTCTGTAGGGGTTCCTGCTCCGGTGAAAGCAATGTTGGTGAAATAGGTCTTCTTTTTTTGGTAGGCAGGCGGAATCATACCTATAGACTACCGGAAAGTATTATGCGTCATTAGTGTGCCAGTTGTGGGAAAAGGTCAATAAGACGTGCCCACATTTGGTCTACAAAGAAGTGGCTTGTGTACTCCTGCTCAGAATCGATGACGAAAAGTCTCCAGTTGAAATTTGAATTGTTGGCGCCTCGAGATATGCAAACCAATTGGGAGTCCGTTGATTATTAACAAGGCTCTATTTTCTTATAGCGGACTGTTTTTGTGCCTTACTTACATATAATATATATAGCTTATATATATAATAAAACATATTTGAAACTATTTGTGTACTTTCTTAGAACAGTTTTGAAACAAAAAGCTAATTCTGAAAAACTCTTAAGGCTCTCCTCAGATTTGCTGGATACCTTGATTGCATTATACAGACTATTCAAATTTCCGTTTGCATCAGCGACATGGGAACGTGCTCTTTTAATGCCAATCAGAATTTTGGCGTAGTGAACAAAATTCATGATTATGCGGTGGACTGTTGACACGGACTTCAGCCACAAGAACTCAGCCTGGCTCAGCCATTTCGTCACAGTAGAAACCCACAACTGGCTTTTCAGTAATTTGCCACGCTTTCTCTGTGAGGGTGCGCTGAGCCGCGTGCAGAGCCAAAAATGCCAATATTGTCATCGGACACTCAAATTGCATATATTCATTTTTCATATTCCCACCCACAAAAACTGCCATCAATTTCACACCAAAGCAAACAAAGCAAAATACTGAATTATTGCAGCAGCAACTCCTCCGAGCACGGCACATCAAATTTATTCGACAACAAATTCGATACATCCTTGCCACTACAATGAATGGCCAACAAAAAAACGAAATACACCGAAGTAGCGCAAAACTATCGACAAACATGGCAGTGTGCGAGTAGAATAAAAGCCTATTTTATGCGCTGGGGGGCAATTTTCAGATCCGCTCGCATACAAAATAAAAGCGAAACTGCTGAAAAATTGAAGTTTATTGACGAAAATTAAAATGCAAATTGAATCAGCACAAATGCCGACGCAAATACTCGCAGGCCGAGGCGAAGGAAGCACTGCCTGCCAGGGAGAAAAGAGCAGAAGCCAGCCGCAACCGCGGGTATAACGTCATTTGCCATTTTATATTTTGGCAAGTGCACATCTCTATATGCAAATTATTACGTTTTAGCTGACAATTCAGTTTGCAGTTTTATGTTTGCTCCGAGAAATTTGAGATGACAACTTGTGCTGAGTGCTCAGTGCTCAGTGCTCAGTGCTGAGAATGCGACTTTTCTTGACCCATTTCAAACTGCCACCGCACACAAACACACGCCACGGCGGCAGGGGAAACGCACAACCGAAGAGTTGAAACAAAGTAGCATTTTAAGTGCTTAAATCCAGTGAAACTGTGAGGAGTTTTCTAGTGTTCTGTGTGTTTGCATCAAGGGGTCCCTTGTGGGCCAGGTCCGCTGGAAGACAATGGTAGCGAGAGAAGGAGCTCTTGTGTGCAACCAGCAGCAGCATTAATCTTCCTTCCCAGTTTAATGAGACACTTTTAAACTTATTTTTATATTTTATAGTTCTCCCTTCCTCTGTTTCTTACGCAAATACGAGTAGCATTGCCGGAGACACAGCAGCACCGAGGAGCAGACAGCAATCGTTTGCACAATATGCAAATTTTGTTAGACTTTGCAACCAATTTTACCTGCGCCTAACCACATGCAGACACACGCGTGTCCCGCCCAGCTGAGCGGAGGCTTCGTCTCCCTCCGCCTGCCCCAATTTGTCCTTATCTGAACCCGCATCTCAGACCCTTGCAAGCTGTTTTATAAAACAGAAATTGTCAAATAATCAAAAATGTTCATTACGTTCTGCGCACGTCCGCAGAAAATTGAAAACATAAACTTCTCCACGAATTAAAAGAATTGCACATACGCCCCGTGAACCCGCACAATGAACGTGTTGTGCTATACTCGAAAGCCCCCAAAAATCACATTTATTCGAGCAAGAGTACCATTTCTTTTTTGCTTAAACGGCGAAAAAGAAAGTTTCGAAACGACGGCGACAACAACACGAATCGAGATAAAGGAATAAAAAGAATATGCAAAACATAATAATAAAATTTAATAAAAATTGCAACCATTCCACTTGAAGTTTAGTAGCTGCGGCCCACTACTGGCGCAGCCCACTCCGGCGTCAAGCGTGCTTCGCCAACCCTCGCTCTCAGAGGGAGGAAAAAAGGTTGGATCCACTGCGGTGCGGTGCGTTATGCAAATAGCTGTGTTCGAGAAAATTGCTTGGTTAAGTCCTTTTTTCGCAGCACTGCTTGGTTTTGTCCTGTTTTTTATATCGCATTTGTTCGGCAATATTTACTAAGCACTTCCCTTTCGGAATTGAATAATTTAAAAAATTGAATTTATGCTGATTCTGCAGATTGCAGATTTTAACTTTTAAGCAGCTTGATGGGGTCCTTTATTCCTCTAAACACGAACGACTGGATAAGCAGGAGCCTGGGTGGCATTTTCGGACACTTCATTCACCATTTCACTCTCGTCTCAGCCGATTTGCTCAACCATGCTCGTCTATTCACACAATCCAATTGGAATGGAATCGAAACTAAATATTTAATTAATTTTATTTGATTATTTCGGTGTGTGCCTCACGCATCTTGCTGCATAAAGAGGCATGTTGTGTGCTTCAGTGATCTGAAAAACGTTGCAAACAATTGGCAAATATTTAATAGACAAATTGCTTTGTGTGTGTTGTGGTTACAATAAATATTGGCATTTTCATCTCTCCTGATTGTGCTCAGCCGGCATACGTGAGATGCCATCAGTGCTGGATCCAAAGCCAGTTTAAAGCAGCAATTATTCATCTGTGAATTCTTTGAGATTATTGCTTATCGAAAATGCATTTTAATGCCAAGCAAAAGTTCGCCTTAGGAGGGCAGGAATGCAGGAATAACAATTTCACAATAGGGGGAGAGACGGGCATTGTTTGCAGGGGTCTGGCAAATATTTCCAACACAACAGCACCAACAACAACAACAAACGGTTCGGAGGTTATCAAATTTCAACAATGTTACACTTTAACAATGCGGCGCCTCCATTGTTGCTGAGCTAAAGTGCAAAAGTGTTAAATCCTATGATTACACATACTCGCTCTGGTGGAAGTTGCCACGGAAACGATAAAGCGTGCTCAGACGTCTCACAAAAGCGCCAAATTCGACTCGTAATAGAGGTGGAAGAAGGCAAGAGGTGAAAGAAGGAAAGAGGTGGAAGAAGGAAAGCGGTGGAAGAAGGAAAGCGGTGGAAGCAGGACTCGTAGCTACCTGCGAGCAGGCAACCCCCCTTTTTTCGTTTCCATATTATTCCTTTGCGAGTCACATCCAAACTGCCACACAGCATTCTTAGCACTTTTCTTAATTACACTAGTTAAATGTAACGTAATCGCGTTCATGGCTGCTTGTTGAATTTGGGCGATTGGTGGTAGCGCTGAACTTTACAATATTTCCCCTCCCTTGCTGTCCCCTTCAACTTAACTCTGTGCAAATTGTGGGGTTGCCTCAAGCGACTCCGCATTGTTTAAGTATGTATTTTAGATAAATAATTACTAGCACGCCCACGCCCACTACTTACTGCCATCAGGACAAGCATTGTTTTGTTTTACACAAAACAATTTTCAACTTCGTTTCAGTTAATTATGAGCTACACGTACTTGTGCGGTGGGTTAGATTTGCACGGAGTCATTAAGTAAACCTTGTAAGGATAAGAGGCAGAATTATGTGTATGAGTACATCAGCTATGGGCCATTATGTGAGCTCAACTGTGCTTTTGGCAAACTGGGCGGCCACTTCTACCTATCTACCTACCTACTACATCATCAAGACAATATGAGCCGATTTTGTCATGATATCAGTTCTTGTAAAGAACATAACTGCGCCTTGAACAATCCAGTGATGGAACTATAGTGAAAACTAATAAGGAATACTTATAATACTCGAGAGAAACTCGTATGTACGAGTGTGAATTTATGTCTATAGAAATGTTATTCAGCAAACTATTCATACAACTTGGAAACTTTTAATAATAGACATAATTTTATTCATTTAACTGTTCCTGCAACTGGAACACATTTAAAAATAAATATTGTTCATTTTGATAACTGGTTGTTTGAAATTGAAGAGATCACAGTTCATTAAAATTTCACGCCATGCAAGGCAATGTACAAAAATAAGAAACAAAACAAAATGAAATATCACAAAATCGATTATCGTTGCTTAATCCTTGCAAGTTGCAGCACCCTATCATGCCCGTAGAGTTATGCATCCCCATACCCCGCCCGTAGCTTGTCTCTAGGCTTGTTTACAGAAACAAACTGACCAATTTATTGTTGGTTTAGATTGAGTTTCAAAAGAAAAATATAAACTTCAATTAGTTTGGAATTCTTTGGACTGTTCCAAGTCCCGAAATTCTCGAAACCACACTCTTGAAATATTCATGATATTTGCTTTTATACGTAAAGGAAACTTAAAGTGACTTTCACACACGAGATGGAGCTTTGTACACCATCGTCGTGGAGACCGATAAAGTAAGAGTGACAACGATTGGAACAAGTGCATCCGTTCGACCCAGTTTCTCCTTTGAGAATGCAATGAATTTATATTTTCCAAAATTGCTTCTCGCTCCGACAAAAGATTCTGATCTTAAAGGATCAAAGGTGAATCGTACTCTCTGACTTAAAGATTGCATTAGTCCATCATAGTCTCTGACTTCAGGATTCAAGTAGGCAATCGTAGTCTCTGAGTTAAAGATTCAATTAGTCAATCGTAGGACTTAAAGGTTGAATTAGTCCATTGTAATCTCTAACTTAAAGGTTCAATTAGTCAATGGTAGTCTCTGAGTTAGTCAATCGTAGGACTTAAAGGATAAATTAGTCAATCGTTGTCTGCGACTTATAGGTTCAATTAGTCCATCGTAGTCACTGACTACTAGGCTGAATTAGTCAATTATACTGAGTTATACCAACAGATGAAGTTTGCAATCGACCTAAGGATATTGTAACGAATCCAAGCTTTTTATGTGGGGGAAATACAATTTTATATTACGATACACTCACTGGAATTTATTAAATGAAACTTAAAACTACACAAAATCGAAACATATCCACAAATTTGTCAGGTAGAAGTGTGTTATGCCAATAGAAGATCTAAGCGAACTCCTAATCACCGAAACATTTGTTCTACATACTTCCTTATATGCTACATTAAGCTACGATTTCGTTAACAGGACTTTTATCCTAATTTCCCGCTGTGCCAAAGTCGAATATATTTCAGGAAAAATCTGGTAGCACCTATTAAATGATACAAGGTTAGCTCAACACACACTTAAGGAGACGTAGTGCATTATCAATGGTCGTTACGACCGACTATAAAAATTGTTCACTTGTCTTGCTAATGACAGAGTCATTGACTTTGGTACTGTCTTTGAAGCACGTACTGACGAATTTCTTTTGCTGTTGCCGCAGCAAAAACCACGCGAGATATAGCGACAACAACAACAACAACAACAACAACAACAGCAATGCCCGGCAACAGAAAAACAAGCATCAGCTTAAGTGCTACGCAGCGTTGTGGCAGCTCATTTCTAACGAATTTGCCACCACTCTGCGCCACAAGCTTCAAGTCACTCGCAATCGCCATTTTGCACAGCGATGCTGCGCTCCCCGCCATTTAAGGAACATCATTATCATTAACATTATCGGCATTATTATCACAGCTTCATTAAGCTGCATATTTTGCCAATTAAATGAAACACACTTCATCACTTGCCGGCAACGCACATCCTCCCAGCCCCAGCCCGCGAACGCTGCATTCGGAAGCTGACCTCAATTAAGCAGGCGTCAAGTTTTTCTTCGTCCTTCTGAGTAGCAGTCTTCGTACTCGTAGATGCTCTTGATTTTTTATGGGCTTCTCCTGTGGGGCATGTTTACAGCCAGTGCGCTTGTGTCGAATGACTCGGCATGTCATTTGCTGTTATCAAAGTTGTGATAAAATCCCATTTCATACTTTAAGTGTTGAGTCATTTGGTGTTTGATAAAAATTGTTGAACGTTTGCCAAGTTCCTTGCCAGGATGTATGTGGCTGTCTTCATGTGTGTCTGTTAGTGTGTGTGTTGTTGTGTGAGTCGAGAGTTTATAAACAAGTATGCCTGAGTATGTGCGTTGTTCTGTGAGGCTCCCCTGGGAATATGCGTAGTGCTAAATATAATGTGAAAACTTTCCGTCGAAGTGAAGACCCGAGCAATCGGCGGCAGGACAAGGAGCGCGACCTTTTGAAGATGCCAAGAATTTAATTAAATTTGTTCAGGCATCGGTAGAAGGACGAAGGTACACCTCTGCTTATTGGCGTATTGGAAAGGTGTGGCTTGCCATGATTTGCAGAGTTCCAGTGTAATTTTCGGACACTTTCCGTGAACAAATTTGTCGATGATTAAACAATGGGGTCAGCATCTACTTCCCAAGCAACTCAAAACCAAATAACACGAGTTCCACAACTGCACTTTAAAGATGAATAGACACCACCAACAAATCCTTACATTATTGCACTGAACACACAACAAGATTATTTATTATCCTGCATCATCGCACAATTGCCGCCGCGGAGGAGTACGATTGAAGTGAACTGCTCATTGAGTGTGAAAACTTGTGGGTTTCGGCGCTAATGCATTACTCTGTTTTTCTAGTTCTGTCTGCTTTTTATACGAGTCTCAATCAACGAAATGCAATGCCTTGGAGTTGGTTTACATCCGCTTGAAACAATGAACAGTCCTTTTGCTCTGTTCTGCTGCTTTGTCATCCCACTGAGCGCACTTTCGCCTTAGCATTACTTGCCGCATTTGCTGTGTGTCATGAGCTGCTCGCTGAAAGGCGTAACTGATGTGTGGATTTTTTCGGAAAATTCTTATTACAGTTTTCCGTTGCACGCAAGGTTTGTCCATTGTCATTTGGTGTAATTTATAAGGATTTTATGGAACTTTTTGTGTCCGTGTCCGAAATAAAACTTTTTGTTCTGCTCTGCCTGTGCGAGATTCGCATCAAATTTCATATGTTCCTGGCGCTGCGGACACATGCATGGGGAGGTGCGTGAGAGTGCGGCTGCAGGACACTAGCGCCAGCCGCCAGCAGCATCACAGGCCACACGCCACATGCCACACACGAAACGAATAGCATCGAACGAACTCGGGGCGCACGCAGCCACAAAGCTTTTCCTTATTTATGCATTCGCATTTGAAATATGAGTGAAAATGTACGTTTAAGTGAGGCTTTTTTGCGCTGTGTCGACTTTTTTACACTCCACGTAAAAATGTTAGTTTGTGTGCGGTGGAATTGTGTTTCTTTTTTTGCATTGTTTTTGATTATTTTTTTATGCATTGTTGTCTCCCTTTTTGTAATCTTTCGCAGCTTTGTTTGGCAAACAAAATAAATGACGCCAAAGTTGGCAGAACAATAACACAGTAGCCTTTTTTCCGCTACTGCTGTGGCGCGGCTGCACGGTATCCTTTGTTCCTAGCCGGCCTGACTCTATGTGTGTTAGACTGCTTGTGTGTGTGTGTGTGTATGTGAGTATGTGAGTGTGTGAGTATGGGTGTAGCTCGGACGTTAAACTCATGTTGCTGCAGTGTGCTCACAGCGTTTTTGTTCGCATTTGCACAATTCATGGGGGATAGAAAAACTGCGATCAATTTAAAGAGAGTTCGGTGGTGAATTACGAGCAGCTCCGAGTTGGAAAAACGCTTTAGGGGATTTTCTCTCCATATCGCTATGATAGTGGTCACAGATAAATACCTGAACTACCAAGGGGCCACACTTCAAAGAAATAGTTCGAGTGCGTTGCGGTGATTAAAGTGCGTCACTTAATTCCCAAGTAATTTATATGCGTAGTTGAGCTCCCAGGTAGGGTCAGTAGAAAAGGTTGCTCCAAGGGTTACTAGATAAATCGCCTGGGGAGTAGTTGGAGTGTAGTAAGCTGTAGACTTCTTGTGCTCCTGCTTAAAAGTAAATATGCAGATTGGCAGAATGGTTTTATTGGCACTCACAATACTGTATCCGAATCACTTCAGCAGATGTGAGTACTAAAATGTATGCACGCCCCCCTCCCGCTCACCGCGAAAGGAAATAAATTCGTTGCGCTGACTTTGGCTTTTGCAAAATTCATAAATTTTGGCAAATAAAATTGTTAGCACTTGGCCATAAATGATATTATGTATCACAGATGTTCGCGCATATTTGATGTGGGTAGAGCAGTATACAGCATCCTACTTGTTGTTGCTGTAGTTGTTGTTGCTATTGCTGTTGCTGCTGTAGTTGTTGTTGCTGTTGCTATTGCTGTTGTGGCTGAAGTGGGGATGCCAGCGTTTCAAACTGTAGTCAGTCTGTCATTGCAACTGGCCCGGACACCCCCTTCGGCAGGTTGCAACAGCAGCCACGGACCACTTCCAGTGGGCTCGGGCGAGTGTGCCTGGTTGGGTGCTCTAGTGATGCGTTATAACAATGACCAATGCCGCGCTCACTGAATGTGGCACTGCACACGCACACACACGACTGCGCTCTGGTGGAATGCATAATAAAAATTGGCTTAAAATTTGCTGATGCATTTTAAATTCGATTTTGGACTTTGTTTGTTAGCGAAATACTCGCACACAAAAAAAAATATCCTTCACAGTGCTTTTTGTTAATTCTTCTGGCACTTTTTTAAACCCGATACGGACCCTAACTGCTGCGTACACATTTTTCTACTCTATCAAAATGGAGCATCAATTTATTAATCACCACGCGCCACCATGGTACACAGGGAGATTCGCGTATACAAAAAAAAGGACGTAACGTTGAGTTCAATTCACTTGAGGATCATTGAGAGCGCATTGGTGTGTGAAGAATAACTTGCGATATGGGGATAAAGGACATGGATTTTCATAATTGTGTTGAGTGGATGCATTGAACCGCCATTTCATTTATGGGCTTCATTTAATTTAATTTATTGTTGTTCATGTTCTTTCATTTATTGCGCCGCCCCGGAACTGTTCCAAGTTACACTCTGCACACGAGCACATCTGACTTAGTTTCGCTGGTTGGGGTATATTCGTGAGTGTTTGTGTGGACAACCTTCGGCGTGCGGTTGCAGATGTCAGTGGCACATTTCGCTAAAACACTCATTTGCGGCATAAGGCAAACATGTTAATTTTCATTTGTGCCACTTTGGGGCACCTAATTTGCGCCTATGCGACTGCTCCACTGAGTGTGCACTACGATTTCATTATCCCGCCGCCATATTTGAAATGAAACCGTTGCCATTAGAGAGCGGCAGTGCTATGGAGGATGAGCTCCGCCGACGAGGCTCATCATTCCATTTTGATAATCGCACAACAAGCAACAAACACAACAGGAATAGAGTGAACTTTTTGGCATCGTCATGAGGAAATGGGCTTCGGTACATGTGTTGAACAACAACGATTTCAACAGCAAAAGTCACACAACACACCCGCGCACCGCGCACCCGCACAGCGACAGCTGAGTACGTGCCCATAACACCACACTGGAAATAATTAAAAAATGTTCACCAAAAAAACGCGATTTTGAATGAAGTGCAATGTAATGAAAAGGCTCCTGATGATTTAATGTTAAACAAAAACACGCACGGGTCAGGGGGGGAAACATGTGGAACCGCCGAAAAATTGTTTCAGTGTGCGATGTCGTGAAAACTGTTCAGGACCATTGCACATGGCGCAGCCCGACCCGGCCTCAACCCGGTCAGACACACACGGAGCCACGAATGTGTGTGGTGGGCGGGAGCGTTCATACGTAAATATTTAATGTTATAGCTCCACAGACACGGCGATAAAGTGTCAAAATGTGGACAGTATCAGGCAATTGTATTAACAAAACACTGAAGTGGGAACCTTCATTATGTCAGGAATAAAAACAAACGCGTCACTGGTGACGGGGTAAAAAATGATTACGCAATGTACCAGGACCGTTGCGTTGAAACTGATGTGGAAATGTAGATTAGCACAACGACACTGCATTAGCTTTCTGTTGAAGTGCGAAGTGGCGAATTATTAGGGAAACTGTGAATCACGATGGAGTTTGTGAGGATGCAATTATGTGTCTAATTTCGTAATGGCGAATACTGTCATTAGACAGACTGTCCCGTGACCTTTGCGGGAAACTTGAAGTGAAAAATGTCGACCTAGAAGAAGGCGCCGTATAAACTTTCTATAGAGGTACTAATTCGTTTTTTTTAACAACTAATGATGAAGAAGTATGTGAGGAAGGAATTATTTTTCCTATTTCTTCTACACAAAATGCCTTGCAATATTGAAAACAAGTGCAACACTCACGACGAATGGGCACATAAAAATTTTGGGCATAAAAACTGGCAACAATTTACCAACAACAAACAAAGTATATAAGATCAACCGATTTGTGACGTGCCACTGATTTGTGATATACAAATTAGACAACCTGCCGATTTAAATAAATAAGCTCACAGTTTAGGAGTACGGGATCTGAAGTAGTATCCAGTGGGATCTCAAGTAGTATCCAATGGGATCTCAAGTAGTATCCAATGGGATCTCAGGTAGTATCCAATGGGATCTCAGGTAGTATCCAATGGGATCTCAAGTAGTATCCAGTGGGAACCCAGGATCCTGGTTACTGTGATTGCATATCAATACTAATTTGCTTTACAGCAAATAATGGCCAGAAGACAAACGTGACTCTAGGTAGAAAATGCAACAACTCAAATGCCAATACTCGAAACAATGAATGCCTAACAAACAGGCTGAAGCCCAAACCTCGACGGCCTTCAGAAGCATCAAAGAGAAATCACAGTTCAAAGAGGACACTTGCTAACCCGCAGCTAACCGATCAGCACGATCGGATATAATGCAGGGAAACGGGATGAAAACGATCACAACAACAAAACTACAAATGAAAATTACACCAAGACAAACAACTGCCTTGCTTTAAAGGCGCAGCTGCCAAACTGGGACAACACCAAAACTACAGCCGCAAGTCGAATACACAAAGGACACACTGGCAACATAGCACAACAATTGCTCACAACACATGCACAGCGCGTGCAACAACAACCCCACGCTACAGCAACAGTGAGACGCTCTTACGAACTGGCGTAGAGGACCCTTACATAGCAGTTCTGAAGGTCGATTGCAATACTTGCTTCAACGCTTCTGAAGCCCTAACGCGCAAAAAGAGTTATAGAGATACACATACATCCTTGCAAAATGGAAATTTCCACATACCGAAATGTAGTTCCCCTCTCAACCTTCCCTGGCCCGTTACTCCCCCACGGATTCATAGGAATTCATTATTTTAGTATATCAACTTTCCACTTACAACGTGAGCAGAGATTGCTTTTACGGAGCAATTAGCTGGCTTGGTCAAAGAAATCGCCAGTTTTGCCCAGCTTGTAAATACTCCCACGACCGCTGGTCACCACCAAGCGCGGGAGTCCAGTTCACGGTGCCAACATGTGTAAAGTTTTGGTAATTATTTGAGCCACGACCAACTAAAGGGGGATTCACAAAAGTTACACGAATCTGCCGCAAGAGCTGAGTGGCATCATTGCAGTTCGCAGTACGCAGCCCACTTTTGATTAGATTCCGCGCATTACACTTCGTCCTAATTTCGTTAACTGTTGCCAGTATCTTTTATGCCAAATGTCGAAACAACTTACTGGCTGATTTATGTGCAAGTGAAAGCGAGAATCTGCAAAAAATGGGAGCTTGCGCCTCCACCGCGCCGCGCCGCGCCGCTCCGCTTCACTTATTTAGCGGCAAAAGTTGGCTGAAACATTCACAAATTGTGTGTAAAAGTTTTTCATAAAGTCATTTTCATGCTATTTGCCAAAATTACTTAAAATAATAAAAGTAACTGCGCCGCCCCCTCCCGGGGCACTCCACCGCCGCTGGAGCAGAAACCAGGAAAAGGGAACAGTTCAAAATTGAATGTGAATTTTTTGCAACCCGAAAAAAGTTGTTTTATATGCAAAGTTTATAAACAAATTGTAGACAGGGCTACTCCCCTGCGCCCCCGGTCACCCCAAGCCAGGACAGGCGTGTTTCCATCCAGTTGAGAGCGAAATAGTATGGCAGCAAATGAGCGGAGCAAAACAGAACGAAATTGAAAAGTTTATTGTAAGCTGCGCCTTCAAACGAATTAAATGCAGAAGTAATAAACGGGCACAGACCCCAGGAGTGGAGAGAGGAGTGTGAATGGAAGCAGACAGGAGCAGTGCAGCCGGGAGCAACAAATTTAGATGTCAAACCAGCGCGGCGTACCGCGACGCTCGATTAGGGATGTACTTGAAAGTTCGCATCATTGTTATTTTCAGGAGCTGCTCTTTGAAGGGAGCTGTAGTGGTAGGACGTGGCATGGGATGTGCAGAAGGTGATTCCCATTGTGTGTGCATGGGAGTGTGTGGGGCAGATTTGGCATTGTTTGGGAAAATTGATTGTGTTGTTTTGTTTTATCATTCCTGTGAGCCGGCAATGCGCAAATTGTTATTGTTGCTCGCATTGTGTTGTCTGTGCTGTGTTCGATTCGAATTTGAATTTATCCTGCAAGGAGAGATTGATTAAATTACATTTAGTGATAAGGTGAACGGCAGCCGGAGGACTATGGAAATGGAGGGTAATTTGTGCCTGGAATGTGCGCAATTGATTTGGAGTGATTAAAGTATTCGCAATCGTCAGCCAATTCCCTCTATTAAGGGTATAAAATTAAACCATGGTGATGTGGAAGCTCCATTAAAGTTTGTAGCAAAGGCTAATAAGGGAGAATCTGTTGTTTAGGACTACCAGTGAAATTAACACATTGGCCAAAATTATCAACTCTTTATTAACTAATTAAATGCTTCTCAGAAACGTATTCTTGAAAGTTGTTATTGTTTGAGTTGCCATCCAAAGTCAGATGCTGATGAAGGCCAGAAACGAGTCGCCATGATAATGACACGAATTGTTCATTTTGAAATATGGGGTGTTTTTCGGTGGGGTTTGGACTTTCGACAGCTGCTCTGTTCACTTTAAAATATAGGGTGTTTTTTCGGTGGGTAGGACTTCAATATATATCCTTTTACGCTTTAAGCGGCCACAATAGGCCTTGAACAGGCCTAAGTGAGTCTTAGCACAGCCATCTAACCTACCTACGCTTTAACCGTGTTGCCAAATTTTGAAAGTTCATTTTAAAAATTTATGTTCTGCTCTTTGAAGTTATAAAAAACTCTTCTTGAATTAATGATACGCATAATCGCCGAGTCAAGGATGGAATTATTGACAGATTCTCCACAGCTCGATTTCGTTGTAACACATTGCAGGAATGTGCATACTGAAGAGACTATCAATGCAGTACACAAAACTGCATAAGAATATCCTAATCATATAATCCTAAGGATTCGTGGTCGTCCGTTGTAATTGTGACTCAAACTCTAAGTGGAAAATTTTGAGCAAAAATTTTAAGCATATAAAATTCAAGGGGTGCCACAAACCCGGCGTTCAGTGGATGATCGGTTGCACAATTGAAAAATTACTCAATGTTTAATCGTAAAATTCTGTTCAGGGGTGAGGCTCATTGAAGGCTTAACGGCTTTATTTGCAATATTTCTGCACTCAGATTCCGTTGAAGAGAGTCCAGTATAACCACAAAAATGCATTATCATTATACGATCAATGGCAGAATTTACCCGACCACTATCAATGCATATTTTACTCTCAAAACCTTCTGACATAGATCGGTAGGTAAGAGGAGCATAGCTAATAAGGACTAGATGGCTCCGAATTTTAATTGGAAGCGAAGATTCCGGACTATAATCGAAGAAGAGGGGGACTTTTAAGACGGTTCAAAAATGACGGACGGAGTAGGAGCTGGAATCTACTGTCCAAACCTAGGCATCAGGCAGCCAATCAAGCCTGGGCACTGCAGTAGTTTCCAAGTGTAAGTTTTTTATGTGGGGGAGGCCGCGGGGCTGCCTTCACTAAAACAGAAACCAGCTCCACCTGCAAAACTGCGAAAGTCATGTGCAAATGAAACATAGGAAAGTTTACTGGACTTGTACTGTCGCTGTCACGAAAGGGCTGCAGAACTCTCATAGGTATACTGACAGGCCACTGTTTACTAGTGGCACACACATACAAGATGGGAATCACCAATGACGACGTATGCAGTAAATCCAAGGAGCTCGGAACGAAGGAGACTTAGGACTATTTCTTATGCATAGGTCCTGAGGGCTTCGACAATTTGGGAACCTGGCAAGCGTCTCAGGAATGCAACTTCACGCACTCCTGAGATTCACTGAAAGTGTTGACATCCTACAAGATGCCTACTACATATCTACGTAGAGGACTGGATCCATCTGGTACCGCTAAGGACCAATAGGTCTATGTGTGTCTTACCACCACCTAGATCAACCTAACCTAACCTGTCAATGAATATATTTTTTGGAAAATATGGATAACATTGGTCCCAACTGGATGTGAAGGGTGTTCAGGCTTTACGAAGAAGAAAAGAAGAATACGAAGAAGAAAAGAAGAGTACGGAAGAATAGAATTACGGGTACAAAACACAGTTTGGCGACAATGTCATTTCCACATCGTGGAAACTTTATGGCAGTGTTTTTTGTTGTAATGGGGCTTGTTTTGTACTCATGCATAGAATAATAGCTCCACAAGGATTCAAGTGAACACTTTATTCTTTAGAGAATACGATTTTTTAGAAAGAAGCATAATAATATCTCAGGAATTGAAAATCTGTTCCTCAATTTTGAGTCAATCTTTCGATTTCCCAAAAGACTTCAATATCTAATAATTACCAAGCTATGCAGCAATGCCAGAAATATGACCAGATTCATTGGTTAATTGCTGAAAATCAGAAATTCCCGTTTTGCGTGTAGAGCTCAAAGAAGCACCAACTAAGATTGCATAATCTTCAAGGATTCCTGCCTCTGTTTTATGATCTCTCATATTAATAACATTAAAAATTCGTGAGGCAACTTTCAGCGGCTGTCACGGCCAACTTGCCACTAGGATAATTCCCAACTTATTCGTGGCTGAGCACAAATGCGACACAAATGCAGTCGCAAACTCCCAACACACCGCCTTAGGGTGGGGTAGGATGCAGGGTAGGATGTAGGAATGAGAGCACCACACACGACCGCAGTGCAAAATTTGAGTGATAAATGACACACAGCGGACTGAGTGAGTACGTCGGTATCAAGTGGCAGCCGCAGCGCACAGTTGCCACAGCCATATAAAAATGACAGCAATTATGCAGAGACAAGAGACCGGCAAGAAGAGCCGCGCCGGACAACAAATTCAGCGTGTAGCATGTGGCATGTGGCAAGTGGCATGTGCTCGCCCAATAACAGTGGCGCGCGTATGTGACGGATGCCACATTTGCTGCACGCGGCTCTGGGACAACTGCTAACGCTTTTGGAGCTACCGCCACCAGGCAAGCGAGCACAGTGTGTGCCGCCGCAATGTGCGTCGGGCAAGTGTGCGGATGTGTTGGATGTGTTCCTAGTGATTTTGTGACAAATTCACAAATGCACTCCTGCAGACCGACAGGCGGAGAGACCCCGAAAGGCAGCCAGACATGCTCGCATTGCGGTTTAATATGGTGCGCTTATGCAGGCAAAAGTTGGCGATGTCAAAAGAGTGTTTCTATCTCCTTTTTTAATTAAAGTTTTAAATTTGTAGTAATACGGAGAGTGTTACGCTTGTTATTCCAAGCAGGAAGCCCCCGCTCTCCACATGCAAAACAAACAATAACAAAGCAATCTGTTCGCGTCCACACCCTGCCACCCAACCAGCAGCATGCAACCAATTTAATTGTTAAACTTTAATTAAGGTGCAAACGCTTTGTTTACAAAGTCCACAGAGCAGTGCAATGTAGCACTGTCCTCCCCACTTCCCACCTCCCCGCTCCCAGCAGCGCACCAACTAAACCGCTTTCAATTCCGCATGCCATCCGGCGCACCTGAACTGTTGCTGTGCTGCTTTGTTGCTGATGTTACTGCTGCTGCTGCTACTGCACCAGTTGTTGTTGTTACTTGTTTTGTTGTTGCTTTTGTTGTTGTTGCTTTTGTTGCTGTTGTTATTGTACTCGTATTTAGATGCGAAATGTGTGCACAACTGCTCAGACACGACGCTTTGTGCATTCACTTTTGGCTTATTTTAAACTCAATTAAACACAACTGCACCCACCTCCGTCACTATCAGCATCTGTCGGAGTCTGCGTCTCATGCCGCCCGCCCACCGGAGCATATGTACTGCTCGCATTCGACAGCTGAGGATTAAGCGCTTAATACATGATCCCTTTACGGCCTGTTTCCCACACTGGCACAAACTAGAAATCACGAGCACTTAATGCCGTTCGAAATCCTTCGAGTGTGTTTGAGTCTGTGACTGCATAGAAGTATGCGTGCGTGAGTGTGTGTGCAAGGACACTTTTGCTACTTTTCCATTAAAGGAAAACTAAAAACACAAGTTCAAGTTTGAGCAACTTTGAGGGACATTTTTAAAGCAAAACTTTCTGTTATCAGTATGTAAATTAGAAGTAGGACTGAGGACGCATATAGCCGGGCCACTCCTTTGTGTCAACGCAAGTTTCCATGTAAACAAAATGACACACAAGCAGACTCAGTGGAGGCGGAAATGGCAATCAATAACGCTGTGTTCACATTGTCACAGTTGCGTTTTAATGTTTCCCTCTCAGTCAATCAGCACGAAAGAATTTCTTGGAAGTGACATTCTTGTCACATAATGTGAACATGGCTTCACTGAGTATCGAACGGCGTCTAAATGAAGTGTAGCAGGACTTTTGTAGTAACAGCGAATATCTGAGTTATTCATATCCAGGCACATATTTTATACACTAACATCAAGCGAGAAGTTCAGGTGGTGAGTGGCAACCATTTACAGTGCTGCTCAGCTGAGTTTCCCATCTGACAGGAACTTTTTGTGTCCTTATTTGACTTTCTTTCTTCTGCCATGATAGTTGCTTTTATTTTTGCTCTGAATTTATAGTTTTCCTATTTTAAAGTGCCGCCTCATGTATTCGCTTTGGCCGAGACACCTGCAATATTGGATGTGCACGGACGGTAACTGATTTAGTTAAGGAGCGAGCATGACCGTGCGCTTCTGAACTTTGCCCCAGAAGAGAAACAATTTCAGGGTATTTTAAGTTGGTTAAAACTTTGTATATAGTTTTGAGAAATTGCTCCTCCTGACTTTGAAGACCTGAGGAATGCTCGTAATTAAAAAGTAAGAAAATTGCTTAGTAATTAGCCGCATAACGATGCTGCAGATATGCGTAATTTTAATTTAGCGAGGAAAAGTTTGAAGATTAAAACCAGCTGAAAAGCAGGGACGACAAAGCATCCTCGCTTTTTTGCCCCAGCAAACTTTCGAAAGTTTAACTGGGAGTAGGGGGGCGTACGAGTATCCGAGACTTGTAAATATTTCAAGTACAAGTACCTGGAGTTCAACAGTCCCACCTACCACTGCGGGTTCAAGGACTCGTTGTTGTACTAAAAGTGCCACGGATCAATTATGTGCCAGTCAGTTTACCGTCAACAGGATGAAAGGAACGAAACATTGCTTTTCCACATAAACTCACCTTAATTTAATCCAATGACTTCCCACAATTCTCCATGCCGCGCTCACTGCATTCTGCATTTGTTTGCAACTAAACCCCTTCACTTAGGACGTAAATGAAGTGGCTGCGAGACTCAAAATCGACTGTTCAATAATCCATTTCATCAGGGATTTATCATGTCAAATATCGGAAGCAAAGTAAAGTTCAAAGGTAAAAATTGAACTTTTATTTGCATTTCTCTAAATGAGTCGAATGCATGCTTGCAACTCCAAACGGACAGGATGCCATTCGATTCAGACCAATACAAAGTCGCCCGCAAATATTGGCTCAGCATTCCTTTTCTGACGAGCTGCAGCGGCGCCGGCTTCGAAGTTTTTGCCATTTTTCCAGCTTGTTAAAGTTTCGGTTTATTTTTGCTCTGTGCAGCCATGCATGCCCCAATCTACCGATCCACTTGAGCAGGTGAATGAGCGAATTAGACATGAAAACCTTTTGTTATTTCTGCTGAAGTGAAAAGCGAGTAAAAACTGTACAAAATAAATTGAGAAAGGTCCTCAGAGGATTTGCAAACAATGGCGGAGTAGATTGAACGATTTCGTTTTAGTCGTTTAGTTAAATGTAAATTGATACATTTAAGGTAAACATGAAATACGTAATTTATTATTTGAAAAGGGATTCCAATGCAGTTTCAATTAAGCCGAACTAAATTTGTGTTTTTACCCTTTTCCCAGGACATTTGCGAAGAGATGCACAAGGGAGTATTTGCAAAGCCGCTTCAAATGGTGCATGGAATTAAAGCAAACGAACATGCTTGCTTGAGATGATATTGCAGGAGTGGTGGTGATGATATTGTTAGGAGGAACTCATAATGAATTGTTAATAAAATGTCCTTTCTCGTAATGCATTATTTAATAAATGCTTTTTAATACATAAACGGCATTAAATCAAAGCTATGTAAAAAAGAGTCAACACAAATACTAGCCAATGAAATTGCAACAAATTTATTGAAGGACACTTTTATATCCTACACCCTAAAATAGGTATATTAAGTTCATACAGTGGAGCTGTGTTTCTAACACATAAAATGAAGCATGGAGTAATAACCACGGGTGCATTAACACCATTAACTGTTAACATGGTCGTGCCTATCAGAAAGATTAGAACGAACCCGATCAAAACGAATAAAAACCCGATCAAAATGAATAAAAACCCGATCAAAACGAAGAAAAACCCGATCAAAATGAATAAAAACCCGATCAAAACGAAGAAAAACCCGATCAAAATGAATAAAAACCCGATCAAAATGAATAAAAACCCGATCAAAACGAAGAAAAACCCGATCAAAATGAATAAAAACCCGATCAAAATGAATAAAAACCCGATCAAAACGAAGAAAAACCCGATCAAAATGAATAAAAACCCGATCAAAACGAAGAAAAACCCGATCAAAATGAATAAAAACCCGATCAAAATGAATAAAAACCCGATCAAAACGAAGAAAACCCCGATCAAAACGAAGAAAACCCCGATCAAAACGAATAGAAATCCTTTTGTCACTTATAAAATAGATTGAAATCTAAAAAAAAGCAAGGATAAGTTTCATGAAAGCAGCAGCAAACAACAAAAATTCCATGATGAGTGCGTAATGAGAATGAAGTTTTCAGGAGTTATTCTTATAAGTAATATTTATTGAACACATAATAGAAGATACAAAGCTAGTCAAAATCCATTTGCTGATTTTTAAATCAAACGTATATCACCTCAAAAGCCGTCAAGAGCTGCCGCAAATCTTTAGACGAGATAGCTAAGCAGACCCGTCTGCATCTGTGCTGGGTTCCGGGTCACAGAGATATTCCAGGGAAGGTACCATGAGGGTACCACCATACCGATTGAACCAGATAGGTCGCGCTTCGGTATTCCTATTGCCACATGTAAGCTCTAAGTAAATACAATCTCCTTAGACACAGTGGGCAGGCGCTGATCTGATATTACAGGATGTAAAATAGCTAGACAAACCTGGCCAGAGATAAATGTCAAGCGCTCTAAGGACCTATTGGCTCTAAATAGACAAAGCATAGGTCCCGTGATTAGCGTCTTAACGGGACACTGGACTCTAGGCACACACGGGTGTAGGCTGGGGATCGCCTCTAACGACTTCTGCAGGAGTTGCATGGACGAGGAGGAGGAAGAGTCCATTGCTCACCTGTTGTGCACGTGTAGGCGACTACTTTTTGGACTCCTTGGGAGATATTTCAAAAAAAAGATTAGCTCCATCAACTGCTTCATTAAAAGCTCCAAATGGCTGGACCTTTGAAAGGGTTGGGACCTGTTGTCTCATGCGGTATCACAAAGGGTCAATGTTGGTCTAAGTGCGCCCTTTTCGGGTGGCCGCCTTACCTACCTACCTAAATCAAACGTAGAAGTGCAATAATTGGCCTAAAAAAAGATCATAAAAAATGGAGAAAATTTGTGATCAATTTTCAGAATATTTTCATGCAAATTTTGTTGTTTACTCAGCTCAAGTTAATCAGCAGGAATCATTGCTAACCATATTGTTAACTAGTTTAGCTAATTGATCCACCACTGGATTGTGTCAAGTTCTTCAATATAATTCATTGACAATTTAGTTATCAAGCAAAGCTGGTCAACTTACGAGAGACGGCACTTATATGTCAAATGTTTGTAGGCATATGGGTATACCTCTGCCAACTTGTAAGCTGCTCATAAGGGAGACACTGATTAACTCTACCAAGCAAAGGTGGATTTGTCCCACTACCTTGCGAAATCGCACGGCAAACTTGGCCGAGGCTAAATCTGCGTCTATCGAAGAATATCATTAGACTCAATAGACTACAAATTACGACTCTAATAGAAGCCCTCACGGGACATTGTCTAAAAGGAAATCATGCGAAAAGAATGGGAGTGTTTATACGCATGATTTCTGCCGCAGCTGCAGGAACGAGGAGGAACTGGAAACGATCCAGCATCTCTTCTGTACATGTCCAGCTTTTGCTAGAAATAGGGAGCATTTAATAGGATCCCATTTCTTAACAAGTATAGATGGTCTATGCCAGTCAGGTGTTAACAACCTTCTTCGCTTTGTAAAAGGCTCAGTTTGGTTCAATCTGGAGGGGGAAGGATTGGCCCGGCCCGGAATCGCAGTTCACAACGAACCCAACGGTGGTCTAAGTGACATCACTGTTTTCTTCGGTGATGCGGCTGCCTAAATCAGTGAAGAGCGAATCAGAGAACTCTTTTTCGCTGCCAGCGTCCGTAGCGGACACACCACGATTTTGAGTGGATTCACCACGATTGTGAATGGATTCAACACGATTTTCAGTGGATTCAAGTACAACGTCCGTCTGCTTTATTTCGCTGCTTTACCGTTTGACGTTTAAGTTTCTTTACTCTGTATACTCTGGCCTAAACTACCTACCTACCTAGTTATCAAGCAGTTTAATTAAATAGCAATAGGAATAGGTTAATAACATTTTAACAATTTTCATGTTCACTGCTATAAAGCATTCCCCAGGTCACAACTAACCAAATATCACGAAACACGATGTCCCTTTTATACATTTTAAGGCACCTTCCACTTCATTTGTACACACTCCAGAACCAAGTCTATTAGTACAAAATGGTTTCCATGTTCTCTGTTTGTGATCTTTCACTAATCCCTGATTTTTACAGGTATACAACGTTTATCCAGATCCACACATAAATGAATATTTCGGCACAATACGAATATATTTTCAATCAAATTGCAGATTTTGCTTGTGTGAGTTACTCGAAACATTAAGTCCTTTTGAAAATGAGTTGTAAAACACTGTGTGGACCGGAGGATAACAAAAAATGTTCCTTGAAAACTATTATAATGGCCTCTGCGAAAGTTTTAATACATCATTATTGAAGGGGATTTTATAAATGTTTGAATATTGAATTTCTCAATATGGAAGAAACATTCCAAGTAAACAGAACTATTTAAAAATACCAACAACAAAAAGTTTGTTTTGCAAATCGATTTATTAACGTATTCAAAATATTTCCCTTCCGACTCAATACAGCGATTTGCACAGTATAAAAGCATGTCGAATGGGTTTTATAGATCGTCGGCTGGAATATTAGTGCAAAACTTTTGAACGGCTTCTACGTCCACAGACGGCGTTCCTTTCATTCCATTCATTGTATTATATCGATTCATAAATTAGGTTGCCTGCACGGTATTCCCAAATACTGCTAGCACTATTTTATGTATGCATCAATAAGGAACACCAGGTCCTAGAAACAATATGGAGTTGTCTCCCTGATCAGCTCACTTACACCAACATAGCTTTGTTTTCTCACAACGAGTATATGAGCAAATTAATTCTCCTCTATGAGAAACGGAAGCTAAAGTTGACGCTACTAAAACTTTCTGTAGGATCCAGCATAAGATTTCTAGGACAAATTTATCGCACAAAAGTCAGTAATATCAGGGATCTTTTTTCTATGGTGTTTCTCCTGTTGAATCATGCACAACAATAATTATCTTGTGGCTTATTTTCCTTTTGGATTAATAGCCTTTGACCTTGAGTAGTCCTCGGTAGTGATGTGTGGCGTTTTGCTCACCACAGACGAAGAACCTATATCATAGGGTGCTCTAGAACAGCTCGAATACTCTTGTTAATGGAGTGTCTCGGAGTGAAATGCCGAAGTTCACCATGTTTGCCTGTTCGCATTCCACACTGCAATCTAATCCTCCTTATGACACCTTAGACACGAGCGTTAATAAGTTGAGCATGGTTCCCATTTGATACATTTGGCCTTTAAGCATTTTTGTTGGCTCGTTCAGATCATTGAACTGCTGTTGTGATGAAACAGCACACATTTTAATGATTTTAAATTTGTTGAGTGTAATAATTATGATTTTTTAATAAATTCTGAAGCAATTCTGGGGATTGATCCTGTTTCTGTTACAAATGTACTGGACAGAGACAGCTCTGTTACGTCTCTATGCATTCATATACGTGCATATTCTGTTACCGATTCCGTTGTGGGTTGTTTCTGTTGCAAATGTACTGGACAGAGACAGCTCTGTTACGTCTCTATGCATTCATATACGTGCATATTCTGTTACCGATTCCGTTGTGGGTTGTATCTGTTGCAAATGTACTGGATTCTGTCTCTGTTACGTCTCTATGCATTCATATACGTGCATATTCTGTTACCGATTCCGTTGTGGGTTGTCTCTGTTGCAAATGTACTGGATTCTGTCTCTGTTACGTCTCTTTGCATTCATATACGTGCATATTCTGTTACCGATTTCGTTGTGGGTTGTTTCTGTTGCAAATGTACTGGATTCTGTCTCTGTTACGTCTCTATGCATTCATATACGTGCATATTCTGTTACCGATTCCGTTGTGGGTTGTTTCTGTTGCAAATGTACTGGATTCCGTTTCTGTTCAGTCAGTCACTCTGCACTTTCATTAAATCCTGTAACTATTTTGCTACTCATTTTGTTGATTTCCTTTCTGTTGCAACTGAATTCTGTTTCTGTTTTGCGTCACTCTGCACAATTCTGTTGCCGTTTCTTTTCGATGTCACTCTCCACCTTTCTACCAAAAATTCCAAATGAAAAGAAAACAAACCACTTCAAAGATCTCACATTACTAGCAATGCTTTATTTATTCATTCTAGTACATGCTTTGTATGTATTATTGGTAATATTTATAATTAAACTAATTCATTATGTTTAAATGTACGTGACAAGAACTTTGCCTGTTCCTGCCAACGAACACAAGTTTCAGAGTCGTTTATCTTTAAGTAACCTTAGAAAGAGTCAACTTAATAATTGCCCACACAAAAGTGGGCGCTCGCTCCACTTACCTTTAAAACAATCGACGCTTGCTTCAGCAACAGCGCGGCTACACGCATGCACCGCCTGCTAAGATGGCTCCAGCTGCATGGAGGCCGTAAACAAAAAGGCAAAAATCGGTTGGAAAAGTGCACTGCTCGTGATTGCGGTGCCCGTCGGAAGACTTCCGTTGAATGTTGCAGGCTCCCCGCCTCCCCGAATTGCCGTCAACTTAGCCTTTCACCGTCGCCTCCTTACGTACTCGTACATTCAAACGTTTCGCAACTGGCCTGGTGTGGCGAAGCTAAACAAACGCCGCACAATGCGGTTAGGAAAGGTTGCCTGCCGGCATGTTGTAGTCCCAAAGTCAACTTGTACAATGTTTTCTATGGCAGAGGCGCCAGGGCAGGGCGGCCACAATCAAAGCTTCCAACCAAAGGCCTTGTTGGTTTGGTGGCAAATGTCGTTGAGTGCGCCGTTTTCACACTTTGCCACATTTTCATTTCCCATGACAGCATTTGACGCTCTTCCACTGTACTCGTACTACTCAATTGTGCAGCCAGTTACGTGTCGTTGTTATTTAATGATGCCTCCAGCTCGCAAGTAGTAAAGGTAATGAAGGACGAGGCAATTGCCAGGTACAAAGGCTAAACACGAATGCAAATGTAAAATGTTAATAAAAAAAACAGAGAAACGGATTTCAAGGAAGATTTTTAGAAAAGGCGAGGTTTGTTTCTGTCGTAATGACGTCATATAAGCACAGGAAACTTTCTGCTACGTCCCGCCCCATCCAAAGTTTTGGTTATGTACGAGTATATTGGAATATTAAGATTCATCATTATTCATTTTTAAAATTGTGATTAATCGACATGGAAACCCACACGGCAGCAGCCAAACACACAAAAAAGTGACAACAGTGGTTTAATTATTAATGGAAGCACATCTGAGATTTCAGCCCATGAGCTGGTAACACATGGAGTTGGGGTATGCCACGAAATGGGTCCTCAAGTGTGTAATATATACCACGAATGGGTCCCCAATTGTGTACTATCGGAACAGTTGCCAAGGGTATAAAGTCGAAGAATGACTGATTTAATATCTGGAAGCGCAATTGCTGAGTTGCGAGGAGGTCCGGGTACGAAATGGGTTCGAGGAATAACAATCTATGAGTAAATTAAATATGTAATATAAAAAGCAAAGCATTTTTTTAGTCGTTACTATTATCGTAAGCAATAAGAAATATGATCGTTAACGATATGAAGTATTATCTTAAATGATATGAAATATTCTCATTAACGATATGAAATATTATCGTTAACGAAATGAAGTAATATCATTAACGATAAGAAATAGTATAAATAATGATAAGAAATAGTATATATAACGATAAGAAATAGTATATATAACGATATGAAATATTATTATTAACGACATGAAATATTATCACCAACGATTTGAAATAGTATCTTTAACGATATGAAACATTCTCATTAACGATATGAAATATTATCGCTACCGATATGAAATATGTTTAACGAAATGAAGTAATATCATTAACGATAAGAAATAGTACAAATAACGACATAGTGTTATCATCAACGATATGAAATATTATCATTAACGATGCGCGATAGTATCGTTAACGATATAGAATACTCTCCTTAACGATATTAAGTATTATCGTGAACGATTTGAAATCTTATCATTAACGATTTCAAATATTATCATTAATGATGCAAAATATTAGCGGTAATGAGGCGAAATAGTATCATTAACGATACGAAATATTGTCGTCAATGATATGAAATATTATCGGTAACGATGCAAAATATCGTAAACGATACAAAATATCGCTAACGATGCAAAATATCGTTAACGATGCGAAATATTATCTTTAAATATGCGAAATATTATCTTTAATGATATGAAATATTATCATTTATGATGTAAAGTATTATCATTAACGATGTTAAGTGTTATCATTAACGATATGAAATATTATCATTAACGATATAGAATAATATCCTTAACGATTGAAGTATTATCGTTAGCAATGCGAAATATTATCCTTAACCATGCGAAATATTATCGTTAACGACTCCTATACGACTGCCTGTTTTCATTCCATTGAGGGCGAGATATGAAGTCGCTTACAACAGGATCAATATTACTGACTTCTAAGATGTTAACGATAGTCGTGCGGGTGTGTACCTTTCCAAGCGTTTATGTGTGTGTATGAGTGTGGGAGTGCTAAAATAAGGAAAAATAATTTAGTATTAGTTTTAACAGTTGTAGCAGAAGATAAATATGATTAATTATTGTAATAAAATCAAGTTGACGGATTCGATCGTTTGTGAAGAGCGTGTTGCAATGATTTCGTATACGATTCGTACTAATCTCGCACCCAGCCATCAATCAAAACGAAGGATACCGTCAAGTTAAGCATGAAGTCTGTGCATGTGTGTTTATTTAACTCAAATTTAATTCAATTTCGATTAAATATACTGTGTTTGTTGTTGTTGTTGTTGCTGCTGTATATGTAAGTAAACATGTTCAACTTCACATCTCCAAAGTACAACATCGGAATTTCGAAATATGGGCTGTGCTTGCAATTGAATAAAATTTCAGCAAAAACAAAATACTATTTCAACTAAAAGAGTTAAGTACGGCAACTGCAAATTGTGTAAATGTTAACAATAAATTACAATTTCATATTGTAAGTGGTATGAATATATCTCTATATAAGCTGCTGAATGAGTTATTGCAACAAATCCATAATTATTCGCGCTTTTAATGCATGTCTGTGTAGGTGTGTGTGTGTTCGTTTATGTGTGTGTTAGTGAACTAATGTATGTCATTTAATTCAAATCTGTCCACATGTTGTTCTGTTGGTCACGGAAAATTCAGCTCAGCTCACTTTAATACATATTAACTTATCCTACAATAAATCTAATACTAATTTTGTGTTCTTAAAATATAATTTTACAAATTCATTAAATATGTGTAAGTATATATATTTTTTTATATATATATATATATAAACATTGTTATAGAATCTCCTATATAATCATGTTGCTAAGCTAAGTATTTACAGTTGCATTTGGGTGAGTCACGAGTACAAAGAAGCGCAGCGCTTGCCATTATATTATTGCCAATCAGTATTCCCACTTTAAAAGGGCTCCCGCTAAATGTGCAGATATAGTTTTCATGTAACAGCGTTAATCTTGAAACAGCTTAGGAAGGGTTTGTTTGTTTTTAATTTTAATTGCCTAGGTTTTATATATGATTTTAGCTTAAGATGTAGAATAAATGGGTCTACAAGTCCTTCGTTTTTTCGTCTTTCTTCTATCTTTTTTGTTTCTTGTTTTTGTGTTTACTGTATATTGTGATTATCCGAATTTTGTTCTTTTACTTCTAATATTTCAACATTAATTTGTTCCACAAATACGTACAGACTTCTGTGGTCTGTGGCAGTTTTTATATCAAACCTATCTTGTTCTTTAGCTCGTGAGAATTGGAGGCACTACTTCCGATCATTTAATAATTGCCACTAAATGTAGTTTGACTTGTAAAGTGTCATGAATTGCATTTAATTGGCGTTTGCACATTTATGCGTATGCATTCATAGCCCAAAGCAAATATAGCATAATGGGCTCTTGTAGAATCCCCAACTTTACCACATTAAATGCCAAACATATCCTCAACATTAATTTTGAACTCTGATTTTCATTTCATTTTCTCTCCGAATTCAATTCTCAACAAATATATATTGTAATTCGGTTTCTATAGTTTTCCCATGCCCACTGCCTGCATTTCTGCTGCATTGCTATTGTGACAAATGTATCAGACGCTGGTAAGTATTTGGTAGCAAACTATTTACAGTGACATGTTCCGGCGTCCATTGATCTTATTAACTAAATTGCAAATTTTTAAGGCTGGGCCCAACTTGAGACCCATGTACTTCATCATCATTTCAGAGTTTAACAGCAGCAGAGCTTTGCCATCAATTTCCTGCATCATCATCATCCAGGAGAGAAAGTATTTTAAGTCATTTAGGCTCTTTTGTATCACAAAAGTAAACAACTTACATGTTTCCTGAAGAGATCACCGTATACAGAGAGCGAAATATCGCTGCTCTTAATAAATTGTATGACCTCTTCTATCGACCAATCAGAAGGATGTGATCTTAACGATGGCAGCGCGGCTGTATTAAGTGGTGGTGTGGCTGACGTTTCCGCTGTGGAGTTTGTGGAAAAAGTTGCAGTGGCTACGCCGGCAGCAGCCGCTGTTGATGAGCCTGATTGTGAGGCGCTAAATGGTGTTGTCACTGACGTGGGTAGGGAGGCGCTGGATGAAAGAGTGGAAGGTGATTTGTATGTGGTTGAGGTAGTGTTGACATTCGATTGTTCGGGATGTACTTCGGCTACCAGTGGAGCGAGGTATTTTACATTAGAATTGTTTGCCGAGGTCGTCATGGCATTCTTGCCATCTTCTTGGTGGCCATGATGATGCAGACGTATCTGCCTTAGAGCTTGAACCTGTGCGCCAGTCTAAAAAATGGAAAATGTGAAAATGTACGTAATATAATTTAATTTAATCCACCTTTTGGGTGCTCACCTGTGCGCCTGTGCCGTTTGTATTTGCTTCCGCATTAACTGGGTTGTTCGTTAACTGGACATTAGTTTCAGTTTTGACTTTCGATGATGTTGGTGTCGACGCCAACGTAGTGGAATCTACGGAATTCGCTGCTGTCGTAGATGTGGGTAATTCTTGCTTAATATCTACCTTCTCCAACTGGGCTGGTGCTTTACGTTTTTCCGGTACTGTAGGTGAGGGAGGTCGTGGAGATACCTGAGAAATTTGTCTTTTCTTTGCATTTACACATTTTTCACAATCTTCAGTATCTGGTAACAGCGATATCAGATTGGGACATGATCGACACGTTGTACATAAAGTTTCAATGAATTGCGCCAAACTATCATCATCTTTCTTACGAAGCTGAGATGGAATCTTCACCTAATAAAGCAAGTATAAACTGATTAAAATGTTCGCAAATTAACAATAGTTCACTAACTTACAGTGAAATTCTTGCCCGCTGCCGTCACAATATGGACATCGCCTTCCAGAGCGAATAACAGCTTAGACAATTGCTGTGTGTCGGTGCTGGCCGCAAGAACCTCTTGCAGACACAGTTTAGCTAAGGTTTGATGAGTGGGTCCAGTCACCATCGAAGGTAACTTGGAACTGTTAACGAAGGGACCACCCTTACAGTTGGTGCGAAAGTGAGCGGTTACTGGTGTAGCCGGTAACATAGCATCTGACTCCTGGATAAATGTGTATCGTTGTTTTGAGTTGCGATGCTTGCTCGAACTGGAATCCATGCGTGATTTGTGACCCGGCGGTTGCATCGGATGACAACTACGAGCGCACCAACCGACGGGAAAGATGTCCCGCGACAAGTAGTTGCACCAGTAGTCGAACGCTCCACGCCACCCATCGAACGTCACATGAATTTGGTCGTCTTTTAACGCATCAACTGTCGCGCAGCAAATCAGTTGAGGATTTTTCTTGTCGACCGCCTCGAGCTTTTGGCCAATTTGGAAGAGATTTTCCGAAGGTCCCTCCGGTTCGGGTTGGAAAATCTCTTCCGGCGCAACCATTGCATTGTTCAAAATTTTGCAAAGGTAACCGGGCCAGCTGGAGGCATTCATGCGAAAGCCAAGTGGTGGTTGCAACATGCCGCCATTTTTCTCACAATGGCCAATCGCATGAATCTCATTCGAGTCAACCAAACGCCAAAAATCGTTTTGACTATCACTACCATCCAAGCGCAACCGCAGCCGCGAACCAAGCACTCCGACAACGGTGGCAATACAAATGGAAGTGACATTTCGTGGATCGAGAGCCTCCAATTTCATGCCAATTTTGAAGTCATTGACAGGCGGATTAAGCGCTTGTTTGAAGCAATCGGAGGGAGCCGCTTCACTGCCAGATTCCTGCAATGTATTTGATGAGAAACAGTAATAACCAAAAATGTCGTCTACTTACATCCAAATAAGCGTCCCAATCGAAAACGTGGAAACTCTCATATTGAAAAGGGCCCGTTGGCGTACAGGAGCCGCCACCACTACCACCACCACCGCCAACCGCAGCAAGTTTGCTTCGATCTACTTCCGCACGGCTTCCATTGCTACCAGTGCTATGTTGACGCGCTGAGCCAGTCTTTTTCTGATGCTTATTCATACACATCACAGAACAGAATTCCTTATTCGGTGCACCCTCTCGTATAACGTTGTCACACTGAGCACACGCCCCCTTGCTGTACGCCTTTCGAAACTCGGAAATGCATGTTTCGGTACAAAACTCCTTCTTGCCATTCTGTGTGGGCAGCACGTACTGCAGTGGCTGCTTCCCTTCGCCGCACCAATGACAAGCGGAGCGTTTGGCAGGCCGCCCACGAGAACGCGGATTGTTTGCTTGGGCGGACGACGTGGGCGTTGTTGAGGCAGTAGTAGAAACACCATTGCTGCTGATGCTGGTGTTACTGCCATTGGAATCCCTTCCACCAGACATAATTTTTCATAGAGCTAAGGTATGTGCCAAAATTTCTATCGTCAGATAGTTGGCAGGGTTGCTAAAGCCAAACAAGTCACCGCCAATTTTCGCCTTGATTTTGATGCTACTTTTCAAGATGGAATTTTATAGTGCATTTTATCAGCCACCGGGCGACCGTTCTTTGCGTGCAGCCCAGTGATTTTCTTGTAAATTCAATAAAACTTTTATGTTACACAAATTTTCATCGTTTTTCACATTTCCACTTCGCATTCGCTTCGTTTCAAAATGTCAACTTTTGGCGTTCTCTTTTCTCTTTTGCGCGTTTTCTGAGCAAATATTTGCGTCACATTTTTTCTTTGCTTTACAGTGTAAAACTCTAAAGACACAGCAATATTTTTTATTTTATTTAACGCTATTCAATTCGTTTATAAATTTCTTATAAGTTTTAATGAAACTCTTGCGTACTATTTCCGTAAATTCAATATTTATTTGAGAACGGTATGAAATGTATATCCACAACAGAATAGTCCGCCATTTTTATAAATTCATGTCAAAAAGGCGAATAAACAATGTTGCGGCCACATTTTATGCGTCACTGTACACCATTTGCAACCACAGCGTAAGCTAGCAGAAGTGGATTGTGCCAACTTGCACCGAGTAGAGGGCGTTGTTGTGGGTCTGCTGTAAGAATTATTATCTACACAATAGAAAATTGTTAAAATCCTAAATATTATTGAAGAAGGTTTGTGTATTGGATGTATTTAGCGAAGCAAATGTATAAAACTTGGCGAAATCTTGGATGTTTTACATTGAGACCGTATATAATGCCATTAACTTAAATTAGAATTAGAATAGATTACGATACGGTATCTGGTTTTAAATGGTATTTACCGATAGAAATATTTTAATATGGAAGAATAAGGGGGTTTACAAAATTCAGGCCTGTTCTGACGGTAGGGCAATTGTTGATCTTTGAGGAAGAGATTAATTTGCTCTACGTCACGGTACACGATTTTCCTCATAGACTATTTTGCTGCCAACATGTCCATAGGCGTTCAATTTATAACAACAACAATGATGAAAATACAATTAGGTTCTGAACTCATGGCCTTTTGTAGACTTAAAAGTCCTCTATAAGCGATATGTGAATTTATAATTTTTATTATTAGTACTCAATCCCCAATCCCTAGCAGCCATAATTAATTATAGTGTAAGGTATATCAATAATAATATTTTTATTAAAGAGCAACATTAACAACTACGTTTTATATTGCTTCCTAAAAGAACGCACCTCTGACATGCTGTTGACACGATAGCGCGTATCGAAAGATTGTATTTCCAAAAACGTCCCTGTCTTCTACAGGATACTGACTACGCACAATGAATACGCAGGGAAATAATTTGCAGCAGCCTATGTACATAAATTCGCTAGTGCTCAAAAGACCGAAAATATGACGGTGTATTTCCTAGGTCTGTGCTTTGTGTGTGAGCTGCGTTTGTTGCTCGTAATGCCACAGCAAACAAGCCAAAATACTCGTACTTGCAAGCAAGTTGGCTGTATCCGCACATGTGTTCCGCTTGCACAGGACAGTGCAAGGATTTAGCAAAGTTGCAAAAATATGAAAGAAAATTTTTGGAAATTGTTTGGGTACGAGGACATTTCCCATGTGTGTGACGATGGTTCAAGCTGAGGGCATATTTGATCTTTAGCTGCAGCAGAAATACCAAATGGCCAAAGTTAATGCCAAAGAATCACCTACACAGTTGTCAATATCCATCTTAAATCGAAGCAGATTCGTTGGGAGGAGGAGGTGGGAGAAGGCGCGCTGAGATTTCACAGAAATAATTGAGTTATATGAGCGATAAATGAGAGTTCACACGTGTTTACTAGGAATTGAGCGAAACTAGGTCAAACTGGGAAATGCCTCCTCTTCTAATTTAGTTAAGTGGCTTCATGTGTGAGAGAGCGACATACTCGTAAATACATTTTCGCCATATTTCAGCTCTCCGCCCACACTCACTCCGACCTTCAGGTCTGCTGTAAAAAGAAGAAAACACACACAGACACAGCGCACTGACACATACACACTCATACACACCCACACTGCACCAAAGGGCACAAATTCCAGCTTGGTTCCAAAGCAGAAATACAAATTTGCGAATCCATAAAATGCTGCACCAATTTTGAAGTAAACCAATTGCAAATTAACCAAAATCACAAATCACTGATTCGGCATAAATTTCCATGAATGAATCCTCGGTGCACACAAATTGCTGCATTTGTGCATTTAAAGGCGGTGCCAGACCACGACAACCGAGCCAAGCGCGAAACGAAAATTCGCCGGAATTACGGTTAAAGAGCACGGCGTCAATGTGGGAGCTTCAATGTGGGGGCTTCAATGTGGGGGCTTCAATGTGGGAGCTTCAATGTGGGAGCTTCAATGTGGGAGCTTCAATGTGGGGGCTTCAATGTGGGGGCTTCAATGTGGGAGCTTCAATGTGGGAGCTTCAATGTGGGGGCTTCAATGTGGGAGCTTCAATGTGGGAGCTTCAATGTGGGAGATGTTCACTGCTATCACCTTTTGGTGGACAAAACAGGGCATCAACAAAAACCCGCTAGAAACAAAACAATATGCGCAATTACACATTTCTATACAAGTAGCGTAAACTTTGCCTCCTACAGGGACACAGGGTCTACTGAGATTTGTTCACAGATCCGGTAAGTTCAAAGATTACTAAACAAAAAAATGGAATGTCATATATAGTAGAATGGATGTCCTGTGGTCTGAGAGCTACTTAACTGGACTATGTCCATGTCAGAATATAGCTCATTGCTTATTCCAATTCAGTATTCGCCATTGACGCAAATACGAACACAGAATTTTGTTCTGGAAACCTTAAAGTATCTTTTCAACAGAAATTATCTGCGTCCATGTTCTTCTGATATAAAGTAAAATGGACACGATTACAGATTCAAGGAGCATTCGTTTTGTGACTCGAAATACGAGTATGCCTATTTCTTCGCTTATTCTCCACTCTATCCTAGTTAATGGTGTTGATGCTTCCTATGTAGACTAAGTATTTTACTGCCTAGAACTTGAAGTGGTGTTCAAACTTCCAGGACGCGTGTTGAAACGTGGTACTCCATTCTATAGACACATTTGCTGCGTCCGTCCCAAAATGAAAGTACACGCCGTTACCTCTTCGCTTGTTCAAGCCAACAATATCAACGTCAACAGCATCCGTCAGCTGCTTTACACTTTGATCCCAACTCCACCGTTCTGACAATCACTTCAGCTCTCTATTAGTAAGTTGAAAAAATCATTTAAGAAAGTAGCAGCTTGTCAGAAATATCATACGATATCAACCGAGGACGATATCAACCGAGGACGATATCAACCGAGGACGATATCAACCGAGGACGATATCAACAGAGGACGATATCAACAGAGGACGATATCAACCGAGGACGATATCAACCGAGGACGATATCAACCGAGGACGATATCAACCGAGGACGATATCAACCGAGGACGATATCAACAGAGGACGATATCAACAGAAGACGATATCAACCGAGGACGATATCAACCGAGGACGATATCAACCGAGGACGATATCAACAGAGGACGATATCAACCGAGGACGATATCAACCGAGGACGATATCAACAGAGGACGATATCAACAGAGAACGATATAAACCGAGGACGAGAGTCGTTTCCAATTTTCACTGAGAAGAGTGTGTCAATAACCATTATCTGAGTCTGAACGATCTTCGAGGGAATATCTAACGCAGATATTGTTCCCAATACAGGGTTTGTTATCGAACTCCCGGAACTTTGTTAGCGACGAATAGGAACGCGTTGCTTTTGAATACCTGGTCATTCGTTACAGGTCTAAACCCGCAAAGATATGGTCTATGGCACACGCAGGGGCTCAGGCTTTCGCATAATACACCTCAAATCTCATGTGAGATATTGAAGTAGTTTGCTGCTTATACTCGTAATTTGAATAGATTGTGCGGTGTATTTTCTTGAAGATGGAACAGAGCCAGGTTATATCCTGCCACCGGCTTGGTCTCCAAAATGCTTCTTTCTATAAAATCCTTTTCTCTTCGAGTCGAATCCTTTTCTCTTCGTTTCTATAAAATCCTTTTCTCTTCGAGTCGAAAGCCTCCGTAGCTAGTACTCATTCCCCCAACCCCTTGCACTCAATTTTAATTATGGTGTAAGATATAATTATAATAAAAAGTCCAAATGTAAACATACTATGGAGGTATAAGAATTGGACATCAGAGACCACACAGACGCGACACTTAAACGTCTCTCGTTATGCGCACACTTACACATGCGCAAAACTGTAGTAGTGTGGCTGCTTTTCTTCAGAACCAATGATAAACAAACCTATACAGATTGGCAACTAATGATAAACAAAGAAATTTTTTTTAAACCACCGAAAATTTGATTTTTAAGTGTCGCTTCTCTGTGTTCTGTGTTGGCCATGCAATTAGTGTGCTGTGAATGCACTATGAACGTATTGCCAGATGGCGCTGTTACTTGTGTGACTCAGCTGATATCTTATATGAGTATAGTGCGAAGAGGAGGCGTCCTAATTAGTTTGAATGATGGTGTAATTGTGTGGGTGTAGTGGGATTAAATATTTCCTTATCCTGTAAAATTTATGGAGCCAACAAAAAAGATCATTTGAATGTTTATTGTCCTACGTAGGTATGTTCTTTTGAAGTAAGTATGAAGTTTTACCAATTTAATTCATTGTACATAGAAATTCAATCTCGACTTCGTATTCAATTTCAGCTAAATATCTCTCTTCATTCCCAAGATATCTAATTTCTCGATAGTATGCGTATGGGAGTAGTTGTTTAGCTCGACTTCAAATGTAATTTCAAACAAATTACTCTACAAATGGGCGTGCCTATGGTCCAAACAACTCCAAAACCACTCACTTGAGTGTTGAATCTCATATATATTAAAATATTCATTTTCGTTCGATGTGAAGACAGTCAGACGGACATGGCTAATCCATACAGGCAGTGACACAGATCCAGAGCACATATATACTCGTATATATCCGATCCTGACACTTCTTTAGGAATTGCCCTCCTCAAATATGTCCTGCAAAGTGCGTGTGTAGTGTGTGTGGAACTTAATAAATTATCCATTTAATATTTGTGTGGAAATACCTCAGAAAAGCGCCTTGGGGCTACTTTGTGCAGCTTTAGCAGCTTTAAACGCTCCGGTTTGCATACCTTACCACGCACCACACAGTCTAACCATGCATCCTTTTTGCAATTTATTGCAACTTTCTCCTGATACACTGCTGTGTGGCAGCGTGCGGATGCGAGACACACAACAAGTGAAACTTCGAAGCATTTGACGCAAATACCGAAAACTTCTGACAGCATCCTCCTCCGCTCTGCACGTACCAACAACTAAATGGGATTACAGTATGGACGCATCAGTAACAATTTCCAGTTCGCTTCAGTGCTCTCCATTCTGGGGGATCATCGCAAGTATGGAAATTGTTTAAGTTTAGTGCAGAAAACTTTTTGTGTTAACTTCGGTGCAAGCGACGCGTTAAGTTCTAAGAAGATGAGCACGGATTGAGGAACTGCTGCCGTTGCAATCTTCCATTTGAATAGAGAAAAGCGTAAGCCATTTGGGAGGGAGCGGACAACAAAAGAGATAATAAATCTATTAATTCGAATTTTTGCAGCAGTTTGTTCAATTACTTAGAGTTCCAGTTTATTACGTGGAGTTTATCCATTTTTATTGTCCTCTGGACAAGTATTCTCAATCGAAATCTCCTTCTGAACATTCTTTAATTGGAAAATTCAATAAGAATTACGCTCAATTTGCTTGTCTTTAAGTTTACGATACGACAACGCCAACACACGCTTATTCAGTGGGGCGATACGTCCAACACAAATCAGCGTAATTGCTGGGAAACTCAATCGCGAGGACTTAAGACTTCGAACAGAGTCAGCAGGGTAAACAACAAAAGAGGTCTCGGCTGGACTTGGATTGAAGCAAGCGAAATGGCCAACATGACTAGCCGCTTAAATTAGGTTCCTAGTGCTCCCTTACTGCACCTATCCACGACGGAAAATGATGAAACACTCGTTGAGGATATTTTAGGAAAATCCTTGAACGCTTTTAAATTGAACTGCGTTTAATTATACGGGGGAACTCCAAACTTTCCGCTGGCACTTGCGTCATACATACATCAATTTAACACTTCATCTATTCGCCGTCATCGCTGGCGTCTTTCTGTAATTGCTCGCTGTCCATTAGACATGTTCTTAATCTGTTTTCAAATGCGCTTCAATTGTGGCCGTTGGCCCAGCGCATAGCGAAGCAACCCAGCTGCGGAGTGTGTGGAGGGGGAGCTGGTTCGTTAGCCCACTCCTGTACAATTTATTAACTTTTGACACTTCATTTAAGAGTTAAATAATTTCACACTTAACGGGTAATGTACTTTTATGCTGGTTATGGATGAGAGTGGGTGCGAGAATACCCTGAAGTTGACACGTACAGTGGCCGCAACTGGAATCGCATCGATCAAATTCTACGCGGATAAATGCCAGATATTGGTTTCCGACTACACTACAAAGTGTTTGTCTTATTGTATTTATAATGGTTATTCACTGGAAGACTTCCTTGATTAGACTGGCTGTTTAATCCATAAAGGATCGTGCGGTTACTAAATAATTCTGTTGATTTCGTAGTCAAGTGATAAACATGAGTATGATGATGAGAACTACGCTCAGGACGGGACTACTCCTGTTTTTACTATAACTTCTTGTTTTCTGCGTTGAAGTCCTTCATGCGGTTACTGAATGATTCTGAATGTTTCGTGGTCAAGTACTAAACATGATGATGATGATGACAATTACGCTCAGGACATGACTGCTCATGTTTTTTCTATAACTTCTTGGTTCTGCGTTGAAATCCTTCGTTATTTTTATATACAAGCATGGAATCGCCAGCATCTACTTGCCAAATTTCGCTATTTGGTACTTTGAATGGAATTACAACCAAACTTAACGATGTCGTTATTTTTAACGAGTTGGGTTTGATACGCTTATATGACCTATTGCGTGGTCATTTTAACGATGATAGTGCTCATCTCTTTTTTCTTTGAAACTCTCTTACTCCTTTTTTATGGTACTCTCTTATTCAGTGACTATTCTTGGTTACTATAGATCGGTTCAGATTGCTGATTATTGTTATCACTTTACAATCATCAATTTATACGGCACAACTTGGTAATACGGCAAAATCCTGTTTGCAGCAGTTTTAGTCGTTGATACTTCCCCCATTCCTCTCATCATCAGGAGTTCAATTTGGGAAGTAGCAAAAACAAACTCTCCCAAACCGAGCATGTTCTGCATTAGGGACCTGTTACTGTGGTGCCAAGTTCATGTTTTTGTGGTGCAATGGTTTGTGCGTAGAATAACAATTTATTCATATAAATGAGAGACGAAGTTGTTAAAGTTACTGACTTTTCAATAAGCAAGGAGTTCGCGACTTAATTTTTTGGGAAGTCAGTAACTCGGGCGGCGATTATAATGAACAATATTGTACCTGGGTAGCTATTCTATATATATGATATTTCTTGGTGTATAACTTTCCATCTTTTTGAGATATTGGTGTACAATTTTTACACAAAACAGAGTTTACACTGACCAATAGTTTCAAGCTATCATATGACCACGATTAGTTCCCACTCTCTTCTTTCCACACAGAAGATTGCGTGAACGAATCGTAATCACATTACATAATAAGCTTCATGAAGATCTCAAAAATGTATGAGGCCCTGCAGCATGCTTAAAAAATGGAAGAGGATTCATAGATGGTGACATGGTTAGCGCATCAGTTATTTGAGCGGTAATTATATAGTTGAAAGTAGAAAATACTGAACTATCAAGATCAACACTTGCAATGTTACATTTTCCATCAATTGATTGAGTCATTTATAAAAATTCTTACTGAAAATATGTCCGTGTTCTTTGAACAGTAGCTTTATTCTGGACTAGGCACAGTTTAGGTTGCATTTGCTTAGTTTGCTTGTAAAAGGGGTTTCAATAGAAGAAATAAATCTTGGAAGTTTCCTATTGTGTAAGTTAGGTTAGGTTAGGTTGGAGTGGCAGCGAGAAGCACACTTAGGCACAAATAGTGGCCCATACTATGCTGCACACGTAGTGACCATCCAAACCGAGTGTATAGTTACCGCTTAGACGAAGAGCGCCTTATGCAGCACATTGTGTATGTTTGTGGTCAAACAAAATTATCGCGGCCGTTGCTGAGTGTGCATGAAACCACGAATCTCGCAATTCACCGATGGACTCAGGAACTGGGGTTCTGGCATACCTATACTTCTCTACTCCTATAAAGTCCAGTTTAACGCAAGAGCAAGAAGCTTTGCTAATTGAACCTTCGAACACTTGGAAATTGAACCAAACTGATGGGTCCCTTATTCTAAGACCAACCTAAGCAAGGACGAATTAAACCTTTAAACCAGTATGCAATGATTGGTGATATATTTTAGCCTCATTTGCAAGATATGGAATCTTAATGGAACGTTTTCTCAACAAGACGGTACTGAGTGTCACACAACCGTCCAGCAAATCGACCTGATGCCAACCAAATTCAAAGAATTCCCAATTTCGCGACACTGTCTTAGCAGCTTGTTACGAATAATTTGCTATCACAAGATGTATTCCAAAGACAACAAGACTATATATAAATTAGGTACTTCTAGTGAGGCCATCTATTGACATGCGGCAGGAAGGGACATCCCTTATTGGTGACCTGTAATAATTTCATGACATTTATACTAATGGAAGCAGAGTTCTTGTGTCTGAAGTGACCCTATTTTTGTGTCATCGACACAAAAATGACCATCGAATTAGTATTTTGAAGTAATGATAAATCGTTCGGCAAGGACAATTGAAGACTTCAAGGGGATTATCGTGTGGGTAATGGGTGAAAAGCAGAATCTAATTTATGAGAAATAAATTGTACAAATTTGTCTTTCACAGTCATTACCAAACACAGTCATTAACCTTGATGCTTCAGAGATAATGCCATAAGATGAATTTTGATAATAAATAAAGGATTAAAGGACATGGCATAAATAACTCATTTAAATTGCTTCACCTGAACATATTCATGTGCATATGAAAAAGGACATAATAACAAATTTGCAAATGTGCCCATATATATATCGGTATATATCCCTCAGTGATTCTTTTGCTAATCTGCGTTTGCTGCAAAGAAAATAACCTGCAGAAACATTCCGTGCAGTCTACGTATTCACCTCACCTAGAAGCAAAAACCAACCGGGAAACAAATTGCAATTGCTAATCCTTGATTGCTCCATTGTACTCGTACTTAAAATAATTCGCACTAATGATCAAATTTATCAGGAGCCATTTTGCGCGACTTAATAGCGCTGAAACGACCAACAATCGAGAGACAAAACTTATTGCGCAAAAAGGAACCTGCAAAGTGCGAAAATGTCAAAGGCGTAATTACAGAACGGAACACGGCAATATCGGAAGGTGTGAGTGTGTTGGTGGCAGGGAGCGTGTGTTTGTGTGTAGCTACACTGTTGCACCGCACATAAACAGGACAATTATCCCATGGATAAAAGTTTAACAACGCAGCCATAAAATTGTGCACGACAAATAACAACCGCATAAATGATAATAAAGTCGCTGACGGCAGGCAGCCAGGGAGAAGGCGTAAAGATGGATTTTAAAAAGCAATTTCACACCTGAAATGAAATTAATCGAAAAGTGTCACAAAAATGTTGACTGGTCAGGCGATGGTGATGTGCAGCATCCGACAGAGCCATTAATTACAATGGCACCTTTTCTAATTCTTGTTTGAAGTTACGAGCACTAATTGAGCATGAACAGAAAAACACTCACCCGAAACACAGCACACCACCCACCACCCCCCTCCGCACCTTCGCAGAAACCTTTCGCACCAGCTCCAGCGCCAGCATCATCAATCGGCCGCATTGGCGCCCAACACGAATGTTGCACGGCAACAATGTTTACAATTGCGGCACGCGCGTGGGCTTCCCTCCCTTTGGCCAGATTTCATTCATCTTTCGCCTTCGTGTAACAGCATGTTGGCCAAACCAGGATTGGTTGCACATTTCGTCTGCGCATGCTCGTACGCTGCGATACGATTCGTTTCACTTCGTTGAATATCCTTTCGAAGCGCATTTAATATAAAAACAAGCGATTGCTGCGCTTTACCACGAGTCGGTTATTCGTCTTCAGCCTGTTGCGTTCGCTTAAAACAGTCACAGTGACAGTGCCAAGTATCCTTGTGTCGTTAATATTTGAACAATTATCAAGAAGTTTTGTGCTCATCCACAGAGCAGCTCAAACGCGGGCTCGTAGACTTCGGCACACATCAGACAATCTGCTTCGACTCTATTGTAAGCAGCGGTTGCTTCGAGCGGTGCAATTGGCTCGAGATTAAATTCAGTTTAAATCAGGTGGTAAGCCGTCGGCGTTCCTGCGAATAAGCTAGGCTGCTGCCATTGCCATTTATTGTTATCCTTTTGACTTGGAATTTTTGAAAAAACATATAACGGCTTTTAGCCAGTGGAGTGTGTGAATTTACGACGTGCGCGATAAAATTTAAAAGGTAATTAACTTTGATTGCCGCCGACATTGCGTTGGATCCAAATCAAATCTGATTTTTTGCAAGTCCTTTGAAAGTGCCAAAAAGCTATCAATTTGTTTGTTTGTTTGTATTCGTTCTTGTTTCTGTGAAAAGTGAGAAGACCAGCGACGACATTGTACGCGAGTTCGCATAAACGGCAGTTCGAGAGTTTTGGGAGATTATCTTTGGATTAACTTACACACAAACAATTGGTACGTATGAGTGTGGCAATAATAATAATATGTTTAAGAGGAGTGAATGCCAGTTTAGGATTCTCCATTATGTGATACGAACACTGTGACTTTTTGCACCTCAAAATGATAACAAATCTGTTAATATAGTTTAGCTGCAGTTTGGATAAATCAGTTAGTTGTGATTCTGTGAGTATAGGTGAAATATTCAAGTGGCCAATCTCTTTTAGGAAGCGTCGCTAAGTGTTTGTAAGAATCCTGGAAATTTGCCTTTTTTCAAATATCATGACATAAATTTGTAGTTTAGTATATTAAAGTCTACACAAAATTGCATTTAAAGAATCTTAGATCTCCTAATCTTAGGTCTTCTAATCTAAGGTATGCATAGTTCAGCAGCATCACAACACATATAAAATTTTTTACTATATTAAAGTCTTCACAAAAATTGTATTTAAAGAGTCTTAAGTCTCATAATCTAAGGTATGTGTAGTTTCGCAGCATTACAACACATATTAAATTTTCACTGTGTTCAACTCTTCACAAAAATCGTAGCTAAAGAAGCCAACCAAACACATTTAATCTTAGATCTGCTTAGTGGAGCCATAATTCCACCTTAAAATGGAGTAGTAAAGAAAGGAAACTAACAGTTTTAAAAAGTCCGTGGTTCGTTCATATTTTACCCAGCTACTCTTAAAAATACCTAAACTCCTGTTTAGGATACTTGACAAAACACTTGAAACTGAAATAGACAATTTTATAAAGGGTAAAAACCAAAAATTTGAAGGCCATTTTAACGCAGAAGTTTTTATGTTTTGATAGCAAATGAATGTAACTCCACGGTAGGGCACAATAATAATAAAAATATAACAAATTTCATATATTTATCTAAAGTGGATTTAAGTGGCTTTAATACTAAAATCTCACTTATACGATATACTTCAGTAGACCAAAAATAAATCTAAAAGTGTGTTGAAGAAATATTTTTTATGTAGCATAGTCTTCGTAGATTTATTGCCTCTTGGAATTGACGGGTTAATTGCTACGCTACAGAAAAGGATGGCCTCCGTAGTCACAAGGAAATAATGTTAGTTTCGCAGACGTGGCAGACAAGTTAGTCTTGCAGACGTGTCAGACAAGTTAGTCTTGCAGACGTGGTAATGCGGTTTCAAAACCTGCCCAAAGCCTAGTGTCGGAATATATATTTATATTCTTATTATCGATTAGAATAAAGAAAACATATTTATTTGAAGATTGAAATCACTACCCAAAAGATCAGAAAACGCAACAAAATACGCACCACCCTCAATGCAAGAAAAGCGAGCCTTGAAGCAGTATCAAATTAAAATACAATAATGAATTCTCGTAAACAAGTAAATTCTCCACAAAATATGGCTAGGAAATATCCTCATACTCAACAGATAGAAAGAAGCAGTCGTACACTTTATTAGTGATTGCCCAGCCTTCGCTCTCTTGAGACTCAGATATCTCGGAAGTCCTTTTTTGAAGAATCTAGAGCATTGCTCTAGTTCTTAGAACTTTCAGACCTATCAAAATTTTGTCAGCAACTCCGGATGGTTGTAAATGTACAAAAGCATATTAATATTTTCTTTAGGCTCGCGAGGACATGGCAACAAAACGGCAGTATTGCTAATTGAGGCCGAGGTCGCCAGCCATTTTACCTACCTAGCTACCTACAGATAAAATGTGGTTGTGCCTTAGTCGTGCCATATCTTCATATCAATAAATATATCCTAATTCCTTGGTATAAAATACCCGCGATAGGTAGCTCCCGACTTGAAATTGAGCAAGTGAAAAAACTTCAAAATTATATTTCATTTTTATAACTCAACTCCTTTGGCAGTATTTTGCTTATTCCTACTGACCACCTTCCAAAAATTCGCCGCATTCAGTCAGAAAACACTTGGAGCTTCTTCACATTTGAGTTTTCAATTAAACTGTTCTATAATTATATTTAGTAATAAAATTGCCGACTCCCAGCACGGCGGGAATACATTAACCTAACCCTTGATATTTAAGAGCTTCAGTTAGATTATTCTCACCCTTATTCTCATACCACAAAATAAACACCTTTCATGCTCAGCTCTTCCTAGGAGCCACACCAAGTTACTCCCTATTTTTCCCATTAATTATTGGAAGCACTCGTGTACATACAATGAAACCATCAGTAAAAGCAACAACAATAACTGCATTAAAATGTGGCACTAGCAAAGCGTGCAGAACGCAAACAACTGCAATTATGTTCAACAAGGAAGCACCGTCACAGGAGCTGATATGGCAGCCCTCAAACCGCAACAGAGCCACTGCAAACTGAGAAGTGCCAATTCATTGTGAAATCTTCAGGGAAACCATTGGTTCAATTTCTGAAAAGAACTGAACATAATTTCCTAAGGGTGGGTAGGGCAGAGTTCAGAGCTGGCAGAGAAAATCAATTCCATTATAATTCGATTTAAAGTGGGGGCAGCTTAAATATGGGGAAAAGTGTCGAAAGCAGAAATTTTGAAAATTTAACTGAAATTTAGTTAGAAGGACACACAATTCCGTAACCAAGTGTAGGAACTTTACAGACTTTAGCCCCGGTGGCTAGTATAAGACATAAATATACAAGGTATTTGTAGCACCGTGATTGCTGGAACCATGCCTGATTGATCGCTTTATGCTTCCTGGCGGATTTTATGGCATTCATTGAGATATGCACCCACCATCAAAAGGGTGGGCAGGGTAAATCCCATGAGCGGATAGGCTTGAAGTCATAAATTCTAGTTTAACTGCATGCCGCATTAAGTTTTATTTGCATACGCGTGTGCTCCGCAGGAGGCAGAGGCCTTAGCTTTTTATTCTATTCCCTTTTCGTTTGTTTTTCTTAAACGCATTCAACTCCATTCCGCGTTGGATTAATGGCATTGGAAATAACATATATTAAGCTAATTTATTTCCAAGGACTCCTCCTCTTTGGATGACAAAGGCACCCATGGTAATTTACTAGGAGGCCACTTAATTGGCATCTTCACCTGAAGTGGTAGCTCGTGTATCAATTTGTTAAGCCACCAAACTATTTAATGCCAGACCGCGTCTCTTTGATTGACTTGTGAGTGTATTCCACTATTAATTAGCACTCGGTTTTTGCTTTTAACTCTAATGTAGGAACTCAGCCAGAAAGCTGGTTACACCCACAATACTCCACTGTATATGCAGACACCACTCACACGAAGCCCACACATATTAAAATCACGATAAATCGCTTCACTTGGTTAACATTTGGCATTTGAGGCTCGGTTATTATGGTCGTGTTGATATCCTGTGTCCTGGAGCAATTACACACGCGTTTGACTTACCGCAAACAACTTAATGAGCTTATTTTCAGCCTTTCCCTCACATGTCACTCCGTTCTCCTCTCCATCCCGATTATTCATTACAAGTCAACACCTTTAACAAGGACACACACTCGCGTACTCGTATGTGTGTGGATTTACGGAAGAGATACGAAAAAGCCCACTCGAGTCAACATACGCAGCAAGAACAACAGCAGCAGCAGCAACAACAACAACAATAACAACAAAGACAAATCCATCAACCAGAATAGTCTGCTCAACAAATATTGACAGTTAAATATAGAACGAAGCTGGCTCGCAGGACGACTATTTATAATTCGTTTATGTACTTAGTTTAGGAAAATCAATTCCCTTTGTCAACGAGGTGTGGAACAGCGGTCCCTTCCGCTTGACTTTCATGCAAATTATTCGCCACACGCCTTCAGAGACTCAAGTAGGCTTTGCGAATGCCTGAAATAACTTGGCAAAGTTCCACAAGGTTTTGACAAATTGTGCAGATAATTGCCTGTAATTGGCACTCTGCATGAATGCTCGTACGATTCCGTTTATTTGCACAGCTGCCGCTGCTGAGAAGGGGTTCCTTGCTTTATTCGTGCTCACTCAAACGATTCAATATTTGATAATGTCTTGCACAGCACACAAACAGTTATAGTCATATCTCTGACTACTAATGGAAATATTTACGCAATTGATTGGGCTGTTTACCCTCTGTGAGCACACAAATATCCTTTTAAGTGCCTTTCGCAGCCCACACAGAAATTATAAGTACTCGTACTAATGCCCACAGGTGTGTAGGCGGGGTCTTGATTATCTAGATTTGAATCTATTGTTGCCTTTCTGGAACCCTGCCATGAAATTTGTCACAACTATTTCTGGTACTACGAGTATAAGACGCATTTGCCGCAACTACCCCGACCTGAGTGCCATTAACACATTCATAAGTGGACCTCTCAGCCCATCCTCAGCAGTCGTCGGTGTGATATTTAAATTCAAATCAATCAAAAATCAGTCTTATGTCGTTACCCACTCCCTCTTGAAAGTAACGCCGCCGCTTGACCAGCAGTTAATAAACAAAGATGATTAATTGTCATGGCAAATTGCTCCGGGCCTGCACTCATTTAAATTCAAGCAGGACGCTAAATTGGGGAGCCCTTTGTATGCTGACATTTAAGGCACCCATTTCTTTAACTAACAATTCTTTGAGCGCTGCCTCCTACTTGCAGCATTTGTGGCAACAGTGGAGTGGCATTGCTTTGAGGTGGCTTAAACATTTTATAAATAGTCTGGTGGATTTGTGTCATGCCTGCGAATAAATCACGGCTTCGTCATATCCTTGATCTATGTTGTGGGCGTTTCAGTTGTTTTGCGACAACATTGTCCAATTCCACGGCAAAATATCCTTAAGTGTTTACACATTGGTTACAGTGAATGTGTGAGTCGGAAGTTGCTGTATTGCTTGTATACATTTGGCAAATCCTTTCATGATTCTAATATGGCTTTGCCTTAATCCTGTTTTAAAAGTTATGAAATGTTTGTTGGTTGTATTCATGTCAGGATTCCTTTATATATGACAGCGGATAAGAGATAATGAGATGGTACTCTTCATCTGTTCCCATGCAAACCACACAACTCAAATGGTGTCAACTGCGACCGCAAAGGCAGCTTGTGCTGCGATTTATGTGAGTCAACTGATATCCTGTGTGTCGAGGAGGAGAGACAAAGACGCAGATTTTGTTTATTGGTGAATCGTATTAGTGACTTTTACTATTTCTGGATTCTGGAAATGCAAAAACGTTGGTAGCAATTCCTTTAGCGAAATAATCCTCTAAGTTATATCACACTTTTATAAGTGTTACTTGTGCTTGAACCTACCTTCAATTCAATGACTGAACTTGATTCATGGTCTCAATTCATTACTGAACTCATTCCCTTTTTAATCGATATCATTCCAATGAGTTCTAGGAGATTGTCCCTTACAGCGCAAATGATATCATCTTGCATGACCCAAGGATTCAACCTCCTAAAGTAATAGAGGGAAATATTCGCAAGTGGCATATAGCATTAGGCGAGACGGAGATAGGGGGGGAGGACTATCCCTCATCGTAGGATAACCTTTGAGAATTGCTTAAAAAGGCCAAAAAGGGTGTAATTTTTTTATATTACTAAAATTTAATCGGAAAACGTTTTGCTCCCTTTTTTGGTAAACAGGACTCCAATTTGTGCGCTTCAGCTTGAATTAAATGCTTATTTTATACCTTTTCGTTAAATTCCAGGACTCGAATTGAAATCAGAATTCCCAATTCACAATTAGTGGCCGAAAAAAGTGAGAATCAGATGAAATTATTTGCCACAAAGGGTAAAATGGGTGAAATTTTGAAGGTTTTTGAAAAGTAGGCTCACGGCGTTTTGAGTGCCCTAAAAGGGTCAACATCGTACTTGAAGCTCAACCTTACTCTACATATAAATTATATATAAAGTTTATTCAGACTTCATAACTATTTCGTCACGGTAGGTGCATTTTACAGTGCCATACAGCCATGAGTCCTTATTTTGTGCCTTCCACAAACAGAATAGTTTAAAAGTGGGTTAGTGGGGCAGGCCGGAAAACCGCCTAAGAAGGTGGTCTCCAAGCACTCAGGCATTGATGTCACCAATAATAGTTTAATCTTTCTTTATTGGTGTAAATTGTACAATGTGCTTATATGTATATAGATAGTGCCTTTTGCCAATTTGGGGTATTGGTACTGTGTATTTTGTATACTTTTTATACTCGTCCTTTACCATAATCCGCGGGGGCGCAAAGTACCACTTATCCATAAAATCTATTAAACTTTATCTAATATGGAACTCCGTTTTATTTTGTAGGTTTGTCATAACTTGGTTTGAGAAAGAGTTGAATCCGAAAACAGTTTGATTCGCCCTTAAACATTATATTTATGTTCTTCCTTCCTTTGTCCCCAAATCTGATTCCTTTAACATCCTCAAACGTATATTCAAGTATTGTGCCAAATAAACTAGAGAAGGCTACGAGTAACATTTAAGCTCCATTTTCACAACATCCTTTTGAAGTATGACAAAGACTCCTCTAAGAAGAGGAGACACAATTTATAATTGAATGAGAGGTGTCCGGATATTATTTTAAAGGCGAATAGTTTATTTTATTCTCTTTTCATCTCCACTTTTGTGGACTAGTTTCATATCCTACTTTTGTGGACTAGTTTCATATCCTTTTTGTATTTTAAATATCATGACAATGATTTATGACTGGTTGTTGGAAGCACTTAATTGATAAATCACTCACACAATGTTCCAATTGGAAGCAGATTCAAGCTAGTAAAGCGCCCATTCTTAATACTCTCGATTAAAGGGAGGTGAGTGTGAGATGAGCTTCATCCACAGGACTTATAAATTCAAATTTATTTGCAACTGATGGCGATAGTTTTTTGCTTTGGCATTTTGGCGAAAATTTATGATTTCGCTACCAGTTTCTGAAAGCACCCTTCATCCTTCGTCCTGCAGAAGGTTTATCTGTACAACGCGTGGCAATGTAAATTGCAAATTTTGAGTGGAAACGTTGTGTTTCTGTGTGAAGGAATTAATATCTATGCAAATTTTTCTTAATCTTCGCTTTCAAACTTATAAACAAAAGTTGATAAAAATAAACTTCACCTTAGTTGAAGTGTTCACAACCAGTGAACGGCATGTCGCCCATCCATTTAACCGAGAAGAGCTGCTGGAATAACAAATGATGGCAATTTGTGGTTGTTGTGGTAGAAAGAACATACCAAATCGTGAGGGAGGAGGCAGCATTCAAGATCATCCAAAACGTAAGCATTGCTTACTTACTTACCATCACTTTGCCTGAAGGCCACTTTCAAACGGAGCTGACAAAGTGAACTGACTGCATGTGCAGGTGAGGTGCGGGAGGGAGTAGTTGTTGTACATATGTGAGTAGGTTTGTGGCCCTGCATGTAAATGGCACAATATATTTCTATACGCATAATTTCCGCTCAAAAAATGGCGAGAGTAAATAATCTGCAGCCAGGTGGCACACGTGGAAGGCATCGCGGTGGCGATAAGAATTCTTTAATCTGACAATGAGTTATTTGCTGCATGAGCTGGGTAAAAAAAAGACAAGGAAACATGTCAACCCCGTATTGTGAAGGTGGAGTTCTGGAACACTCGTAGTTTTGTCATGTGTCAAGGAAACTTAAGGTTAATTGCTACAATTGCAGAAAAAGTACGATGCGGGTAGGCTTGGTCAGCCAAGAACAGCAGCTACTCAGGCGGTAGGGACTGCATGTGCCATATTTGGAAGAAAAACTCATGGGACTTTGGAGGGCAATCTCATAGGCTCAGCCATGACTGTTGGGAAATTTCGAGAAGAAAAGTATTTTTGCAAATTGAACAACATTACGAGTTGAAAGATGGAAGTTCGCTGATGATCCTAATTTCCGCTAATTGAGACTGATGTATTACTCTGATATTTCATGCAAATACCCGTGGGAACTTGGAAACATTCAAATTTCCTTTGTGTAATTGCTTTTCACTCACTTAAAAGTATGGAAAATATTAGTCATGCAAAGAAAAATTCAATTTGTAGGTAAAAAGAATCCCACAAATGTTTGCACTTCACACACAACCAACTAAAGAGTCCGTGCTGGCATGCTGGTACTCCCACCAGTCAACTTATCCAATCAAACGCCATAATTTCCCCCAGTTTCTTGGAAAACAGCAACAAAACATAAGCTAGTTTCTTCCTAAGTGAATGCCACTGGTTAACACGAACTGTCTGCAGAACTGCTGCGACGGCAGTGGCAGCTGGCAGCTGGCAGCAAAAAGGCCAAGAGTGCAGATGCTGGGCACACTCGGAAGTCAGCAGACGGCATCAATTGACTTACTCGTACATGGTGACAGCATTTTTGTCGCTTTGAAAATGGATTTTCTGCTCATTTACAATGTTTCCTCTCCCCTTGCACGATGCGTTCAGTTAACTATTCATTTTTGCATTTTCCTTGCTTAGTATGCGCCACTCCACTTCTCACACTGAAGGGCAGCATCTCCGTTTCCCTGAATTTAATGCCACTCCGTACATCAGCAGGACTCTTGCCTTTAACTGCCAGCGTAGATTGGCGTTAATAGTGGCAAAGTGGGTATGCTGAGCACGGAACAGTCGCAGCAGTTAATATCTGGACCCGTTCTGCATCCTCGTGTTTGTGTAATATGACAACTAAAGAGCTTATGTGGCGGAACATTACGCTGCCAGAGGATAAATAAATGTTGCTTTTTATGTTTCTGTTATTCCGTTTGATCAAATACTTTTCCTAGGTGGGCGGAGAATGTCGGTAATCCCCCCAGTCAAGTAGCAGCGGGCGAGTTTCAAACTGAACTTTTCAGCATGGACCAAAGTCAACTTTGATATTTGCTGTAAAAATATGAGCAGGAATTTTTGTTGTTGTTGTTGTTTATATGTGAACACTATCCCAGCAGAAAATTCGGTCAAACGAACAGTAAGAGAAGGGAAAAGCACTTGTTCGCGTATTTTTCTATAAGACTGTGGGGGCACGACGATGTTCTGCAAAGGGTTTTTCTTTGCATTGCATAAAATAAACTAGCTCCAGTATGATTCCTGACCACTGTTGAGGAAACCTGAAATTTTATTGGTGGAATGGCCACTACTTGATAAGCTAATATGCAGGTTGTTGGAATTGCTGGTTGCCGCTACTCATACCAGTTGCTACTCTTATCGCTAGGAGTGCTGCACAGAGCGTTTGAGACCCTTATGCAATGTGTTCACTGCGAAACCACTCTAAAACCTGTTGAAAATCAAACGGTAGCTTCCGGCTAGCACTTGCTCGCACACCCTCTCTCTCTCACACACACACACAGACAAAAGTAAACACACACACACACTTCAAAGTGCACAATTTAAAGCCATCATTTAATATTTAAGTACGAAAATATTTAAGTACGCCCATGTGCAAATGCTCATACTCGCGCCCTGATAAAGTAAAGTGCCAAACGCTCCATCGAAACGTGTTAAACAGGCACACACACTCATTCACACCCACCCACACACACACCCCACCATACAAATGTGATTCGTGACCGGCAGCGAATTTTAAACACACAGATTCCTTTGGAAGCCCTCTAAGCAGCGCTTGGCTGGTTGGCTGCCTGACTCCCTGGGCGCCTTCTCTTCGCAACAGTTATCGAGGCAAACGCCTGCACTTTAACATAAAAAACAAAGTGTGTGAACTGAGCCAGTTTTCTAATTGTTTTTCCAAATTAATATTTAATGCCTTGTAAGTTTGCAGAGAAGTAAATTTTGAACACATGAAGTGGAAAATCTAATAAGGAGCTTCGCCTCAGCACTGCATTTGTGAACACCCTCAGCTCTGGGGTTCGTTAGGTGCGCAACATTATTCTGTCCTTGCCAATCTGGGGTTCCTTGCAAAGCACGCGCCTGTCCTTGCCAAACACGCGCCAAAGCCGTGTCTCTTTTGGGCTCATACTCGCATATTGAATCAGTCTGCTTCATGTCTTGTTTAAAAACCGAAAATAACACGCAAAATCTTTTGTTGTTCGGTGTTTGCTTTTAACTAATTTCCAACGATTATGTTGATTATTTAAAACGCAACCGAGTAAAACGAATACTTTCAAATGGAGTCCTTTGTTTTTGCAGGAGGGATAAACTTAGTTTTTAATGACTTCGAACAAGTTATAACAATAATTATTTGGGAGCTACCATTGAGGGCATTTTCTCTTGATATACGAGTATAAATGCCTCAATCTGGGTGATTCGTGAATCTGAGTGATAGGATTATTTATGCTAGTGAGCGGAAAACCCATTTTAGAAGTGAAATAAACTCCTTAAATAGAAACTCATGATTTATGTGTTAATTAAATTCAGGCTCTGGAATGCAGATGAAACTGACAAAGCTGCCTGCAAGGACATATATGATGATAAAAGGCAAAGAACACTAGACTTGTTTCAGTTGCTCCATCTGTCATTACTGCAGGACACTCAGTGATTTTTTGGTATTTTGGGGTTATTTTTGGGTATACTGATTTCAGATTTCACAGGTAGGTAGCTTGAGAGGCTGTCAAAAAGCACACCTAGGGCTGGAATAGCCTTTTCTGACATCGCATGAGACTCAAATTTCATTCAATTTCAATTCGCTCTCAACAGTCCACAGCCATTTGGAGCTTTTGATTAAGCCATTGATGGAGCCTATTTATGTATTTAAAATGTCCCCCAGGTAGGTAGGTTAGGCAGCCGGATCACCAATAAACCAGTGATGCCACTTAGTTAGGTCCGTTGTGAGCCGCGGATGTGAGGCATGGCTACGTTTCCCCCTCCAGATTGAACCAACTTGACCCCCAGGGAGTCCACTCAGGAAACTATTTCTTCTTTTAACAGCATTGCACACGTACAGATCAAGTATTCAATGTACTCTCCTCATCCACGAAACGAAGTCATTCACGGCTAAACACGAATAAACATTTTTTGTTAATTTACTTTAAGACTTCTCTAATTCAAGGAAATAAACCGAAAAAGGATTTTGTAGCCATCCTCTGTGGTCTAATCGTAAGCATGCTAGACTCACACCCCGAGGGTCGCAGGTTCAAATCCTGCCACCGGCTTGGTCTCCAAAATGCTTCTTTCTACAAAATCTTTTTCTCTTCGAGTCGAAAGCCTCAGTAGCTAGTACTCATTCCCCCAACACCTTGCACTCACAATTAATTATGGTGTAAGGAATAATATAATAATAATAATAATAATGATTTTTTATTACTTCACATTATCCGGTGATCGAACTATTAACTAATTTTCGTAACAATATTAATATTTTTGTGGTTGTCTGAATTGTATAAGTAAAATAGTCGGCCTCTTATAGCAGGAAGTATGCTAGTGTCCAGCCGTCGAGCGGGCTATGTAGGAGTTGCCATGATGAAGAAGAGACAGAGTCAATTCATCACTTTTTATGTTAATGTCCAAGACTACAGTTGAAACGACTTCAATGTTTGGGGTCGCGCTTCTTCACAATTTTGGCAGAGATAACGTAGGTGGATTTATCGTATCTTCTCACTTTCATCTGGAAAACCAAATGGTTTAATAGGGATGGTACTTCCAATGTTTATGGAAATCAAGGGTAAGGACGAGTATGCCTCCTCCTGGCAATTTTGGAAGGCAGTCACAATGGACATAGATGTCTCCAAGTGGAAGTGCGGATTGCCAACCTAACCTATGGTCCAAGATATAATTATAATAATAATAAGTAAAAATCTTCGAGATATGTCCGTGCTTCTATCAATACTGTAAGGAACTCTTCCTGGCAAGTAGATTTGTTTTGTGTATCTTGAATAGGGAGTATATTTTATTTCTATCAATGGGAGCAATTGAGGCATCTTAGAACTTGACATCGTTTCGTTTCCCACTGATATAAAAGGATCCTCATATCCTATGAGAACATGCATTTTTTCAATGCAATTCACTTTGAAAGGGTTCCTCTTCCTTTTCGAAATGAGCTCTGGGTGTTGATACAGTTCGGACTAGTTTTTATAAGCGTAGCTGAGTCCAGGACTCGCGTAAACGCTACCCAACCCAACCCGATATCCAATTGAATTGTGTAATTGTGCTCAATTTCGAATTCAGTTTGATGTGAATTGAAACTTTTAAAGGTTATTTTGGAAAATGTGTTTGCAATGCAATTCAGTTGAGTCAATCGAGTGAGCCTTCATAAATCATTTAATTCCGCGCGACGCTCCTTGATCCACTTCATGAAAAGCGGACACGTGAATAATTTAGAGCGAGTTTCGTTTTATTTGTGCCACATTTAAAAATGCATGTCACTCCAGAGCGTAATATTTTGACAGTTTTTGTATTGCGACATTCTATTTGACATTCTTTTCCCTTTTTTGCAGAACTATGAAAGCCACAACGTGGCTCTGCCCGATATTGACTCTGCTATGCGCTTCGCGGCTGGTATGCACGGCGCAACGGGGGGCATTTCCATTGGACTACGCGGATTCAAATATGATACAGGTGAGTTGCTGCATGTGTGAACGAAAACTGCTCCGTACTTGTTTGCTTATGTGTGGGTCTTATGGACATGTGTGAGCGAGTGTGGGTGTGTGCCTACGTGTGGCATGCACCAGCGCTCATCCGCACTGCAGTATGTAATTACAAAGGATAACAGACTGACTTCTGACGTGGCGCGTGGTGTTATTCGCTGCGCGTGAATGCGTGAATGGCTGCGTACGTGCGTGTATTTGCGTGCGTGTCAGTGCTTGCGAATAATTCTACTGTTGCATTATAGCCCGCTTTTTCTCTCATCTCATTACGTATTTACGTATTTCCCACAGTTATTATTAATGCCGGCGTTACGAAATGATGCTAATAAAAAATCATGGTATGGATAATTTTCCTCCTCTCATTCTGCTCTGGTTGCTCTGCATTGTTGGGTTTTTGCAGCCAGCGGTGTTTTGTAGTCCATTCATTAGTGCGTAGATTAAAGTGCCCTTAGGGGTGCTTAGTGGGCGGACTCTTTTGTCTAATGGCTCATAAATTCTGCAACACTTGACGGTTTTATTAATTAAACGCATCAAAGAGCAAAACATGTGATTCAAATTTTAATTAGCAACGCTAAGCTTGAGTATGTAGAAGGCAGAGAAAGGATATAGAAATAGTTTTGCGCAGTTTCTTGTGATTTCTTAGCACGAGCAATTTGTTCAAGGGCTAATTAAATATTTAACTGACCCATTTGCACAGACCTTTGTAAATATATGCTGAAATGTGAAAAAGACAGAGAAAAAGCTAAAAGCACTACCAGACTGCGAACTGATTTGTGCCATGATATCAGCATCTTGTAAGGAATATATTTATGCACTAAAAACGTAGCTGAATATATAAGGAGTGGCTCAAAAATTGGGATTATTATTTTTATTTACAGGCTAAAAGAACACCGCGACCTAAGAGATCTATTGTACAGCCTGGTACCCAACTAAAACAGCCCTAGACTATTTATAAATCTCGTAACTGCTGTGGGCTTCATTTTAACTAGGTGATTTGGAGATAAGAACCCACTGCCTAGGTAGTTATGTCTGCGTCTTGCCACCACTGGGCAAGTGCATAGAATATGTTCTGCTCTTTCTTGCACCTTTTGACAGAGTCGGCAGGAATTGTCTTCTACCACTACTACTACTACTACGACCCTACTTACTCGGTTTCTAAAGAAATAAAACCCCAACATGTCCATGTTCATTGAAAAGTCGGCAGCACTTATCTGTTCTTTTTCATATCCTTACACCAAAGAAGTCAGCATTCTCTCTAGAATCCCCTCAAAATCTGTGGAATCCCCACTAAGAACTCTAGAATCCCCACTAAGAACTGTGGATTATCTAAGTGGAAAACTAAGAACTGAGGATAATCTAAGTAGGAACTTCCTAAGTTTTCTGAGACAATTTCCAATATACAAAAACAAATAAAAGTTGCTGAATTGAACGAGTTTATAGTCAGTTTTAGCCGAATGACCAGTTTGATGATCTAAATATGGACATTTCCGAATAGAAGGAAGGTCAGAAGTAAATTTTGTTGTTTAGGACTGAAGGCAGTACAATGCCAGGACATACTTTGAATCTACTTTCGAACCGCAGTCTAGAAAAATTTACTCGTTCCACAATAAAATTTTGAAATTTCATTCTATTTTAACCTCTTATTGGAACAAATCCTTGATAGTTTGATTCGTAGAACTTTTCTTATGACATTTTCTTCACCATCTGAGACTTGTTAACAATTTTGTAGGCTGGGTTTTCTAATATAAATTGACTCCAATATTTTTTCTTACCACAGACAAAACATGAGTACATGACTGCAGCTCCTGAGGTGACTGCGACTATTCAGGACTACTATTAACCACAGCCACCGTGTTTCTGTTTTCCTCTCAGAGTATGACAAACACACGGGAGAGGAGTACAGTGTCAACTGTTTCTTCATGTCTGTGAGATGCCATAGGAATCGACACTTGACCAGTTTTGCCTAAGACCCACGGTTTCAATTTCCTCCACATTCCTACTGTATGAAAATTTACTCCTATAGAATTTTCCTTACCGTGTTGCTTACATAATATACCGACATGAATGATCATCAGTGGTGCACCTACTAGGCAGCCAGATAGCTATATCATAAACTCATATAGGACATGTCATACTATAAGAAAATGATCTTTTCCCTTATTTTATGAATGGTCATCATTAGTTTCCCTACTGGGCAGGCAGTTAACTATATCATTATATCATATAAGACATGTCCTACTATAAGACAACTTTTTACTTACCTTATCATCATCATTAGTTTCCCTACTGGGCAGCCAGTTAGCTACATAATAATCTCATATAAGACATGTCCTACTATGAGAAAATATTCTCCTGCAGCTTTTTACTTACCTTATGAATGATCATCGTTAGTTCACCTAATGGACAGGTAGTTATATCATTAACTCATATAGGACATCTCTTAATACTCACTACTGGAGAACTGTTACACGCCCTTGTGGGTTGACTTTAAGTACAAAATACGAGTCGCATTTTCATAGGCGATTGAACAAAACAATGTTTTGTTCGAAATATGCTCAAAAGCCTCTTACGTACTTATGGGCTTCCATTACGGCTCAAATTACGCATGCAAATTAATACAAATCATTGATTTTGAGCAGCGCAGAAGCAAATTTAATGTAGCATGAATTTTTGAAAACTTTACACAAAAGAACCAAACAACAAGAATACTCGTAATAAAAAGTTTATGCATCCAGTCTATATTTCCTAATTATGCGGCACATATAAATCAAAACTTCTTGATGCCCGTGTACGTGAACACAATGCCAGTGGCTCAAGTTCGTCTGCACCCGCCCCGTTGCGTGTTCGCCTCACCTGTGCGAGTATTACGCAGGCTGCCACCGACTTAGGAAGCTAATGGAACGGAACGCACTCGCACTGGCAGCGCATGCAAAACTTTTCCGCAGCAGTGCCAGAGCAAGAAAGTGTCCCACAAACAAACGCAGAACATTTTTCACACGATTAGCATTAGTAACGAAAACAAATTCACTTAAGAAAGCAACTTTTTATTACTTACGACGAGAGGACGTCGTCAACACCGTGCGAACGTGTGAAGTACTTGCGTTTATTTACTGCCACTGTCTTGGGGGGCATCAAAGCGTGGGGAACAAAAGGGACCTGTGCTTATTGAGTAAATAAGCACTCCCACACGTGTTGAGCCGCAACTGCAACTCTTCGCATTCATCAATAATTTATGTTCCAATTCCGATTGCTCGTGTTGACTCGTAACTCACATAAACCGGTCTTATGCAACGAGCGGAACTGGGGTCAAATGTTGCCCACATTGAGCGGCTGATGATAAGAATGAAATTTTTATGCAACATTTTCGGAGAGTTGCATAAAGTGGGCGATAAAGCCCTCACAGTGCACCCGGACAAAACAGAATAAACAGTGACATAAGCAGAGAACCCATTCAATACAAATTATGTCAGGTGGATATATATTAAGCATGCATGCTGAAAATAGCACGGCGGGGAAAAGGGAATGAGTGATTTTATCTGTAAAGAAGCACTCACAATCTCCGATACAATGTGGAAGTCGTGTCACAAACTAACAAGAACCCCGCTGCAATGCTTCAATATATGTTTTATTTTATATATAGAATAATTGGGGTTTATATAGAAGTGCAACATTATATTGAAAATTACGATGTTTTTTGTTGAAACAAACGATGGCCCTTGTTTCGAAATAACCTCACTGCAGCAGACTTTTATTGACTTTATTTGTATTATTCCTGTTGTCCTTTGTTGTCCTCACCCTGATCGGGCTGTTCAGGTTGGTCCGGAATGGGCTGTTCTGGCTGCTCTGGCCGACCGGGCTGGCCGGGTGGTCCAGGCTGACCGGGCTGGCCGGGTGGTCCAGGCTGACCGGGTTGCTGATCGGGTTGTCCAGGCTGACCAGATTCATCGGGTTGCCCAGGCTGACCGGGTTGGCCGGGCGGTCCAGGCTGACCAGATTCATCGGGTTGCCCAGGCTGACCGGGTTGTCCAGGCTGGCCGGGTGGCCCAGGTGGACCAGGCTTTCCAGGTTGACCAGGTTGCCCAGCCTGACCAGGTGGTCCATGATCAACATGGCCTGGAGCAGACGCCACCAGTACAATTAGAATTGCAAAGACACTTAAAGTGATCAACTTCATGGTGAGACTATTTGAAACAGTTTGTGGCAATTCTCTGTTTTACCAGCAGCTTATATAGCAACAGATTCTGTTGGAAATATCAGTCAGGTCTTGGTAGCCTTTTGTTTCATTGCTCGCTTGTATTTACTTAAGTGTTCTAGTTTGTCCCTATTGTGGAGTGACCTTTGTTTTTTCTTCTATTTTCTGTTTGTTTCATTTGTTATTTTTTAATAATAATTTTTTACTTAGATATCTCCGTACATATTTACTTTTCATTTGTTACATAAACTGGTACATAGACACAACTGAGGCTCACACAACGTTTCTGTTTCCGGGGTTATTCGGAATAGAAAAAATTGTTCTATTTTTGTTTGTATTGTTTTTCATTTTATTTTTTTCAAAGATGTTCGTAAAAATAATGCAAATTGAGCACTTGAACACTGAGGTAGGTACTTCCAGAAGACTGACGTCATGAAGTAATTCCGTTTCTTAGAAAATAATCATTTGCAGTAAATTATTGTCTTAAGTATTCATTAAAGTTAGGTTTGTTCTTAGTTCTTTCAAGAAACATCCGTAGTGATACAGCAATTTCAGGTATAAAGAGGGAGAGAGAGAGATAGATAGAGAGAGAGAAATAGAGAGTGAGAGAAATAGAGAGAGAGAAATAGAGAGAGAGAGAAAGAGAGAAAATCAGGTACTTTTAGGTGGAAACCATGTTTTTCATAGGTTGAAGCTAACTGGACCCCTATCGTAGTAATGAGTCAGATATCGAACTCATCGAGACCATTATAGAAAACTGTAAAGAAATAACACTGAGAAACCGCGATTGTACAATTCAATATAAAGTAAAGGACGTATAAATCTTCCACTTAACTTCCTTGCAATTTCTCATTAAATACTTTAGCTAAGCCGCCCTCTTTGCTCAGGTGGTAAGCATGCTAGACTCAGACTCCGGGGCCGAGGCTTTGGAACCTGCCACGGGCCTGGTCTGAAAAATGCTTCTTTCTAAATCTTTTTCTCTACGTGTCGAAGGCCGTAATTTCTAGTACTCATTCCCCCAACCCCTTGCAGACATAATTAATTATGTCTCCAAGGTAGAATAATAATAATAATAATAATAACACTTTGGCTAATCTCTGATCAACCTAAAATTAATTGGAACCGTTCATCTGAATACTTTGGTGAGTTGTAGTATTCCAAAGAACCAAATTCGAGTTTTATTTGAGTCTTATAATTTTTTCCAAAAATTGCCACTTTTGTTTCTGGAAATTCCGAATCCCTGAGCCATCATAGGACGAACTCCGGGTACCCCTGACATTCTGAACCCTCCTTCAAAAGTTGAACAAAGGAAATTCCTGCATAATTATTGCTTTATAATGGAATATTTCTGTGCAATTTAATTGAAATTAATTCTACTTAAAAAGCCACTGTTTATTGCAACATCTTCCCTGGAAATTAATACCTCCCCCACCAACTTCTTGCCTTATTGCCTCGTGCATATCTTAAAATAGAACGCAGCTCAATTACTCAGCATGGAAGATTTTCTAATTAATTACTGAAAATCTTTGAATATATAAAATCTTAATTCTTTGCAATGAAAGTTGTGCACGGTTTTGACATTCTAATTTAAATTATTAGACGGCTCAGAAATAAGTCAAAAGGCTCCGCATAATCCAATGAAAGATCAAGTTCAGCAGTTTCCCAAACTTTCCATTTCACGCTCATTAAAACGGCCTTCATGCATCTTTGAAAATGTTTCACTTGTAAACACCAATCAAAATTTGACACGACGAAACCAAGGACGCAGTTCTTTGAGTTCTAAGAAATTTCATCAGCCAACTTTTCCATGAAGCATGAATAAACAAACAAACAAACTCAAGAATTCACACATTCACCGCATGTAACGAGCAGGAATTCACGCAAGGATCAAACTTTTTATGACTCGTACGTTGACATGAAAGTCAAAGCGGTGTGTAAACCGCTTACATTGCCGCACGAACAGGTGAAACAGCAACAAGAATGCACCAAATTATGACACACACAATCCTCCCCTGCCGCTGGCACATCATTTGCAAATTTTCGCATGTTTAACTGTTACTTTATTGCCATCTCTACAATGCCGCGACGGCTCATTGGCCACGACATAAACCCTTCAATATGTTTACGTGGCATCAAATGTTGCGCAACATTTGCTGCTAATGGGCGTTAAACACCATTGGCACCTCCACAAATGACTCCAGCACTGACGCCGACGCTAATGCCGTCAGCGGCAGCGGTTGCGAGCGAAAGCTGCAGCTAATCTCTGTGGGAAGCGCACACGCTGCTGCGCGCACATGTGCGGCCGCGGTGACAGATGTTGCGCAACGAACCACCCTGGCAGAAAATCTCTGACGGAAATAATAATCAGGATAAATGGGGTAAATTTGATTCGGTTTTCTTTCTCATGTAAGTTTATATTAAGCTGCTTACAGTGAGCAAATACGTGTGACAGGTGCCGATCCCTCCCCTTGTCTATGAACTGCGCACAGTTCCTTGCTTCGGCTGCTGCCTGGTGAAGTCAACTTTTTTTGGGATTGTGAACTACACTTAGGCACTGATTGTGATGAACTGCAGCGAGGTAATTCAACCAATACAGCCGTAAAACCAGGCGGCACTGTAGGAATACTCCAATCCTGAAAATATGCTACACTGAGCAAAGGTTGCTCCTTGCTACTTTTTCCTACCACTCAGCACCACCGCTTTCCCAGTGGAACCTCCTTTGAATTATTAGTGCTCAAGAACATTTATATACACGTTTTTATTAAAGTTTTTGGTAGAAAAGAAGTAAAATAAATTCAATCGATAGGACGGGAACTAAATTGTTCATTTACGACATTGCATCCTTCGTTGTACCTTCATTCACATCCGCAAGATTCGGCACTAGTTGCTTCCTCTGCTGGTGATGAACCGCTCTATTCTACTTGTGGAGCTGCGCTGCTCGATTCTACTTCTTCTGGTGGTGAACTACTCGATTCCTCTTCTGGCGCCTCAGTGCTGGGTTCTGCGGGAGGTGGGCCTGGAGGTCTCGGTGGTCTTGGTGGTCCAGGTGGTCCAGGTGGTCTAGGAGGGCCTGGTTGTCCGTGTGGTGGCTTATGTGGACCATGATGTGGGCCATGGTGTCCATGGTGTGGCCCGTGGTGTCCGTGCAAGTGTGGCCCTGGAGGATCAACTTGGATCTCAGAACCATCGTCGAAGTGTGGCCCTGGAGGATCAGCATTGATCTCAGAACCATCGTCGAAGTGTGGCCCTGGAGGATCAACCTCGATCTCAGAACCATCGTCGAAGTGTGACCCTGGAGGATCAACTTGGATCTCAGAACCGTCGTCGAAGTGTGGCCCTGGAGGATCAACTTGGATCTCAGAACCGTCGTCGAAGTGTGGCCCTGGAGGATCAACTTGGATCTGAGGACCATCGTCTTCATGGCTTAGAGCCCTCTGTGGTGGTTCGCGGTAGCCATGTCTTGGATGAGCTGCAACCAGTGCAACTAAGATTGCGCTAACGGCAACGGTGATGAGTTTCATGGTGGTGGCGAAACTGCTGCGGTTCCTCAGTAATCGATGAGTTTATATGCAATTTGAGGTAAATTGATAAGAAGACTGCATAAGAACCACTTTGGTCAGTCCATTGAAGTATTTGCGTTGCTGTTCTTCAGCATTGTTTACCTACGTAATTACTTGCACGTACGTGTGTAAAAAATAGTGTAATAAGTTCTGTGGACTGTTATCTTCCACGTTCACGTAATTGTTTCCTTTCAACTTTCTTTTGTGGAAACCTATTCTACTCGAGAGCTTCTATCTACGTATCAACGCTTATCTTTCGAGTACTTTTGCAAAATTGCACTACGGCGTATCTCAATATGAGTCACCAATTGGGCTCCGTGTATTGTGAGAACCATCAATGAAATGAATACTCGGAAACACGTCCAATAAACTATTTATTGAAATCAACCATTTTCACAAACAAAACAATTTAGTCAGCGGCGGTGGTCGTTTCCTCCTCCTCAGCTACAGTGGTGGTCTCTACGGGTGGCTCAGGTTGCTCGGGTGGTCCAGGCGGTCCAGGTGGTCCGGGCGGTCCAGGTGGTCCGGGAGGTCCGGGAGGTCCAGGTGGTCCGGGAGGCCCGGGACGTCCAGGTGGTCCGGGTGGTCCGGGTGGCCTAAGAGGTCCCGGAGGTCCCGGTCTTCCATTTTGCCCAGAAGGTCCTGGTCGTCCTGATGGTCCTGCTGGGCCTGGTCTTCCATTTTGTCCAAAAGGCCCTGGTGAACCTGATGGTCCTCCTGGGCCTGGTCTTCCATTTTGTCCTAAAGGCCCTGATGGTCCCAGCGGACGAAGGACTATTTGAGAAGGCCTCAAAGGTCCTCGTGGTAAGGCTGGTGGGCTGTGCAATGGTGGTAAGCGCGCTATTAATCCAATGAGTTCCTCCTCACTGCTTGCCTCATCTGCACCACTTGATGCACTACTAGACACGGAATCGCTACTCGAGTCGTCTTCGTCGCTGCTAGATGACGCTCCGTCGCTACCAGACCCTTCCCCACTGCTGGACCCCAGTAGTGGCGCAAAGAGATCGTTTTTCGGGAAACCTGGGGGACCGAAAGGATCTCCCAAAGGACCTCGCCCACCTTGCGGCGGATGAGCTGCAACCAGCACAATCAGAAACGAGAAAAGTGACAGCGTTAGAAGTTTCATTCTGCCAGGGCGACTTAAGCGCTTCCCCAGCTCACGCTCGCTTATATACCTGTGGGTGGACAATTGCCACTACGTTTACATATTTACTCAGCTGTTTCATTTACATCTGCGTCATTATTCGTATTTAATAATTTTTATTTACTCGCACTAAGCAAATATTTAAATTTGAGACGTTGATATTCTGCTGGTATTTTAATAGAGTTTTTGCTTCTCATTTTTCGAACAGGATGACTACTTGCTAGAGAAGCGCAACAAGCCATCATTGTCAATTGTTAATCCATTGGATGTGTTGCGACAGCGGTTGTTGTTGGAAATCGCCAGGAGGCAGATGAAGGAGAACACAAGACAGGTAAGACACAAAGGCGATTATGCGAGTAACAGGCTAAATTAAAGTGAACGACAAAAATGTGCGCAAATGAAAGCGAGAAACAAAGCCAGAATAATTCCGTGAAATAACAGTGAAGACTCAAAGCATTCCACCTCATAATGAATGAAATGGACATAGCTGAGGCTTCCCCGCCCACTTTTGTTGAAGTGAATATGCTGCTTCCTCGGGTCTTTGCGTTAAGCAGCAAAAGTTTGCTTGGATAACTTTTGCACGTCTTTGTCTGCTGTTTTAACAATTTAATTAAAATTTCGCTCAAAAACTTTTCCACTTTTAGAGATGTGCTCCAATTTAGCTCCCCCGCTCTGATGCAGCCAGATGAAATCAGTTGGGTATACTGCGCTCTGATTGGAGTAGTTTTTGATGAGCTCACAGGCATTCTGAAAGCTATTCCAAAGCAAAGGTCAACAGTAGCTATGAATATAAAATGAACCAGAATAGGAAATTAAGTATGGAATACTCCCACTTAATGGAGATGAAAATGTTCGATTATCCTGTGTCTATCATTGTCTATGAAATGCCAGATTCGTGGCTCTAACGGCGTTCTGAATATAGCTTCAGATTGTTGTATGTCCTGCGAGTCCACAATCAAATTCAATAAGCGACCTTCCCAAGAATATTAATTTTATATCTTCTGCGAATCAGTCTCTGAGACAAGATGAGTTTGAAAATTTCCATTCAAATCTTCCTTTCTTTATAGGTCAAAACGTCGGTTCCCTCCGGACACCTTCTTCAGAGCAATTCTCGAATCTGTTGTTTTTTTAGTAAGAAGGAAACTAAATAAACACAGATTTGAATAAAAATATTAAAATTACTCTTGTCTCAGTCGTGGAACTCGCAGAGTATATAATAATTAAAATTCATCGGAAGATCATTTATTGATTTTGTATATATAATTTTAGATATTATAAAATATCTGCAATAGAACACTTTCATCTCTAAAGTCTGTCATAGTCACTAACTAGGTAAGAGAGTATGCCTCAGTTCCACTGGAGCATTCCGACACTTAAAACTATTCCATCGAATTTTAGAAGGTCAATGGAACCGCAATCTAAGATATCTTATGACAAGGTATATAATACTATAATACTGTAGATACTATATAGCAGAGAACACAGAGAAAGGAAAGTCTTTTCTGCTGCCAGCATCCGTAGCGGACAAACCACGATTTTGAGTGGATTCACCACGGTTTTTAGTGGATTCACCACGGTTTTGAGTGGATTCGTGTACAATGTCCGTCTGCTTTCTTTCGCTGCTTTGCGTTTGACATTTAAGTTTCTTTCCTCTGTGTTCTCTGCTATATAGTAACTGATACAAGTCACAGTAGTTCTTTGATAAACACAGTTTTAATCATATGGAATCGAGAATACACATGTAGCTTTAAGCTCACTGAAGCTTTCACATTAACACAGCTGATAGCTTAAAAGCTCCACGTACCCTTGAGTCACATCAATGAGGGACACTGCTTTATAGTTCATATGTTCAAAATTATTTATAAATTTTCCATTGAAAAAAGGGGCTTCTCCGCCTCTGATATTGCATAAACAGTCGCAGAAAGCAATTCATTCATATATACGCAGTTTTATTCATGCCTGTAACAATACGAATATAACTGTGAATGGAGGTAGAGCAGCTTTCCCAATTCCCTGATCCAAAGTCGCATAACTTATTAACGAAAAAGCTCATTTTTGTATGTGACAAAGAGCTTTTTAAAAAAGTCACACAAAAAAGGCTTACTTTTATAGTGCGTGATGAGTTATTCGATTAAGGATAAGATGATTCGGCCACAGGTATCCAGTTTCATCAGTGATCGATTAACGAAACATTTTCTTAAGTGCTAAAATTGTACTTAAACTCATTCCTAAAATATCATTGCAAGTGGCTACGAAACACGTAAATATTGAATTTTCCCTTTTTCAAAAGCTCTTTTCCAAAAGCTCTTTTTCCCACAAAAGCTCGTTTTCCAAAAGCTTTTTCCAAAAGCTCTTTCCCAAAAGCTCTTTTTTCAAGAAGCTTTATATTCAGCTTTCAAATGTTGGCCATGCATGTAGAATCCATCCTTGTTATTACAATAATCCACAGAAAATCAGAGGCAAAAAAAAGTTTTTGAAATCGTCAGTAAATTGTTCTATATTTGGAGCTGGATAAAAAAGCTTTCTAAAACTTTTTATAGTATATCAGAATCCCATGTACTGAAGAATCCCATGTACCTGAAGCGTCCTAAGATTGTTACCAGCATATTTTTATACTTTTGATTTCGTCTCGTGGATGGATTGTTGTGTCATTTGCTTCATTCATTCTATAAATTGAAATAAAAAAGAGCTTTTTGCGTAAAAAGATATTCAGTGACGGAAAGCTCACCTCAATTTTAAGAAAAGTGATTGAAATAATATCAGTTTACTCAGTCACAAGGGGTAGAGCCAGAGAACACAGAGAAAAGAAACTTAAACGTCAAACGGCAAAGCAGCGAAATAAAGTAGACGGACGTTGTACACTGAAAATCGTGGTGAATCCATCTAGAATCGTGGTGAATCCACTCAAAATCGTGTTGTGTCCGCTACGGATGCAGGCAGCGAAAAATACTTTCCTATCTCTGTGTTCTCTGGGTAGAGTCGAAGCAACCCTAGAATTCTAGTATAGAAGAGTATTGAAGTATTTGATTGATTTTTTGTAAAAAAAGAGCTTTCTTCTAAAAGCTCTTACAAAAGGGGTGCTGGATATTGCTCGTTGTATATCTATAGAAGTTTTCGCTCTATACTCCTCTGTACTGCTCTGTCAATGACATCCTATGTAGAAAGCAGGGCAAAATGAGTTATCCAGGCAGCAAAGTCGGAGAACTCACCTTGGAGACGAATGGGAGTACTCCGACGATAATCCTTTTCCGGTTTGATAGTTATATGCCTCTTTTGCCGCAACCATACTTATAAAACAACTTCGAAGAACCTCATGACTCTGGAGAAAAAATATCAGTGCTTCTATTCCAACCCACACCAGCTCACAGGAGGGTAAACCTTTTGATAAATTATCTCAAAAGCTGTCTCACTTATATTCGACTCGTGTAGTTATAGTAAGAATTATTCTCAACTTATTGAACCACAATTTATGGTATACGAAGACGGCACAATGTGGCTGAATTTAGCTTTGTCAATCCTTTGTCGTGTTTTAGCCTTCTTCTTCCTTATGTACAACAACTTTATCAATTTTAGTCTCTCTCTCTCTTTTAATCCCTTTCTAGTGCCTAAGAAAAAGGCTGCCTCACATGTTCATTCTTAACATCGCGTTTGTCACACGACTACGGAGCCCTATTTTGTTTTGTGTTGTTATGGAATGTAACATAATTGCTCGTTTTCGTACATTCAAGCGTCCTTCTTTGCTCTCCTTTAAGTTATTTCCCATGACATCATTCCAATTAAGATTGTAATACGGAATGGTCGCCTACTCTCGGTGACAAATTCTTTCCCTCTTATTTTCATTAAAAAAATATGCTTTCATATTTAAACGAAGACTTTATTTAAGCAGTTAATAAAAATGCCAAAACGCTTATTTTATTGGCGCCCATAAAGTGCAGTTTCATTGCAATCTTATCTCAGTTGAGCAGAAAATGACGCGGCGACAAATTTTCCACACTGATTTCGAAAGAAGAATGTCTCCGGCCGTCAATCACTTTCGTCGTTCAAGATGACAAGAATTTGCGTTGGCTGCTTTGTGAATGGAGACGAAGGAAGCAGGCGAAATATTTTGATTACAATATGCTATCTTTATAGAGTTAAAAGTTTACTTTTTACCGCAATCGTGGACACACTTCTTGTCCACTTCTCATTCTAAGATGGCCCAAAATTTGTCTGCACAATTTCACTTGTCGACTCGCAGGAATTTTAAGCATTCGCAGGATACTGGTAACATTTTTCTCGCAAGCAATGCAAGGAGTGTGAGCGACGCGTCACTGCCGCACAGACAGATTTGCCTCCAAATTTATTACAGGACGCGTCGTAAATTGATTTGTCATTTCATTATATTGGATTTGCGACACAGTTCACTGCGGGATTGATTCCCATTCACAGTCACACTCACATTCCCACTCACATTCACACTCACATTTGCTCGCATATTCGCATTGGATTTCGCATTCGCCTTTGCATGCGGGCATTAAGATCGGCGGAGCTATAAATCTGTTTATTTTTGTGATTAATGCTGCGAAAACTGGTGCGGAAGAAGCGAAAAGTGCGTACGAAAAGGAAGCACCGAGCGGAGGATTTGTTTGGCTTTCATATGCAAGGCAAACAAAGTTGCCGCGCAGCAATTTTTCAATTAAAAACTGGAATTATGGAAACTTATTTAAAAAAGGAAGATTTAATTCGCTAGCCAACACACACACACACCCACACCCACACACATTGGGAACTCCGTAGCCGGCTTCATACGCAGAAAGTGCTGAAGTCGCTACTTATCGGCTGAGGCCACTGAGCAAGTGCCGAGTGCAACTGAGTTGAGTTGGCTTTGCCACATTTCATTCTGACACGTCGTCGTACGCCTCCTTGACTGAGTCCTACTTTCAATACGTGCGCAATCCACAAAGGAAATAAAATGTCAACGCTGATCTGGAAAAAGCATTTCACGGTGATGCTGGCATTTCCTTTTATATTCTTTCATTTCAGTTTATTCCATTCCTTTTTAATGAACATGTCTCTGTTGGTCCAGGCGCTCGGTCCCAGCCTCCCTGCCTGGCATATGGCGGAGTTCTTTTGAAGTGCTCCGCGGTCGTATTTGAAAAATGAGTCTATTGTAAATATTTTTATCCGCTCATATGGGAAATTATACGAATCCAAACACATTAGAGACAATTTAATATACGCAGTTGTAAATACGCGTGAGGCAATATTTGCACTTGCCTCTGAACGCACGCACTATATGAAGAATCAGGGGCACGCGAGCATATATTTGCGCCCACATCTTTGAATGTACTCTTTGCCATGTGCCTTTTGATTCAGTTTTGGCTTTTGCCTTTGAGTTTTCAAAACATTCCAAATATGCACGCAAATATGTGAAGGAGACTTTCAAAATTTCCAACTAGAGTTGGGGAAACGAGTCCCTCGCAGCAGAGAGTTGTTTGACATTAAATAAAATCATATTTCACATACGCCCCCTCGCTGCTGGTGTGTGGATTATTTATACAGCGTGCGGTCATTGTACTTGAATTTTCAAAAGATTTGTCAATTCAATAAACGCGACAATGCCTCAGTGCTGGCAGACCGCCTTCTTGGGCGGATCTCCGGCCTACTTCACTTCCTCACATTAAACGCTGAGTAGAGACACTTGTGTAAGTCAACGTGTCTAGTTCAGAGCGTGCCACTCGAAACAGCACTGCATTTACTCCAGTGTATGAGTACACAGTCTCAACCTCCTCGTTGTCATTGTTTGGTAATATTTCTGTTTAAATTGGTTATATTTCTTTTTGAAGATATCTTAGTAGAAAGCGACTTGAGAGTATATCACTGGATTTTGAAGTAAGTAGGGAAATAGGGAAGGGAATTAAGGCTTTAATTAATAGATGGAATTAATTGATTAAATGGATACACGGAGGAGCGAAGTATTGTACAAGTTATTGTGTGGTGGGTGGCCCACTATGACATATAAGTATAGTTAGTGTCCTATTAATATAACAAGAAAGTCTTCATATATACCAACTTAAAGACTTCTAGTACCTTCTGTACAAAAAGTACCCGGAATTTGTCAATAAAACGAACCACGCTTGAGATGCTGTAAAATGTTGTTCTCAGTTGGTGCATCAGTCAGTAGTTTACATGTCAGTTTTGAGCGCAATCTCTCAGATAGTGTGAGCTTAATAGCTTTGTAATCAAGTCATTGTTCGGTGAATTCTGCGAATATCGCTATGAAGAATTTAGTTGAGCCAAGAAACTGTCTGAAATTTTGTGTTTGTAACAGAAAATATAATACCCAAGAGATATTTCATTTGAAGTCCGCAATTGTTCGGTTCGGTTCATTGCACAGATGGAATTATTTCACATAACTCCACGAGAAGTCGAATGGTGCCAAATCTCAACCCCTTTTGAGGCCTATTCTGATGAAAGTAGTACTGAAATTTCCCTTCAAAAGGTTGATTGACTGCTGAGCTGTGTGGTACTCATCGCTCCTGGTCTGCTAAGAACATAAGTCGATAAGGCCTTATTTGCCCAAAGGGGGCTTAAAGAAGTCACAAATCATTGCATGTGTATTTTACGTGTATTATATAATATAATAATAATATATAATATAAAATATGTAATGTGGACAGTGAAGGCCTCAGTTCCAGCGAAGGCCAGGAAATAGGCGGGGAGATTTTCGCTCCTGTATCAGTTACTAAGATGAACAGGCACCAATTTATTTACTACAGATCTGGATGCTAGCCATTATCCTACTATACGACTATCGAATACTGGCTTCAGTTGAATCTTTATGAAGACTGAATATTTCATTTGAACCAAGAAACATTTGGCGAGAATTTTAGGGTAAATTTGTATAATGTGTACAAATTATGCAATTGTGCACCCTACACTGATACTAATGTTTTGGTAATAACCTAAAATGACACCAAATTATTTGTAATCATATTCAATAGAAAAGGTTTAATAAAAATAGAATAGTTTATCTATCAACCCCAATGGAAAACTTTATCATGGTCCTATGTTCATACTCTTCCATCATATTTTCATACCATATCATATCATAGGTCACCAATAAACAAGTGATGCCACTTAGACCACCAGTTGGGTCCGTTGTGAGCATATATCATATCATACTTTTCGGAAAGTTGTACTCAGGGTCCTGCGACTATAGTCAGTAAGGCATACCAAGATTATAAAGGAAATCAGATTCTATTGAAATTAGCACCGTGGCACCTTCCTTTGTTACATATACTATACAAGTGCATATTGTACAAGTGTACGAGTATGCATGTTCTTTGGAATTCAATCCTTGGTTGACATATGTTTAGTAATACTACAATAATCAGTCACTAAGGCTAGGATCAATCATTCAAACCGGCTTCCAGTATGGGCTCTCTACTAGTCTACTCACTAAGGCTAGGATCAATCATTCAAACCTGCTTCCAGTATGGGCTCTCTACTAGTCTACTCACTAAGGCTAGGATCAATCATTCAAACCTGCTTCCAGTATGGGCTCTCTACTAGTCTACTCACTAAGGCTAGGATCAATCATTCAAACCTGCTTCCAGTATGGGCTCTCTGCTAGTCTACTCACTAAGGCTAGGATCAATCATTCAAACCTGCTTCCAGTATGGGCTCTCTACTAGTCTACTCACTAAGGCTAGGCTCAATCATTCAAACCTGCTTCCAGTATGGGCTCTCTGCTAGTCTACTCACTAAGGCTAGGATCAATCATTCAAACCTGCTTCCATATAAATTTGAAGCAAGTCTGGTAGATATGTCCTGCTTATTTACCTGTTACCTGAAATCCCCATATATTTTGCCACATTTTTGTTGTCATATATTAAAAGTTCCCTTTTATTTTCATATTTGAAAGTAGTCTTTTATTTTCATATTTGAAGGTAGTTTTCTATTTTCATATATTGAAAGTTCTCTTTTAATCTTGTTCAACAAAAATTCTGAATCCTTGATTTTTTTGTCCTCAGTTCACTCGCCTGCTCTTCATTGTTGAGTTGTTAGCATAAGGAAAAATAACAATTTTCAATTCCCCACTGCATTGTAAAACCTTTCCCAATCTTTTCGCCATTCACAGGTGGAACTGAATCGCGCCATACTCAAAAATGTTGGCAAGCGTTTGTCGCCCACCGCTCGTCGCTACCAATTTGCGCTGCAGCAGCACCAGCATCAGCTGCAAAAACAACCGCACTACCCCATGCCAATTCCGCTGGACTATGTGCCCTCCAGGTCGCTTTTCGATTTTTTGCAGCGCCCTGCAATCGAAGCGCTCTACGACGAGAAGAACTCCCTGGACACTGGCGCCGCCAAACAACAGCAGCAGAACGGAAATGAAATTGGAAATGAGACAAATCACGAGCACGCTGGCGGTACAACAACTGCGTCCCTCGACGATAATGACAACGAAAACGGGAACGGCGACGGCAACGGAGCCGTCGCAGGCAACGCCGGATTGGCAATGGGAATGCTCGCTGATAACGCTAATGACGACTTAACGGATGAAGCGCATCCCGGGTATCAGTTGCGCTATCTGTACAACTTGCATGGCAACCACTACACGAAGAAATAAACATCCCCAACAACAAAAAATTACTTCGAGAGTGCTGACCCAGCCACGAATGTGCGATTAATTGGTCACTGAAGAGAATGCTACGAATGTGCTAAAAGACGGATGCTGACGATATGTAACTAGACCGCATTCCGAGTTCCCTTGACCCAGTTTCCTTTGAAGTATACTCCTCCCACTATGTACTCATATTTATTTATTATTAGAAGAAAAAAACTTATATATTTAAATGGTGTTATTTGTAGCAAGGAAAATTTAAAACCTAATTAAATATGGAAATACATACTCGTAGAAATAAGGACGGCCAACTTGCAACTTTGCGACTTGTTGGCGTTTCGTAGTTGCTTGAATTTAGTTGAAATGATTTTGCAGCTTCTAAGCGAACATTGTAAAGTAAAATTGTGTAAAGTTATAAATTTAGTTTAATCATTTCCAAGCACACCTTCGAAGGGCAATTTGAGGGCGCTGATGGCCCGAAATTCCACTCATACGAACGATTGATTCATGCTGACAACGACAACGGTTTGGCGGGTCTGCTTCTACTGAAGGGACATGCTCCCAAAAACACCAAAAAAAACTCCAAGAGTATAGAAAATCGTTGTTGATCTGTCAGCCGCCAACGGTGCACTCAAATTCCGGAGCACTTTGGAAACCAAACACCTTTGTTTACCACTCGTTTCGAAATTTTTGTTTTTATCAATTTTATTGGCACACTCAGGCGAATTCTCTGCAATACTCTTTGCAACTTCCGCGGGCGGATTTTATTTCAAGAACAAAAATGCTTATCCTGTTGACGACGTTTCCAAAGTCCTTCTCGATTCACACACACACAAACACAAGCACACAATTAGAACGCTTCAAAGATGCCTAAAATGTTTTCGTTTGCAATTTAGATTCCGTAAGTGTTGTTGAAATATAAATATTTATATATACTCGTATACATTATGTATAACAATTTTAACCAATTATAATAAACATTAAAAAATCTCAACAAAAAAAAAAAAAATATATATATATATATATATAAATAAACATATGTATGTACTATTAAAGGCAGCTCGTAATCTTAAGGAATGAACTAACTATGCAAATAAACTGCAACTGAATTACAATTCACAACTCTCAACTAAGTGCGACAGTGTTATTTGTGACGAAATGCGTGCACGACTAGAAACTAACTAAAAACCAACCCTCCTACTCGCCTACCTTCCCGTAACTACTGCAGTACAAAACGAACACTCCACCGAGTGCTTCACTCCCACTCTTAGCAAAAACGAACTGCTGCCCCTCCCCACATAAGCTTTATTTGCTCTTAGAGCATGTTGAACTAACTAATCCAATGCATTCTCGCATTAGATGTGAGCACCCCCTCAACCCTCCGCTCTATGAGGGCCGGCAAAGTTTCAGTTTCATCAATATTCAGGCCGCATTCACAGGCAATAAGCAAAGTTTCTGATTTGTGTTAGTCCGGCACTTATGTCCTTTTAAAACTTGTGCGATAATTCAGCAGCCCAGCAAATATTAAGACAGCATTGAAGCTTTCTTCATTGCCTCTGACAGGATAATCCTTTAAGGACCATACTCCCACTTCGCGCTTAGAAAATCCAATGCAATCAGATTAAGCCGCTGCCTATCTAGAAGAGCAGGAACATGATGTGGCTGCCGTTTGCCTTCTTTAATTATTCTCTCCCGCTGGTATTCGATCACGTGGTTAAGCACCTGTGACGGCAGACAGGCACTCCTTAGAAGGCGTGCTTGTCCTGCACCCGAGTGCCTGCGTGTATTTTATCATACTTCCCGGGTTCCTTTAGCATGTCAGTGTAAACTGAGGGTGTCAGGACATACAAACAAATTAATTTAGATTGTTATTCAAACGCACAAACACTCACACTCCCACCCACCCACTCACACACACACACTTAATCTGTTAATAATTAATGTGCCGTTTAATTAAATGTTGTTAAATTAAATACAAAATGATATATTACGAAATTACTACAATGAATAAAGCTAAAAATGGATGTAAATACTGAAGAATTCCTTTAAAGATATTATAATTTAACAAAACAGAAGACGATGATGAAGAAGAGAAGCTATTTACTAAATAAAGAAATTATATGTATTATTTTAAATAAATTTAAAAAGGCTATAAACATAATTGGCGTTTTTATTTATGGAGGGCAAGGGAGGGAGAGGTTTAAGCAATACACCAGCATATCTCGTGTTCTACCCACGGTCTTCAGTAGTTGGTAGAAGTCCAGAAGTGTAACATCATTCACCAGAACCGTGGTAAAAGTATGTCAAAATTTAAACAAGAGGTAATTGGTGCGACTATATTCCAGTTTTCGACACCTTACTGAATAAGGCGATGCTTACAACCCATCACAAATGGCATAGTACCAGTAATAATCTCATTGACACTAACAACGTGTCACTGATCGCTCAAAAGGCTGAGACTGTGTCACTAAATGAGACTATTATACAAAAGGAGACTGTATCACAAATCTGTAGTCTACTTTTAGGGGTATATTTTTTTCCCGTATTATAAATTATAGTTCTGCAATACAGAAATGGTGATCTTTAACTTGGCATAAGCAAGCAACTTATGATTCACCATATATGTATATTCACGACTCACTATGTATATTCAAGATTCATTTTTGATATTCACCATTCATTATACTTATTCGCGTCTCACCATTCATATTCACGATTCATTCATATTCACGATTCATTCATATTCACGATTCATTTTTCATATACACGATTCATTTTTCATATTCACGATTCATTTTTCATATACACGATTCATTTTTCATATTCACGATTCATTTTTCATATTCACGATTCATTTTTCATATTCAGGATTCATTCATATTCACGATTCATTTTTCATATTCACGATTCATTTTTCATATTCACGATTCATTCATATTCACGATTAATTTTTCATATTCACGATTCATTCATATTCCAACCACATTATTGGATCCAAATCTTTCTTCGGCGAGGTAACTTCTTCCAATTCGTAAACAGGAATTGGGAGATTCTGGTGGATGGGGAAGTAATTCAGGGCCCTATTCATGAAATTTGCTAAGCAGGCGACACATGTGCATTGTTTGTATAGAAGAGTATTTGTTTCTTCGCTGAATGCCTAAGGATTTCTCTGAAAATATCCTTGAACGGCTCCAATAAGTGGGTACAATATTTGTTCATGACCGTTTTACCTTTTAAAAAAAATCGATGTGGATTGTGCAGTGTGCCTAGCATACAACTGTGGTTATGCCTTCATTGACTGATAATGTATTAAAGATATGTCACACCCTTTGCTCCACTTACCAGGTGCAGGAGTAATTACAAAGGCTCTTTTGATATTTGGATTGTAGACACTGACCCAACTAAAACAAAAACTGAAATAAAACAATTATGGAGTCAGGCAAAGAGAGCGGTCAAAAAACTCCACTTGGCAGCTGTTTGCATTCGCCACCAACGTCCGAAAAAACTTCGTGCTGTGTAAACTAAGATCCTCCAAAAATTCCATTCTCACTATTTTTTCCCCACTGCTGCTGTTTTTGGCAGCCCTCGACGCTCTCAGGGTCGTTGTGAAACTGGCCGCAGTGCATAAAACGAGCTTTTTAAAGTGGAACGACACTCACATTGTGCGACATGACAATGTCCTGACTGACAGAGCCGCAATCATTCAAGGATATGAGTTGTTTGCGGTGTACACTTTATTGCGTTTATTGATTGAGTGGCAGATAAGAGTAGACAACTACGTACGAGTACGTTCTAAACAAACTACTTTGCAAGTGGCAACTGCATAGGATGAGCTTAATTCTGCATAGCAAGCATAAACACGAACATTGCAAGTCTTCCATATAGATTTATAGAAACCAATTATCACAGCCTCATTAGGAACACCCACAGCATCCGTTGAAACACCGTGGCATGCTCCAGCGCCTCCCCAAAATCTCACTTAATGTCGCAGAGCAAGGCAACGCCACGCAGGGTCCAATGTTTCGGATTGAAGTCCGTCTCGAAGTCGATGGAGCCCACATATTTGGCGTCCGTGCGTTGCGGTTTGCGGTATATGGGGCACTCGTACAGTTTGGGGTCCTTGCCGGCGGTGGTGTTAATGGCGTAAATGTATGTGACCGGCATTTGCTCATACAGCACTTTCATCTTGGATTCAATCAGTTTGCCGCTGCGGCGGTCCAACGACGCACCTGCAAAAGTGGAGCAAAACAAATTATTAAATTATTAAGTTTTCTTAAAGTTCACAGATCACACTAATACAAATACACACACACACACCCACACATATACGCGCACACATGTACACAAGTTGATTTAATTGAATTGTGTATCGTGCTGCAGGGCATTTGATTTGGCCGGCAAGTTCTATAAGCGCCTTGGCAAGACGCATTTCATTTAAAGTCCTGCTCCAGTGATACTCCGCAGCGTGTACCGTTGGGTTCCGTTCAGTTGGGTTTATTTGATTCCCACGTGTAATGCGACTCCGACTATAAAGCCAAATACTCTTGTAGCGTAGGTACACTAACACGAGCATACGACATGGTTGCGCCATTCTCCCACCCACCGAGCGCCCATCCGGCCCACTGGCAAATACGCGCACTGGTAATGTTAATGCCCACAGGCGAATTGTCATTAAAGCAAAAGTCGCCAGAGCGCATTTCTTTTAGCAGCCGCAACAAATAGTCACGTTTACGAGTATGGCCTTTACGTGCATTTAACCACATACATTGACACCTTCCACGGAGCGGGCATGAGTGCGTGAGTGCGTGCTCTTTTATGCGCACTTTCACCCACATTAGACCTGATTTTTTCTCAACAACCGAAGCAATAATCCCTTAAAATTTGATTATTTTGTCCCAAATTCAAAAGCATTGGAAACGAGCACAACCGCAAAGGAATGAAGTTTTTATTCCTGGCATCTTAAACACGCGAAACGCGGGGTTAATGGCTCTGCACACAGTCGCTTAACTGCCGGCCCAACATTTACTGCCACCAAAGCTCCAAGATTATCGCACAAAGATAAGTTGTGTAGGCCGCACTCGCCAGGGGAGGGGGCAAGGGGAGGTAAGTTAGTTGGTAGTTTCCATCGTGGCTGTTAATTTGGCTTGCAGTTAAATTAAAAGGTTCGCCAGGGTGTTACCACTGCAAGTGTGGTTGAATTGGTCACGTTTGCGAATAAATTTCCGTTGAGGTCGCACATGAACTGCGGTGACCGACGACCGGCGAACATCATTTTCGAAGTGGGAGCGCGGTCTACGCAGAAACAATTTATCATAAAATATTCATTATCACCTGAAGCTTGTTTTCGGAAGACCCTTGCTTGGGGGGTTGGGGTAAGTGGTGGCACGCAGGTTCCGAATAAGTTAATTAAAATTAATTTATGGACAATTTGTAGCTATAATTTAAATTCGAATTATTTATTGTCGGCGCTTCGTGTGCGTAGCCAACTCTTGACTAATTAGGGACTATTTGGCTACTTTATGGGGTTATCGCCTTTCAAGTGCACGCGTTGCAATACCTACACTGGTGTTGTTGCAAGTAATATTAATGGTTTTTCGCACTGGGATAAATGGTGTCTTCGCGGCGGAAAACAGCTTGGAGTCTGCAGCGATAGCCAGGTTGCACTAAAGGTCCTGCAAATGCACTTACGACTTCAACAGCTATTCCAGAATGTAAGTCAAAGCGTAACTCAATCGCAACATAAAATAGACTTCACCTTATTAGGGTTTCAGGACATTGTGGTGTTCAGGGGAATGAAATTTCTGATGCAATGTGTAATCTGCGGGTACCTCAAAGGGATCAAAGACAATTACCGACATGAGTTTAGCGTGGACTTTCACTTAGATCAAGGACCATGTGACTAAAATCCTCAAAAACTATGCTGCAACAATCAAACACTGAAAGGCAATCAAATACTTCCTAAAGTGCCCGAACAAGAGTCTAGGAAGGAAAGATATTTAATCTAGGGTCGGACTAATCATGGCGCATAATCCACCGAACTTTCATACCCCCATTACGACCATAGCCATAATCGAAAGTGGTAATTGAGTTTCCTGTCTGGAGGAAGTACGGTAGAGCATTTTCTCTGTGTTTGTTCTATATTTGCCAGAATGAGGAGCCGCATAGAAGTTAGGAATAGTCATGGTCCTTCTTTATACCTGGACAGAAGACTTCTGAGACTCACAATAGGGTCAAAGAAACAACTTCACAACTCTTCTATCTCCCCCTTTTTTCTTCCCCTAATATTCAAGCTAAAATCACAATGGGCACTACTTATCTGAGTGCTTGGAGAACTACGCTAACATTTAGTTAACATTATGCTCACATTTAGTTAACATTTTGCTAACATTTAGTTAACATTGCCCTAACATTGTATTTTGCGAATATGTTAGAAGAGTGATTCTCTGTTAAAATTCACCACTCAATCGGGTGTTGAAGGTCAACATCACGAAGGAATAGATTGTCTTCCACTTGCTTAACCATTCAATTTGCTATTATTAGTGGAAGCAATCTTTCCTTTTTTTGTGGTCTTTTAAATTTCTATTAAGTAAACAATGTATCAACTCAGCTTAGGAACCAACCTATAAATAATAAATCTGGACAGGTTGCTTTTCTATGTCGCAAAGTGAAAGTATAATCTTGCCGTATGGTGTTATTTTTGGCTAAAATAAAACAACAAAGAAACAAGCAACCAACTAAATTCGAACTAAAAAAACAAAATTTCTTCTTAATGACGGTCAAACTGGCAAAAGGAAGAAAAACCGCAAAGAAAAGAGGTAAGTAGAGAGAAAGCATGTATACGACATTTATGAAGGACAAAATGTTGACCATAGCACAATTATTACCCGCTAAACGTCTGGGGAAGTATACCAGAAAGAGGGATTTCCCGTGTGCCTTACCTTAAAATTACGAAAAACTCTTTAAGTGAGTTAAACTGATAGGAAAAATAATTGGCTATATTTGTATTTTTTAGTCTCTTTGGATTTTTAATCTGAGAAACTCACAATTCTCATCAGTGTCAGGTCATAGTGGAATTACGCTACGAGGAGGTTCAACTTAACCACCTGCTTTTATTCATTTTGTGTTCAGTTCTCTTAGCTATCAACTAGGGGATTAACTAGACAATGTATGGGGAATGGACATTCTTTATCCCTAGACAGACTTCTGAGGTTCATTAAAGAGTCAAAGAACTTTGGAAAGGTGTAATGTCCCTTTTACAATCCCCTATCTACCCGACCCAAATATTTCCAGGCTTATAGTCGTATTAGAGAAAGTAGTAGTAGAATGGGCATACATTTCTGAGCACTGGGAGACCGACTTACTCGCAAAAAAGGACGTCCTAATCTCCGTTGGAAGGACCAAGTCGACGATGACCTGACCGCGCTTGGTATTTCTAGCTGGCGTCATCGCGCGCAGATCAGAGACGAATGGCGAAACATTTTTCAAGACCGACCGTCGGTTGTAGTGCCAGCTAGGTAAATAAGTAAGGGAGACCGACTTTTTGGGAGGTTCTCCGGTAACCTCACTTCAATTCTATTATCTTCTATTCTATTATAAGTAACATAAGCAAGACTACTGTGCTTGCATGTGTGTAATGCCGGTGAGATTTTCTGACAGAACCGATGTTCAATTTTCGTTCTCCCTATTGGCAGTACCTAGTGATGGTCCATTAGATTTTTATAATTTTGCCAGACCCTCATGCAACGCTCCAAATAATCGAAAGAGCAATCAGAAGCACTTTAAAACCCAGAACCGTTTCAATCTGCTTGCTAAAGGAATCGGTTTGTTTTATCTGTTTAATCGGTTTCGGTGCCGCTTACGATTTCGGTTTCGGTTTCATACTCTGGTAATGAGTAACTTTGGCATCCTTTGTCCCTTGTCCTGACCTATTGAATATAATAATGATTAAAGCACAGATTACACGACACAATGATGAGGTCTCCTGAGGTCGCATATCGAGACATTACATTGCGTCTAAAATCTCATTGCAGGCAGATTTCTGACCCTATATAACAAACTGTAAAAGCTGCCGTTGTTGTTTTCTCTGCATATTTGTACCCAATAAAGCAAACGCATGTCATCTGTTCTATGAGGCTGAGGATTTAAAACAAATCCACAACATTTCATTCTTAAAAACATTTACAAAGTTTCTCGACACAAGTGGAAAGTGGGGATTTGTTCAAGTCAAACCACATCAAAGGAAAACCGCAACAGGATTTGTGGGGAAAACATTGGCTTCCCGTTTATCACTTTCAACGATGCTGTGCATGAAATCAAATTATTATAAAAATAATGATTACATTATTTGCCGCAAATAAAACGAATCCTTTCAGCTGCTTTTATTTCACACTTGACGGATCAAGCTTACCTGCAGGAGCGTGTCTACGCATGTATGAGTGTGTGTGTGACTGGGCGTGGGTGTTTTTACACATGTTTGCATGTATTTGTCAAGTAAAGCCACACACAACAAGCAGGAAGAATGCAACAACTTGAGCGAGTTCTCGGAAGCACAAAGAAAAACCATTAAAAGAAATAAGGATAACTTTATGGGGACATTTGTGCACTTGTGTGCTTGCTCTGTGCACAATAACCGGAGCACACAAATGTTATTATTGCGAAAGGAAAGGAAATAAAAAATTGTATAAATAAACAACAACACTCGCTCACTCACAAACTACGCACTCACCTTCGAGAAAGAGTCCGTGCACGTATACGCCCTCAGTAGGATACTCGGTGATGTCCTCCTTATTGTAGCGTGTTATTTGATTTTGCAGCACCACTGAGTCGAGAGCCCAGCCTTTGTGTGCTCTTGTTACTTCCTTTAATACCGCAACGGTTGCGTTGTTACGTTGTGCAGCCCGGGCACGCGGTCGAGACGGGCGTATGCGAAATTGGGAACGAAATTAAAAAGAGGGAATCAATTTAAATAAAATTTCTGCAACATTGAAAAGCGAGAAAGCGTCGCCAATGGCACAAGCAACGCCGGCTCAAATGCTTCCAAATTGCTCACACAACTCGGCATTGATATGCGGGCCACTGCAATGATTACAAAACCCCCACTCCCTTCCTACTTTGTCCAGGCTTGTGCCAAGTTGTGTATGCGGACAGACCATTTCAAGATGCCCAGTACAAGACGGGACGAAAAGGTCACCCCTTTTGGGTGTGGAATATGACCTGGATTAGCCAAATGCCATTCAAATTATGTGCATGTGGGCACATGAGCTCCAAATTGGATTCGCTCCTGATGGGACAAAATTAAGAAAACTTTCGAATTAAAGACTTCTTTGAAGTTTTCTCATTTTCTGAACAATCAATCACGGAAATGAGGGGACTTCCAATCATATTCTTATTTCCATTCACAATAATGCAGCATCGTCCTTCCACTTAACAAAAAAATTAGCCAACTAACAGTTCCACGTCTTTTAAGCAATCTGCACTGAGCCCATTGGGAGCCCCTGTTAAGCTCACTACAAGTATTTCTAACAATAACTTGGAGCGCCTCCCTGCACTATTGGAAATCTTTCACCTTGTTGGGTGCAAATAAAAAATGATTGGTGAAACTTTTCAAGTGTCTTTTAATGAACGGATTACGAGGGAGACACACTCCGGCCATGTCGTCCATGTGGTGCAACCACCAATAAAGAAAGTCTCCTAGATATTGCTTATGCATGAATAATGCGGCATCATTTAAACTTGGAAATCCCTTTTAAGCTTTTTCGCACAAGACAAAACATTTTGAGGCAGACAAAAAGGTGAATCCTTGTGTCACCGGTGCGGCATAAGAACGTGTGCCCTCCACAAGTTTTCTTCTAGTTGGGTTCGGTCAAAGAACTGAGTAAGTATGCGTGCGACTTCATCTTTTTTACCCCAATCTCTTGAAGGCTCGTTGAATGGAAGTATTTGTTAACAAGCTCGGCAAACATTTTAATCAATACTCACTTGGCGCATGGCGGTCAAAAATCCTTGCGGGTTGAAAAAACCTGTCATCCAAAAGACCTTTTGTTGCGAGCAGCGCGGGCGATGAAAATGAAAAGAAAACACAAACAACAGACAAAAAACAAAAAACAAACAGAAAACAATTAGCAGGACTCTTTGCATGCAACTTTTGACGCGAACGCAACTCACTTTCAGCCGATCCGTGGAAATCCAAGTACGAAATTGCGAGTTACGCTCCAGCAATTCGGTGTACCAAAAGCCCAGCGTTGTTGACTCCCAGGATATCTGTGGATGACAATTTCAAAAGGGTGAATGCTGAAATGAACCACGCCAACTGCTGCGGATGCCGGACCGAGCATCCGCCGCCAAAGCACAGCAGCTGCGCTGAAAGTGTGTTCTGCTTAAAGCAAACAACAACACACTTTTTTATGACATTCATAAAGTAAATTTTTAAATTGTGTTCTCTTCACGTTTAGCTATTCCGGCTCTAATTGCCGTAACTCTTGTTCGGCCTGGCATAAAACAAACTTTTGCTCGCTTCATTTTTGTTATTGGAAGCGCATTTGCCACATTAATTACTGCCCATAATTGCGCTTCTATTTATTAGTCATGTTCTTGCCACTTTACAACCTGACACGAGCACCATTGAGTGCGTCTGTTTGGATGCTGATTAATGGAGTCTCATTTGTTGCCTCCAACGGAAACTGCGTCAATCGTCCAATGAGCAGGACACGCAAATGTGGGCGAGCATAATCGCTTTCACACCAACATCGCCCAGAACAATTGACGGACAACTGCCGCAATAATTGTCCATAGGGATAGCACCAACATCCATCAAACTGCAACATATGCGAACTTAAGCACTTTTAGCGTTTTTTCAGGAGCTCCACATTTGCTGTGTGACAGGGCATATGACCCTAAATGGAAACTGCTCTACTCCGCAAATGCGGCCAAAGTATTCAGTCATAGAGATACAACAATAAAAAGTCGATGTAACGAACTGCAAGTAACTACAGACGCACGATCAATGGTTTGAATATATATCAGAATTAAGGACTACATTATAAGCCAACTTAAACTTACTTTTTAACATATATCATAATATATATATAATATAGTCCTGAATATATATCTTTACTCATATATACTCGTATATTAAGGAGTATATTATAGGCCAACTTATATAGCTCTAGAAGCCACCAAATATAATAGTTGAGAAGAATGGGAGTTGCTTGACTTCTGTAGAAGTTGAAGGAATACGAGTATAATGGTGGGGTAAGTATTTCATAGTATCAGTATCAACGAGAGGACACGGCTGTGGAAAGTATCTCTTGATCAGTCAATTCGGTATTATATTCGGCTATAAATCTGTTACAGAGTGAACGAGAGAGTTAAGATTAGGTAATTTGCAAAGGGAGGGAAAGGGAAACGACGCCCAAACGAAGTATATGCTGTCTGCAAACAGTGGAGCGCGGCGTCTAGGGTCTCACGTTTCAGCGGGCAACTACAACTTTGAAGTAGTCAAGAAATTTACACACCTTGTCACCGCCGTTAACACCAATAGTGATGTCAGCCTGGAGATAAAGCGAAGAATCACAATTGCGAAGAGGTGCTACTATGGGCTCAGTAAGCAATTGGGTTGCAGAGCCCTCTCTCGATCGACGAAGCAGACACTCTACAAGACGCTCATTCTACCTGAGCATATTTATGGTGCTGAGGCATGGGTGGTATCGCAAACAGATGCAGCCGCTCTTGGGGTGTTCGAGAGGAAAGTTCTTCGGAAAATCGTTGGTCCTGTTCGAATTGGCGACGACTATCGCATTCGAATGAACCAGGAGCTCTACGCCGACATAGTTCAGCGTTTAAACTTTCAGCGACTACGCTGGGTGGGTGTTGTCCATTGATTGGATGAAGAAGTTCCGGCGAGAAAGGTATTCGAAGCGAGAGACGAAAGTCGACGACGAAGAGGGAGACCGTGCCTCCGGTGGATAGACCAAGCTGAGGAAGCACTAACCACGCTTGGTGTGAGTACTTAGAAAAGGCGCAAGCAAAGCAGAGGCGCGTGGCAAGGGGTGCTCAAATCGGCCGTTATCCGACCACGGGTTGTAATGGCCACCTAAGAAGAAGAGGAATTTGCAAAGGGACCTCAAATATTGGTACAAAAGTGAGAGTCCACTTAAAACTAAACCACTGTAACTTAAACCAGTTTAACGTAAACCAGTTGAACGTAACGCAGTTTAACGTAAACCACTGTAACGTAAACCAGTTTAACGTAAACCAGTTTAACGTAAACCAGTTTAACGTAAACCAGTTTAACGTAAACCAGTTTAACGTAAACCACTGTAACGTAAACCAGTTTAACGTAAACCAGTTTAACGTAAACCAGTTTAACGTAAACCAGTTTAACGTAAACCAGTTTAACGTAAACCACTGTAACGTAAACCAGTTTAACGTAAACCAGTTTAATGTAAACTACTTTAGCTTCAATAGCAGGAAACTTCTACCAGCTTCATAGTGGAGTTTCACAGGTATACAGTACACAGCGAGGACTACCGGGAAAAGTCCACAAGCCTAGAAGAGGAAATATGGAGATTTCCCAGTTATCTTTTGATCAATATATTGAAGTATTGCCCATGAAAAAGACAGAATATGAGATCCCTTCAAGAAAAAAGATGAAGTTATTCTCACAGTTATGGTAATATGGCAGATAACTCAGCAACGCCTGCTATAAATCTGCTTAAATTCCGTTTTGGCCGACCGAGAGCAGTCGCACATTTTAATATTCGCTATCACGGCGACTGCTCTTGACCCAATTAGGCCATTAGCAACAGGAGCACTGCGTGCCACAAGCATAGCTAAAAATATTTGTACTATTTATGCAAGGAATGAGGCCACGCATAAATTGAGCAGCTTAAGCGGCAAAGACAAATACTCGCAGCTACCCTTAAGTGAAGTTAGGAAATGGTAAATAAACAATTCACGAAACGAAGAGGACTTTAGAGGGATATCGTGTTACTCAGCAGCTTACCGTGCAAACGAGACTGTGGGAATAAAGGTAATTCCGCGGGCTGCTGGGCTCTCAGGGTACGAATGCAAATTAAGTGAATTTCAGCTGAGTACCCAAACAATTAGAAATTGAACCTCCACTGAGGAGGTCATCTAACAGGCTAATTGAAACATTACAATGATTTCCGTTAAGCGTTAATAAACAGAACGTAGTAGCGCGGAAGAATATCGATACTCAACGAGGAGAAGCTGTCAGTCGCGTCCACTTTGAATTGTCTGCACCAGACTTTGCTTAACTTGCCTATATTCTCATCCTTAAGGAGTTCGTTGGCTAGGAGCGAAGAGTGCTGCTCGTATAAAACGGAAACCTTCACAATATTTTGCGCTTATTACTCGCGTCAATGGAGATTGACAGTTATTGCGAGAGGCGCGCTAAAAGTTGTCAACTTGATTGATATCGAATGGAAAAGAGCTGAATTAGGAGTGAAAAGTGAAGAGCGAAAGAAAATTGAATGAAAAAGGCTTTCGCTGAAAGGCTAAACTAATTTTACTCGCGAGCACTGGAAAATCGCCACAGCATTTAAAGAACGCGTTAGTGGCGACCTATTTTTTAGATGACTAAAGGATTGAAAGCTCCCGCTTCCATTTGCTTGTAGAATTTTAATTTTTGGTGTAGCTGTGTTCCCAACTGTGGTCCTTTGGTACCCCACGGAACTGCGGGAATTAATTATGTGTCCCATAGGGCAGTAGAGGTGATTCTACTCGTATACTGTGTGGATATATCTCTAAAGACGCTGCTAACAACACCCTAAAAGGCAGCACTCACGGCGACCTTTAGATTCTCATACGTGTTGGTATTAACAAACAGGATAATGGGGTTTCCCTGTTGAGCTGTGTCAACCGTCTTCATAACCATTTAATTAAAACACATATAAATGCATATGTTGGGCGACCTTTTGCGGCATGAAGTAAGCATTTTTCATTCTAATTTCACAGGAGTTGCTTCAAAGATGAAAGCGAGAGGAGTATCACTAACTACTCCTCTCGCCTTCAAAATTGAACTTCTCATTGAATGCTCCACAATCCCACAAAAGGATTCGATATTCAATCCACCACCCACGCTTGTTCGTGTGCGACGTGGCCTCTGCCCTGCACTCATGCCGCCTGCAATCACGTAACGGGCCAAATTTGAATTTGAATTTTCGCTCTGACGCCACGCAACAAAACATTTTCAATCACATGGAATTCATTGCTTTTGTCAGTTGTCAGCTCGTTGCCACGCCGCCCCTCACCCCCTACAACTTATTACCTCGCACAGCGCGCATTCCCGAACATGCCACACGTCCACCGACTGCGCCACATGCCACATTAGCGTGCACACAATTTAATTCCGCATTGCGCATACCACCGAGCAAATCACGTGGAAATGCGGAAAGTTGCATGCGACCGGATGCTTGGGATGACAAACACAATGCAATGCACCACACAAATGCGCGCGGTGGTGTTTTGAGCAGCAGAATCCATCAACGTCGCAACAAAAGCCACTCAACTCAACTCAACTTAACTACACTTCCCTTCCCGTCACTTCTCTCCGCTTCGCCTCAGCCAACTGCGTTCCGCCCACACGCACTGAATCGCTCTATTTGTCAAGCTGTTAATCTAATTTGCTGCCATTCAGCTCACCTTCATCCAGGCTTCCGGTATGCGGGCATCGTACATCGCATCCAAGGACTCCTTCAGGGCAGGACTCATGACAATCGTTCCGTCAATTGCCAATTTCAGGTCGCAAAGGCACGAATGCACCTTCTTAATTACCTTCTGCATACGATCAATTTCTTGCCTAGGTAAAAAAATCACACAAAAAATTATTAAAGAAGGCATCTAAGGACGCTCGTGCTACTGTACCTGAGGAAGATGTTCATAGGCAGGAGTATTCCCATACGTATGAGGTTCTCGCGCACCTCGTATGCATTGTACTGAGCTGGCAGCTTTCTCAGCATGTCATCCGCTAATTGGTAAACAATACTTTCACGCGTCTCACCGCCACCCCCGCCGCCCTCCTTGGGCTGAACACTCAATATCGTATCGAGTATGCCTGTGGGTGCGACAGATTTGCTTGTGTAAACAATAGAAAACGAAACATTTTATGTGCCAGAGGATGCGACTGTGAATATGGGTGTGTGTGTGTTGAGAGAGTGTGTTTGCGAGTGTGTTTGAGAGAGCGTGTTTGGGAGTGTGTTTGAGATAGTGTATTTGTGAGTGTGTGTGTGTTCACATTTCAAATTTTTTCGATTATCGAGAGTGTGTGCGGCTGTGTGGGCGTCACTGGCACATTGGAATTTAATACTGCATAAATTGATTGAGCTTTTATGTAAGAGTGGTTTATTAGTGCGGATGTGGCACTCGCGTTCAGCTGAGGCCGCGCGAGTTTGAATAATTTAAAATTCAGCGAATCCAGGACGCATAAAGGAGGAATGGGACAGATGGGATGCGTGACTACATACGCAAATATATTCGTGGTCGTTATTAAAGACTATCGATGGAAAATTTACTCATCTTCAGATTCAACACTGCATGGTAATACGTGGTCGGACTTACACGAGTACGTAAAGAGAAATTTCCATTAAACGAGGGTTCACATCAGGGAACGTGGTTCAAAATTTTTAAAGTTTTGGGTGAGATAGATGAAGTTACACCTTCAACTTAATAGCCACTTCAGTGATGGTGCTATCGGGTTTTGCTAGACCTCATTTGTGATGTTATTTCTTAGTAAGAGAATCATGCTACAAGGCTGGTATCTTCTTTACACTAAGGGAGAATTTTCTTTGACCCTATACGACATTTGGGATAGTAGGTTAGGTTAGGTTATCGTGGCAGCCGGTCTACGGACCACCTCACTCAGACCACCATGGGTGCATTGTGATACCACCGCGTAACAACGTAGAGTGCGTCTATAAAAAGACTAAGTTCAGTTGTGAATTAAAAGCAGCAGTTGCCGAATTGATCGTATAACTTAAAGTGGAGGAACTTTTGTGACTTAATCTATTTCTTAAATGAATTACTGTCAAATCTAAATCAAGGCAAATAAGGCATGTATACAGTCGGCGTTAACGACTATTACAGACACACTACGCAGTAATCCATTTTAAACATTTTATGTTAATGGAATTCGAAGCAGATTTATATGGACATTTGATAAATACTATTTAGTGTCCTGAATAACATGTCCTCGCACAATGAAATGGCTGAAGTTCCTAGTTCCCTTAGTACAAAAAAAGCTAATAAAAAGAAAGAGGGACCTCTCCTCTGTAGGTGAGTTCCCTTGGCTTCTATAAACAGGTAAATAGCCAACTAAACTCTCACTCATTCCACTCACCTTTGGCCGAGTTGATCTGATACGTGATGTCGGCATTGGAATGCAGACCAAATACCTCCGGTGTGTCATAAGTCGGCAGACTATTGATATAGTCGATGAAGCCCTGCAAGCTCTTCGTGCCCGGCACTTTGTAACCTTTGTAGAACTCAAATGAATTGGTGAGTAGCGCCTCGCAAAACCACACAGCGGTGAACGTGGTCAGCAGACGCTTATCAAAGTCGTCAGTCACCCGTCCGCCGTATTGCACCTCGCCAATCATATAGACGAGCGTTTGCCAGGAGACGCCCTTCTTAGGATCCATTTCGTCCAGATGATTCTGTATGAACTGCACACTCGCCGCGAAGTCAGCCTGATTGAACTCATACGGCACGTTCCAGCCGAGCGGACCGAACTTTCGCCGCTCCTGCACAATTGTGTGGAGGAAAGCCACCGTGTACAGCAGAGGCGGCCATTGTGGTGTGGAGGTGTAGTCGAGGAAATCCTGGGTAAACGACTGCAAAGCGAAGGGGAGGAAAACCTGTAAGATTAAACTCGCAACTGTTGTTGTTGAGCTCACCTGATAGCTGCGCTTCATGCTCGCCCGGATGCCCTGAGGTGGCTCATTGGTAAACTTAATTGCCATCTGTAGTAAACCTATGGGGAATTCTGAGTGCGGTTCAGTGGTCACCCACATGCGGAACGTTGCTTCAATTGGCTCCGTCTCGACCAACATGTCAATGATTTCCGCACAAAATGGCAGCGACAGATGCACGTTTTGCAGTAGCACCCAACCGCCTCCAACCATGGAGTCCATTATCATTTTGCGTGCATGGTACTCCTGGCCTTGACCCATGGACACGGATTTCAGCGCTGTGATAATGTGGAAGAAGAAAATGATTTTAAATTCTAATTTAAATTGGATTGGAACGGTTCGCTCACGTATGCCCTTCTGCTTGGCCAGGGCGCTGATTTGCGTAGTTGGGTCCGAGCCGATGGAGAGCAGACAAACAAATGGCGTGCGTGGTTCGGACTCATTCCATGTGACCTCCAGATCCAATATTTGCATTTCGCTGTATTCTGGTCCAAGTGACTCTAAAGTTTATACAAAAAAAGACATCACTCATGTCTCTCGCTGCTGCGGATATGAGCCGCCCTCACCTTCAATGTAACGCTTTGCTTGAGATATTGTACGATCCGGACACCACGAACGTATCAGCAGCAGCTTGCGGAACCCATCCAACGAGCTTTGATAACCGCAAGGAATTTCCTCATTCTCTGGCTTCTCAGCCTCGTACCAGGTGCGCCACTCCTTCTCGTTCAACTCTATCTGCAATTTTGGGGAGTAAACACTTTTGCACCAATGCGGAACCAAAGCTTCCCACTTACCACTTGCAGAACATTGGAAAACGTTTCCAATCTGCTAATCTCGACCAGATTCAGCCAGGTTATGTCCAATATCCAGCGGAACGGTTTCGGAGTCACCGCATTCAGGTCCAGCGAAGCGCCGCCCTTTATGAAGGCCATAAACTCCTCATGGCTAATGTTGCCCTTGTGATAATCGATTTTGATGGCCAGCATTAGGGTAAAGAGCTGCTTGTGTCGCTCGTACAGGCTGCGGTTGGTGAACTTGTACACCTCGTAGGTCAAATATCGGAGAATTATATGGATCCGCTCCTCGGTGACGCTGGACTTCGCCGACTTCGTTATCGAATTGTTAAAGATGACCAGAAACTGCTTCAGTGAGTTCTGGTACATGGCATTCACGTTACTCATTTCGACTATCAGGAAGTAGAGTATGGACCCGCGCGCTGCGACTGCGCGATACTCCTCGCGGGCTCTCATGATTTTCCGCTCAGTCACTTCCGATATTTTCAGCTTTTGATTGACTTCTTCGGCCGTGGTTTTCGTGACCCGCAACACCTCGATCAGCGCTTCGTCATCTACCAGCGAACCTTGCGACGAGCTCAAGCGGAAGAGTAAGTTGGCTTCCAGCTCCTTCATATTGCGTTGATTTTGCATCACGGTCTCGAATAGAGCCACCCGTTCAGCCTCCAAATCAGACTTCTCCATTAGTATGACACGCCCCAGCAGCTGATCTTCTAGGCCTCTCATGGTGACCGTGAAATCGATGATGGACGTTTTGGCGCTGACCTCTGGACTAAACGCTGGGTTCGGTAGCTTTGTTGTAATGTACAGCATAAACCCAGGCATGACGTCGCATTCCTTGTCCCCCACAAGCACTTTTTCAATACTACCGGACTTAATGAAGTTCTTCTCAAGCACATTGTCTATCACGGGGTCCAGTTCGGTGCCAACATCTTCTATTAACAAGGGCCGGCCCAGCGACAGTGAATCCTCTAAGTGAGTCCTGAAGTACTTATGATTGAGCGACGTTATTTGCAGCTCGTTCTGGTCCTCCTTGCACTTGATCCATATCTTTCCTTGCGTTTGGGGATCGACCAGGAGCGGGTAACTGCTCGACTTTGTGGCGATTAAAGCGTTTTGCACCGACAATTCATCATTGGGAAGACCCTGTAACGTCCACTCTGACACCGTGGAAGAGTCCACCAACATGTGGATGAGGTTCAGTCCTTGGGTGAACGGTATCTGCTTTTGCTTGAGGATGCTCATCCAAGTTCTTATTAGATTCGCCCGAAACTCCTGATTGTAAGGACCGCAGTACGAGAGAAACCCGGTAGCCAAAAGCACGTCGCCCACCAGCAATCCCAGCTGAATCTTAAACTCCTTGCTTTGATTCGTCCAACGCAGCTTCTCATCGGACAAGCCATTGATGAGCGCCGTCGCTGCGGTCATTTTCCGCAAGCACACGTTCGCCGCATCAGTGAGTCGCTGCTTCTCTCCCACTGCTTTGTCATACTGATTCTTGACCGCTTGCAGGGCCTCTTCACGCTCCCGCAGCTGTTCCTCGGCGCCAGCTAAGTCGTCCATGGCCAGCTAAATGGGGGTAGGGTGGGAAGTAGAGGAAACAGAGAGTTAGATGGATATTAAGGACATCTGAGTCAGTGGACAGACTGTGAGGCTACTGTAAGTTCTGTAGTGTCCAGCTGCAAATGGAAAAAAGTTAGTCAAGTGCATCTGTGGCAATTACGAAGTGAGGTTCTGAAAGCTGTACAAATAAAAACTTTTTACCAAGGGTCCACGTTATTCTGGCAAACTACAAACGCTCTAAATACGACTACGATTACTCTCTGGAAAGCTTTTACAAATGAAACTATTTACGAGTAATTAAGTTTAAAGTTCTCCCAATGTCAGCATCTCCGAGGGATTCTTGGCCATACTTACCTTTAAACGTGCTTCCTGCATAGTCAAGTTCGCCTTCAGTGGCAGCACTTCCTTATTCACGCTGTGGAAAAACGACATAGCCTTGGTCCACGACAATAGGCCCGCCACATCGCCACACACCCTTCTGGCCATGTCCATATTGTAGTCTTCCATGCGGAAGTACGGCTGTAGCAGGTCGATCATTTCGTCGTTGATGGTGTCCTTGGGGTAGTTTTGCAGTTGCAATAAGAAGGTGGTGCTGGCCATCATCTGGAAGTAGGGCCATTGAAACAGACAATTAAGAAGTTACATTTTTGCACGGACCTTTAACGATTCTTGCCACGAGGGCTTTGGACATGGAGTCCCCGAATCCGCTATACAGGGATGCAGCTTGCGTTTGAACAGTATCAATACACAATCCATAATCCGCATAATCAAGTGCGGCGGACGACCCAATTTGCGCACAGTTGCTATATGCGCCGGTTTGATGGTGTTCAACGCCATTTCTGCCTCTTCAAGTGCCGGCTTGGCAGCTTCCAACTTCTGTTCGGCCAAGGCTTTCTCATGTGCGATGCATGCCACTAAGGCTTCAGCTTTGTCCTTGACGATCAGCACCTGATTCTTCACAATTTCTGCCTGCATTGCTCGATCGGTGACTTCGACCAGCACGGATTCGGCTTTTTTGGACGCTTCGACTAACTCCTCTTCCATGACCACCAAGTCTTTTTTCAGTATTTCTACAGAAGCTGACGCTTCTTTCAACTTCTCTAAACCTGTGTCCATCTTCTCCACGCCATCTCCCAGCTCCTTCTGTTGTTGCTGGTAAATGTTCTTGTAGCCGGCAATAAAATTTAAATATGACTTCGGTGTCACATGCGTGGCGCGTCGGAAACGCTGAAAGTACTCCTGCGATGTTTCCGATACGATGTCCTGTATTGAGCCAAGCGCATTAACCAGTTCTTCCTTGACAGCCGGTGTACACTCAATTTCAAAGTCACTCAGAAAGTGTCTTGCAACTAGGACAAGAGCATCCTTCGGCCACGGTTGAAACCAGTCGATAGTGCAGCCAGACACTAACGCTGGAAAACGTTGCACCCGCGATCGAAAGGTCTCTCCCACAGGTGAGAAACAGAAGGCCACATGCAAATTAGCACAAGTTCGAGCCAAAAAGAATTCCATCACACTTTCCGGGGTCGCTGTTTTGCGTTGATTTTCCCGCTTCATTATGGGTGTCAACTCTTGTACAATTTCAGCCTGTTCGTCACGAGAGAACAGGTTCGATATCACACCGGAAGATAGTATATTGTTTAAGTATTCTAGGAACCCTTCCTCTTTAATGTCCATATCGGTGAAGAGGAAGGTTGTGCCTTTGCCTTGCACGCCGCAAGTGCGATACAACAACTTCAAGTCCTCCAAAAAGTTCGCCACGTTATACGACCGCGTAAGTGCAATTTGGAAAGTTTTGTAACCAGCTATGAAAGATGCCAATTTCGTCAGCGATTGCTTTCCCGATCCACCGACCCCGACAAGCATGACATTTCCCCTTGGATGCCGAATGATTCGGGAAATCTTGACCAGATGCAGCATTGCATCTGGGAAGAAGACCAAATCCATTCCGGAGCCTCGCACCATTTCATTAAACTGTGCGAGGAACATAGTGAGACGCTCGCGGAGCACTTCATGAGAGTTCACCGGTTCGTAGACTTTTGGCAATTCCATATCGGCGTCTTCACCCTCCTCGCCCGTAGGCTCGGGTGCGTCACGCATAAAGTCCACAAACACAGGGTTCGACAAAATCATATGCGAATGCCCTTCGCCCAGCTCTTCGCGCACCAAACATGCCAGCTCCGAACTGAACCACTCCTTATCCTGGAAAGTGGTGAAGCGATCGGCAAACACACGCGTGCACTCGTGCTTCCATAAAGCCATCAGCACGCTCTCGGCGGTAATAACTGTGGATAAGGTGCCGACCATGCCTTGCCATATGCGCGACAAGTCCCGCAAACTGAACACGTAGTGGAATTTCGCTGGCGTCGGGAGCAGTTTTTCTCGTGTACGCTGCCACAAGTAGCGAGTAACCAGGATCAGCTTCTTAATCAGGTTGCGAACTTCAGGCAGGAAACCGCGCTTGGCATTATAATGTCCTTCGCCAATCACACGGAATATTTTGTCAATCGAGTCATTGTCTGGAATGTTGCAGTTGAATACGCAAAACTGCCGCTTCAGACGCGACGGAATGTCGTTGCGTCCACCGCCGGGCAGACCCATTGCGCTCACATATTGTACATCCACAACAGTGGTAAAGTCGCCAGGCTTCTCTAAGCTGTAGAAGCCTTTCATGTCCATCGATTGACGTACAATTTCGTTGGTGACCTGATCGCCCCACTCATTTATCTCCGGCAAATTGATATCGTCAATGAACACTATCAACTTCCGTCCACCCGGCGGACCAAATGTCACCCCTACACGCTTCTCCACGTAGCTCTCGATGGTGCGCTGAAACTGGTAGGGGCTCGTGGCTGATGAGAAGTTAAAGGAGCGTCCCATATAAGTTTCCGTGTTCATTTTCTTCATGAAATTCTTCATGATGACCGTCTTGCCGGTGCCCTGCTCGCCTATGAGCATAATGGCACGCTCCTGATTGGCGATGGTCGCAATCAGGTAATCCATACGGACATTGTCGACAATTGGCACCAAAATGCTCAGGTAGTCAGGCGTGGAGAGTTCAGGGTACATATACGGGGTCACTAGCGACTTCCACGATTGCCAAACGCCCGTTGGGGTGACGAAGAAATCAAAGATGCTGTTCTCATTGACGCTGCCTTTGGGATAATCCAACTCGGGAAACGACTCCTTCACATATGCATTCAACTTGACACGATCGTCCGTGCTGAGGTAACCACCCATACCCCAAGCTAAGGCAAATATATATAAGTGGTGCAGGTGTTCAGGAGAACACGTGTCCTCCTTATCGTCCCCTGCCACCTCTTCCAGAGCTTCCTCTATCAAAACGAAAGTAGGGGATTAATAAATCTGCGCTAAGGTGTGTTCAAACAAAGGAAGAAGTTGAAAGAGTTTAGAATGCAGAAAGGCAGAAAGAAACGAGAGACGGTTGGTTGAACAAACACGTTCACACGCACACACATAGAAGAAGAATAAATAGAAATTGAGAGGACTTTGCTAAATACGAAGAGTTACGAGTATGAAAAAGTGTTCCAAAGAGCGGGAAGAAAGGTGCTTAAAAGTTAGTTAATAGGTAATTTGCTTTGTAGGCAAGCTTGGAAGAAAAAGTTGAGAGGAAGTTGGTGGCGAATTTTGAAAAGTATACTTTACCAACATCACTGCCAATGGACTCGCGACGTTCTTCTTTCAGTTTAGCCAGTTTCGCTGAAATATCGTGATCAAATTGTCAAACCATTCAAATCCTTAGGCACATCCCCCCGTGCACTCTCCTAAACTTGTGTACTCTACTTTATACAAAACCACCCACAACCCAACTGTGGCTGTGATCTCGCGCCAAACCCCATTCACTTACCATCAGTAGTCTCTTTACTAGACATACTAACTGCTTGTTCGTCCTCTTTCTTCACGGGCACCAGACCCTCCAAGATGTACAGCATTTGCTGCACAATATTGCACTGCAGCACTGGCATCAGTAGCTTCAGGTTCTGAGTACCCCAGTTGTAGACCTGCACGAAAGTTAGCTCAAACAAATCCCAGAAGACTGTCTTCTCGCCAGGTGCACGATTCTTCAGCCAAGCTTGAACAACTAGAAACATCACAAGAGTCTTCAATCAGCTAATCTTCACAGACTGTAGTACACGAATACTTACTGGGTCGTGAATCCAATCCAGAAGAGCTCATGTAAACCATGCCATTGCGTGAGACAGTAGCTGGTGAAGCGTTGTCGATGTTATGTGGTTCGAAGATTATCTTTACGGTGGGCGCCATTGTCAGACGATCACCATTGGCCAATGTCAGCGTCTTATTGTCGTCCAGCACTGAGTTCAGATTCTCTATCCAAATACTGTCGACGGGACCGTCCAGGACCAGCCACACATGCTCGCCATTCTTGATTTTCAAAGTTTTGCGCCAGAGCGCCGAAAATATGCCGTCGGTCCAGTCATTGGTGGCCACGTCCAGGCGACCAAACATTTGCGCCGCCGTTATGGCCTTCGGGTTCATACGCATTTCGCGATGTGATTCCCCCATCTGCGTCATCGCTTTCATCAGGGTCTGTATGCAGGTGGTTTTGCCGGCACCACTGGGACCCAATGTCATGATGCCGTGTCGGACAGTTTGGGTTTCGTACAGCTGTATTAGCTTAAGAACCCACGGGGGATGGAAGACCAAACTGGCTTCTTCGGCTTGTTGCGTGATAGCCGCTTCCAGTTCCGGGTAATTGGTCTTTTCGAGGGTCTGCAACAAAGAAGGCAAAAGAAATGAAATAGAGATTCCCAGAGTTGAAAACGCCAGGTGACCCTACCTGATTGGGAAACAAATCTGAGACCAGCGATATGAACAGAGGCTCATCCTCATCAATCAGTTTGGACAGATTCATATCGCGCAAGACTCGCATCACAATCGTACTCTCGCTATCCTTTGAGTTCCTCCGCTTTGCAGCACCCAACGTCCGCAGTACCGACAATATGTTGCGCAACCCGAAATCGTAGTGCACCTGCTTGGTGAGCTGCTCCTCGCACAGCTTGTACAGAGTGTAGAATTTACGAGCCAACGTAATGTTCTCGAGGAAGCCACAGGACGCCAATTTCACGCGTATTATAATTTGACGATCCGGCACCATCATTGCCACGGTGCGGAATTGTATCTTTAAATTTTCAGGCAATTCCTTGCGACCGGCATAGCCAGGATTCTGAGAACAGAAAAGAAGTAAAACAATAAAATATTCACAATATGGGAAACATGAGTTCCAATTGGGGACTCGATACTATAAAAAGAAATATTGGGTGGTTTGAGTTTGTTGCTGTATAAGCAAGAAAAGACGAAAACGGGAGCAACAACCACAACAACGACGTGAACCACAACAACTTTGACAAGCACAACAACTTTGACAAGCACAACAACAACGACAATGAAGAGAGAGTCACCAACAACAACGAGGTCAGGACAGGAGTCGAATTCATATTTTCATTCATATCAGAAAGCAACTGATATTTTATAATTCTGCTGATATTGTGGCTCGCAATTGAAGTTGTTGCTGGTCTTTTTGGGTACAAAACACTGCCACAGTCTGAAGAAACATGTCATAAAGTTGACCGATGCAGTGCGGAAATACTCGTAGCATGGAATTCATACCCTATCTATAAAAACCTGTGGCTCTGACGGAGGTGAGTCTGCATTGTAAGTCTCATTGTTTAAGGAAGAGATATGTGTGACCTTTTCTTGACGTTCCACATTTCAGTTGCTCCTCGATAGGGAGCTGATGGCACAAAGCTTCACGAAGGTCATAAATTTCACCACTTATTTATCTCGGTTAATATTTATTTGCTCTTTTACGAGAAAATGTTTATGAATTTACTTTTCACCGCCTTTGTAAATGAGTTACTTCCTACCATCCTTTTACCAGCTACCAATGTATAAGGAAGACAACCCCCAACCCCGCTCGTGGCACCTTCGTGAATACCTTCACCAACTTCAGGCATGTTCGCTGCGTACACTTTGTGTACTTATGTGTACCTTGCCGATAACGTAGGCTGTGCAAACTTGTGCGGCAGGAATTCTGCATAAATCGTTCAAGAAAGCGGCCTCAGAGCCTCACTCCCACTTTTTCATTGAAAAAAAGGTTTATTAAATTGTGAACAAAATGAAATCAAATAAAATGCAGGAAAAAAATAAAACATTACTTGAAACGCAAAGCGAAAGTGTGGAAGATAAAGAGTAACATTGCTGCGGGTATAAGGCAGGACAGCTTGAGTGCGTTTGCAGGGCCCGCGGTTCCTCTCGGCGCAGATCCGTGACGTGCCAATGTTGCTCATGTTAAATTTTAAGCTTAATCAAATTGCTGCAAGCACACAAGCATAAACGCCACATACTCCCATTCACAGTCACACACACTACGCACACATACATCTCTCTCTCTCTCTCTCTGTCTCTCTGTCATGTCCCACCACAAAGTGTGCGAAGACGAGTGTTTTATGTCAGCGTCTATTTAGTTTAAGATGCTAACAATGTTGTAATAAGGTAATTTAATAATCGTATCATCTACGAGTGTGTGTGTGTGTGTGTGAGTGCGGGAATGTGAGACCGTAGGGGGGTGCGCTGTGGCCTTTTCGTTTGCAAGCCTTGTGTGAGAGGCAGCATTTCTATTGCCTATAAAATATGAAATTTCAATTAATGGAAAAATTCGAGCTCCAAATTTTCCGCGCAGCTCAGAAATTTTAATTAAAACTCATCCAGCTTTCGAATAATTACCACAGGAGGACAGTAGCATTCAAGGAGCAACAAATTTGCCTGCCATCATCCAGCATGTGTGAAGAAACGCAGCAATTGAAATAATTGTGCACGACGTCGCACACGCAACTTTATGCGTCACGAATGTCCTCTGAGGCCGGTATCAGGTTTCGCTGCATTAGTCCACACCAGTGCCGAGGCATATAAATATTTATACATTTATGCGATTGCTTCGAATTTCCGCCAAGACAGCTGGGAGTACTTTTCGACTGATGCCACTTGACTGTGGCAATTCAATACTGGTGAAAAACGGAAAAAACCTCCCCAACACTTGCTCATTGGTATTCAGTGGTGACGTCAAGAAGCTGCTTAAAAAAGTTCCCACAACAATTCGATTGAGAGCACTCCCGGCAACTACATGCAAGGACATGCAAGTGTTTATTATGTTATTGTCAGGAAAGTGTTCATCGCAGTGCTCAATGGAGGCCCAATTCAAAAAGTATGTCTTTAAATGGGCGATAAAAAGCATCTTTATGAGAAATTGATTCAGTTTTGAAACTGCGTATTTGGGAATTTCCTACACAAATGCTCTTAATTTGGGGAGTCGAATCCCGCCCTAGGTATGGTGTGAGAATGCTGCTTTATAAATATTTTTCTCTTCGAGTCAAAGGGCTTCTTCTTAGTTACTCATTCCCCCAGACATAAATAATTGTGATATAATAATAATAATAATTCTTAAGTTATAATGCAGTAAATGTGGGGAGCAAGGCACAAAAGAAACTGTGGAACATCTACTATGCCCATGCCCCGCAATATCGAAAACACGCTTATCACATCTGAGAGCCCCCTAGTTTGAAGCACTAGAAGAGGTCGCACAACTAGGAATAGTTTCGCGTCTCCCTGTTCAACGATTCATACCACAGCTCTTAAATGGATATCCATCTGGCACCGCAAAGAACGAAGAAATCGATCAATTTAAATTTACCGTGGATCGATTTCAGATCAGAGATAAGCCCACAATCATTTAGAGGGCGTTATCGCCCTCGCTCCAACACTTTTTCTGCTCTTACTGACTTTGGCATTTCAACAAAGCTGCCTGATTGTCGGTTAATTTCGTGTCCCCCGGATACCTCAAGAGTCTTTCAGCAGCACTAATTTCAGGCAGTCCCTTCAGTAGCCATTGTAGTGAGGGCAAGATGCGTCTGATGCTTTACCTTAGGATTAATTTAGGGGCTTATTTAACCCACACAAACTGTGCTCGAAAATACGGTTTATAATTTCGCTTTAGGCGGGTGTGAAGTATTCCCATTTTCTCTGTTCAATTCCATGGAATTCCTCTGTCGATCTGCATATAGCGACTTTTTGTGTGTTCCAAGGTTTGCGGGCGTGGTTTCTATGCACTTCAATAAAAGGCTTTTGAAGCTTAGCAAACTGTGCTGATATGAAACACAACCAGTCCCAGGCACATCCACTTAGGGACTAATTCAACCCACGCATACTGTGCTCGGAAACACTTTGAAAATAACAGAAAATAAACAAAAGCAGGCATGGATTACATTTAAAGCGGCAGAGTCCAGAATTTAAAAAACAGAACAGACGAAACCCGAAAGAAGACCGACCGAATGTGTAATAAATAGAAATAAGTTTCAACTTTTTTTAATATTTTTCTTTTTTTAGAAATAAAATTCGAAGGACTAAACGACTTCGGGGATCCTTGAAACTCCAAGTACTTCAGGGATCCTTGAAACTTCAACTTTGGATCAGCATAGCGCAATAGTGACTGTGATTTCATCGAATGTTGCAGCACCATCGAATCTCAAGAGATTCAAGGACGATTACCGATTGATTAAGGGCCATTGTAGAAATTATGTAATGAAAAAAATTTCAATTTTTACTTCGAATTAAAATAAAAATCCTGTTTTTGGAAAGGAGCCTGCTCCTCGGGAACCACTAACCAAGTTTTATTTTTATTTACTCCGGGTTAAGCTCGCCGGATAACCAGGGTTCGTTCACAGAATTTTTTTTTGCTGCAGGAAGTTTCAAGCATCCCAGAAATCTTTTGTGAGTCCTTAAATATATTTAGCAGGTCCTTGCATATCTTTAGTCCTTGCATATCGTTGCAATAGCCTTGATGTAGTTCGTATTTTTCAGCTTCAAAGCCATTCACATACAATGAACTTTGAGGATGTTGCCCTATCTATGCTTCTAAGGATATAGGAATACAAATTGGCAGGGGGTATTCAGTAGGTCTATGCTAGCACACATTCCAAATATGGGCAGATTATTACTACTACCACGCCCATGTTTGGTTTTCACTGCAAAAAGGACGATTTTCTTTATGGCTGTGGGGTCGACCTTGTTAAAGTAAGATTCCATATCTTAGAAAAAGGGTGCCACAAGAAGTATCGAAGCATCGTCATAAGACATTCCTTGTTTATCCTCAACGAAGAAGGTGCCACTCACGAAGTCGAACTAGAAAGAACTTCAAGAATTCAGTTTCTCTAGATACTAAAAAATGCTTCCTTCTAAAAATATTCTGTTACTGTGGAAGCTGAGCTCGCTGTGGGAGGAACGCGCTCGATTTGCATGGAAAAATAGGTCAAGGCAACTGGAAGATGTAAGGAAGCAGTTGAATAACCATAGTCGAAGGACGTAAGTAGCAGATTCGAAGGCCTCATTCCCCAAAAGCCCTTGCAATCGTAATCTAATGATGGTGTAAGATATAATAAAATACATCGCGTGGATTTGTTGCCCCACCAAATTCGATGACAATTTATATTATCGAAGCATTCCACCAAATTTTGGAACCGTTTCCCAGCAATCGTGAGCTGAATCAACGAAGCAGCTGCTTTCCAAATGGTGCCTTGGCCTCAGCTATTGCATTCACTGGAGCCTTATACAAGTGGCGGTCTAAGTCTTTCAAGGAAACTCACCAGGTTGATAGCGATAGCCCCAGTACCGGCGAACTTCAGGGAATTGAGCGATTTGCGTTCTTTCCGACAGTTTCAAGAACTGCGACTATTCTAATGACTGACCCTTTCGACCCCAACCGAGATTAGTATATCAACCACAGAGCCGGTTGATAGCGATAGCCCCAGTACCGGCGCACTTCAGGGAACTGAGAGATTTGGGGTCTTTCCGACAGTTTCAAGAACTGCTACCAGTCTACTGAGTGACCCTTTCGACCACAACAGACATTAGCATATCAACCACAGGGCCGGTGGTTAGGAATTTTTCAACGATACGACGAAAGTGTCTTCAGTTGGATCATCATTTGACCGCAGATTTCACTGGTAATAAATTTGAACGTTTTCTACGGATGCAATTGTGTACTTTGCCACGATTATTGTCCAAGGCAAGGTTTACATTCAAACAGAATATTATTTACATGCATCCTTAGTAGGAAAATTAAGAGATTTAATGGAGGGACAATAATTGGAAACCCTTCACTATTGAAATCAAAGTCGGAATCCAATCCAATCCACGGTCGGAATCAATTCCAATTCCACAAGTCCACGGTCAGAATCAAATCAAGTTGTTAACTTCGCTTTAGTCAATGCAGGCAAACATATTTCCTCGACTACTTCTTACGATACCTTTCTATTAGACCGCAATTCCTACAAAGCTCAAGGAAGTCAACCCTGCTTTTGATAAGATGCCATTGTAAAATTTAACATCTTTTTGTTAACGCCTTGTCGGGTAAAATAGGACCCACTTCGCTATCACGTTAACGAATGTGCACTTAATTACCAAAGGACCAATTTATGCAGCATAATTGACGAAATAAGACTCCTTCAAATTGAATTAAATTCGCTACGAGGCAGCGCCAAATTCGGCACCTTTTAACAGCGTTAACGTTGTAAACGGAAAGGCACTCGCTTTTAATTGAATGCCATGACTGGAAATTAATGGAAGACACACAAAATCAATTTCCCTGGCGCAGGTTCCCCAGCGAACGAGTGAGCTTAAAGTGCGATTAACTTGTAATAAATTTGGGAAATTGCACGCGTCAGATCCGAGCAAATGTGACCAGGTGGTAGTCAATATGAAGTAGGAGTATAATTATGTGTCCATGGACACGGCCACTTACCATTGTGATGAATATGCCGAATTCCGGATTCATTTCGATGGTGTCGCCATCGGTGAATATGAACGTTTTCTTCTTTTCCTTTTTGGCAATCAGGACCACAGCAACTTGTTGCGCTGCCACCGACAATACGGGAAGTTCAATGCGATTGAACTCATCGAAGCAACCCCAACTGCCGGATTGGGCCAAGCCTTTGTAAATGCGCCCCAGGCCTCTGGAAGCGAGCGCCACAGCATGCACGGAAAGAAGAAAGGAAGGAAGGACGAGGAAGTTATTAGTAGGCGAAGCAGAAAATTTTATAATTTTAATTAAAAACACTAATCCGCGCACATATCTTGAAGACAGCAGGCAGATGGTAGCAATCACGCACGCACACTCACACATGCACACTCACACACGTACACAAGCACATGTATAGGCACACGTACACAGGCCCACGTACACAGGCCCTCATATACATTCACCAATATATCAGCTTTAAAGTACGCAATGAACTCATCAAAGAAAGGGCGGGTTTGAATACCTGTAATCCATTTGATCGGAGCAATTAAATACAACCACGTACTTAGCCAGCGTCTTCCCCATATCCTTGACAGTTTCGGTTTTGCCAGTGCCAGCGGGACCGCAGGGGGCGCCACCCATGCTGAGCGTCAAAGCTTGCGCCAAAGTAATGTAGCAACTGCGACGACGTTGTGTGCGAGTCCACGATGAAAAGCGAGCAGGAAAAGGCGAAAGAGTGCCAAGAAATTAGCTTTGCAAATGGAATTTGAATCAAATTTAGTGGAAAATCAAATAAAAATTTATTTTATGTGCATAACGATGCATGCCGTCAGAGTTCTGCCATAAAGGAACGCTTCAGCAGGTGTGAATTGATTATTTGTGAATTCAGAGCTACTGTGGAAGGTGAGGGCGCTGTAGGAGGAACGCGCTCGATTTGCAGGGAAAAATAGGTCAAGGCAACTTAAGGAAGTAAGGAACTGAGATGTAAGGAAGCAGTTAAAGAACCATATTCTATAAAGGAAAGAACAATGAATATTTTCTGCCATTGAATGGAGAAACAATTTGCACAGAGTTGGACGCAATATTCAGTTACACTATTCTGATTATCCTGTTACTATGATATGATATCTGCTATACTATTCAGATTTCCCACGATTCCGAGTACTTCTTGACCAGCGACTTCTCGGAAGAACAACACTACTTACTCACCCACATACAATTTATCCAAGCATCTGCTCTGTCCTCGCAGAGTCTCACTGTTGCTTCGTCAGCCTTAACAGATTCCCATTATGAGCACTTTATTTTACTTTATTTACTTAGAGTCAGTTGTGTTGTTCCACCCGACCGTGTACAAGTAAAACAAAAACCCTCCTCATGAACTGGCCACGGCGGGCAGAGACAAGCGCTTAATAAGCCACAGGACGCTGCCTGTGACTACCACGTCTCCAGCACTTCGCTTCATCAAGTTCAAAGCTACAAAAGGCAGTCGGTGGCAAAAACGCTCAGTGCTGGCAGAGGAAGGCATTCCATTAACCGTTTCCGCCCTGTTGAGGAGCAGCAGACGGAGCGCATTGTTCAATTTGCATGTGCCTCAACTTTAAACGCTTTAATTGCGAGTGTTCACGCAATTTGAGGAAGATAAATTTCACGTAATTTCGCAGGCGGACGTTCGAACATTTCACGAGTCCTTCGCGCTTTCGCCAAATTGGAACTCGTTTGCATTTATTTCAATTTTCGTTCTCTCTCGAGATGTTTCATTGTTGAATAATTGTGCAGGAATTGGGGCCAATAACTTGCGAAAATTCTGCGAATTTTTGGAACATTCTCAAAGCAGACACAATAGGAATATTTTGAGATACTATTTGATTGGTGGGAATGTGGCAAAGCAGAAGAGTGGAGGCGGTAAGCGAGTACATAAGTCATAGGCAAATATCTTCAAACTTTAGAGCACACCTGCGTCATCTACTCTGGCAAGTCTCAAAGCTGACGTACATCCTCCCTAACCGACCATTTGAAGTTTGCTGTACTATTTATAGCCAACCTGTTGAACCCACAGACGTGGCTTTGAGGTGCTTGCTCAGAAACTATTCCGCTAGCACATCCTTCACTGCACAAACTTTCGGTAATGAGCCTTACCACGACCAGAGAACATCACTTGCCACACAACAACTCAATGCAACGCAGAACAACACAGCACCGCAGTCACCCACTTGATTGGGTGTGCTGAACGAGCATCAAATGGGGGAGAGGGTAATTTGAAAATCGTTGCTGCTTAAAGGAACTTGCCACAATTTAATAAACGAACTTTATGGAGAGGTTGTGGTTTGATGCGATTTTGGAAAACTGTGCTCAATTTAACCTCATGAAAGATGGAGGAAATGAAGCGAGAACTCATGCAATTATGTTTGAACAAAGTTTGGAACAAAATTTGGAATAATATTTGGAACAATGTTTGAACAAAGTTTTGAATAATGTTTGGCATACCTTCAGTCGGCCCCATTTCACTCTGGCTTCACGCTCACTTACCGATCGGTCAACGGTGTTATCACTAAACGATCCGTGCAGCCCAAATACTCATTTTGGTAGGTGAAGGTGACATCCGTCACCGAGATCCAGGTCTTGTCCAGATCCTCCTTAAAATAGAAGCGACACTGTTTCAGCCACTCAAAGTCATTCGCCGATTTGATGTTCATGCGACACTGCAAAGAGAGAAGGTTACGCCTCGAAACCCACCGCGTCATGTACGAGCATTGCACCCCCGCCCGCCCCTAAAGCCCTACCAGTATGTCAAAGATGTCGCGTTGGTGTACGTGTATCGTAATCAGCGTCTCGAAACTAGTGCGTTCCATTTTGGTGAGATTGCGAGTCGTCTGGTCGATTAGTGTATTGAGCATCTCTAGGAACTTGTTATTTGTCTCCGACATGACCTTCCTCTCATGCCTGGCCTGCATCAGCGCCATTTCGGCATCTCGCGTCCAAATCATTTGAATACCTAACAGGCCAATTTGCGCTGGGACTTTCTCTAAAAATCCCAGCAGTGTAAAATTTGGATCATTAATAGTCGCATACGCGGTTCTAATTATCGAATGCAATGACTGCTGTGCTGTGACCAGCAATTGAGTTAGCCATGTCTCGACAGAGCCCTCCGCGCGTATGGCGCGATCCAACTGTATCATTTCGCCCTCGCTCGAAATGATCGCCATCATTTTATTGTATTCGATGTCGTGGAATTTCACGTGACGCGTATTGTCAAAAATCGAGAGAAGATGGTTTTGAATGGTGTGCGAATCGGAGGCCTGACCCAGTATTTCCAAAAGGGCCGGATCGGAGACGAAGAAGAATCGCGGGAACATCATGCGTTTGCGCTCCAAATAGCCACTCAACGACTTCTGGCAGATTTCGAGCTGCTCCTGCAAATGTGGCAGCAATTGCTTGAGCAGATCATCGCCCACACAGCAGGCCACCACGCCCGGCGTTTCGTGAGCGCGTTGCATAATCTTCTGCCAGGATTTGTCGATTTTCGAGAAGCGCTTCGCCTCCTTCGGCAGCTGCTTGGCAATGTCGCCACCTACGAAGACCGCCTCCAGGTAGACCCACATATTCTGCACTAGCAACCAACGTTCCAGTATCTCATTAGAATTGGACAAATCGTAGACCCACTGTTGGATTTGCTTACGGAACGGCGCATTGTAACGATTCGAGAGCAGAGAGCCCAACACCATTAGGCTGTCTTCCAGCTGGCCAATGGTTTCTGCTGTAGTATCGCCACGCAACAGTAGTTCACCGCGGTTATTGAAGCTCATAAATTGCAGCTCGTGCACCGACCACTCGTTCGTCACCTGCTTCAACTTGGCCTCAATGTCTTTCTCCTTCATGGCACTGATGCATATGTCCTCAATGTCCTCTTTGTGCTTGAGCAGAGGCGCCTCCAGTATGTTCTTCAGCGAGAAGCCCTCCGAATCGAATTCGAAGATGTACTTGGTGACATCCATGATTCGTTGCCAGTGGCGCGGTTTCATAGCCTTATTTGCCATCAATTCTAGTAGCGGACACATGTCGTTGAAATCATCGATAGTCTTTTTGAGTGCATGAAAAGCGGGCCACTCTTTTAAACCCTTCGGCAGTTTGCGACAACGATTTTGGAACTCCATCAGCTCATTATTGATCTCCTCGATGTCGACCTCATTCCAGGGTATGTCATAATAACTACTCACGCCGTCAATGACGTCATTGTAGAGCTTGTACAGCTTTTGCAGCAGATTAAGTTCCTTGCGAATCTGCAACAAATGGTGGATGAAGGACTCCAACATCGAGCAGGGCAATTTGTACGTAACCTACCTGACCCAGCTCGGGGTAGTCCGTTTGTGGCAGGCCAAAGAGCTCCTCGCCACTCTGATAGGTCTGCAGACGACGCCACATGCCCTCAAAACGGTTTTGGAAAAGTATGAGGCGATCCGAAGCTTCCCGTGGCGACAGTCCGGGCTGCATGGGTCCAGCCGTGCGGTACTCATTGACATATTCGATCTTGTCGTGCTTGAAGTTGTCCAGATTAGACTTCAGGTCACTCTGGAATGTGGGCTGCATTTCGAGTAGCTTCACTTGCGCTTCCAAGGCGCAAGCCAATAAATTTTGAAAGGTGATGCGCAAATTATCAACCAAATCGAACTGTTCGCGCTCCACCTGCACCTCGTAGCGGGTCAGAACGTTGAAGGCTTCCTAGTTTCAAAATAGGGAAGTAAATAATAATGGTACACTCGAATGAAGTACCTCAATGGGATCAATGCGCAGCTCCATGTCGACTTCCTGCTCTCGGATTTTGCCCAACGTCTCCATAATCATACGCACATCGTCCAAATCTCGTATGGGGCGATCCAATTTACGGTCCATCTCATTGATTACCGCGTAAACGTAGTCCATCTCCTTCTTGTACTTCTTCTTCATGGCCTGTCCAATTTTGTGATTACACGCTGCAATGCCAAAATGCGAACATTCAAGTTCATAAATGGGAACACAAAATTTCTTTGGAGCGATTTTTTTGCTGCCACAATTTCCAATCAAACTAATTGGCGCACAATCAACTCATCAAAGCGAGTACAAAAGAATAATTTGAATTGGGAACACTTGTCTGTGAGTTTCAGTTGAGCTCTTAATGAATGCTATTTTACATTTGAAATGTAATTTCGCACGGATTTGCCCTTCAGAAGGTCGTGGCAGCAGTCAGAACGCGTGTCGACTAATGCGAAGAGTTTTAAATGGCATTGATTGCTTGAACAAAAGAATCGCTCGAATAATACCGATGCAGCCGCAGAAGAGGTGCTTTGAATTAACACAGGAGAATAAGAGTAATAGAGTAATACCAAGGGCAGGCAGCGTATACGCGCCAGGAGCAGGCGGTGCTCTGTTGGAGCAGAGAACTTTGCCAACCCTCTGTCGTAGTGGGCTAAGCGGTTTATTTTATATTCTTAGAGTTGGGAGTCAAACAATCACCCCTAGTTTCGATTGAAAGCGATGAGATTAGAAAGGGAGGGGCGTTTTTACCTTATTCCTTGGAAAATATCCATCAAAGGTAGCTCAATCCTCCCACATCTTGCAATGTAAACTGACACACACAAACTTTCTCTGTCTAGGTCACATTCAATTGGCTCGCAGAGACTCTAATTTGGCTCTCTAAGAGTCTATTCACGAAGGAATATTGCCAGGGACCGTTTCCATATCAACCATTTTAAGCTCGTGATTCCTGTCCACCCTGGACTTGAACAAAATACTCGTACTTACATTTAATTTCGATGGCCAGACCGTACTTCAGTCGCTCGTTGTACACCGCTATGCACTGTCCAAAGACCTCCATTTGCGGTTCCATTAACAAGTTCACGTCCAAATCGGCCAAACACCTCAGCGTGGTCTCGAACTCCTGCAGGCCAAACTCCATCAGTTGTCTGGTGGTGCGATCATTCTTCCACAAGAAGTGATACGGCTTCCAGCGTTTGATGTACGCCTGTATTTCGGGTTTGATGCTCTTGGTGCAATTCGAGAGCAGATTGAGCGACTTCGCCACCTCCTTGTTGTCCATTATGGCCGAGTAGAATGACCTCAGCATATGCGGCATCTGCGGCCGCTCCTCAGAGGCCAAGCAGTAAAGTTTGCGTCTGCGAGAGCGATTCCCTTCATTGTGGTTGCGTCCGATGCGAGGCAAGGCGGTCATGGAAACTTGCTAAATTGGCGAGAAGCGTGAATTGTCTGAGGATATGCCGCCGCTTCGGCTACTTACTGGATTCTCCTTTCCGCTGGTCCACTGAGCCACACCTTTTGCAACGCCGGTGATATTCTTGCCCGCTGTTATTAAAATCTCCTGCAACTCGTCCAGATTGGGTTTGATTATCACATTCGGTATTTGCAGTTGGGCATGGAGGGCAAAGATGGGCTTCTTTGGTATAGCATCATCTTCATCGGTCACAAAGCGACGACGTATGGTGTCTAAAGTGGCGCGTATGACTTTAATCAGTACATCGATCACTTTGCGACTATAGTAGCGACGCATTTCCACAACGGCATTGCAGACCATGTCCTGTGAAAACGTATGAGATGAAAAAGTAGTCGTAGCCACTGGACTTGCATTGCGTTCCTACCTGCATACCCTTCGGCAAACTTTCCGTGGTGGACAGTAGTGTCAGAGGATTTTCAAAACAAGACCAGAGAATGCTCCAATCTTGTTGCTGATTGCCCCCACCACCGCCACCCGCCCCAGCCGCAGCACTGGTGCCAGCCCCATCCTCGCCTTTGCGTGCTGACGATGGCGTTTGGTCTTTGCCAGCACCTGCGGCAGTAATAAGGACACATTAAGCAACATAAACTCGGCTAACTTCTTGAATAGGAGGTAATAACCATCGAATAGGGTGACCACATCTTCGCCCGCAAACTCCTTGAACGTCTCGGTGGCCTTGTCGACTAAGTTCAACACTTCTTCCACTGCTTCGGACACCATTTGACTCTTCCGATTCAGGTCAATTGCGGCGTGTCTGAAGAATTCGTTACGCGAGACACGGGGAAATGCATTTACAAATTGGAAAGGTGGAAAAAAGGATGACATTTCCCTTCAATCGCCACCCAGCCCCACTCCACCAGGCAAGAAACTCACCTGCAAGCCTCTTCGCTCTTCTCTAAGAACTCATCAACCGTCCATATTTCGTCCTCTGCCGCATGCGGTAAACAAGATTTAAATTTCTTGGGCAAATAATGAAATCGACGAGTGAAAGGACAAACTTCCAACAAACGACATAAATGAGTTGCATGCAGCAAACAGCCCCCATAAACTGTTTGATGTTTGTTGTCAAGCTCATAAACAATTTCCAAATATTCATAATCAAATAAAGTGAGCAAATGGAAACGCACACAAAGGAATCTGGGCGTACAAACCTCCTGGTAGTATCTGCAAGGAGACGTCCTGCATCCACATGAGCACATTCAGAATGCGATTCGAGTAGATGTCGTGCACTCGTGCGACGAGCACATCGAAAGTTTCGATTGCTTCCTTGCAGCGCTCATAGAACTGCGCCCAATGCTGATGCGTCCACTGGGGGCAGGGGAGGATTGGGGTTTGAAAAACTTAGATTTTAGTTCAAATTGAGTTTTAAAGTGAGCAAAATGGGACTACTTCCCAACAGTGCACAGCCACACACCCATACACCCACACACCCACACACACCCACACACACACATGCTTGCAACAAATAATGCACCCGTACGACAGCAGCAACTTACGTTGATGGTATTCAGACCGGGCTTCAGCATCGCTGTCAGCCGCACCAACTGTGGCAGGAACAATGGCCGCACTTCCAACTTTACGGCTCGCACAGTTGTCAGAAACATTTTGATAAGACTCTATTCAAGGCAAATGACAGCCAACCGTGCGGCAAGGATAATAAAACCAGCATATGAGAATGTGTAAACATTTGATGGCACTTACGTTTAATGAATCCTGTATGGTGGTAAAATATTGCTGACGACTCATTAAAGTGGCTGCCACAATTGGCAGTTCAATGTTCATTTTGGCCAGCATTTTGGCCTCGCGTATCAGCAGCGGAATTGTTGGATGTAAATTCACAAAGATTCGTTCACCCTGCAAGCACAGCAGCGGCTGCAACAGACAAGCATCGGCCACACTCACCTAAGGAGAGAGTTCGGAATTCGATTAACCACAAAATCCGTAGGACAAGTCAACGAGACACACATCTTGATCCAACCATATCGAAATGATCTCATCCTCGTATTCGCCCAGTATGCCCATGACGTAGTTGTAACGATTCTCCAAGTCCTTCGTTAGCGGTACATGACCCAGCACCGGATGCTCGATGACGGCATCCATCAATTCAGTGCAATGTGCGTCCAATGCTCTGCTCCACTTTATTCTGCCCGCTATGGGAGGGAAATTTCTGGCCACCGGAGGATCATCCCTCTGTTTCTTGAACAATTTCAACACGCGATCCACTTCCTTCTCCACATACTTGATAATGCGCGTGTACTTCTCGTCCATCTTGGTCAGTGGTATTTTCTCACTGACCTTCTCGAAGCGTATCAGAAATCGTATGCACTGCGGTGTCTCCCACACAGTATCGAAGTTCGTCTCAATCAAGTTAGCTATAGTGTCCTTCAGCGTGTCCGTCTTAGTCATGAAGCGCTCAAAATCATCGTTGAACTCCGCATTGCGGTGGTCGAGGTAATCGTATTTCTTCGACAGTATTTCCGTTTTAGCCTCTTCAAAATGACTCGAAGCCTCTTCTAAGGCCTCCCCAAGCAACAAACCCTCCAGCCGTCGCTCGAACAGATGATTGTAGTCATCTATTAGGTTAAACATCGACATGATCTTCGACAGACGATCGCAGAAGGTGTCAAATTTGCCAAACACAAAATTCTCCGAGAACCCGAACGGAGTCTGATTGGGCAGAAAGGGCTGCTCCCTCACAGTGTAATAGGTCTCGTGGTAAATGTGATTCAATTTGATGCAGTTGCCCAGTTTAGTCCGAATAATGTCGCGATCTTGAGACCAAATCGTCTCCTTGTTGCGACAGGTAATGTACGATTTGCAAGTTTCTATCATCTGATTAGTGATCTGGAGGAGAGAACAAGAATAGTATTGTATTTAGTAAATGAAGATCTAACAAATATTAAAGTAAGCCTGAGTTACAATTCTACAAAACATATTCAAAAGTGGAAAAATAACGGTTAGGGGAAGGATTGTGGAGCTGTCTTGTACAAGTGATTTGTGGTAGTAAAATGAGTTTGTCTTAAAATTAAATTGTACAAATAAATAATGAAGTTTATTTCAGAATGAAGGCAAACATTTGAAGGGATTAACAATTTGTTCAAACTTGCAGTATTTTATATAATATTTAATTATCATGTTGTCTTTCTAAGGATAAGGGAACTCTCCACAATTGTGGATATTTGCGGCCCTATTCTGACCAAGCTCACAGTTGTTGGATCATTTTGAAGCGAGAGCAAAATAGGAGTGGGCAACAGCTGCAGCAAAATAGGATTGCTCTAGAACCGCACAACCATTGCTTAGAGTAGACCGACCGGATGAGAAAGCGAAGGATCTGGGTAAGTGAAAGCAGTAATCGCAATTGGTCGAATATGGTGTTTATTGATGAATCGAATTTTTGGCACGTGTTCCGTTGAAGCATGCCTGGTTAAGCAGCAAAAAAAATGTATACAATGCACTGACAAACACCCTGTAAAAGTTAATATCCGGTGATGTTTTTCAAAATGTGGTTTTGGAAGTTTGTAGTATTAATCATTAATACCATATAATACCATGCCCATTTTCTATACACTAATCATGCATATGTAGTATATGTCCATATTTACCACGCCCCATTTTGCATGTTGGAAACTTTTTTCCAAAGAGTGTGTGAAAAGTTCAGCCAAAGAACATCATTCTTCTTTGGATCGCTAGATTTTATTTTAAAGGTCGCTCAACATCGACGAATTATTTGAATAACAGTTTTCTTATCAACTTTAATATAAATATATTTAATATAAAATTTTTTCAAATACCTTCCTACAATAATTTTATACTATGGAGACTCATATACATGACGAAGATAGTGAACATGACTCCGAGAGCATCGGGAAGCATCGGACGAATTAAAGAAATTTGGGAACTGCGTTGTTTTTTTAGTATATAAATATAATTAAAATGTATTCCCTAGATTAGATTAGATTTATTTAAGGGAGTTATACACTGCGACCTAATAGATCTATTGTGATGCTTCTATTTGTTTGAAAGATGAGGATAGTCTCATCTACAAATCTTCTGTCAGGTTAATTTTCGTGTTAATATAATGACTACTCATTAGAGGTAGTTATCGTAGGTAGGCGTGTCTTCTACACAATTTATTTCATATATCAAATTAGTTGTCTTAAGGTTCAGAGCATGCTTATATGAAGGTTTAATAAATTCTCTATAACGATTGATAAAAGGAGTTCATAGTCGGACACACGAACGGACTTGGTTAAAACGATATACAAGATTATAAGTGCCACGCCTATTTGAAAGCATTATAAAACAGCTCAACCAGTTCAAACTTAAATTATTTTTCTCGTGCTTAGAGTAAACCGTTTAAACAGCTGACACTGGAGCGCAGCGCACACGCAGAAATCAAATTTAAACAGAATTCTCTCCACTCCATATTCTGTTGTCATGCATTTCGTTGCCGGGCGCTGCGCTTTGCGGTGAGTGGTCAATTCCACCTTAAGAAACACTCGCGTGGATACACAGACAATCTTTAAAAGTCCAATTGTTGTAGTTGGGCGGTTAAAGAAGCCGCTTTGCTTCGCTTCCATTTCAATAATTGTAAAAAGAGTTGTGCTACAAACCGCATAATAACAGCGTTGTGTTATTTTGTAGAGTGGAGACTTGCTCGCATTGTCGTTATATTCCGGTAGTTGCCCTGTCGCCGGTGCGCAACGCCGTGCCAACGAAAGAGACGGCGATAGTTCGTTTCTCAGTTGTGGCATTTACAGTGCATAGTCGACAGCTGCCATCAACTGTGCTGGTTGACTTCGTTGTTTTGTGTTTTGTATTTTACGTCAATTGTGGTTTCAGTATTCGATAAACTGGAACCGCAGATATTCCATGTCAGCGAGTGCGGGCAAAGCAAACTGTGAATATTGTTAAAATAATAAAATATAAAATTAAAAAGAAAATAGCACCGAAACAACAATGGACGAGACAACGAATGAAGGTGAGTGTAGTGGTAATTTAGGGCAATTGCAAAATTTGCCATTCGAAACATTTTCTTTGCAATTACAACTAAGGCATGCGCACTCTACCCCCCTCGGTGGAATAGTTTTGCGTTTTATCGCGCTGGCTGTGTGCCGCTTGTAAGCTGGTTGTCGTTTGTGTGCATGTAGTACAATAAAAACTTTACGGCATTGTTAAAATTGGTTGTTACTTTGATTTGCGCTTGTCTTCGCTCTCTTTCTGTTCGCAACTGCTCAGTAAGAGAGAGAGGAGCAACATTGTTTTAATGCGAGAAATTTCGAATGCTACAATCTGTAGCAAGCGAACACAAATCAAAGTCTGCTGTCAATGATTTCATGTAATTTCGAGTATGACTCAAATACAAGATTTGGAAACTGTGCGGTCAACTAAAATGTTCACAATTATATAATTATTATTAAATTGGCCAACAGCTGGCGGCATATCTGGATATTCATGTTTAAAGTCAGTTTACATGGCCAGAGACGATAATGTTATCGAGGAATTCATTAAAAAGGCAAAACGCCAGCATGAGCAGAATTAGTAAATTTGACAATTTTGAAGCCACGAAGCAGCCGACAAAGCAATCAAATTAATATTCATTTATTTTATTATTAATTACAAATTATGCGCAACATTTTTGTTTTTGAAGTATTGTTTATGCTCATGGAACAACTCGATATTAATTGTAGAGCAAATTGGAAATAGGTATATGGCTTATATATGTCCATATCTTTGTATCTCCAAAAGTATTTGGGCGCATATAAAGATGGAAATGGACCTCGCTCAATAAGGCAATATCGTTTTGTTTGTAAACAAAAAGAAATTATTCTATTTTCAGATTGTTTATTTAAGCGTTTAGTTTTGTTGCCATTAATTTCAAGTGCATTTTTGACGAATCCATTAATTAATTAGGTTGAGATAATGTGAGAAGCGATTGGAAGCACTTTTGTGATGTTTTGTATCACATATATAATGATATATGTACCTATGTACATATATCCTCATTGTTTACTCTCCTGATAAACCCATTCCTTTAGTTTCATTTTAGTATAATTTAAAGTTATATATTTAGAAATTCGCAATTTCTAATTGAAATTCACAACAAATCGGGCTTTGTTATGTTATACGGGCGCCTTATTTTCAAAAAGTACCCGGAATTTGTCAATAAAACGAACCGAGATATATAGATTAAGTTTTCTGATCAACAATGTTTGTTTATATATACATATATACAATAAAATAACAAAGCCAGATATGTATGTTGAAGTTGTGAATTACTAAACAAATAGACTTTTGTTTATACTAAAGTGAAAGAAAAATTAATGCCTTTATCATCAGACCAAACAATGAGGAGTGGTTCCTTGATCATCTCCAAGCATCTACGTATATTCCTATTTCATCTTTAACCAAATTAGTTTTCCTTGCGAAAATATTATTGATTTTTGTTATACATATATACCTGACAATATCAGATCGACATGAAGTGTCCATGCTATAGAAATAACCCACAAAATAATGCTCTTAGCTAAAGTCGACTGTATTGATTTGAGCCTGTGCTAGAAGAATGGCCGCGACCTGTTCTCCGCACAGCCGAGATCCAACGTTCCGAGTCGGTATATAAAAGAGAATATGCTGGCACGTTCGTCCGTAACTCTGTGTTCTCGGCTAAATATGATGCCTTGCAATAAATTGGACCATTCGTACTCAAAGGTGTACGCGGCTTAATACAATGCCCTGCAGAAAAATTCGGTTACAGGGCTGCATGAAGTGAATATGTGGAGCCATGTAACTGAATTCTTCTGCAGGGCATCGTATTAAGCCGCATACACATTTGAGTACGAATGCCTCAATTTATGGCAAGGCATCATATTAACCCGGGTACACATTTGAACACTTATCCATGAGCAAATATTGATACCGCTGATATATTTATTTTTTTTATAGAAAGACGCATATTTGTTTCCATTCCAACAGACACATTAAACGTATCCTCACCAAGGCACGTGCGAAACGCACAAATAGCAAATCCTTTGAATGATGCTTCCAGTTTGCTGGTCTCCTGGAATCTGGCCCATTTATGTGACACATTTCGAGGTAATGGCACAGTTCGAATTTGACTAACTAATTAATAAATCCCTAATACAGATCAAGAAGTGTGCACCATGGCATTTGAACACATCACAGACACCGATATCAACGAGCTGATACCCAAAATTGGACCGCGTGCGATTTTTCGTGCTCACCTCGCAGAATGGCGACGAGAAAAGGATAATCAAAAAACACCAAAAATGAATTCAACAAATGTGCCCAATAGTCACAAGCGAAGCTTCCAAACCGCATTCTCTAACTTGAACACTCCGCAGGAGAACTTTGTGGGACAATCAGTATTGAAAATAGAATCTGTGGATACCGACGCGCAGTGGCTGGGAGAGGGTGCCAGTGCTCCAGCTGAGCCACAAGAGAATGGTGTTTTCGAAATACTCCAAAGCTCTTCCAGCTCTATGCAAGGGGATGAACTTCAAGTGGAGCTGGTGCCCACTGTGCAAATGAATGACAGCAGTTCCGAGGAGAACACCCAAACCGGTGACAAACAGAACGATACCGGCGAAAGTTCACTTCTTAATTTTACTCAGTTCAGCGAAAAGTGCCTGGTAAGTTATCAACTTTTGCCATATTTTAATAGTCGACAATCAAATTGCTTCGGACACAAAATAAACCAATCTGGGTGGTCACTGATTCCGAAGAATCAGTTAGCTAAAGTTAACAACCTGATGGGGAAATATTAGAGTGACTACATAGAGGGTAGACAATGGGTGCGCCATGTAGCCTTGCCATGCCTATCCTGACTAACTTGACTCCTTTACCTATGTCTGAGAGAGTAGCTCTGGTTTCGACCATCGGTAGGGTGTGGAATGCCACCTTTTAGTGTCTTATCGAACCGATTGATTCCCACTCTGCGATTCCAGTTCCTAGAGAACTGCTTATTTCGTCTCCGAAGCACACCAATATTAATTTCTTGTGACCTCTGATTCCTAATACCACAATTCCTCCAACTTTCCAGAATGTCGGAGAGACACTAAGCAAAAGTTTTGACGGACGCAAAGCGATGGAATATTACAAGACCAACGAAACGCTCGACATCAATCATCGTAAGAAAATTGTTAAAATCATTATTGGCGCTGTCATCGAGAATCAAATTGGCATGAGCGTCAGCATCTTCCAGGATTTGGCACAGCAATTTGTGGACTTATTTCCAAGCGAGAGTTGTGTAAGTCGATCTAAGATTTTCTCCCCACCATCATCTGATTTCACTAAACTAATCTCTGATTTTGTTGCCTTTAGAACACTTACTATATACCACGGAAGGGATCCACCTGTCCCAGGGGCGCACTCTACAACAAGTACTTGAATATGAGCAGAAGACTACGCAGGGACGGACTGCTGGATTATCGTGTACAGCGGCGCAGCACCACCCGGCAATTCGGTGGCGTTGTGGCTCCACCCCCAACATAATTAATTACTACAGATAAGAAGACCGCCAAGCAACAGTGAAGGCTAAAAACCCCGACTTACATATAACTAAAATTAGTTCTAATTCAGTGCATATATACACATACCTTAACCATGAGGGCCGATGTGCGCTCCGAGGTGTTGTAGAACTGAGATACACTGTAAATCAAACGCACTGTTTGGAGCAAACTTAATATAGACTCCTTCATGCTGACCTGCAATTAATCCAGCTAAATAAATATGTTCCCAACTGAAAGCTCACGTGTTTTGTCTCTTACAGGATCGTCGAGATACAACGAGTGACAACAGGTCTCCATCGCTTGTATGAATTTGGAATTATCTCTGGCTTCATTGTAGCAAAAAGTGATCTTACGATCGGTCTCCTTCCAGTAGCGCATCACCCGCGACCCAGCCAGAAACAAACAGTGCAATGTGAACTGCACCTCCTTGTCCTGCAGGTGCGCCAGCAGCTGTGAGAATTGTGCACCACGCTTCTTCCAATACTCCAGCTCATCCTGCGGCCCACTGGAGTCGTTCTCCTTGCGCAATTGCTCACTCTCGCCCAGTATCTTCATGATGCCCTTTATCCAATTCGAAACGCGCTCCTCCAACTGCGCGCAGCATTCCTGATTCTTCGACATGTCTTTCACCTCTTCGATGAGGTCAACCTTCTCAAACATGTCACAGCCGTCGGCGAATACGTTGAAGTGATCACACACTTGTTCGCATACGCGAAGGGCGCTGCAAAAGGAACGCAGGCCGGGCAGTAGTTGGCCCTTGATGAGGCCACAGCTGACGTCCTCGTCCTCGCCCTCGAGACTGGGGTAGGCGAGCGCCTGCATGAACACATACTCCACGATGCGCTCAATCGAAGTAACCAAACCGATGTTCTTTGCATCGATGACCCCACAATACCTGCAGATGTGATCAAGTGAGCTTTAAAGTGGCAATAAATTTATGAAAACACGCATCAATAATCCTTTATCATTCATAACGCTATAAATCGCAATGACTCAATCAAGAGCAGAGCAAATATTCCCATCAAAATGCATTTTACAAGCAGAAATAAAAGCAAACAACCGCACACTCACTCGCACCGACGTGAATACTTACAAATCCTTTTGGAATCCTTCCTCGGGCAATTGTTTGGATGTGTTAACGCGAAATATGTAAATACACACACCGGTGAACGCACACGTCCAGCCATCAGTGAGAAAGAGTTTTTTCTGCTTGGCAGGAGCCAGGCCACTGGGCGAAGCACCTATTTGCATGGAGCAGCAGTGGGCGGGCGAAAATGTACATTTTAATAAGTAGCAATTCCAAAAAATTGAATCATGAAAGGACTCTGTGTGTGTGTGTACAACACAGCACTGATAAACAGGATTATATTTCGATATTTACATTCGATATCGTGCTACAGCAACAAATAAAGCGCACTCAAATGAATTTAATGCTCATACCTTGAGGCGTTTTCGAGCTGCTCGACGCAATTCCACTGCGTGATGGTCCTGGCTTATTAGCGTCCTGCGCTGGCTGCGGCTCGGGCTCATCGACTTCTTGGTAAAACCACAGCAATTTGTTTTTCATGCTGGGTAGGAAGAGTTGATTGATTTCGTCGAGCTGTGAAAACATGCACAAGAGGGCAGTGAGATGGGTGCGATGGGACTCGTTCACTACTCTGTGTGGGATTTCAGTTTATGGTTGTTTTCATGAGAAATATTTCCATGTGTCTCTACGTCACTACGTCATCATTTTGAATTCTTGGGGGTTGCACGTAACACATGAAGACAGTTACGGGGCAGTTAATGAGTTACTATGAATGAACTTGGCCAGAATCACTGCCTGGCGGCGTTAGCCATGTTTCTATGCATTTGTCATTCATTTTTTGTAAGAACACTTGTGAAGAGCCAACAAAGATGCTGCGTTCTAATTATAAATTTGGCCGAGTGCCAACATTTTCAAGAACTAGATGCATGTAGGGTGTTTTTTGTGAGTGATAGAGCTGTGAACAGGTGTAGAAAAGTTGACAGTGCATTCGAAAGCAGCTTTCGACATTTGCACTCTTGGTGTAGTTTTTGTAAATTAGAATTGGATCGTTTTACAATTCAGCAGAGTTGCCAGATCGTGGAAGTTTTCTTTATAAATTTATGAATCTGTTCGCCAAAATTATAGTTTATTTTATCAGTAAATGGTGGCCCTATTTATTCAAACATGAAATAGCAGCTCATATTAGGGTCGGTAGTGATCGTTATAGGACCGTGATCGTTATAGGACTGTGACCGTTATAGGACCGTGATCGTTATAGGACTGTGACCGTTATAGGACCATGATCATTATAGAACCGTGATCGTTATAGGACCGTAATCAGTGCAGGTTTCTTTCAAAATATGAATGAGATTGATCCGAAGAACATGTTGCTTCAAGAAGGTCGACCCCCCGTTTTGAAAGTATTGAAATCATAGTTTGGCGACATGATGATTTGAGGAAATTAATCTATTCACTGGCTTCCAAGATCATAAGAATTGGCAACTCTTGATTATTGCTTGTTAGATTGCGTGAAGTCGTTGTTAAATGGAGAATCCAGCACCAATGATCCCTTAGGAAATAATCAAGAAGATCACGCTACTGGGCCTCACTACCAAAATTTAGACCATCCAAGCTCATGATTGGAGACTACAACTCAAAACGTGCAGCTCTATGTCTACAGTTAAGCAAAAGCAATTTAAGAACTCTGACAGGTCACCTCACAGGCCACTGTCGTTTAAGAAGCCACCTCATGAAACTGGGACTCTCACCAGTAAAGAGGTGTAGGTTCTGCACAGAGGCAGAAGAAACACCAGAGCACCTTCTGATGAACTGCGAAGCCTTAGCTCGCAGTAGGAAGAAATATCTGGGGCATTACTGGCCCGAGGGCAGACACATTAGAGCAATGAACCCAACTCAGTACTAAGCTTCCTTAGAACTGTTGGACTAATTGAAGACCTTTAATAGGTACTTGCAGGAGGAGTACAATAGATCAAATTGGTCGAGGTACATTTCCCCCTCTATTTCATTAATTTATTCATTCATTCAAGAACATTGTCCAACAGTTATTCGTAACATACCACCCAGTATTACTAGAAAAAGTGGGCGAAAGTTCGACTTGCAGAATGACCTTCGTTCCAGACAGCCACGGTCGGTGGCATGAGTGAATTCTTCTGCCACAAATTGGTATTTCTGATACTAAAAAGAAGTTCATCAACATTTGTTGTTCAAGAACTTAAAGTGGGCGTGGCAAGTCACTGTCACAGTTGTAATATATTTGTGAAGTACAAGTACAACTATATTACAACTAATACTCGTAGTACAGTAGTTTAAATTCGTTTGATTAGTGACATTATCCCAAGTGGTGATGCTAAAGTCTCATGAAAGCACCCGGGTACCCGGGTTTACAGATACCTACCATGTCGCCTTCGAAAATGTAGTCCATGAGTTGATGCCGAGGCAGTTGTGTGACGTCGATTAGCAGCTGGAATGTGAATTCCAGCCGGGGGTCCATCTCCCCACGACGAGCCTTGCGTTCGCATTCCTCGCGTCGACGCTGCGCTTCGTCAGGATCGGCCGCCATTTTGATTGTTTAAGGTATTATTTTTCAAGGAGTTTGTTGCCGCAACCGTTGACATTTTCAGAAAATGAACGTTTATGCAATTCATTTGTGTTTTTCATTTGTTTTTTACGATAGTTGAAAACACCGTTTCAAAAATTGTGTGTTTCACATCATACAAAAATCAAAAAATAGACCCGAAAATACATTAGTCTCAAAAAATGTGTACTTCCAGGAGGAGAGGGTGAGAGGCTGAAGCAAAACATCAGTTTCTGTGTTCCTCTCGCCAACAAAAATAATGAAAAACAAAAACAACGGTTTCAAAATTTGTACAAAATGCAAAAGTAGCCAAAATGTGCTGCTACGGGGTTCGATTTGGGATGAGTGCACATTTAGTGGGAGTGGAGGGCAGAAGGATGGACACTGAACTACAGTCATAATTTCAGGTTCGTTCAGAAGATTTGGAAGTGGGACTGAACTACTGATATATAAACAGTTCTCTGCAAAGATAAGAAATGAGGAGGTGTGGTTATAAACTTGCTTGATAATTGTGCCGCGAAGCAGTTTGAGCTCCTGCATTTTGGGGATTTCGGAATGCTACTTTCATTCTAGGACGATACTTTCATTCTAGGATGCAACTTTCATTCTAGGATGCCACTTTCATTGTAAGATGCTACTTTCATTGTAGGATGCTAGTTTCATTCTAGGATGCCAGGTTCATTCTAGGATAATATTTTCATTCTAGGATGCTACTTTCATTCAAGGATACTACTTTCATTCTAAGATGCCAAGCTCATTCTAGGATGCTACTTTCATTTTAAGATGCCAAGTTCATTCTAGGATACTACTTTCATTTTAGGATGCTACTTTCAATCGAGGATGCTACTTTCATTCTAGGGTGCTACTTTCATTCAAGGATCCTACTTTCATTCTTGGGTGTTACTTTCATTCTAGGATGCTACTTTCATTCTAGGATGATACTTTCATTCTTGGGTGTTACTTTCATTCTAGGATGCTCCTTTTAATCCAGGATGCTCCTTTTATTCCAGGATGCTCCTTTTATTCCAGGATTCTCCCTTTATTCCAGGATGCTACTTTCATTCTAGGATGCTCCTTTTATTCCAGGATGCTACTTTCATTCTAGGAGAAATGGCGTTCAAATGCAACGAAATGCAGATATAATGGAAAGGAACGGTCAGCATAAGCAGTAGGATCTTCCACTAAAAAACGTAGTGAAAGATCGGTTTCCTCATGCTAGGTTAGAGTGGCCTCTAAAGGAAGATCGCTTAGCTCAAGAATAGGCCCGTTGTGATACCACAAAGAAATGGGCGCTTGAAACTGCTCTTGTTGGTAAGTTTAAAATCACTGTCGGAAACCTCGACTGGTCTTACATTGCAAAGGAGTGGATTCGAGTGAAGTAAGAAATATAATGTTACTGAATATTGCAATACTCTCTACCACTGTCCTGACCAGGGCATATCCTGCAAAATACTACTTTCTAAATCTTTTTCTCTTCGAGACGAAGGTCTTACTTTCGAGGAATTCATTCTCCTTGCAGACATAATTAATTATGGTGTAAAGTATAATCAAAATAGTAACTGCCTACCAAGGCTGGGATATCTCCCAAAATCCCAAGGATCTCAAAGGGAAATGCTAGATAAGTATATAGTTAAGGAAAGGCATTGATTCAATTATGACGAGGATTCAGTTTAATGTTGGCGAAGCTGTTGTAATAATTGTTGTCCAACGGGGGGTTTTACCTCTAGATTTAGGAGGATTTTATCTCTTAAAGGACTCTTTAGTGGAACTAAAAAATCCAACATCCAAAACCAATTTGAATATTGGTTTTTTTTAATTTCTTATTTGGAATTTTCATCTCCTTTTTGTCACTGGTTTACACCCCAATATTTGCTTCAATATACCGCACAGTCGCGTCAGTTGTGCAGCCGAAGGAGAGGGTTCTATAATGATGATGAATATGGAGAGATTCTATGGGGATAATGTGACTAGAGCTGACAGATTTCTCCTGCTCCTGGAGATTCAAACCCAATTCTTCAAGCACAAAATAAAGAAACGCGATTGGTTGAAGGAGTATCGAGAAGGAAAAGAAACTAAGCCAAGACAAATTCATTGAACCGCACCAGCATACCATGTAATGGATAAGCATAGAGAGAGGGCAATATTCAACGAAAGGAACGGTACCAGTATTCAGAAGGCCTGTAATAAAAAGGGGCCCAATATGACATGCGGCAGAGCTCCCACGACTTTCTTGAAGGCAATCTAATACAATATTCCTCACGATAGTTCAAATAACTGAGCAAGTATGCAATAATTGCCGTTTGAGAATTTCCTAAACAAACTCTAATAAAATGGCATGTTTGAAATTGTGTTATTGATTCAACCGTGAACTTTGCGTGACAATTGCGAAAGGGATCAAAACAGTTATGAAGGCATATGTCGTGAGATTGCTATGAACCCCTCAAAATAAACAATCAATAAACAAATACGCTGCGGCATTCTATAATAGTTTATACCCACACACATACACCCTCACAAATATATATATATAGACATATTGGAATACTATGTACAGAGTTATACAACCACGCTGGTAGAAATAAAGCTATGAACTTGCGGCTAAAACGAAAAGGACTCAAAGAATTATTACAGTTCAATCATCTTCCAGCAATTTTTACAGGATTTCTGTTAAATAATGTCACCTGCAGTATGTCGCCCTCCTCCTCGTCCTCTTCGGGGCTGGAGTCCCCGCGCGTGGCTGCCACATGCTCTGCAAATTGTGCTGTGGTTGTTTTGTGCACAAACATCCTTTATCCTGGCCACGGAACGTTGTGCGAGTGTTCAAAATTCAAAACCGCCACGCACCGCGCCGATACAAAAGTTTATTAAATTTAAATTCTAAATTTTTACTATTTTCTATTCTGTTTTAAACGGTGGAAATATTTCGTATTGCTTTGTGCGGCCGCTAAAATGCCTTTGCTCAAAGCATCGATCAAACGTTGTGTAATTTCTGAAATTCCTTCACAGCGTTCCCAGGAGTTGGTTGGTTACTTGGCAGTTATTTTGGCAACGCGGTGTGGAATGCGACTTGAAATACTTATAAATTCATAATAACTCGTACAATAACATCATTTCCACTGAAAGGTTGGAAATTGGTAATTTCTTCAAAGACAAGGAACAAAATATACAAACTACGGAGACGTCAGTGGTTAATGAAGAAGTTTAAACAGTATATATTAAGAGGTCGTGCCTTCCAGCTCTGACCTAAAATTAGTACTTACTACGTACAAATTTAAATATTGGTGATAGGGAGTAAGTCACACCAACAGCCCTAAAGATATGATAAAATGCCACTTTAATTATTGCAATTAAAGTGGATATTTTTGTCCTCGATATTTGGAGACCCCCTGGGTAAAAATGATAATTTTTCCTATTCAGAACTCTCCACTTTTATTACAATAGTGTGATTATCTAAAACAGTGTTGTTTGCAGCATCCACGAAAGTCACCTCAAGGCCCCCGCCATGTATGTATGTACACATACATGGCATGCATAGTTATCGCATATTGATATAGCAACACCCTCCCCGTCCTGCACATATAGAATTAGGCACTACTAATTTCACGTAAGTTTTACATTCTACTGCGCAGGTTACTTAGACGCTCCCTTTTCACAACAACAAAAGGACTGTGCTCTCTCACTCTCTGCGTATGCGACCGCAGTGAAACTTACACGAGCTAAAGTATACAGCCTGTGCCCCCATTGGACTTGGGTGTAAAAACTACACAAGTTCTCATCCTACACACAGGTACCCAGTTGCCAATGGGAAGGAAATGTCAAGCAATGAGCACTCCGGTACCTACAAGCTGGAAGTGTAATTGCTGGCTGAGCCTACATTTGCTGCTTTCTCTAGTCACTTATTTTCCATCTCATATGGATATGTTAACACGCGTCTTAAAAAAGGACCTTGGTTGCACACACAATTCTGACGCTATCTACTGAATATTCTACTACAGTTATTCTACAAAAGGTAGTAGATTTCTAGAAAGGTACTAGATTTCAGTTTATTTGACAATCGCTCAGCTGCAACACTGTTTACTTTGTTTCTTTCAACTATTTTATACTCAGTAATAATTCACACATGCATTTTTATGAGAAAGTATTTTGTTCGATTCAAGGCCCGAATACAATAATGCGAGAGACCGAGACGAGAGCGAGACCGAGTCTCGGGCCGAGATGTCAAAAAGAATTTGTACCAAAGGATTGTATGTGGCAATATACAATAATGCGTGATGCGATACTGCGAGACGAGGCATTTCTAAAAAAATTGAAATTCCTCGCACTCTCGTCCGAGATAATTTGTCAAAGTTATCAATTGTTTGGTAATACGCAATTGTTTATTTCTGTTTTGCTGTTTGTGGCTCCGCGTTTATTTTATTAATTAAAAAATTTCAAAACATTTAGTTTTTAATAGTTTTTTAACACTTTTGCTTTTGTGTAAATATGACTCGCACTTTGTTGATTGTATATTAGAATGCGAGACAGTGCAAAACGAGATCTCGGCCGAGACTCGGTCTCGCTCTCGTCTCGGTCTCTCGCATTATTGTAATCGGGCCTTTACTTCTTAGTCAGTTTCAATTTCTTTACACTTGTTACATCCTCCTCTAACACCATCCTAATTACTGAACGCTGGAAGGAGAATACCAACTAAACAGGTTTGTTTCCATGCATGTGTTTGAATGTGTTTAATCAGTGTTAATCACAGCGAAAACTCAATACATAGTGGCATAAGCTTAGAGCAGAATGCATTTACTTTATAATTCGATAGTTCTTTGTACAAGAATCAAGATAATATTTATAAAAAAAAACCAAAGAGATATTTTTACTGTCTTTAAACTGCGAGTAACTTAAGTCCCTTCCGTAGTGTTACTTATTTTAAATCATCTAAACTGCGAGCAACTTTTTGCTTTCTGTACTGATACTTATTTGAAATCATTTAAAGTGTGAGTTACTTCTTTTCTTTCCGCAGTGTTAATTATTTTTGCCGTCTAATACCTGTTTGAAGCCTAATTTCATATATTCTACCATTTTCCCTCTTTTCTCCCTTATTGTTGATGAATAAAAAACGTAGCACGTGCACACATGGTAAATTTCTCACTGGGAACGAGGCGTTTCGTTTTTACATTTTGCGAACGCGCGCTCATCTCAGTAGAGTGGAGAGTTGACGCAGCGGTTTCTCTTGTGTTGTTATTTTGTTATTGCTCAGTTGTTGATAAAATGGTATTTTATGGTGCAGAGCGACGAGGCCGCAATGTATTTTAGTTTCTGACTCGTGAATAGTACTGCAGTTTTCGTGAGTGCGGACGGTAAAAACGGATCTCATTCTACAGAAAGACGGAGTAAAAACTAAATAAACTTAAAAAGAAAAATTATTCAAATTTGTAAATAAAACGAGAATGTTGGACGAAACCACAGAAGGTAGCGGTAAGTATGCTCTGTAATTAATAAAATACCAAAACGTGAAACACACTCAACTGGCTGTGTTGCTTGAAATGCGATTTACACAAACGTAGAGTTTCGCTATGTACGGAGGCGAGGCCCAACCTAAATACAGATGCGCTCGCATACATACACGTACGTATGTGTTACGACCAATAGAAGGGTGTATGTGTGTGTGTGTGCATGCATATGTATGCGTTATTGCAAATGGAAAGTAGAAAAAAAGGACTCTGTTGTATTTTGCAATGAACATTTATGGCGAGAGAAAGGAAGCAGAGCGCTCGTTATTCGCATACAGAGTTGTGTGAGTGTGTGTGTGTGTATGTGCTCTCTACCTACAAAGGGGGTCTGCTTTAAATTGTCAGGAAGCTTTCCTTAAATTGTGCCCAATATTCTGAAGGAGACGATTCCTCGTATTCTTGACATATTTATATGAATTATTAATACATAATTATAAATTTTCAATTGTGGGCGGCACTGTGGGTCTGGTGTGCGATAGAATTGCGCCCTACAATCCACCGCGGTAGAATGATATTTCTCTCGTTTCGCTATTATGGTGATAACGATGGAAGCAGCGGTTGTATACGCGTTGTAGTGTAAAATTAAAAAGTAATGACCAAATGTAAAGTTGATTGCAATATAAAAATAGAATAGGAAGTTTATAAGAACATTTATAGTTGAACAGAGTTGAACTGTTTTAAGAATACTTTCGAAGGCCTTACATTTATAAGTTATAATAGGAGTAATATTTTAATTTTATACATATATAATAACATTTTAACCATGTCTCGCCAAAGGCTTTTCGCATGTGCTTCATGTGGTTCTAGTTTATATTGCTTATAACCGTATAAGTTTTATAATGCTTTAAAGTCTTTAAGTAATATGTGGTTGTAGTTTACATTGCTTATAACTTTATAAGTCTTACATTGCTATATCTGAGGTTATAGTTTATACTACTTATAACTTTATAAGTCTTACATTGGTATATCTTATAGTAAATGTCCTACAATATTAGAAACTGTGTAAATATATATGGTTCGTATAGTGTATCCATGGTATAAACATCTAAAAATATTTTAAAAACTTTCATGTGCTGGAAGGGACAAGAATTTAGAAGTACATCATTTAGAAGGCCATGAAAGAATTTTGTGTTCTTACCGAAGTTGGAATATCGGTTGAAAGTTGAGCTTGATGCGTGTGAAGTACCTCATTGAATTCACACACTTACCTCCCTAAAGAAGATATTCAAAGGTGATATCAGTTAAAAGTTAGAGAGAGAGAGAGAGATTTTAATCATAGATGCTATTAGTCAAAGGTGATATTCTCATTGGGACTTGAAAAAATATATATCTCTAAGTGTCTCAGATGGTAGAAGGAATTGATAAGAAACTTTTACGCCCATGTCTGGACGTTTTCAACAGTGGTTTTCCGCTTGGCAGCGACACTGCAAAAAATTATCACGGAAGCTACAACGTGCAATGAAGTTAAACGAGTCATTATTATATAGCCTAATCTCCTCTGATGTTTTTATTAATCATCGACAAAACGTCAATAAATTTCCTGCAATTTTACACCTCACAACAAAAGTTGTTACGATTACAGTGTTGAATTGCAAGCAAACATGCGAGTACTTGATACGAGTATTTAATATGAAATACTTAAAAAAGAATAAACAGAAACCCGTTGACAACGGGGAAAAAGAAACCTTACGAATATAAACATTTACTCACTTAACTAAGTAAAGTCCGTTGATATTGTAATCTAATTTTTCTGAATTGTAATTTTGTTCAGATATTTTATCTACTTTTCAACTTTTTTTATGATTTATAGTGTTCTTTTATTTTTTAAAGTTGAAATATGATATTTTTATAGAGAGCAATAAATCTTGGCTGGTAGATTATTTCCGTTGCTTGCGTTATCGCTCGTTTACTGGGCTAAATTACTAAATTAGGTGCGTAATACAAAATGCCAAGATTACGCATTTGTTTCCACAATGTACTTTTTACATTCCTAATTTCACTCTCTTGAGTCTGATAATGCAAAGATTGCGGCTTATAAAGATGGTACAGTGCTCTCTTCAATCTTTACACATTACGTTTTGACGCGCCGGGTGGGAAAAAACAACAATTTTGGTCGAAAATTAGAACGAGCAAAATTGGGAAGCTGGCTCGCAAAAACTAACGAGTTGACTACGTGAAGAGCGAATTGCGGGCTCTTTATAATAAACTCTCTCTTTCTCACTAGTACTCAATACTGAGCAGCTTTTTGCTCCCATTTTTTTTTTTTGTGGTCCAGTTCGCTCAAGTAATTGATGGTAATTTTCCCATTTCTTTCCAAACCATTCCTTCTATTTCTTTCTCTTCAAAACGCTTGACTCTGGACCTGAATTCCTAAAATGTGAATACCAGGACTCGGCAGAAACCGAACGCAAATTACGGTGTCAAATTATGTCTCTATAAAGCTTATTTATGAGATGCTTCAGAAATCCTGGTGAGGGTAAATTTCTCGTCACTAGTTTTGGGGCATATCGCTTAGTAAAACGAAACGATTTTTTATATACATATTAAACATTATAATGGTACCCCCCAAAAAGGGTTTATGTCATTCTGACTGCTCGTAGCTCATAAAATATGTCATAACTCTCTCTGATCCCACTAGAGCCACTATTCAAACCAATTCGACCGAACAAGAAAGAACTTTAGTTTAAATTATTGTTTGTGTCTGGACCACCTCTCATGATGCATTGGCATTCTCTGGGAGTATTCCTTGGAATGATAAAGATTCTAAACAATATGTTGGGCGATTATAGAATCAATTTTAGATCTTATTTTCATATTATATTATAGATTTCTCATAACAATGCATCCTTCCATTTTAAGGTTTAGCAGCCGCACATCCCAAACAAACGATTCATAAACGAATCATACTGCCGAGAATTCCCGCCGGCGTAGAGGATGCTTTAAACTTGCTCACTTTGTGGGATCTCCCAGAACTGCACGAAGTATTCAGAGGTTTGCCATTTCCATAGCTAAAGGAGTCCCAGCAAAATTAACACTCTTTCCTGAATTTCAGAACAGGAGATATCCACCCGGGCACTCCAGTACCTGACAGATGCAGAAATCACCGAACTGGTACCCAAGATTGGACCGCGCACCATTTTCCGCGCAATGCTCACCAAGTATCGATACGAGCATCAGCTGCCCCTTTTAATGGCTGCTGCGTCGCCAATACGTGCCACAAACACGGCGTTAGTGAAACGAAATTACGACAACGCTTTCGGTTCTTTGAGGAGTGACGCTATTCCTCAGTTTGTGCAGCCCATGAAATCGGAAGTGGATAGCGTCGATTTGTCTGAAAACGCCTGGTTGGATGCTGAACCAGACAATTCCATGTACGAGGACGAAAGCCTATTAGAAGCCATGGATAATTCCTGCAATAGCGCACCAGAAGGAAATGAGGAACGGGACGGCTTGGCAATTAAGGAGAGGGATCCAATGGGACCGCAGGGAAACTCAACAATTATCGAATACATGGGGAGTAATTTCAAAAAAGTCCATTTTAATTTCAAGGACTACAACGGCGAACGACTGGTAAGTGCAATTCGGCTGATTAGGTTGTGGTTCGCCCTCGTCCAATAAATCTGTTGCGTTCCGTTGCAGTGTGTCACCGATTTGCTGACCGCCAGCTGTGAGGGTCGCTGTGCGTTGGACTACTACAAGGAGAACAAATTCTTGGATTTGAAGAATCGCAAGCGCGTGGTGACCGTGCTCATACGTGCTGCAGTCGAGCGGCGTATCACCGGCCAACGCATCACGGCCATGTTCCACGATATGACCCAACAACTATTGGAGCTGTTTCCCAACGAAAAATACGTAAGTGACATGCCTCTTTCATGGTAAAAGCCCCAATTCGAACATTGGGTTTCCTTGCAGGAAACTTACTTCGTGCCGCACAGAGGTCAAGTACCGGCACGCGGAGCCTTGTACTACAAATACTCCAACTACACCCGCCAACTGCGACGAGACGGGCTGCTCGAATACAAATTGCAGAAAAATAGGAATGATTTTAGTTTATAAGCGAATACGACACTAAAACTTGCTTGTTAGCTCGGGCAAGCAGCCTTACCAGCCTTCTCCAATGCTCTGATCCTTTGCAGTGGGTGGTTGCATCAACACAAGCGCATGAGCGGAACCGGCAACATTTCCAACGGTCGGTCAATAAACCAAATAAACTGTTTACAAACAATTGAGCAGCAGCGTTCGTCACGATTGACAACAGGTTTAAATGTTGTTTACAAAATACGAATGAACAATAATGGCGAGTTCGAAGGCGCTCCAGTAAAACCATCAATGAACTAATGCCCCGCAATCCACACCACCCCCACTGCCAGTTTGCTGCAACTCTAGAGCACTGGAATTGTTTACCGAACTGTTGCCCTGCTGGGAAATATTTCGATTTGTCACGCACCTCCACACTTCACGCGATACTCCAACTGTTGCATGCAAAGTTTAAGGATATTTGCAGTGTAATCCATTCACGTTGTCTGCTGCGCCTGTGGCTGTGGCAGTTATCGTATCTGCGTTGCTTTTAATCCAAAAACACTTAAAAGGTTCTTAAGCTTTTAGGACGTGCATCAAGGACTTGAAACGTTTCCCTATTCATATCTAAAATGAATTTATTAAAATAGAATACTGCGGCAAAATAGTGGCATGAACATTTCAATAGTCGGATTATACAAATTCCTTAAGCGTACATACATGATTGCCTCCCAACCCAACCCCATGCAAGGTGAACAGTATATTCTTGTGATTTTTTTCAATATTAATGTAGTATTCCAACATGTGCTGCTAATCAAAGCATGATATTTTTGGGTTTATTGTAGCATTTTAACAAAAAATACTATCTCGGTATTTTACTCAGTGCACAGAGTTTTATCTGCTCACACACAATTCGCAAGTCTGCCACAATCCTGCATGCTTCCTGTGACTTGTTAGAATTGCCATAATATAGCTGTAAGTTCGATCTCAATGTAGACCAGAAAGGAGTTGTCAGAATGCTTTGTTCCTGCTCTTTTCTATCTTAGCTTTGGGATGGTGGTCACACGTCAATCAATTGAATGCTCATGTTCAAATTTGTTCCCGCTATTTCAGCATATCACCCACATTAGATTACGTAGCTCCGCTCTGCACATCGTGTGTTTAGTTTTTAACTAAAAGAATTAATTAAATAAATTATACAAAATATTATTATTATTATTATTATTATACCTTAGACCATAATTAATTATGAGTGCAAGGTGTTGGGGGGAATGAGTACTAGCTGCAAAGGCTTTCGACTCGAAGAGAAAAAGGTTTTATAGAAAGATGCATTTTGGAGACCACTCAATTCACTTAAAATAATTAAATTAATTCAATGAAATATCACTTAATAAATAATAAAACATATAAATTATTATATTGAAACATTTAAATTACTATATTTATTAGCAAGGTTGCATTTTGATAACAAACACACTCAAAGCGTCTCACTCACTCAAAGCGTCCCACTCGCACATGCATAGTCACACAGAAACACATGCCAATTTCGTAACTACTCCTTTTCTGTAAGGATCTTTGATGGTTTTTATACTGAATTTTTATATTAATTAATATAATCGAATTATGACCTGATATTGGGTAAACTATTTTAATGTATAGCATAGTTTTAAAAGTTTTCGTGCAGTTATTCAAATAAATTGTATTGAACTATTTAAAACTGTGCTTTTGTGGCCTCAATCAAGGATTGAAACCAGAGTTTTCGTATGGTTAAGAGGAAATTTAGCGGACCAATTAGCCAAAAAAGGAGCCAAGAGACCTCTAATAAGCCCTGAACGATTGACGATGAACTACATAAAGGCCACATCCAAGAATTGTTGAAGAAATGGGTAGAGCGAAAATTTGCCGGGCAGTGGACTATTAATATAAAAGGTCAGGCCAAAAGATTTTGGTCACAGACAGAGGCGTATCTACAAAGATCCTCAAGCTAAAGAGGTAACGAAACGAAAATAAAAATTATTAGTCAATTGAATAGTTTCAAATTACCTGCGACCTGAGATAGAGCAGTCAATAAGCAGACGTATTGGCTAACAAGCAAATATATCTGCACACATACCATATATGTATGTATGTATATTATTCTCACTAAAATATGGTTAATAATAAGTAATACGAAACAGGATAATGCCATACTAATTTTTGAAATTTTACGTATTAAAGCCCTGTATTCGAAGATTTTTTGTAAGTGACAGAACACCGCGTTTAGCTATGAAACCGGTACCAAAAGTACATTTGTTAAACTAACTGTTGTTGCGCCTTAAAGTTACATTTTATGGCAGGAATTTCGATACATATTATCTTTGGTTTTACTATATCCGTATTTAAATATTTAATTCCTGGATTGGATTGACCTACCGAAGATTAATAATGTAATGGTTAACAGAGTTTGCTTTGTTCTCCTGTTAAGAAGAAGCCTTTAAATCACCCTATGTGGGGCTTCAGTTTTGAAAGCATTGTAGTAGAGAATCACGACACATGTTTAGAGTTCGTTTTAGCAGATTTGTTTGAATTTTCTTGTATTAAGTAGTTACATTTTTAAAAGCATTGTAATAAAGCTTTACGGTACCTACTTACAAAATCCGATTTAACAGATTTCTTTGATTTTCTTGTATTAAAGAGTTACAGCCTTGAAAGCGTTGCGATATCGATCTACGATACCTGTTTTAAAAGTCCGGTTTCATATACTGGTTGGCTGTTGTTTTATATAAGAAGAGTTTTGGAAGCATTGCAGTATAGCTTTACGTTACATGCTTCAAAACCCCAGTTTAACGGATTTGCTTGGATTTTCTTGTATACAAAAAAGTTACATAAATTATTCACAAGTTATGTAGTTTTTTTCAAAAAATAATTTTTTATTTTCCCATTTTTATTAATTAAATCGCCCACCTTATTTGCGCTTCAGTTAGAAGCTTATGCAAACAGCTGGTTTTGACAGTTCTCTCTGTTCTCTTTCATGTCACTTTACGCCGTTCACACACACACACAAACATACACAATTGACGTTAATTTTTGGTTTACAAACGAGGGGAAAAATAAATGTTGAAAAATGTTAAAAAGTTGCAAATGATATTTTTGAATTAAATACGAAAAAGTTAAAATGTCCGATGATGACATATCTGGGTCGATGTCACACCGGCAGCAACTGGGGAAAGTTCCGGACCAGTTTCGATTCTTTGGTGAACATCTGGAAAATTACAACATAGAAGCAAGTGTCCTTTGTCCTTGAAAGTTGTGAGGATATCGGTAATTTATTTTTTCTTTCATATTTAGACAACTGCCTTGCACCGGAAACTGCAGAGCAAAGTGGAGGCTTTGCGTATATTACGCAAGGAACTGGAAAAGTTCCGTACTGAACGGGATCAATTCAAGTTAATGGCAGAGACACTACAATTGCGTTATTCGACTATTAAGCGTAACAGTGATTTTGGTGGCTTTGGCGGTTTGGGCGGCAGCAAAAGCAGTGTGGCCAAATTGCTGCATGAGACGCGCGAGCGTAATATCAAACTCACTACCGAAGTGGAGGCGTTAAAACAGAAGCTGAGCGAACTGCAAGGAGACATTGAAATATTACGTGCGAAGGAAAATCGCTCTATTGACATGGATAATGCGGCAACCAGCACTACTAGCAGTAAGGAAGAGTTGCAGTGGAAGCAAGAACGCGCCAATTTCATTTGCCACTTGGAAAACTTGAGAAAGAAGGTTGCACTATTACTCACCTAAGCTTCCATACCAATTTTCCAATACAATATTTTCAGAATGCTCAACTGGCGTTCGATTTTAAGGCGCTCATCGATGAGAAGGAAGAAATTATTACGGAACGGGATGCATATAAATGCAAAGCGCATCGCCTAAACCATGAATTGTTTGTGGCCCTGAAAGCCAACCAAGCCCATCCCAAGGTAAGTCCTGTTTCAGTGATTTGGTACTATTTCGGGGATAGAATGTCTAAATATTGTATGTTTACTTTCAGTTCCTCGATATAGATAGCATAATTTTAGAGAATAAGTACCTGCACGAGCGTATAAAGAACTTGGACAATGAGATGGAGCTGACGAAGCAGTCAATGAACAAATATAAGGTGAGATTTACTCTTAAGAATAACGTGGGTAGTATGTCAATATATGTTAGGAAGCTAGTTAAAATTGGGGCGACTGTGACTGGCTCCAAGACGAGTGCCATACCATGCTATTTATAAACAAGGCATATGCACTTTCCTACTATTTATGACGTCCGAGAGCAAAACAAATTTAAACTGGACTAAAGGACGAATGGACCCAAGTTGGTGGCTATTATTGTGTATAACTATTCAGATTATACCGATATTACAGATTAACCATTAATAATTATAAAAAATGGTATTGATGGTTGACTGGTGTAATGGTTTTAATGGGATATACTGAGTGCATGGGTGCTTCATCCTCCATAGTATTTAATCTAACAATTTAGACGGTTTAAACCGCATAATTGGAACTTTTTGTTAATCAATAAATTTACTAACAACCGCAATTCTTGCATGCTGTGTCTTTACTAAAGACCATGTTGGACTCGAAACGAAAAAAGGGCATCACTAAACTAGGCTCAAGCTCGAATGATGAGAGCATTTTATCCCATAAGCAAGGTAATTGTGAAGAGCGTTTAATACTGTTTTGATTTTATTTGGGTTTGGCATGCGTCGAGATTGAACAACTCTTTTTGCATGGAAACCCCAGCTTCGTTAACTCTGTGTCATTTTTGTTGCTGTCGTTTCCATTTTAAACGGAGTTTGCTTTATAACCTGTGCGACGTCTCCATATGCTAGCCCGGATTTGATGTTGTGCGTAGTGTTCAATTTTCTTTTTGCTTCAGTTAATCCTTTTATTTCTTTGCTTTTTACAGTTGTTTATTGGGTGTAACTCTGTTTCCCATTACTTTAAATATAGAACTCATAATTTATGTGCTCAACTTTCAGTTAAAAGTATTCTGGACAGCGGCATTGACTTGCCCACAAAAACCGAAACCATCCAAGACTTGAAATCCTTGTGTCTGGCGGTGTTGGACAACTTGAATGACAAGAATTTGGCACTCAACCATCAGAAGAAAACCAATAAGTACTCTTTCACATTTTCACTTTCATTTCTAAAGGATTTTTATGATATATCAACTGAAACTTTCCAGAATGCTTGCCACCAAGATTGCTGAACTGGAACAACGCATACAAACTTTGGTGGGGCTGGGATCCGATTTAGATTCAGCATGCGAGAGCAAGTATGCACCATCGCAACTATTGTTACATGGCTACTGTTCCTCTTTGGTGGATGCCGATGAACCAGTCGGTCCTGGGACCATAGCAAAGTCCACATCCAACACAACCGAAGAGTCTGGCACAATATCTTCAGAGCACGAAGAGTCTAACAAAACATGTCACGGTGTCTCCGTCTCTGACGAGTGCATGTCCTCATTGTCAAGCGAATCGGCACGCAGCGTACTCTCCTCCGAATACGGCAACGACGGGGGCCCCTTTGATCTCAGCAATTTCACTAAATCAGCAATGTACGCATACATAACGCCATCAACCACAACCGATTCCGGAAATAATTGCGTCCAAAACACAAACGCACCGCCGCAGCGTTTGATATCCAGCGCCATTGCCAAGGAGCGCACGAATGACTTGAAAGACTTGCCACCGGAATTAGCGGCAATGGTGCAGCGGGCTTTGCACGAATTGGACATGCGTGATTTTGATGAGGTGGTGGGCGCGAATGCAGACATTGGCGCTGATGAGCCGGACCCAGTGCACCCAGAAACCGACGAATTGAACCGAGAGGAAGTAGAAGATGATGATACAATAAATTAGACTTGTTTATATTACATTGTTTATATATTATTATATTAGTTTTGTTTATGTACTACTTAGCTACATACCAATGTACTTCCGTGCAAGCATTCCGTGTATTTTTCATGTTATCTTGATAAGAAATTTGCAGGAATTGTCTGTTGAAACTAACCCATAAAACTCTCATATCACTAAATAAGTACTTAAACGCATCTACGAAACGCTTTACAAACTGCTTGCACGAAAAGGAATTTTCTAAAAGCACCTTAAATCTAATTCCTTAAAAATAGCCCCTTTAGCGGATAAATAGCGTAATTAATTTGAGTTTTTAGTATTGACATAGAAACGACACAGACCGAAGTTGCTCTTCTATACTCAGTACACCGTATATCGAATAGTTTGTATACATACCACACATTCATATATATATGCTGCTTATATAAAACATACGTGCAAATATTTTACACTGAAAGTAAATTGACATGCAAATAAAAATTATATTTATATGGTTAAAATTATTTGTTTGATTGCTCAAGGAAATCGCAGGCTTTGGGAAATTTCTCCGCCATTCTCGCGGGGCTGCATTGGATATTCTCGCAATAGTGGGATTGAGATTTGGAGCAGCATAGTCCCAGCTTAACCAACGTTAGTCCCACGTAACAACTATCCTATATATTCCATATCTTCAGTCTACCTGAAGCTCCGACCACTTTTTACCAACACAACACTTCCAGTCCAAGCAGATAAGGAGAAAAATAAAGTCAACAGTGTGATCCCTAGACACCGCTACCATCATTAAAACTATGGTGACAACCCTCTGAAATTTGATGGAATGTTTGTAATCTCAGCCTAACCTACCGATTCCAGGTAGTGTGGCTTTGGGCTGAAAGTCCTGGCAGCTAGTGATATTTTTCTTTTATAACATAATAATAGCGAGATCACTTATTGACGAGGTCCTGCTCCCTTCTTTCTAAAAAGGAGTGTAGCAAAACGCAGTCTACTTCTATTTTACGACAACTTTTGTAGTGTAGAAAGGGTCTAAATCCTCTTCACTACCAGTTTTTTATTTGAATGATCTAAGGATAATGAATTACATTTAATTTAATGGAATGAAGAACAAATTGCAATGAGATATCACAGTTTATTGTGCAAAAGTGTGTTATGTGAGGAAGACAGTGGGACGGTGGGAAAACGCTCTCAAGTAGTTAACGAAATGGCGAATAGTCCTGTCATCCGAAGATAAATATGGCACTCAGTCTGAAATTAAAGAAGTGGACACATTATGAACACATTAAATACATTCAGATGAAAGAGATGTGGCGCGTAATGGTGATGCAGAAGGCAGACGCACATGCGGTGCTCGCCTGAGAAGCGGCTTATGGAGCATTATGAAACTTGTGAGCTGAAGTTAATAATGAGGCCATCAAGGAATCATGCAGCTGATGACGCCAGCGGAATTAATCAGTGAGATTTCATGAGTGCGTTGTTTTAGTTGGCGACTGGAAGATTAGCAAGAATGAGAAATAAACGACTCTTTCCTTTTTTTTTTTTTAGTAAACTTTCACAAATATTGTTTATTAAATATTTTCGTAATTGTTTATATCACACGAACGAAATACATTAGAAATATTTGAATATTTATAACATTGTTAAGCATAATTTTAACTTCATTTCATTTGCTTTTAATGTATAATAAGGATTGTCCTACATTTATAAAAACCTACTATGAATGATTGCTCGGCTGCGAGATTGATGCAGAGATGAATGAGCGATTGTTTGCTTGTTTCTACCGTAAATAAGGAACAATTTCATAAAAATTAAAAGGGAATTACATAAATAAATAAGCATAAAATTATTAGGTGCGTTTGACAAGTACCCGAAATTACATAGAATTGAATTGAATTAGAATAGAATTGCTGCCTCGAGAAGTTCCTCCCATCAACAGCCACTGCCACAGAACTATATTTGAAAGTGAGAAGTCAGTGGGGGAGTAGAAGTAGCTACTCTACAGATATCAGTGGGGAAGTAGAAGTAGCTACTCTACAGATATCAGTGGGGAAGTACAAGTAGCAACTCTACAGGTATCAGTGGGAGCAATTCACCTGACTCCACTGAATGAAGTGTGAGCATGAATCATATCATACGCAGAAATACACACGTTCTTATATGCATCAATTCCTTCACCACGTTACTGCAGCTTTACTTAAGTAGCAACAGAACGGGTCAAATAAAACGCTCTTGAAGCGTCCACTGGCAACTATGCCGCCACAAGGAGTAGTACCACCAAAGCTGGCGGTGATGGTGGCTCTAAGAAGATTTTGCTCCTTTGACTTAGAGACTTGAATTTCTGTGATACAGAACGACTTTTCACTTGAGGCAATTTTACCACAATTGGAATTGGATAACTTAATTTTCAATTTATAAACATGCTTAATTAAAATTATGCCAATTGAACAATCTTACTAATAAACTAATAATTTTGACTAGTTTGAAGGGCTAATAATAACCTTAACTAAAATGAGACTTCTTAAGCTAAACTAATGCATACAAATAAGTTCCTCATGGACCATTGTTACATAAAAATAAGCAGCCGAGGAGGCCGCTTCTGATAAATTACAATTTTTAATGTTTTCGTTTCTCAAACATTGCTTTAAATTCTCATTCATATAAATTAAATTTTCTTCAATTATTCCAATTAAACAAAGGATTTCCAAGTGTTGAACGAAAAGTGTACATAGAAAATTTAAAAATTTACATTTAACCAAATCGAATATTAAAATACAGTTCCTGAATACTTTTTCGCTGTAAAATAGTTACTCGCCTCTTCCGTGTGGTTGCGGTTAGTAAGGGGAGTAAGTGTTAGGAGCGGGTACAGGAAGAGTTGGCTGGTCAGCCACAGCAATGCTAGAGCGGTGCATCTGCCCATCTTCCTACCGCAATTCGTTATAAAAGTATGTTAATTATTTTCAGTCGTAGCGATGTAAGTACTATTATTTAGATGAATTAGTTATAAATGAATAGAGCCAGCCACGAAATGCTCGATTAAGCGATGAGTATGAATGGCATTTCATTTTGATTAATAGCAATTGTGCTTCGGGTTTGGCTAATTTCTTAAAAATATTTATGAAATATACTTTTAGAACTCGTACAACAATTATTACCATAGAGAACACACTAACAGGAGCCTTAATATCTAAACTAGCTTAAAATTAGTTAGTTAGTAGCAGTCGTACTCTATGCATTAGGTCTGCATGTTATTGATGGCTGTGTTCCTGGCATAATAGTTTGCCAAGTTTCGCAGCTGCGTCGCAACAAAACCATTGCCCAGTCGTTCAATGCCACGCAACAGGGATGAGCGGCGGCCGTTCCGTGGCGTTTGGCCAATGATAATGGGTTTGTCGCGCCGCTTCAGGAAACATCAGTTGATAAATGACATGTGACTGGTGAAGAGCATGTAATTTTCTACTAACCGCGCGCACAACTCCTGACGCACTGTGGCGGTGAACTTATTCGCCAAGCAGAGGGCGGTCGTCGTGCCAAATACCAAATTGTAGAGCAGGACAATTTGGAAGTTGCCCAACCATTCGATGGCACCAAAATCTCCCAGTAAGTCGAAATTTGTAATGCCTGCAGGGAAAGATGGAAATGATATTAAAAATAGATCAAGTAAATGTGGTGTAAAAGAAGGTCAGCTTAAGAATTCAGGGAATTGCCCAATCATTGATAGACCCCACTTCATATCCCCAACTACTGTTCTAGCTCGACTCTCTCACCACTCGTCACACCGAAGATTCGTACATGGCCACTAGTGATGGCATAAACACATGAACGTGGTGAGTTTACATGAATAACTAATTTTTTCTATTTCATATGTGGAGAGATTGCATCAATAATCCATTTTCCTATTTGGTGCGTGGTGAGTTTACATGAATAACTCATTTTTCTATTTCATATGTGGTGAGTTTGCATCAATAACCCATTTCCCTATTTGGTGTGTGGTGAGTTTTCATGAATAACTCATTTTTCTATTACATATGTGGTGAGTTTTCATGAATAACTCGTTTTGCTATTTCATTTGTGGTGATTTTCAGTGAATAGCTAATTTATCTATATCATACGTTGTGAGTTTGCGTGAATAACTAATTTTTTCTATTTGATGTGTGGAGAGTTTGCATCAACAACTCATTTTTCTATTTCATGTGGTGAGATTGCATGAACAGCTCGATTTGCTATTTCATTTGTGGTGAGTTTGCATCAATAACTCATTTTTTTATTTGAAGCGTGGTGAGTTTGCATCAATAACTCATTTTTCTATGTGAGGTAGTACAATGAGCCACTTCAAAACTGGTGGAACGTTAAAGGAACTTAAGGAAAAATTCGGTGAAGGTACAAGCGGAGAACGGAAGGTATTTATGGTATAATCGTACTTTATAAAATCATTGAGATGATGAAGTTGGTCGCCGTAGAGTGTAGCAAAGCAATGATTTGATGTAAATACTGCCTGCTTACATTTGGACATGAAAGTTTGGAAAGCCATAAGTTGTCCTGGCTTTGAGACACAGTTGTGCTTTGCTCATGTTGAACTTTCTGTGAGTTTCGATTGTAAAACCAACTATCAACGAATGAGTTCAGCTGTGAATTGGTTTAAATTTGGTGTGAGGCGTTGTTTCGCTCCATACTAAATGGTCTCTGAGTAGAACCTATGAAGTGCATCTTGTATGAGGCAAACAACTGTAATGACCGGCAAAATCCAGCCAGGCATTTAGATCGCGGTAAACATCGATAATATAATCGCTGACTTTAGGTGTTCCCAGTTCCCTCTGAGAGTTCTTCACGAAGTGCTTTGTGGGTCTACTTTATATACTTAAAATAGAAGTGGGGTAGACTGGGGAATAGCTTAAGAAGAAGGTATCCAAGCCCTCAGGCATTGATGCCCATTGTACTATAAGTAAAAAGTGGGTCTACTTCTACACTTAAAATAATTTGACCCGCATGACGTCTTTTTTATATGCCTCTAACCTATGAGACCCACTTCGCGAACCTGTGCTAAAAGCAGTCAACTACTTTGAACGCGATTCAGTTCTCCCCTCTCGTGGCTCAGGTTCTCCAACTCGCAATTGGTGTTCACTGGTTTTAAGAATTATATTTCTAGAGATTTGTAAATACTTTTAGGCTGAGCTCTGGAGCAATTCTCCATGGAAATAGTATCAACTGATTGCCTGCAACTGGATCAACATTTCGGCTTAGTGGACTGAGGTATGAGGAACGAAGATGGTGCCCTTCAGGTTACTATGTTAATTCCATTAACTTACCAATAATCCTGCTAAGCAGCGGCAGCGCCGAGCTCAGAATCAACACAAGCGCACAATTGAGTATCAATTGCGGCAGTGATGTTTTACGTTTCTGCGGACGCACATGCCGCATGAAGGGCATCGTGTAGAAGCCAACAGCAGATGTGGCTCCCAGGTAGAATATGAGGCACACCTCCAAGGCGGCGCCAATGAATCCCAGTTTGGATAGCGATGAAATGCCGAGAGTGAATTGCTGTAAATTGAAAATGAAGAACATTGAGCGATACACAAAACATGGATTCCAATCTTACGGACTTACTCTAGTACTCAGCGGCAGAGCCTTAATACCTATCAGTAGCTCCAGCGTATTTTGCACCACAAGCAGCACGGTGACGCCAGTGAAGAAGAGCAACAACAACATTGCCAAGGGATACACGAAGTTGCGTTGAAATGCGGACGATTTCCGCAGCTTGTCCAACTCCTTGCGATCAGAATTCAATACTCTCAGTCTTTCATTGAGTTTATCGGAGGCGTCCGCCTCCTCACTCAGCGGCTTGCGTTGATACAAATGCTCGCAGGATGGATGAAGCAGCTGGCTGCCGTTGCCAACGTGGCCATTGCGTGTTTCGTGGATGCGCACATTGTTCAGCTCCACGTTGGCCAATTTGCGCTTCACGCTGGCCTCCTCCATGTAGAAGGCAATATACTCGTCATTGACATCGCGCAACAGATGCGGTTTGACCAGCACTTGTCCAACAACACCAAACAGACGCACAAACCCAAAGGGGGTGCACACTGCGTAGGACAAAAAGGAAATTGGTTAAGTTAACTAGACAAAAATTGATAGTTCAGTGGGATGAAAGGGGAAAATAAAAAATTAGTGAGGGTTGCCTAGGGACTACCTTGACTTGACTACTTGAAAGGAGGCATGGCAACATAAACAAACAATTTGAAACTCAGTCGGCACAAATTCACTTTTATATCCAAAAAATATTTTCTGTCGTGTGAGAATAAAAAATTAATTAAAGCGAATTAAATTAACAAATAGCACCGTAAAATGGCCACTAAAATCGACGAAGATTTCCTCGACTTCGAGTCCAAAGTAAATCAAATCATGAAGATTCTCGAGGATTTGCAAAATGTCAACAAAATGGAAGGAGAGCCCGAGAAAGAAGTGGTGTAAATTTTATTTTTCTTCCATTTTTTCTGATATTATTCCACAATAAGAAATTTACAGCAAAGCGCCGCTCCCTCCAGACGATGTGCTCGAGGACACTTTCATTGTGACAGTTGGCCACGATCGCTCATTAATAAATAAGCGTCAAGAGGAGCCAGGAGCAGAAAAGAGCTCAGACACCAGCATAGCTGGTGCTGCAACTCTAGATCAGTTCACATTCATGAAGCAATTGGAAGAAGATGCAGATGAGCGTACCAAAGTGCGTCGCGAGCGCGAGAAGATAGCACAGAACTTTAGAAAGTATGGAACAATCTCCACAATGTGATTCCTTCTCATTTCACTGGCATATTTTCAGAGTTGGAAATGAGGCGTTTCGCAAGATGAAGTACGAGAAGGCCATCATCATGTACACGAAAGCCATCGAGCATGTCAAGGACAGCCCCATTCTGTACAACAATCGCTCTTTGTGCTACATTAAGTAAGAGCGCTTGAACGATGTGCCGTGGAGTTATCATGATTGCATTCTTTTCCAGGTTGAAGAACTTCAAACGCGCCATCATCGACAGCGACTACGTACTGAATAAGCTGGACGAGAAGAACATAAGGTCCTGGCTGTATCGCGCGGCAGCCTTTTGGAGACTGGGCGATATGCCCAGTTACGAATCGAGCATTTCGTACGCTAAGAAGCACAACACCAAGAAGTTAGAATACATCGAAGAATTCATTATGAAAATGAAGACAGCCTTTTAAATCGATGCTAAATTATGATAATTCATTTTTATTTTTTGTCCTGTTTTACTAAATTTCTGGAAATCCAATTTTGGTGAAATAACTAATTATCAAATAAAAATTGTTCTTTCTATATAAAAAAAGGTTTAGTTCTGTAATATATTGGATATAGGTATATAAGATTTTTTAGTACTGGAACAAATTAATCGTTCCTTAATCGAAGGAGGAGGTATTTGAGACTTCCTCCCACCGATAAGAGTATAAATTTGTTTATGAAAATAGGCGTGTGTCTGCGTGAAATTCATGAAGCAATTACTCAAGTTTCTCTACTCACCCAATAGAAGCAGCACACCCAGAAATGATACACACGAATACAAAAAGGGCAGATGGACGCTCCCCAAATCTGTGAAGCATAAATAAATGAAGCAATTACAATTTCAGCTACTGCAGCAACAATGATCAGATACATTATTTCACAAGCAGGCATGGGAGTATATGTCACCACACACACACACACATACACCGACATTGTTGGGTAAGCAAGTTGGAAACGTAGTTCCAACTACAACAACAAACCCAACAATGAATTTCCGGTGCTTGGAAAAAAGCACACAAAACACACAAAAAACACAGACAACGTACTTAGAAACGACAAGAAGCCAATCTTGTCTGGGTCCATCACAGCCGACAGCACATACGTCAAGCCCAGCACCACGGTAGCCAGCAGACTGAACACGGTAAACGTTTCGTAGACACGTGGAATGATGCCCTTCCTGGCGCGTGAGAATCCCGACGATTCGGTGAACAGATATGCAAATGGCAAGAACACGAACAGCGACAGATTGGAGAATAGGAAAATGTGATTCCAGAGACCTGAGAAAGAGAAGTATCATTAATTGAAGAAGTTCCACAGTGTGATCGGCGACTAGGCGCTAACAACTCACCTTGAATCAGGGAACTATTCAACCACTTCACGTAGTAACTGTTCGGGTAGAGAAGCAGAACCTCGTTGCTGGCGATGGACACGGGCAACAGCAGCGCTGCGCCAACTGCAATCGCCATAGAAAACGTGCATAGCCATGAGCTGAAATGCAAAAAAAACAGCGGGTAAATGGCGGCGAATCTGGAAAGACCTGGCCAAGACGCACCTTATCCGATAGACAAGCACCTCATCGTCATCTTCGTCGTTCGAGAAGAGATCCTCCTTATCTTTGCGACGCAGACGCACAACTAAAGCGTACGAGGCGAAGTAGAGCAGTATGAAGAGTAGCAGGAAAATCTGAAAAATAGGGAAAATTTCAACTACTGAGATATTGGCGAGAAATTTAATTATTGCGTGGACTGGAAGTGAGTGAGGTACATATATATCTGTGGATATGTACATATACATCTGTAGATATGTATGATGTCTGGCCTCCGACACGTGCGTTTACTTAAAATTGTTGTGTGCGCTTCAATATTCTTGTTTACTTTCGTTTAAAAACGAGCGTATAAAAATTCACAGTCGGTCGCCACGACTATTGCAAATACGCTACATATGTAGTTACCAGTTACCGCCAGAATTCAATTTTATTCATTTTATAATTTGAGAAGATTTAAATTTATATCAAAAATTGAGTATTCTGGACTGCAAAGAAATATTAAAGTAATAGTCGAGTTCCAGCTCCAAAGTTAAGGAGAAGAGTTCTCTTCGTTGTAGGAGGTTTACAGAAAATGGGTGTGTTGGTGGTTCGATTTTCACCCACCTTTTACACAGCTCCTATTGGAGTTCAAATTCGAATACAAAAAGAAATTTAAATCAAATGGGTCTGGGAAAGGGAAGTATATAAGAGTATAGAAAGTGGGCGCGAGGCTGGTCCGATTTTCACCCGACTTTTCTGCAGTTTTAACATCATATTGGAGTTCAAATTCGAACGAATTTCAAACAAAAATCCCTTTTGGTTCGCTATTCCCTTCTCCAGTATATGAGACTATGGAAAATGGGCGTGTTCCGATTTATGACTCAACTTATACGGACTTTCTAGCTTTACTTCATATAAAATTTCAGACAAATATCTTTTTGGTTCTTGTTGTATGATCTTTTCATGCGAGGCGGTGCAATAAAACTAGGCGGCCGCCCTCTGTGGTCTAGTGATAAGCATGCTAGACTCACACCCCGAGGGTCGCAGGTTGAAATCCTGCCACGGGCTTGGTCTCCAAAATGCTTCTTTCTATAAAATCTTTTTCTCTTCGAGTCGAAAGCCTCTGTAGCTAGTACACATTCCCGCAACACCTTGCATTCATAATTGATTATGGTGTAAGGTACAATAATAATAATAATAAATAAAACTGGGCGTGGTTGTTTTGATTTCTAGCCAATTTAACCCAGCTCATATGGGCATTCAAGCCTCCATCTCATTTAAAATATCAGCCAATATAACTCTTTTGGTTTTTGAGATATGCTGTTTTCGACAATATATGTGGAGAGGAAGTGGGTGTGTTTGTTGTCTGGACAGCTTGATGATCTGTATAGTTTTTGGAGATGATCTGTATAGTGTTTGGGAGATTGGAGATTTGTGATCTGTATATGTGTTGAACGGCATAGCTCATCAGCTCAATATCCCATTTATTTCCTGAGGTAATGCTCTTCAGAAGCAGTGAGGAAAGACACTCGGACCGACGGTTATGACCAAATTGGCTCAAATATTGACACTGATCAATAATTTATATAAATATACCACCTCTCCTTTTGGATGTTACAAACAGTTGCTCATACCACAATACGCCTACAAAATTTGTGTAGGGATCCCAGAATTTAGTGTTCTTTCATTTGTTCAGCTGATGAAGAAAGAGTTGCTTCAAACGATTCAAGAAATGAAACAAATGTTATGCGAATAATAGCTGATATCTTCTAATTTGTTACATGACGACACTCAATCTGCGTTCCATCGCAATCGTCCAGCAATCATCGTCAATTCAGTGATAAATTGCCTTTAATTTCCAATTTGATACTCCGCGTCAAAAATTCGCCCAGCACAGTGCCACACTTTTCAATGTCAGCACCCGCTTATCTGCGCAGCTGGTTGAGTCTATGAGTTAGACATATATTTGCCCAAGTGGGACTAAACAGTTATATCCGAACAAAGGTCAACCAGGCGGCGACTTATCTTTTATGGGTTAGTATTTTATTAGGGAAACAAACAAAAGAGTGTGAAAATTTGGCTTTGTTGCTATTTGCAATTAAATTCACTACACGAAATAGTTTATCGCCAGAATGAAGAACAAATGAAACAATGAGCCACGCGCGGCGTTTGATAAGAAAACACTCAGTATCTGGAATAATGTTTGCAGACTTCTGATACCAATCATTTGAATAAAGTGAAAGTGTGCGTTTAACCCCGTCAGACTCCCTCCTTATCTGCGTACAAAAACTTGAAACTAGTTTCACCATCATTATCACGTATAATGAGGAAATCTTGTGGCTCTGTCCAGCGTCACTCTCCACTTATTTATAGCACGGTCGTTAGCATAAGAACGAGATTAGATACGATAAGCAAGAAGTAATCTTTCATTGTGGCTACTCTGATGCTTTTGTGAAGTAGTTCTTTGTTTAAAGTTTCGTCACGAGTCTACTAATTGCCAGAAATATGGCCACGTTTTTGAGAGATCCGCATAAAAGAAGGTTGTTCTGCTCGGTCGTGACAAATACACTTAAATAGCGTGTTCAGGTAGTAATTACTCTGGTGATTCCTCCTCTTTAATACCTCAACAATTCTACATAAGTATTCCTCATGGATCTCTGAATTCTTAAAGAATACTAGACTTGGGGAGTATTTGTAACTTTAGAGTGTGTCAGAGTAGGTCTGTTTGGCCGCAGTGACTTGGTGACTAGTTCCCGCTCTCATTACAATCTAATCTACTCCAATTCCTCATTTACCTTAAAACCGAATATGATTATTCAGATATTTTGTACATAATCCAAGGAGTTATAGAGAAGAGTTTTGAAAATATTTATTGAAAATAACAACAAAATCGCAACCAGGGTGCAGTAGAAAATTTCGGGTAAATGAGGTGAATTCAAAGAAATTATGTGTGTACCTCAAGGTGAATTTACTTAGGAGTAAGAAAAAAAAGTGTAAGTAAATTCACCTTATGTGTACCTACCTCAGTGCCGTAATGCGATCATATAGTGAAACATTTTCTGAGAGCTTGGATAGGTAGTGTCTTAGAAAGAGAATAACAAATAAACAAACACGTGTTTTTTTTTTAGTAAACATCATTTTCCTTCAACTTCATTTGCTTTGAGATTTGGCATAAATTTGCTCATACTTGAGCGCCGCTACTCGAAGGGGTTCACTATATAATCACACTGTTCCTAAATGCAAAAACCAAGTTTAATTAAGTAAAGGAATTATGCATTTTGTTGAACTCAAGACCACATTGTAATGCTGAAGAACTTGAATTCGATTCTCAACTGAGTCGAAGGAGTAAAATTCTAATAATTTATTATTGTGATTAAAAAAAAATATTACAAAATATAAAATAGTTACTTAAATCAATAAAAAAAATAATAAATATGTTGCATAAAGGAGCATTTATATATGTAAATTGATGAATGGTGGGATACAGAAGGGGTTTAATTAGCAACAAAAAAATTAAACCTATTTTATAAGTTTTTTTCCTTCAAACAAATTATTTAACTGAAATATACAAATAAGATACCATATGTTGCAAACAAAAGAAAAACACATTTTATAAGTCGTAAGATATAAGGAAAGCTGCCGTGTCAGCCTATTGGGGAGCTCACCTATGGAAGCGTTTGGAATATCTGAAAAAAGGTCTTCCAAAAAAACCATGTAAAGTCTGCTTTTTGTCCCATTTTATAAAAAACTGCAACAAAAAAGTGAGCTTAGATCTCGATATTATGAAAGTAAGAAGGTATTACATAAGGCCTTCTAACTTCGAACTTTTCCCACTGCAAGCGTTTACCTAGAAAATTCTTCTAGTGTAGTGTAGACTAAAATAGTGATCTAAGCTGATAGCGAATATTTTTTCTCCTACAAAAAGGATTGACAGATTTATTTGTTTAAAGAAAAAACATTATTTTTGTCTGCCTCTCCCAGGACTCACCTATTAGGTGGTCGCAAGGGAAAATCAGTCTTGTTCTTGATCGTTTTTTATGTTCGTTAATTTTTTCAGGTTTTCGTAGCGATCAGCTTCTTTCACCTCTTTGACATTTCAACTGACAAACTAATTTAGTGAAATTGTTGTTGTAGCCAGAGAACACAGAGAAAAGAAACTTGAACGTCAAGCGGCAAAGCAGCGAAATAAAGCAGACGGACGTTATACACGAATCCACTGAAAATCGTGGTGAATCCACTCAGAATCGTGGTGAATCCACTCAGAATCGTGGTGAATCCACTCAAAATCGTGTTGTGTCCGCTACGGACGCTGGCAGCGAAAAATACTTTCGTTTCTCTGGTTTTATCCTTGCGGCCACCTTATTAGTTCTCCCTTATCTCTCCTGATGATTTGTATGAGGTCGTTAACATAACAAGAGAGCCGCTTTGACCTTACATCACTGTCTGTTTACATACGCTGTATATGTACAGAAATATGTAATGTCTATAACATAATGTGCGTGGTGATAGAGCGCTCCCCACAGCTGTAAACAAATGTTCGGGAGAAAGAATTTTTCAATGAAAACATTAAACGCAGCATAATATTATTGAATAAATTCGTAAATTTCATTGCTTTTGTGGTGATACATAAATAAAATTGTGAAATATATTTGGTAATATAATATAACCGCAATTTATGATGAAAAAGCTGATTAATAGCTGCTAAACAAGGGCAAAACGAAGTTCACAGGTGGTTGCCTCTGCTCTCGTGTTCCCCACCTCCACACCGTGACAAATTATTTTAATTTATACTATTACTACCTAATTTGTGTTTTCCCTATTTTGCTGCGGTGCCTGAGTCCAATTGGCACACGTCATGGACCGGTAATATTCGCAGCAAATTTAATTAAAAACATTTTCTATGTTTAGAAAAGTCTAGATAGCAAGTTAGATAACAAATACGCGGCATTTGCGTGAAATTCAAACACTTTTCACAACGCATACAATGCAAATGACGATAATAGGTGTGCGACAAATTATCGCAATTACACAATTAAACAAAATGAGGCTTGAAACTGCGAAACAAATGTAAAGGCCCCGCTGCACTCAAATATGCACAGTAGCAAATCGTACACAGCATTGATAATAGGACGTGTTAAAGGCATATGGGAGCCCCTTTCGAAGAAAACTCTGTTTAACTGAAGATCACAGTACAATGGGCATGCCCGAGGGCTGGGAGCCTTCCTTCTAAGGTGGTTCAATGGCCAATTCTATTCTAATTGACAGTAATTGCTGAGTGCCTAAACTCTAATCAAAGGATTGATTACCTGACCACTTATGCCTGTATTGGTATCATTCCATAGGCAGTAGTCCGGATTCCTATGCATATTGATTGAAGTCAAACGTGATTTTACTGCAATTGCACTAAATTACTCGTATTACGTGTACTAATAAACATGAAGCATATACTAATAAATATAAAAATGAATAATAAAATAAAATTTATTATATATTATTATACGTTTGTTGTTATTCAATTGGCTTAGCAACAAATTCGAATTAGTTAAATTAAATATTTGTATAATTTAATTAAAACTTTCTTCTTTCGCTGTCAGTGCACACATCGCTGCACATGCGCACTCAGCCAGCAAACGTTTAGCGCACATTTACTACGTCGCCTCGTTAGACGAGCTTGTTTTCTGTCATTCGCTGTTGTTGTTGCTTGATTGCTGCTACTTTTCAAATCACTGGCAGATACTTTAAAAAGCGTTCACTCGCTCGATGATACCGTCAGCGAAAGAAGAAAGCAAATTGGATTGACGGCAGCTGGAATGGCCACAAACGATTTCAAAATGACACTTTTGCCTTTGCAGTCAGTGCTCAAATGTGACTACATACAAGTATGTTGAAGAATCTGGTTATTAAGCAAGTACACGCTAATGAATTGATGATTAACTATTTCGAAAGGAAGTTGGTTCGTGTATCGTAGTAACTTCTGTTGGGGCACACGCCCCAAGTGCGGACCTTGACTTGCTTCATACAAAATAAAGATTCCACACCTTACTTTCTACGCTCTGATGGCAACACCACGGATATGGTGGCGTCTTCTGTGGTGTGACATAACAGTTACTTCCTTAGGCCGGGTTCACACGTTCTGTTCCGTGACTGGTGTGTACCAACTTAACAGGAGTAAACTCAGGTTTTTGGATGATCTATTTATAGTTTAAGTTGAGGTGAAAACATTCTTCAAAGACCTACAATTAAAGTGACTAAATAGGGAAATCGAAACGAATGCATCAAACTTAATTACGGCAATTGTAAGTGTATTTTTAATCAAGAATAACTAGAGTCATTGACATCAGCCGACCTCACTGACTCACTGCAGGCAGCATGCTAGCATAGCCCACCAACCAGCTGCAGTCTGAGTGCACACCGAGTCGAAAATTGTTTCCATTTAAAAATAACGCAGGCCTATTATGCGAAAAATGTTCACTAAAATATGGGATTGTGGCGTGTCTCTGAAAAGAGTTATCTGCCAGTGTGCGTGTGTTGCGTATGCTGCAAGAGTTTGAATGTGCGTGTGCGAAAAACTTATGCGCAAACTGTGAGCAAGCCGCCTGCAATCAATTATTCCATGTTGTGGGCGGAAATTGGCAACCTTTCTGCGCAGAGCAAATAAGTCAGAGGCACTTCTCACAATCTCCTCCGTTTGCTGGCCAAATATGCACTCCACCTCTGAAGCCAAATGTCATTAACCTGAGTCACTGTGCTGCTTGAATCTAGTGTGGGTAATCATCCTCCACATTCCCATACAGTAGCAAATTATGCACTTGTGTACAGTCTCAGAATCTCACAGCTTTATACCGCACTATCGAAATGCACACCGCAAAAAGCGCCTTAATAAGAGGCCGGACGCCGAAAGAGGCAACGCTCAGGACAGTTGGCAAGGCGCAGTGGAACATTGAACTGAGTGCGAGACTAATTACGAACGCTTAAATGGAAACCAGTTCTGCAGTAGTTGATCGTGTGCTTCCAGTTGTGCAGCTCCAAGGAAGATGGTCATGGAATTTATAGCAATGAATGATTTCGAATCTATAATATGTAACTAAACGGAGAACCAAACTAGAGGAGGAAAAGAACTTGATTTGATTCGAGTGGGATATGTCTCAAGAATGAATGGTGGTGTCCTTGAATAAGAACAAATCACTACTTAAAGATGGAGAAGGGTTTGTCTGGATAAGTTACAGAAATCAGTGTGTGAGAACGAGTTATCTCCGCAAGTATAATACACACAATTCAACGACATTTTTCATAGGGATTATTTACCGCTATAAAGGTGTTTATAAAGCTGCCACATGAACATTTGCGGAAGACCATAAAAACCCTATTTTGAGAATTCTGTAATAGTCAAACGAAACAAAGGATACCAACCCCACCCTCATATATGAATATATGTTTTTCTGATAATCTTGAAAATCGACACCCTGGGTATGTCCACCCATGTACGAACCAAATGAATATTCACCCAATTTTTAATGCATCAATAAAACTGATAAAAATGCACACTCAATCACTGGACGATAATGTATAAACAATAATTTCCCGTTAATCAGAATCTTATCTTCTACCGATCAAATTTCTATTTACGCCAACAATAAGAAAAACCCATTTCCGAGGCCCACTTCAAATAAATTGAATACATTGGACCGGCAGTTTCTGAATGAACTTTGCATGCCTCCAACGTAACAGCCAAAAACCGCAAACGGTGCTGCCTTTCCTAGTCACTTGAGCGAGCCACTTGTTGATCATAACAATTGTTGTTAGTACCAGAGGGTGCCAAACTCATTTCGGATGCGGGCCAATTAGCATACAAATGAAGTCTATGGGGAACTCACATTTGCTTATATACAAGTGAATAATTAACAACACACTCGAAAGTAGTAATGAGAGATATATCGAAACTAGTAATGAGTGATATAGCGATACTGATATATTGGTAGCAGCGACCTTTTAGTCACCTGTATGCCTACCAGCGGTTTCTTTATCTAACTCTGTTAACGGTGATTTTTATTAATGGTGGCTTTGGTTACTTGTGCCTTTGGTTGAGTTTGGTTAATGGTGATTTTGTACGTGGTGAGTTTCGTTAATGGTGACTTTATCTTATCTGTTAATAATCTCCAATGTTCCGGGCATTTTTAGCATTGTTAATGGATCGTAAAACGAGCTCGCTTTTGTTTTATATATTTTTCTAATAATTCTAATAATTAAATAACTCCACTTTATCTTTCCTTAGGGACACTAAGAAGTTCAATAAAATTACACTATATATACGGCATTTAAATGATGATTGGTGGTTGTAGACGTTATAAAGGTGTCGGCAGCATAGATTGCAATTTCAATATTCTCTGTCATACAGGACATAGTAGCTGTAAAGCAAAGGACCTAATCTTTCAATGAGTGATTTTCAACACTTTTCGAAAAATTATTTACTATCACTCATGTGTCGGGCCTCGAATTAGCCACTCTTGGTTTACAAGTACCAAGAGCTGGCAACAAATAAGTAATTTGAGCGATACAAAAATAAATAAAATCAAATCAACGGCAGAAAATTGTTTACTAGACGCACACCCGACCGACCACTGGCTGAGAGTCTTCCTCACTGCCACCAGCAGAGCATCTCGTGTATGATTTAATTAGAAATCAGGCTAATGACGCTGCATATGCACTTGCTTTTCTATTTTCTGCAGCGAATAAACAAATTATAAAAGCCACTTTAGCAAGTGCAGATGTGAGTGAACCACTTTTCTCCCGGTTGGGGATAATTGCAAGATAATCAACTTTTTATCCCTCGGAACTGCTCAGCTCAGATTGAAGATTTTCTTCCAAAAGTAAATTACATAATTATTTCTGCCCAGTTTCTCTCCAAGAAATTTGGGCGAAGACGCTAACAGAATTTGTATATGTCCTTGGGAACTAAAACACAATATGTCCTGGGAACTAGAAACATCTTAGGATAATAGGTAAGCATGGCCTGAAGTGCGGCGCTTGCTTTTAGAATTGTTTACACAAGGGGAAAAACACGGCCTAGCAAAAGTGAAAGTGACTAAAGAAGAAATTCATTGCCAAATGTTTCGACACAAAAACATTTCATTTCAATATTTATGAATAAATAACAAACAACAAAAGCCGCAAGAGCAGACAATAAAATCTTCAAGCATTGCACTTTTGAAAATATATAAAAATACATTTTTGCAAGTGAAACGTTTTTGCTATAAAAAATTTCGTAAACAAATTTAAAGAACGATGCGCTACACTATAAATATTGGGGTGTATTTGTTGGGCACAGCATCGGCGACCTACATGAAAGAAGTGGGAGGGGGGGTTCATGCAAGAGAAGATCAAATTATTATTTGTTATAACTTAATTACTTTCGACTGGAAGAGGAAAGATTTATTAGGTCGAATTTGGAGACCCTTTCTTGGAAGGGATTAGTTGCTTAAGCCTTGGGGTTACTAAGAACTAACAACGAAGTACTTTCGAGTGGAAGAGGAAAGATTTACCAAGTTGAATTTGGAGACCTTGTCCTGGAAGGGATTCGTTGCTTATGCCTTGGTGTTACTAAGGACTAACAACGCAGTACTTTCGAGTGGAAGAGGAAAGATTTACCAAGTTGAATTTGGAGACCTTGTCCTGGAAGCGATTCGTTACTTATGCCGAAGACTTTGAAGGTCGAAAACCAGCAAATAGACGTGCAACTGGTGTTCCAAATTATTAGTTATTAGTTTAATGAAGTTATAATTTCAATTAAAATTGATTAGTTATTAGCTAAATTGTTAGTTTTGCATTATCTCTGAATTTGTTTAAAATTTCGTATAAAAATGATTACCTAACTATCTAATATTCGAAAAAATAAACCCCTGGTTGGACTAAATTGAAAATATGCTTGCTAACCCAAATCAGTTGATATATATAAAACCTCATCTCCCTTGGTCCAATGTGAACAGAAGAGTAAACCTGTGTGAAGCTCGGTCAATACCGCTTGTAGCAGTCTCCGATGTATCTCTTAATCGATAGCAATAGCACTACGTGAACTGTGGGTATTTTTAGACTCATGCCAAGTGAATGAAGCGTTTTTGTATTATTAGCAGGTTTATTAAACACAAAATTTGCTGTTTGTTTAAAGTCTTTGGTGCGTAGATAATTGATTTTAATGTATTTTTAAAAGACGTGACATGATAAAACCATTTAGGAGAACTATTTAAAGACAATATTAACTATTCTCCTTCACTTATTGCAATAGTTTTAAGTTCTAATTTTAAAGACGCCATAAACTGAGTCTTACGTGACTGGTAATGAAATGTGGGACTTCAGTTGAGAGAAATTCCAAAATAATAAATTAACGAAAGCGTGTTTAGTGGAGTTGATTGAAAAGTGAGAACCAGCTGCGAGATCACATGACTTTTAATAATAAATAGAAAGCCTGGTAACCGGCACCGGGGAAAAGTGTGTTTCAGTGAAACTTTACTCCAAACTTATGTATTGAAATGGTAAATCGTGAGTGTAGAAAGCCTGACGCTCCTATTACGTCTGGCGTAATCATAATTCCTGACACAACTTTATCCTAAATAAATAAATAAATATTAAAAATATGTCCTAATAAACAAAAAGCAATACCACCGGTGGGCACGGTCTCCCTGCCAATACAGCTAAGCAATGCTCTGTTATTGTGCTCGTTACTTGATACCCTGGCAGACTTCCCGGCGCCAGCGTAATTACATAAAAAATCGCTTTGGTTTCACTTTTGTGTGCGTAGATTTCCGCTTATGATGGTTGAAATGTGTGCGGCTTTCATGGCACATCACAAAATCCGCTGACAAGTCATTTAAATACGAGCAGTGGCCAATGAAATTTGACACAAATTGATTGGATTTCAAGTGGCTGATAAAGAGCGTGGTACCAAAGGAATGGAAGCCTTCCAATGAATTTGGCTGAAGCTTTTTGTTATAAATTATGATACTAGATAAACGATATTCAGCCTGGAAGGATGTTTTCCGTGTGCTTATAAAATTGGTGGATTTACCGAGGACCCATAAAAAAACTATATTAATTATCTTCTCAAGTGATGCTAAGTGAAGAAAATCTTTGGAAGGAACCGATAAAATCTTCTCTTCTGCGTGAACTGCAATTGCTCTGAATTGCTCTCCTGTACAGTTTACGTCACAACTGCACTCTTAAGGGAACATTGGCATTGGCACCCATTGCAGAGCAAAAGGCAGCTGCAGTGAACTTGCACTGCAACGGTGGTGGTTGTTTTCTTCCCAAACTACGCGTAAAAATTGCGTTTCAAACGAGATGCGTATTAAATAAGTGTGGTTTTTTCACTTTAAACTTACAATGTGCTCGCGCACGGTATTGTGGAAGAGCTGCAATTTCAAGTCGGTGATTTCCTCCTCCTCATCATCCATGCTCGTGAAGAATCTGTCTTGATAGCTAACCGTAGCCAGTTTAAACTGATTTACGTTAAATCGAAAACTCACAATTCTTCAATTTATTATTCTTTTCGACACAAATTGTTTGGTTAATTTTTGCTTTTACAATAAATACTCCACAGAATTTAGCTCACTATTTTGCTGTTTAGCATAAATTTTTTTTTAAAAACCTACAAACAAAACAACAATCGCGTTTTTAAATATTTTTTAGATGCCCCGAACTCAAAACGTTTTCCTGCCGCTGGTTTACGCACTTTTCACGCTTTGCCTCTTTTTTCACTAGTGGCACCCATTTTCACCTTTCGGGTCTCTCTCTCTCGTTTGTAGCGAGACGATTGCAAAAAAAATTAATTTTAATACCGAAAACTTTCTTTGTGAAACAAAAATACCATTTAATGCAATTTCATATTAAACGGTTTAGTGCCAAATATATTTTCGAATTTATAAGGCAACAAACACAAAAAGATATTGCTTGGCTAATTAGAACAATTGCACGCGCGAGAAATTGAAGATTAACATCAAAACGACAAAACACAACTGAGCTCGAAAACTGAAGTCTAGTGGAAATTAAATGTCAGTGATGAGGAACTGTTAAACAACAGGCGAATGCCTATGTCACATCTTGCGCATCACTGTTATTATTATTCCGAAGAGAAACGTATACTCAAAATAGCTGAATAGGCACTGATAGCGTAATGAACCAATGGGAACTACCACAAAATCTGAGATTATTGTCACAAACTAAAGGAAAATTAATGAGATACGATAAAAATACATAGAAACCATAAGTAACTAATGGGAAGTAATCTAATTTTTGAGTTCGGCTGACAGAAACAAAATGAAAATTTCTGAAATGTGATAAAAAAAAAAATGTATATTTACCATAGGAAATAACTTTCATTTCACAAAACATTTTTCATAGGATACATTACCCCAAAGTATTAGCAGCTGCAAGTATTTTGGTGAGATTATTTATTTTTAATATTTAATTTCATTGTCACGGTTTACATTCTGAACACAGATTCACATTGTATCGATATTGCAAAAATAGAAGTGTCACAACCAGAGAAGATGAGAACTGAGTATCGGGTACAAAGCCTGATTGTAGAATAATTGGGTGACATATTTTATTTATTTCGATGTAAAGTAGGAAACCACTACTTATATTGAGTATGTATAATATTACTAATTATCCGAAAGAAATTGGTCATTACTTTATTGGTAGTTACTTGTGTAAATATTTACCAATCTGACTACAAATGGAAATATAACATGCGGATTATATTTAACATTAAGTAATCATGTTAACATTTCAATAATGTTAACGTTTTTTTGATGTATAATTACAAGGTGTATGCAACAGCAGCAAGTTTTCCCTAGTGAATTGTCTATAAAGAACGCAAGACGTGATTGATAGAAGTACTTATAATTCTGAAGAGGATGACAGCCCCAAAAAAATCGACTTACAACAGAATGTTTATACATACACTTGTGAACCACATTATACGGTGGATAGAGACTATCTGCTGGCGATGTATCCACAAAGGTACTAAGCATTGATTGACTATGAGAGAGCGGCTTAACATTCAGAACCTTTAAATCAAATGATTATCACCAGGTTAAAGTCTAAGGGTAAGTCATGTCTTTCAAATGGCTAAAACTTAACCACATCTACATGTTTTTCCAGTTAGTTTTCTTTGTCCAATGTGTTTTGTTGTAATTTTAGCTATGGTGTAAATAGGGGCTCATAATTTAAGTTCCTAAGGGTATTTTTAGTACGTCAGTCCAACTCTTGGCGTAATATTTAACACCAGCACAGTGTACCTTCCTCTTCTAAATTGCGAGTTGAAACAACTTCTATGCACCTAATGCAAGCTCATTAGGAAAAAGTGTTCATATTGAACTGAAATTGTAAAAAAATTGTATCTATATGCATCCACCTGGGAAATAAAGTCACTTATGTTAGTGTTTTTGTATGGTTTTGAACAGAGACAGTTAATTAACAGTCATTAACTGTACGTCTATTCTGTAAAATGGTCCTGTTATGATAAAATCATTTAACAACACTGGAATCTGTCGCGTTTTTGCAATTTTAAATATTTGTTCTACCTTTGAGGTAAATAAGGCAAGTGTCCAATTGGCAAAATGTCTGTGGTGATCGAGACCACGATCGGTGATCTCACGGTGGATTTATTCGTGGAAGAGCGGCCGATTGCTTGTTTGAATTTCGTGAAACTTTGCAAATTGAAGTATTACAACTTTCATTTATTCCACACGATTGAGCGGGGTTTCATAGCGCAGACCGGCGACCCAACAGGTGTAGGAGATGGCGGATGCTCATTGTGGGGAGTGGTGGAGGGTTCCCACAAACGTTTTTTTGAAGCGGAAAGTTTGCCCAAAATCTACCATTCGCATGCAGGATTCTTATCTTTAGTTAGTGCCGGTAAGAATTTGGCTGGGTCACAGTTCTTTTTTACGCTTGGCGCGAATCTGAGTTCTTTGGATGAAAAGCATTGTGTGATTGGTGAAGTTGTAGAAGGTGAGTTTTGTTTAATTTATCGTTTATCCTTGATTAAATTTTTAATTATTATAAGGAATGGAAACACTACGCAAATTGAATGAGACCATTGTGGATGATACATTTCGTCCTTATCAGGACGTGCGCATTACCCACACAGTCGTTCTGAATGATCCCTTCCCAGATCCACGTGGCTTTCAAGTACCCAGTCGCTCCCCTTCGCCGACGGCGCAGCGCATGCAAAATGGTCGCATATCTGCAGATGAAGATATTGACGATACCGATGGGAAGACGATGCAAGAGATTCAAGAAATGTTGGCTGAACGGGAAGCAAAGGCCCGCGCTACCATTCTGGAGATTGTGGGAGATTTGCCAGATGCAGAAATGGCGCCTCCAGAGAATGTTCTGTTCATTTGTAAACTAAATCCCGTAACAACAGACGACGATTTAGAAATAATTTTTAGCCGGTTCGGTAGAGTAAAAAGCTGTGAGGTGATACGCGACAAAAGAACTGGAGAATCATTGCAATACGCTTTCGTGGAGTTTGACGAACAAAAATCTTGTGAGGCGGCCTTTTTCAAAATGGATAATGTCCTAATTGATGATCGACGCATACATGTTGACTTCTCGCAATCGGTGGCGAAAGTGAAATGGCGTGGCAAGGGACGGGGAGTGGAAGGTCCAGGTGGCCGCATAGATTTCAACTATTTGAGAAAAGAAGAGAGGACAGCAGGGAACTCTCGAGACGCACGCTACTCCCGAGACTCACGCCACACCCGAGATTCACGCATTTCTCGAGACTCACGCATCTCCCGTGACGCAGGTATTTCCCGAGACGCACGCATTTCCCGAGACACACGCATTTCCCGAGATGGACGTCGTAATGAAGGAGATGATCGAACAAATAAATATAATAGAAGTAACACGCCGGATATCGAGGAACGTCGTCGAGCACGGGAGGAACGACATCGAGCCCAACTACAATCTAGAGAAAGAAGACAGTCGAGGTCAAGATCTCGTCCCAAAAACATTGACAATCGTAATGTATATAATATCAGAACGGGCAATAATCGTAGAGGAAATCGTCAACAACAAACTCGTAGGTCAAGATCCCCGTCACCACAAAGACCCCAGCGGGAGTTGGAGTATCAAGCGAGAAGGAGGTCAAGATCCAGATCCAATTCCAGGGGAAGAGGTGAGCGAGGCCGAAATCAATACAGAGAACGCGACGATCGACGACTTGAAGAACGTCGGAAAACTCCCCCAACTCAAAGTAACGTACGAAGATATGAAGAACGAGGACGCCAATTACGTAGCGATAGTAAAGAACGAGGTCGAAGGCAATCGCCGGGAAGAAAGTAAATCCATTTTTCTTTATATTATTTTTATATATATTTACCTTTTGTTATTATTCTAGGAACCAGTATTCAAGACATTCGCCAGACGAAAGTGACGCAGGCGTGTCTCAGAAAAAAAAGAGTCAAGCCAAACTTAAATCTTCGAAAAAAGCGAAAAAAAGGAAATTGAGCAAACGAAAGCAAAAGTCGAAACACAAAAAGGATAAGAAGAAAAAGAAGAAAAAGGGGGCGAAGCGTTCCAAACGACGTGCTTCCTCTTCTTCTAGTGACTCAGAAGATTCTGAATCAGATTCTTCCAGTGATAGTAGTTCCAGCACCTCTGATGATAGTACAACCGATTGAAGTGGGTCTGAATGTGAAAAGCCCTAGAAAACACAACTGAGAGGGAGTGTAAAAATTAAACTTAGCTAAGAAAAAATTGTACACTTTGATTAACGTTAATTTAATAGACACTATATACATCTAAAGTTATATTTTTACAATCATTAAAATATAACAAAGGCCTCTTATGCCCGATAAGCAAAACTATTTTTGTGTAGCTTTATTGCTCACTGTTGCAGCTTGGGCCCCACCGCAACAGCCACTGCCGCCAGCTGTACCTGCTCTTCGCTTCGGGCGTTCAATTATAGTGTCCGGATTGAAGACAACATTATCAAGTCGTGTTGTTTCTTCGGTAATACGCAGCGCTGTGATATCACAATTGAAATACATTTTTTATACACATTAATCAATTCTAAATAGTGGTCAGACTTACTATATACCCCATCGTCAGTTTTTTCGGCTTGTATGACATTTGTGCGTAGTTCCTTCTCCACATCACGAGCTAGTTGAATCATCTGAAATAATACTGCATCGTTTTAATTTGTCTTGGATTGATTTTATACATTAATATACAGTTTTAATCTCATCTTCGTTTGTGGTGTCTCGATTTTTTCGGAAGTTTTCATTGATTTGCGTGCGCCCTTCTGCAAGTGCGAGTTCATCGCGGTGGAATATCTTTTGTCTGGTGCGGTGCAGCTGCTTGAATGCGTTTAAGGCCTAAAAGAGATTGAATTGTGTTAGAGAGTTTTTTAAATACAACTTCTGAAAGAAGTTAACATAATTACTCGCATGTACTATGAAATACATTAAGATTAAGAATTATAGATCAAATTTTACCGGTTAGAATAGTAGGGAAGGACTCTATCATGCAGATTATACAAGTGTGGCTGGTGACTGTTCTATACAACGATGTCGATCGTCACTCTTCTCTACACGTTTATCCCAACAGTTTTACTGGTTCCTTTCATAAGCTAATAATTAGTAACATAGGTTTTTATAAGTTGTACAGCACACACGATAATGCATGTCCACCTGGATTGGGACCTGTTCTTAGATACCCAGTGTCCAATTACTTAACAATACTTTTAAGGGGGTAAATTAATGCAATTTCCTCACAGTCCCTTTCCCACACACGCACTACACGATGTTGGCGAATCCTACTTTGCAGGAGCTAACTTCATTTAGGGTTTGATATAACCACAGATACGCACCAAATTTTAATGCTCTAATTATTTATATTTAATTTTGTATTACCTCGCGTCGTAATTGTGACATTTTTCTATATTTATTTTATATTGCTGGTTATCTTCCTAAAGTTGGGAATCAGCTGTTTGCCCTTCTGTGCGACCAACAGTTTGAAAGGCATTGTAAATGCAAGCAAACTGAGCTTTCCTTGAACGGTGGCAGATTCATATTAATTTTGCTATGAATTTACATTTATTAAAAGCTGTTGTTAAAATTTTAAATTAATTTATAAATTTACAAAGTAAATTTGTTTAAAAATATTCATACATATAATTAGGGAATTATATTTTCTGTTAAATTTGTGTGACCCAACTGACCAACCACCCTCGGAGTGAGCTTCGAGCTTTGTCAGAGCTTTCTCCTCCATATGATGCCTTGTTCTCCTCATCCATTTCAAAGGATATTGATTTTTCAAAAAGCATTGCTCAAATGTTGAATCATTCTTTTCAGTCACTCGTACGCTCGCGCAGCCAATTGCGTTGTTCAAACAAATCGCAAATAACAATTTTCCATTAATTTTCGGCCAAAGAACCAATCTTAAAATTGTTTATTAATTTATTGCATTTAAATATTGTGCAATATAGAAAGTGCTCCGCCATTCATAAGTTCTGAATTATTTACCAATTTTAAGTTTGTTTACTCTTAAGTGATAATATAAGAGCAGCACTTGATTTTGATATTGAAAATTTTGCACAGCACGGTTTCGGTTTTTGGTGGAAGAAAGCAAAGAAAACATTTGAGCAACTTGTTTCATATTTGCTCCTGACGCTCGCTGGCCCCATGATGGCTTTGGATTTTGTAGCCACGTACAAAGTGCTGGTGTTGGGTGATTCCAATGTGGGTAAAACTTGTATAGTTCACAGATACTGCGATGAGAAGTATTACGACACCTACATCTCCACAATTGGTGAGTTCACAGATTTCCGAATTATATTGGGCAATTTTTGTGTGTGAGGAATCTAATCTAATTTCACCATTTTATGATGTCATGTACCAATCTTTCCTCAAACTTGCAGGCATCGACTTTAAGCAGAAACTCATCAATCTGGATGGGGTGCCAATTAAATTGCAAATATGGGATACCGCAGGCCAGGAGCGATTCCGCACGCTTACCACAGCCTATTATCGCGGCGCAATGGGCATTTTGCTGATGTACGACGTGACAAACTTGGAGAGCTATAATAATTTGTCTTATTGGTTGCGAAACATACAAGAGGTGAGGAAAAGGATGGCAGGGCTATAAAATTTTATTACAATTACATGCAATTAATTAAATTCTCCTCCGGCCGCCTTTAGAATGCTTCACCGGATGTGTGTAAGGTGCTGGCGGGCAATAAATGCGAATGCTCGGCAACGGCGCGCATGGTGGACAAGGAGAGAGGCGAAAAGGTACTTTTAATGTGTATGCATATTGTAAAGAGTTTTACTACTTACAAGACAGCATTTGCTTCGCCAATGAATTACTCAATTAGTTAAGAATAAAATTGATTTTATGCCATTTAAGATTGCTGAGAATTTCGATATGCCATTCTTCGAGGTCTCGTGCAAATGCAACATCAACATAGAGGATGCCTTCTTAGCCTTAGCGAGAAAAATTCGCGAGCAAAGAGAACGCCGGGTAATTTGGTGTCACCATTGATTGGTTTCATTACTAACTTGATACACTTATTCTCGTTTTACAGGGGGATAACTTCGATAATGATGACAAGCCTCAGGAGAAAAAATCACCAGGTTCAAGTGGTTTGGGTACATTTAGTCTCGGCGGTTTGTCGGTGGAAGGCAATCGCTGCGCCTGTTAGGCTGCGTAAGGAAAGTACCGCAAGGAAACTACAATAACTAGTTGTACAACTACAAAAGAGGGGAGTAGAGGTGGAAGCAAGAAAGGATTAATAGTATTATAAGATTTCATTTCTAGCATACACAATTTCTATATAATTTTATTATAGAAACGAACAGAAAATGCATTTTATAGGGATAGTTACTCATAAACGAGTATATACAGCTAGATAATGCGGCAGTGGTTAGGAGAAAGTGTAATTTCGTGCTGACATAACCTCACAAATTTTAAACACACTCACAGGGGTGGGAGAGGGTGTTGTGTGTGTGACTGCCGTTGAGTTTATAATTATTTTAGTTAAATATGTTTTTTATTATTAAGACTAAATCTGCATTTGTTTTAAATTTATGTATACGACAAACTGTAAGTGCGCGGAGTTGTCCCGTGCACATCCTTTTATTTGTGTTCAATATTTATAATTATATGTAATATTGATTTAGAGACTTCACATTTAATTTCGAATTGTCGTTATGAAAAGATAAAAATTCATTGAATCCCAACGAAACGTGGAAAACTGATGCTTTAACTGATCTAAGAGAAGGCTAAATGAGTGCTTTCAATTATCATTTAAGTTTTGGTTTTTGTTGTCGCCTGCCTCCGTAGAGTATTTTACATTTTTGATTTCAAAGTAAGATTGCCATTTGGTGTCAGCGATTCTATAATTGTAGCGACCAATAGTACCTATTGAGAGAAGAGATATTTTTTTAGGCGAGTCAATGACGACGACCTTTACAGCATACTAAGTTCGTGTACACAGTTTCAGTCCAGAGTCCTACGCCAGAAATTTGATGGGCGCAAAACTTTTGCATCGCAAGTGCTCCCAGCTATTATATAAACTATCTTAATATAATTGATATGCAACACAGCGCTTTCATGAATATACTCCTGGCAATGGGGTTGCAAGAAACTTTGTCCTTTTTTCTGCGTAAAATAAATTTGATTTTGCTGTGCATGTATATATATATATATCCGTATAATATATAGAATTACTTAATGTATTAAAATATGGCATTTTATTTGAATCATGTACAGGAGCTTTGAACGGCAACCAAATATATTTTATTTCTAGTCAATTACAAATATTTTAATGAATTTATTTTTATGCTAAATGTTGCTTTAGAAAACTCTCCAAAAATTATTTATAAGTGATGATGAAAAGTATTTTAAATTACAAAGATAAAAAACCAAAAAATTGCAATAGTTAAGGAACATTTTACTAGCTGATTACAAAATAATTTTCTAAATGTAACACTAAATATAAATTAAATTAAATAAAATATTTAAACAAAAAAACGCTCCAAATTGTGTTCATGTCAACAAATTGCATTCCATAAGTAAGAGGACACCGCGAATAATATTGTAAGCGGAATTGTTTTGTGAGCTTATTTCGCTCCTCCATATCTGTAAATAATTTTTCATAGGCTCTATTTGAAGTAGAAAGGAATTGTTCTAAGGGATGCAGTGCAGAGTAAAATTTGTGCGAAAAAGGAAAAGAAGGATGAAGATGTTGCGGTCAACGTGGTGTACATTTTTTAGTATTTAATATAGCGGGAGTACTATCACCGCGGCTCGTAAGGACCTATTGTGCTAACCCCTTAAATCATTCTAATCTTTGGCTTTTCATAAATTGAAGCACTTTGGAAGGTTGAAGTTTCCAAATTGTAGGAGGATCTGTGAAGGACTCTCCCAGAAATTTGAATCTCTTACTTTTGTGCGTTGGAGACTCACAAAGGATGTGCTCTGATGCTTCAGAGTTGTGTCCACAGAATCTGCAGTAAGAAATGTCCGACAGGCCTATTTTGTTAAGGTGATACCTTAAGCAACAGTGTATTGAAAAAGTATGCAAACATCTAAATTTGACAGTTATAGTTGAACACACAAAGATTTCCTAGTCAGAAAAGCAACTACGGTCGTTTCACAATGACAAAAATATGGTTGAATCCACCGTTACAGATATTACGCAGATTAAAATCTATACAATTGGAAATACCTTGAGAGTATGATTAGTTACAATTAATACAGAAGCATCATTTAAACACTTCGAACTATAGTTTATTATTCGATTTGGATTCCCTAGATGCGATTTATACAAAAACTTACTATAAACTCATAGGAAAAATCAACAGAATTTCTTCATAATAAAACAGAAAAAGGCTTCTCGCATTTTGAAGATGCTTAAAAATATAAAATATTGTTATTTTTGCTGATATGCAACAAACAATTTTCACTCACAATCTAACATACTGAGAGATTTTTTATAAACCCCAATATTTAAACAATAATTTGTCTGTACATCACGTAGAAAATAGCATGACTCACAAAGTGTTGTTGTTATGTATGGCAGTGTTGTTGTAGTATGTGGCGCTGTTGTTGTAATATATGGCGTTGTTATTGTAATATGCGTTGTGGCTGTTAACCTGCAGTACTGCGTTATCTACTGCGGCTTTCCCTTTGCAGCAGCAGTGTTGTTATTGCATTGCAATTGTTTAGTATAGATTTTGTTATTGGAATAATTCTCACGCTATTGTTTTATGGTTTGTTCCGCTGGGCTTAATTAAGTGCCTGAGCGTTGGCTCGTGCCATCATTGCGCCTGAGCTAAGCATTCGTGTAATTGGTTCAACGTAGTTGTTAGTGTAAAATTGCCGAGCTAATACACTCGTCGAATTCTGCTACGATCTCCTGGTATTTTATGTAAGCCGGTATTTTGGTTGCGTTTATGTTTGTTGTTGTGAAATGCCAATTGTAGCAGCTTGCATAATTTTTAGTGTAATTTCGCATGTGGGTATCGGTGTTTTCTATTGTTATTGCTTTTTAAGTCGACACTGCATGCAAGCCGTCGCTGTGTTTCCTATTGGCGGGACCGGCATGTGTGGATTCTAATGTTGTTGTTTTGTTTAATGTAAAAAACCTTCGCTCACTGGTCGTGCGTGATGTGTTTGTGCTTACATATGCCTGAAGGCTACAAACTACGGACGATAACCCCCCTCTGGAGAGCGGTTTGCGTGCCAGCTTCACTTGGCTTATAATTATAATTATAATTTCATTACGGCCGAGTATTTAGAGGCTTTATGAATGATATGAACTTAAGGCGGCAAGTTTGCGTGGTTCCGTCCTACATACATACATACATGTATCTATGTCAAAAGAAGCGACTTCGGCAAATAAAATAAATAACAATAATAATATACATAGAAGTGGGCTAACTACTTTGTTAATTAAATATTAATCTCATTTTTCATTAAGCAAAGAAAGCCATCTGCTGCAGGACATTGAATTCAGATATCAACCCAAACTAGATTAGAAGACTGCAAGGCATATCCTTTGACACACAGTTCACCAGTTGCTTTGCTGTCCTTAGCAACGGTGCTGACCACAACAAATTTGACTGACCAATGTCTGCGAAATCATTTCATTAAATTTTGTGCGCTCTTTTCAAAAATACTAAATTGGAAAATTCGCTTTTATCATAGTCCTTCACGTGGCTCCCTCGAAAATCGGATGCATGAGTAAATATCCTTAGAATAATGAAGAAAATCCGAGCAAAAGCCAGTTCGCTACCAATATTCAATGGACGTATTTCGGATTCCTCCACGTCAAGTGGCTCATCATCGACAGTTTTACCGTCAAAAACCAAGAAACCGGCCACATTTAATGGAGCCATGCCACCAACGGTGTTCTCCATTTCAACGTCCTCCGTGTCGTTCCTGCTGACGCCGGGTGAGCAACAGCTCGAAATGACGGAATTGCAGGCGGATATTGCACGAACTGCCAAGAATTCTATACAAGAGACGAGCCACTCTATCGGCATAGCAGGTCCCGAGTTGAGCAATTACGAGAAGGTGAAAGTTGTCGGACAAGGTCAGTCAAATTGAACTTGCAGTTCCTCAATTAACCTCATCCTTTCGAAGGTTCCTTCGGCATTGCCATTCTGTACCGCCGCAAGACGGACAATTATCAGATCGTATTCAAGCAGGTGAACCTAAGCGACTTGACACCATCCGAACGCGACTTGGCCATGAACGAGGTGGAGGTGTTTTCCAAACTACATCATCCCAATATTATAAGGTAATGCATCGCATCCTTGCGAGGCCTGTGTAATCCCTCTCCACGCTATATTTGCAGTTACCTGGGCAGTTTCATCAAGGACAATACACTGCTGATCGAAATGGAGTACGCAGATGGGGGTACGCTGGCGCACATCATAGCCAATCGTCAGATCGGGGAATATTTTCCCGAGCGTTACATCATTGCAGTGTTCGAGCAGATATCAAGCGCCATTAATTATATGCACACGGAAAATATCCTGCATCGGTAAGCATCTTACAAGTAATCGGAGTATATGATAATTAAACGACATTACGTACTCCCGAATCAACCAGAGACCTAAAAACCGCCAATGTGTTCCTGAATAAGCGAGGAATTGTGAAGATAGGCGATTTCGGCATATCAAAGATTATGAACACCAAAATTCATGCGCAGACAGTTTTGGGCACGCCCTACTACTTCAGTCCGGAAATGGTACGAGTATAGTATAAGGCCAAAGTGGCCACAAGGAGGTTACAGACAAGAAGATGAGAGAAATCCTGCTCACTGTCCACATTAAATGTGTGAATTGAATGGTTTAAAATATGGACTCTTGACTCAAATGGCATATTTAATGCCGTCACTCACTTTATGGGAAAGAAGGCGGCATTTTCGTCTCAGTCACAGCATGAGGCAGCGCCATCTGGTGATTCTTAGTTAGTATCACTAACACAGCAGTTTCTTCATCTCGTCTCTAACCTCCACCTCCTTCATTTAATGCAACTGACTAAGCCTTTTCCAACACAGTGCGAGGGTAAAGAATACGACCATAAAAGCGATATATGGGCTCTGGGCTGCATACTTGGGGAAATGTGTTGTCTGAAGAAGACTTTTGCGGCCACCAATCTGTCGGAATTGGTGACCAAGATTATGGCGGTATGTATACGACCGTCATATTTTGCATTGCCCTTTGATTGCCTCCTCAATTTAGGGCGCCTATTCACCCCTGCCAGCAGGATACTCCTCGGGGCTGCGTAGTTTGCTAACCAACTTGCTACAGGTAGATGCTACATGTCGTCCCAAGGCATCGGAAATCCTAACTTATTGGATACCACTGATCTTTCGCAATTTGGGCAAAAATAAAGGGTAAGATGAAACTACCCATCTAGAAGTTCGATGGGGATAGGACTGGTTAAGGTGGACTCTGAAATTATTAAGTAACATGAACTTTTTAAAGTTACTCCTATGATGACGATCTGAGCTGCGGGAACTCCACTATAAGAACGGAAATTCCAAGCACACTCATTGAGGTTGCAACTCCAAGCCCCGGTAGCATATCTGGGGGAGGTCCAGCTACAGCGCAAGCCGAAACGAAGGAAATAATGAACGCAGACACCATATTACCCAGTGAAACAATCGAGAAAAGGTACTTCCCGGAGTCTCTTTAGTTTTTAATCGTCCGCCGATTCATTTGACTCACCCCCCCCCCCCATCTATAGATCGGTTTTATATCAACTGAAATCCTTTGGCTGCAGCTTCAGCATGAATCCCATACAATTGCCGCCTAAAGCCTGCATTGTGAAGGTTGCCACCAGCGACTCCCATTTCGTTGTGGTCAATGACGGTAAGAATGAAGAACTTTTGCGCTTCGGTGCTGGTATCCTTGGCCATATACACTGAAAATTCATCTTCAGATGGTTCTGTATATACGTGGGGAGAAGGAACGCATGGTCAACTAGGTTTAAGTTGTTTGGAGGCCTGGAAGCACTATCCCAGTCGCATGGAGAGTGTACGCAAGTATCATATCACAGAGTAAGTACCAACATGGTTGGAGACAAGGAGCTGGACTTAGGCAACTAGCTGGGATACCATAACCTGGTAGCAGTCTCCGGTAGAATATCAAACACTAGGAGTAAACGAAAGCTGCCAAGCTTTTTTGAGATTCGCTGAAGCAGTACTTTGCTCCCTTCTCACTGTGCCCTAGTTCTAGCCAGTTCCGTGACTCAGCTTGTATATATGTATGTATACATCTCGAACATGAGAGTTTGCGATAAGTCCCTCCTTTCCGACATAAATATCAACTGAGTCACACCATCATGCGTCCATATCCTGTACCATTAGATTTGCCCTTTTTGTATGGGAAAGAATGCCCTTGTCTTCAACCTCCTGTAAGCCTTGAGGCGGAAGCAAACAATTATTGTCTTGATATGTTTGTTTATTTCAATTGAAGTGCATGTGCCGGCGAGGGTTTCACAATATTGCTGACGCAGTCCGGTTCGGTGCTCAGCTGTGGTGATAATTCCAAATATGCGTTGGGACACGACGATGCCAAAACGTACCATAGTCCGAAAACCATAGAAAAGTTGGAGGATGTCAGCATACGGCAAGTGGAGGCAGGTCTGGAACATGTCCTGGCTCTGTCGGCGGATGGTTTGGTCTATGTGTGGGGCACAAACGTGTACGGTGCTCTCGGCTTGGGCAATCTACAAACGCAGCAGTGAGTTTGCAAATGGAGCTAGCAAGTCGCCATATTCCCTTAACAATTGTCCTGTGACTTTTCTTGAACATGTATTTAGGAGGGTGCCCCAACAGATCCCGCTCTCGCATGTGAACAGCCCAGCTGAGCGAGTGTTTTGTGGAGCGGACACTTCGGCCATTCTATTCAAGAACGGCGAACTGCACGTCTGTGGCAGCAATGACTACAATAAATTGGGCTTTAACAAGCCAGGCAAGCTGATGACCTTCGTAGGTTTCTTTCCATGTCGTCGATATTACGAGTAACACAGTCACAAACTTTTGAAAATTGCAGAAGAAACTTCAACTGCCTCATAGTGTGGTCGAGGCGAGCTTCTCCGCCATGCACAGCGTGTTCCTAGTCGAGGGTGGCTACGTCTTTACCATGGGCCGTAATACCGATGGTCAGCGCGGCGTGGGCCACTGTAACCCCGTGAAGGCACCAACTCTGGTCGAAGCCATAAAGGATCGTTTTATAGTGGTGAGCAAATTGCGCCATGGTAGTAATGACCCCTTCACACTTGCAATTGGTACTCCTTTGCACAGAAATGCCAATGTAATGATCAGTGCACCATAGTCTCCTCCGATGATAATGTGATCACGTTCTGGGGCACACGTAATGGGCTGCCAGAGCTAGGCGATGAAGGCGGGCAGCCAGGACAACTCAACGAGGTAAGTCTATGAGAGAAGGGACGGGAATTTAGGCCTTTCATTTGGAATAAGACCCTCTTAATCAAACCAAACCGTTTCAGGAGCACATCGATTTGGAGCTGGGCAACAATACGGCCGCATTCACCAATTTCCTGGCTTCTGTCTACAAATCGGAACTGATCTTGCTACCCGTGGACATACTAGCGTACGTACAAACCACAATGTGGACAGTCGCCCTCCCTCTCCCTACTAATCATCCCCTCTGTTTCTGCAGGCTGTACTCTTCCAGGGAGCAATTCGACAAAGGTTACTACGTGGAAGTGAACAACATTTACCCTCTGCCACACAGCGTCTTGGTTTTGATCGACACAACCACGCCGCTGATATCGTCCTTTGAAGAATTGCCTTAGCTGTGACATTTCCGAGGTTACTTTCGTCAATCTTTGGTCGACCACGCCTTCCCTATGCTCTTACAACAATGGGCTGAGTGCGAAAAAATGAGTATTGAGTTCGTAGCTTATACAGTTTCTTTATTTAAAAGAATTTCTCACGTTTTTATAAATGCTAAAGTAAAATTTCATTCATGATAGTTTAATTTATAAACTCAAAAGCTACAAAACATAAACTATTTTAAGACTAATTAATTAGAACTTCTTTTAAGAAACAAAAAACATACAACAATGTTGTATACGTAGCAATGAGTAATGCTTATGCTATTAGAGCAGGTAGGTCCCGTCCCGTCCTCTCCTCTCCACGTTGCCGATCGTCATCCTTTTGATATGAGAATCCATGAGCTCCGGAATCCTAACTGGGGGCTCGTCCGTCCACTTGTCGCATGAGCGTAAATAATTAAATAATAAAAGCATGAAATGCGTGAGTCATCAATCTGCTTCATGTGGTCTAACATGAACGGAAATTGTTAATGGTAGAAGTGGGTGGTGGTGGTATAGAAGTGGGGTGAGTGTATGGGGTGTGGTGTTTGGAATTCTCTCTTTATAATCGAAATGATAGAGTTGCGAAAATGTACAGCATTTTAAATCAACGTTAGTGGTGTGGTGGTGACGGTGCGTATGGTTTAATACCGCGACGAAACTGCCGGAACGTAACGATCTTGGACTGGGCGTCCGCTGCTGCCGAACATGCCGCTACTTGGGTAACCACTGGAGCGTTCATTGTATGTACGATCATAGCGATCTTGAGCTGAGGGCGCCGGACGCCAATTGGTTGAGTCTTCTGTGGGCTTTTGCCAGGTTGACGTCATGCCGTTGCTAGTGTGATTCGAGTGACCCAAGTGTGTTGAAGATGGGGCCCAAACGTTTGAGCCGCCTGAAGAGCTGCCGCCGTAGCCGCCAGAGTTATCATAGCGCTTGTTGACCGTGACAGCAGACCTGAAAAATGACGCCGGGAATTTTCTAATTAGAAGAATAAAGAAGGCTCAACGGGATACAACAAACTAAAACTACGCTAAACTCATTGAGATAATTAATCACCTAATATCGTCCAAACCGCCACGTCTGTAGTTTGATGTAGTTGTGCGATCCGACTCTCCATAACGACTGGCTTTGTGGATCGACGAAGCCACATCACGATTGGGGTGGAAGGTGTTGTTAACACCGCCACTGGAAACCGGAATGTGACGGATTTCCACTTCACGCTTATAATCGTCACGCGAAGTCTTGGCAGAGGATGTGTAGTCGTCCAAGACACGTTTTGACGAAGAAGACGATATATAATCATTGCTTCGTTTTGTGTAATCATCTGTGCTGCGCTTTGAGGGCACTGCAGTGTAATCGTCAATGGCACTGCGCTTGGAACCACTGCCAGCATACTCATCGCGTTTCGGATACTCCATGCGCTTAGGAGCCGGAGCAACGAAATCATCGCGTTTCTTTTCATAGCTGGAGAAATGCAAATCAAAGGAAATTGGTTAATTTACTATAAAAACACAAAAACAATTAGGACGGGAATTGCTGAAACTCTATTTGGGCAATCTATTTAGTAATCTGAGTTACCATAATCATGTCAACCCCCTTCCTCCCCTGCTACTACTCATCAATCCCTGAGCTGCACACACTCATTTGGAATGAGCTCCTTAAAATCAAGTTGGTTGGTACTCACCTTCTGGGAGCGATTAGACTGGCATCGAATCTTGGTGGTGGTGGCGCTTCAAAGCGACTGTCGTTGCCGGCGTTAGTACGCTTGCGCTCCGGTGCTTCTGCATAGCGATCATTAGAAGTGCGCTTGTTAACACGCTTGATGGGCTCCTCACGAGCTTGCATGATCCTTCACACCAGACGAGACACACAATCAAGAGTAGAAGAGAAGAAGCAAATGGCATTATTAGAAAACTGCTGGTGGAAAATTTTTATCTATAGGAAAAAAAAAAAAAAAACAAAAAAAAGCGCTTGTGTGAAGGAATTCCTTTTTTATAACTACAACAAATGCAGCAACGCGTTAGGAGGTGGTGCTTTCGAAATGTGTATGCATGATGTATGCAGTTAGCTTGTGCGTCATGCGGTTTGTTGTCGTGAACGCACGCACGCACGCACGCACACCCTGCACTGAATACGCGCTGCGAGAATATTAATTGAAATTACTGAAGCGGGTTCTTTTTAAAAATAATTACTGAAAAATTTAAGTTTTACAAAAGTGGTTGCATTCAACGCGTTTCATACTTCAATTGTTGACGCTTCAACTCAAGACGCTCCAACTCAATTTTCTCCCGTTCCAGCTTTTGGCGCTCCCGTTCCAACTTCAGCAACTCGGCCTTTTCGCGTTCTAGGCGCTCACGCTCCAGGGCCAACTTCTTGCGTTCCTCAGCGAGGCGCGCCTCTTCTTGGCGCTGGCGTTCGCGTATCTCCCGACGACGCCGGTCCTCATCACGCAATTGACGCTCTTTCTCACGGAGCCGTTGGCGTTCACGCTCTTCACGTATTTCTCGCTGACGGCGTTCTCGCTCGCGCTGCCTCTGCTCCCGCTCACGATCAAAATCGCGTGCGCGATCGTGCCTATTGTGATCCACGCGATGCTTGTTGCCGGGAATACTTCCACCATGCGAGTTGCCTTCTTTAGTGTCATCTTTTTTATCAGAAGTTTTCTCTTTTTCCTTATCGTCCTTTCTGCCCTTATCTTTATCATCCTTCTTTGCGTCGGTCTTGCGTTTATCGTCATAAACCTTGGAATTGGCATCTTTGCTTGAGTTCTGTTGCTGCTTGTCGTCCTCCTTTTTCTTCGAATCTGGACGGGCGGCGATGGCATTCTTTGCACCGTCCTTATCCTTGGCATTCGTGGAAGAGCCGCCGATTTCGTTTTTAGTGCGTTCTACGGAAATAATGCGCCCATGCAATTCGGTGCGGTGCAAGTGATCAATGCAGCGGCTGGCATCAGCCGAAGAAGACATGGTAACGTAGCCATAACAGCGTGTACCCGGAGTGCGTGTGTTCGTGACCACTTTCGCACCAATGACCTTACCATGCTTCGAGAAAATGGTCTTCAAATCGCTGGCACGAGTCAATGACGACAGACCGGACACCCAAAGATTACGGGAAAGCGATGCCGGCTTACTGGCTGTAGAAGATTTCGTTGAATTCGTGGCAGTATTCCCTGCTGCCGCTGCAATTGTAGACTTCTCTGCAATTTCCATGTAAATAATAGTGGAAGAGTAATGGTGAGTTTAGAAATATGTACTTGTAATTTATTTATTTGTGTAGTTTTGTCAGGTAGCTCAGGAAGGCACATAGCAAATTCCTTCTGAACGAGAATTTCTTTATCAAATTTTTATGTTAAACTAGTAACAAAACTGTTCCTATGCACTCAACACCTAAACACAATATTCTTCGAAGTTTTATTGTACTAAGCAAATAAAGTGTGAATTTATTGATTTGGCTGCGTAAATAATGTGGTTGTAAATGATGTCGCCCCGTTGATAAATGTTGTCAGCTTTCGTAGCGATAAATTGGTAGTATGGATTCTCCTGATTCTGCTGACCATCATAAACTTACGGCTTGAATAGAAGCCTGTAACAAATGGATAATTGTGTGCAATTATTACTTGAATATATCCATAAAAACATAGTCATTCAAATGGTCCAAATGACAAAATCATCCAGCAGCTGGTCATCTAGTGCCAGTGTGTACACCAGGATACATACAAACATCGAAATTCAACAGCCACTCCAGGTCCACTTGACAAAATGATTCAGTAGCTGGTCATCTAGTGCCAGTGTGTACACCAGAGTACATACAAACATCGAAATTCAACAGCCACCCCAGGTCCAAATGGCAAACCGATACAGTAGCTGGTTTGCTAGTCCCTTAGCTTTGTGTGTACACCAGAATTCAGACAAACATCGAAATTCAACTACCACTCTTAAGTCCAAATGGCAACACGATTCAGTAGCTGGTCATCTAAGGCCTTAGTTGTATCTGTATACCAAAATATAACCATTGCTAAAAATAGTCCGGTTCCTTCTCTTCACTCCACAAATTTCCTGGCACATTGCTCTAATACCAATCACCCATAATCATAATCAGAGTGCCGCTCGTTAGGAATTCATAGCAGAGTAAACACACAAGTTGGTGAACACTGCATAACTGATGTAGTAGGCAATCTGTTCAGATCAGATGTTCACTCATTACCAATTGCGCCGGAAGCGAGCAGCTTCTCTTTGGGCAATATTTCACAGCAAAACCACCGAACGAAATAAAGCTCCACAAAATCTTAATTTTCATCATTACACATAACAGAAGGGAAAATTCATCATCATCTGGTATAAGTTGCCGACCCTCGGCTCAGTTGTTGACAGGATCCTTTCGGCGCCTTGCACATTGTATGGTGGCCATTTTTTCCTATCATCTATATCTCTAAGCAAGAGAGTGTAGTCTCCGACTGCTGCCCAGTGCCAAAATCAATTAAATTCACACTTATTCGCGGAATGTAATTTGGTTCAAAATGTTTTCAAAAATTTGCACATAATTTATTATAAACATAGGACTTTAAATTAATAGCCATATGGGAATAAAATGCAAAAACACTTTTATCGAATTGGCAATTAAATTGCTTTCACTTGCCCTAACATATATTCATTCTATAATGATTACTCGATTCTTCAAATCTAAATGGAAACTCTGTCGTTATGAAATTACCTTTGTCATCCTTTTGCGACGCTTTCGTTGAAGCAGATTTTTGTTCACTGTGAAAGTTGTTGTTATACAAGTAAGTTGAGTGGGGAAAAAAAAATGTTTGAATTAGTATCAGAGTTAAAGTTGTACTAACGATCCTTGCAAAAAATAACAAATGCCCAAAGTTTGCAAGAAATAATTCGAGGAGTATTGAAAAAAATGAGAATGCTGCTCCCATGGGTAACACGGGTTGTTTAGTAGTCAAGTGCTCCTCTTTTCATCTTTGTGAGACTGCATATAGTGTATAGTATCTTGCGGATTTTTAAACATCCTCTTCCCTTTTGTGTCCTTATTAAATAAGTAATCATTTGTATATCTCGATTGTATGGGCTGCAAATAATTCAATTTATTCTCATCAAGCCAGGATTTCTGAACCACTTCATGCGACGCTTAAAGTTGCGGCAGTGAATACTGTGCTTAATTTCCTCATTTCCTTCCTTAACGCGAATTCTCATCTTTTAAAACACTCTTCAAATATAGCTCGCTTCACTTTGTGCATTGTTTATGTTGTTGGGTTTGAATTTGATCCAAGTCAACCAACCAACCTCACGTCCTTTTTATCGCCACCCTTATCGTCTTTCTTTTTGGATTTACTGGCATCGTCTTCCTTAGAACTCTTCTTATCATCCTTGCTAGCAATGACGTTCTTGTCGCCTTTGTTCTCTTTTCCTGCACCTTTATCTTTTTGGGGTGTTTTTGTTTCAGCTACAAACAGCAAATTGCGGAGTGTCGCAGATAAGAAGATGTTTAGGTTAGTTTCTGATTTACACTTTGCTAACAGTACAGCGTTTAATTAAACTATTAGAAATATTTGTGCCTTCTTTGCAGCAGTGTACTTTCTTTCACTCACTGCCCACAAAGTCTTATTTATCAAATATTTTTAATTGAAACTTTTATAATAGAATAAAACATTTAAACAACACTTACTCGTCTTTTCCTTGTCATCGGCCGCCTACAAAAGAGAAACATATGGTAATAAATTAGTATATTCAATATTTTCTGTACATTAAAAATTAGTTCGGAAAGGTTTAGGCACATACCTCATGTAACAACTTTTGTTCATCTTCTCCAATGGTCAAATTAAGCGATTCCTCATTATCATGATTATTGCCGTCCACATTGTTCTCGTCTTCTTCGCCCTCAAAGTCACCTTCGGCGTCATCGCCGTTTTCTTCTGCATCTTCGCCAGCTTCCTCCTCATCTTCAATTATAACGCATTCGTCATCAACGTCACCTACTTGATCAACTTCATCGCCGTCACCTTCCTCATCATAATCACCATCATATTCCTCATTAGCTTGTTCATTGTCCCCCACATTCTCATATTCATATTCGTCCACGGGCTCTTCCTTGATCTTTACCTCCTCCTCTACGATCGGTTCCTTAATGGGTGTGGCTTGAGCGCCCTTTTTGCCCCCTATTGAATGCCTCACTGGATCAGATTCCTCTTTCTTTAAAGCCTTTCACAAAGAAATTGGTAATTGAAAATAAATATGGGGATATGCAGTGCAGAAATAAACTAGTGAATACATTAAATATCTTCTCTAAAAGAGACAAGAAATTCTAAATTTACACCATAGTGTTTCAAGACTGGCTGCGGTAGTACTCAAGCAGCTGGAAAACAATTCTGTGTCACCATATTTGTAGCCGCTGAAGTTTGAGAGGTATTGGAAAATATGATTCAAAACAAACCGGTAAAAAAAAAAAACCACGCAATAATTGACAACCAGCATAACCGGTCATGAAATTATCATATATATTGCAATTAGCAACATTATTTATCACTTTACTCTCCGTGGTTAGTGGGCATGTAGTAGCTCGCTAGTCTCACAGTCGTACACATGGTTTATAAATGTTTCTTTCTTAGTCGAGTCGTAGGCCTTAATTGCTTAATTCTTCCAAACATACTGCATTGTAGGGTAATGTATAATTAATATATAAAATGGCATGTTTGAAGTGCATATGCACAATATTCCATGTTTACTCTACTGAACTTCTAACTTCTCAGCGTATATAATGAGCACAACGTGGTGTAAATAAAGAACACACATGCGGGTCATGGCCATCCCAGAGCTTAGAATTAAGTATAATATACTATTTCAATCAAACACAAATGTGTTCTTTTTCGGAACGGAATTACCCCATTTTAATTTAAATCTTTTATATGTTACTCATATATATATATAATTTTTTGTTGAAATGGTGGTTATGTGTTATACGTAGCATAACGGTTTGCCGCAGGCTATTTGGAAAAGAAAAAAAAAACTAGGGTTGGTCTCATGACAACTTTGAGTAATCACTAGAGCAAGGCAGGTGGTGGTGGAACCAGCAAAATATGAGATTTAATACAATTCATCTTCGCTTTACACATATAGTCGTGATATTATAGGTACTTATTTATATATACATATTTTATATATATATATATATATATATATATATATATATATAATATATATATATATATATATATATATATAATATATATATATATATATATATATATAATATATATATATATATATATATAATATATATATATATATATATATATATATATATATAATATATATATATATATATATATATATATAATATATATATATAATATATATATATATATATATATATTTTTCAATTTTGTTTTTGTAGAGAACAAAAAAGTGAGATTGAACTTCAAACTAAAACCATGTCGTGAATGTTACTTGCGGCAAAAATGAAGGTTGCTCTCAAAAGGGGTGTATGTTAACTTTAGTCCTTCACTGTACAATACACATTTTATAGGAATGAAAATTCTTACCTCCTCTAGGCGCTCCACTAAAGTTGCTTTGGCACCAACCGTGTCCAACTTGCGTTTTTCAAGCTCGGCCTTGAGATCAGAGACCCGCAATTCATTCAATTTCTTGCCTGATTCCAACATCTTTTCTGTTTGCAACAATAATTAACACCAGCGAGTTCTATAAATTAATTCGATTTGATTAATTTCACAAGGCGATTGATCACTCTTTGCAATATGCCGTACGAAAAGCAAATGGCGACTGAGTTGGGTAATTTTGTTGTGAAGTTGGTTGTACTAGAACTGTTTCATTTCATCGGTAGTACAGTTCAAAAAACATTAAATTATAATTTTTCAATTAAAAATCTATTCAGCTTGATAATACATAAAATATTAATGAATTTAACTAAAATTATAAATTTTTAAGAAACTATATCCGATTGAAATATGCAAAGTACTAATATATAAACTTACATTCACCGCAACTTGCGAGTATGTGAAAGCCGACCTACCGGTATTACGGAGCAAAAAATGAAAAATCTATGCGAAATTACTAGAAATTGCCACAATTAAATACTGCACTAATGATTGCACTATTTTTCAAAAGCGAAATTAATATAGTTTATTTTTTAATGCTTCTTTAAACCAGAGAAAGCTATGCTTTAAACTATGCCGTACCAGAAATTACACAAACTCCTTGGGGTAGATGCTTTTATCGTGTAGTTGGTTTTGGTTGTCAGTCATACATTGTCGATAATACGGGGTTTATGAGGATTTTTCAAGGGAATATTGAAAGTTAAAGAGTTACCAATTTCATTTTATATTGCCTATGAACTAGTTATTTTTATGGAAATTAACCATTTCAATCTATGTAAATGTTTTGTTCCATTGTGTTATCTATTGTTCATATATTAATAAATAAATACACGTAATATATTTATTAATAAATCAATTGGTAATAGATGATAACGTAGATCGTACTGTCGAATTTATAACGATTGTGACAGGTGTGGGGCAACGTCAATGAGAGCTTGATGGACATACTGAACAAAAAAGCTACGCTCGTGAAAATCACATCTCTTATTGTGGTATAATTTTTGAGTAATTTTTTAAATAGTTTTTAAATATATAAGTTTAACAATTTAATTGGTTTATTTTAGCGTAAAACGTGAAATTTAAGAAAATGTATTTCTGAAAACTTTCATACAAAATATAATTCTCTCCTACTGTTTTTGACGGCTATGAATAAAGCTCTGATATAGATCAACAAAGATCAATCTATGTCTCTGGGTCGCATTCGTTACCTTCTTCGTCATGGTTAAAAGTTAATAATATATGAAAGATACTTATGCAAAATTTTTAAATTACTATCTTAATATTTTCGCATAGATTATACACTCCTCGAGTACAATATACAAAATACACTCTTTAAAAGAAGGAATGAAACAGAAACAATAAAATAAATAATTTACTATTAAATTATATGAAATTGATTTACATAGTGTCTCGACTAGCTATAATTCATGGCAATGTTTATGTTCATGTCAGAGTAGCTGATGGCTGTCAAAATATGAAATGGACAAATTATGTTAAAGCATTTCATTTTTTACATGGCTTTGAACAGTAAACAACAGAGATGCGTTCTCGCATTGAATGCTTTAAGAGAGATAAAAAAACTGCAGTTAGAGATTGAAGAGTTTGTAATTGCACAAACACTCAAATTCTCGATAAATAATTAATAAATACATTATTTCGCTTCTATTAAATTTAATTTGTGCCATTTTTAAAAAACAAACGTTAAAATCGAGTGAAACTTCAAATTTATGTAAGGGTTTCTAGCAGAACTGCTGTCTTGACATAATGTTTAATTTTTTTGGTATGACATTAACATATGGGGTCTCCACTCAACATTTTGATGTTAAGATATGAACAATGCCAAGAATTATAGCTAGACGAGACACTATGTTATATATTTATAGGCGCGTTCAAGTATTTTTGTTAATTGTTTATACGGAACTTTTTTCACCCTGAATAAGTAATTTGGTAGCACTTTTCGCGGCAAGAAATTCAACAACGTCGATAAAGAAGGGATTTGACAGGTAGCCATATTGCCGGTAATGCGGAGCGTCTTTCTTTCTTTTTGACCACGTTCTGTACGAGTCGTATTAAATAAAAATGAGCCTTACAATTTCCAAAAAACGAAAGGTAATTACGGGTATTACAGTAAATTTCAATAGTAATATTGCTAAAGAAGCCGTAGTCCTTGTGCAATTGAAAATTTCCAAGGGCGTGTGGGAGAAATCTTACAAATGCGGAACTAACCTCAAACAAAAGCGTCAATTGTATAGTGAAGCACCTTTGGGTGCAGTTTGAGACTAGATTTGTGGCAATTTTTTTTAATATAAAAGTGACGTGTAAAGGAGATTTTCAATTTGCATAGATTTTATGTTTTCAATGATTCTGTATTCTGTTATATTAATGACTAATCATCTATTCCACAGTTCGTTGCCGATGGCATGTTCAAAGCTGAGCTGAACGAGTTCCTGACTCGTGAACTCGCTGAAGATGGTTACTCTGGAGTGGAAGTGCGTGTCACTCCCTCCCGCACTGAAATTATCATAATGGCCACCAAAACACAACAGGTTTTGGGTGAGAAGGGTCGTCGCATTCGTGAACTAACTGCCATGGTTCAGAAGCGTTTTAACTTCGAACCTGGACGTATTGAATTGTACGCTGAAAAGGTTGCAACCCGTGGTCTGTGCGCCATTGCGCAAGCTGAGTCTCTGCGTTACAAGCTTACCGGTGGATTGGCTGTCCGTCGTGCCTGCTACGGTGTTCTGCGTTTCATCATGGAATCGGGCGCCAAGGGCTGCGAAGTTGTAGTGTCTGGCAAATTGCGTGGTCAGCGTGCAAAGTCAATGAAATTCGTTGATGGCCTGATGATCCACTCCGGTGATCCATGCAACGACTACGTCGAGACCGCCACTCGTCACGTCTTGTTGCGTCAAGGTGTCTTGGGTATCAAGGTCAAGATTATGTTGCCATATGATCCCAAGAACAAAATCGGCCCTAAGAAGCCATTGCCCGACAATGTGTCTGTTGTTGAGCCTAAAGAAGAGAAGATTTATGAGACACCCGAGACAGAATACAAAACTCCTCCACCCAACAAGCCTTTGGAAGATCTGTCCGAGGCTGCGAAAGCTCTGTAAAGATAATTTTATTCCTCTTAGCAAGATAAATAATGAAAAAGTAAAAATAAACATGATTTTTAGATAAAAACTAAGAGTAAATGCATTGTTTTAATTGTAAAGGAAATTATAAGTGAAAATATATAATGTATATATGATAATGCTCTCGTCATTCCTTATTCAAAATATTGGCTTTTTATTTAGTTGCCACAACAAAATATTGAAAGTGACTTCATAAAAAGCTAGAAAGATGTGATCGCAGTCCGCAAACGAGAATAAACCGGACTTCTGACTGAGAGTAGGTCGGTCATCCCGGCTATAAATCGCGTTAACTCCATACAAATGAGGGGGAACGACTGCAGTTAATCTTTTTGTTAGGGGCAACTTGTCAGACAAAGTGGAGGAAAGGTAACATGGGAAACCCCGAAGCACGCAGTAATTGATATAAAAATTTGTGTTGAAGAAGCCAGTGTGGTTCTGTGTTGCGCTACATTCACCAGCAGTATTGTTACACATACAAAGCATTCTATGGACATTCGTTTAGTGCTAGAAGCAGACGCCCCTACCAATCTTCATATTGAATGGTTAAAAGTGCTTCTAGAAACAAATTTCCAGCTTTACCTGGTGGCATTCGAAATGGACTTGAAAGGGTACTCTTAATCGCCACTATATTCCGTAAATAACTTCATACAAATTCGGTGGGGAACTGTTCGACTCCCCGCATTCATGGGACTGATGGCGTTTATCATTAATTAATACTAATTATAATTTGTATGTAGCCCTTTTTCTGTGCTTATTTTACCTGATCCCGGAGGACTGTTTAAATATAAACTGTCGCCCACTGATTACACAAATTCAACTTCTGCGATGGCGTTATCCCTGCAAAAAACAAAGTTCCCGTATCATTTTTCACTGTGATAGCGTTGAAAGGAGAGGTTCGTGTTACGGCGAAGATGGTTGTGCATGCGTATTCCACTTGGGTAGAGTGCTGGTTGCATAAACTCACATAAATTAAGAGATTATAACTGGCAATTAATTGCCGTATATTTTGAAACTTTAAAGGCGCACATGGGGCCAATTCCTTTTTCGGTCACAGTGACTGATAATAGAAGCTTATCAGTATTTTTAGGTGCCAGGTAATTTTTCTTTTATTACCTGAAAAAAAAGTTATTTAAAAAGGCTTCAATTACATGATGAGGGAGTTTTGAGAGATACAGATGGCAATTGATTGTGTAAATTGGGGTCCATCGAGATGGCTTTGTACTTTCACTGTGTGTAATTAAATGTGAATGAAATAATCCTTAATTTATCAATTGACATAAAATTCGCTGTTTTCCTGGCGACATCATTCAAGATTAAAAACAGACTTCGCGACGGAGGGAAATTGTCCAATTCACCTGCGTATTGAACAATTTATCTAAATTGTAATTTGAAGGCACCGCAAGTTACCCGGACTCGTCCTCGTCCTCGTTGCCGCACACTTACTTTGCCTGCCCCTCTCCAATTAATTACATACAACATGCATTCTCCCCAGCGAACTCATCAATTGTGCACCTTAATTTCTAGTTTTGGGTAAAGGAAAACCCGAAGTCAGCCTTAAACACAAGTAACCGAACCCCTGCGACACGATGTGCTCGTGGATCATGGAGAGAAAAAGTTAGCTAGCCAGCGAGTGAGCAGCGTAGGAATGCGGCAATGCAACATGCAACAAAATCACGCATCAAATTTCGATTTTAGTCATAAATCTAAATTGGATTTGGCACCAGCAGCGGATTTCATTGCTTTATGAGCAGCATGGAAGTGAGCACTGAGCCAGCCGCAAACCCTCCAATGTGTTTGTGTGTAGTATTTGTTTTTCTCTTTGTTGTTTTTTATCTCGTTGTTGTTGTTGTTATTGTTGTTGTTGTTGTTGTTGTTGTTGTTGTTGTTGGTATTTGTATTCTGTTACGACTGGTGTTCTATTAATGCAACGGCACCTGTTGTTGTTATCGAAGCTTTTTCCTAAATATGTACTTAAATTGTAGCAGGCAGCGTGGAACATGGAACGTGGAACATCACCAGTCGATTTAGTTGCAGGGAAAACGTGAGCAAAGTTGGCAGGAGTCATGCTGGCTCTCTCAATGGGGCACAGTGGTAGTGTAGGCAGTGGCGTTGTTTGATATTTAAGGTAAATGCATTGAACACTTTTAAAGCTCTGATTAGCTAAGAGGACGATTTGAATTTAGGGGCTCAGAATAAAAATTAAAACTTTTTGTTTCTTTTGAGAAATAAAATAATTTACCATTTGATAATTTATGCACATATTATTTTAATATTTTACGTGTGAAAGTTATTTAGGTTTATTTCCATACGTGATTGCCAATCAATTGCTGTAATGAATGGTCGAAATATAGTTCGTTGGAACTCAGGAGGTCCTCATACAAAGAAGGAACGAAAATTCAATATATTTTCCTACTAAAAAAATTTGCCATTTGATAATTTTCAAATTTTCACATTATTTAAGTTGTTATTTCCACATGTGAATAATGATATTGACATTCAATTGTTGTAATGAATGGGTTGGAGTATTCGACGGTGCCACGCATGAGCCCCTCCTGCAGAGAAGGAATTAACATTTCATATATTTTGCATTCAAGATTTCGCACAAAAGATCAAATTGGTGGAAACCAGAGCCAATTATAATATTCATAGTTGATTTCATTATATTTATTCTATAAAATGTACAAAATATACCAAGAGATAAAGGGAGTATACTAAGTAGGAGGGACATGTTTGAGTGAACTCAAATCTCCAAGAATGTAGCCAACCCACTTTGCTATTCATAAGCTTGTGTTTTCCTGTTTGTTCTAAGATATTAATAAATCTTCTCCGAAGATATCAGCTAATGATAATCGCAGTTATAAGACTACATAATACTTTCCCAAAGACTGACAAAATGGAACTTTCCCAAATACTGACACCATTTGAATAAGTTTGTGGGTGATCCCGACAAATGGAGTTTGAAAATTGCACACCACTGCTTTGTTCGGCATCTTCGACTGTCTTCTCCTCTTTTGTCGTACCATGAAAATAGTTCAACGCTTTTTTACGTGTAAACGACTAAACGAATTTAACCCATTTGAGTTGATTTTCGAGTGCTCAGCTCGTTTATTGCGGCAGTCATTAGTCTTCGGCTGGCTCCGGCAGCGACTCCGGCTGCGGCTGCGGTGTGGCTGGTGGTGGATGAGTCTCCGCAAGTATTTATGTAAAATTGTTGCCTGCCAGTTGCAATTTACACATTTATTAAGCATGCGAAATACATTAAACCCACGAAATTCATATAAAAATATTTTTACGCTTCACTTGCACAGCCAGCTTGGCAAATATTTGACAAACACGCTTGCGCAAAGGCGAACAACAAATCTGGTACTACACAAAGTCACACACTGCGAGCAGACAATTACGGAAGCATCAGCTCGCTGAGGTGTTGCTGGCTCATGTGGTTGAGGTTAAAGAGGCTTCACATAAGATTTACTGAGATTACATTAAACAACATTCAAGCTGGCAACTGGAATGGTGTGTGTCCTTCCTGTAATAGGCTCAGCTTCAACTATTCTGACTGCCCAGTTCCATTCACAAAGATTGGAACGTGGGGGTGGGCTCGTCAAATAATGTCTCCGATTTGATTAATATTACTCCGACTCCGATTCTAACTCCGACTATGACTCCACCCAAAAACCAGTTACTCAGCGAGTCCAAATCCGACTCTACGCAAAGACCAGCGACTCTGCGAGTCCAAATCCGACTGCACGCAAAAACCAGCAACTTCGACTTCGCCACTCCGACTTCAACTGGGATTTCGACTCCACAACCACAACATCGACTCCACCCAAAAACCAACGACTTCGCGACTCCAACTCCGACTCCACCCAACAACCAGCGACTTCGACTTCGACTTCGCGACTCCGACTTCAACTCGGATGTCGACTCCACGGTCTTAACATATTTCGCCGTAGTACACCAGCGGTGCGAACCGGGGTCTACCTCCGGTAGGTGTCCAACTCCGACTCCACCCAAAGACCAGCGACTCCGCGAGTCAACATCGACTCCACACACAAATCAGCGACTCCGCGAGTCTCTGCAAGGAGTCTCAGCGACTTCGACTTCGCGACTCCGACTTCAACTCGGATTTCGACTCCACGGCCCTGGATTGTAGAGTCTTAACATATTTCGCCGTAGTATACCAGCGGTGCGAACCGGGGTCTACCTCCGGTAGGTGTCCAACTCCGACTCCACCCAAAGACCAGCGACTCCGCGAGTCAACATCGACTCCACACACAAATCAGCGACTCCGCGAGTCTCTGCAAGGAGTCTCAGCGACTTCGACTTCGCGACTCCGACTTCAACTCGGATTTCGACTCCACGGCCCTGGATTGTAGAGTCTTAACATATTTCGCCGTAGTACACCAGCGGTGCGAACCGGGGTCTACCTCCGGTAGGTGTCTGGTCACAAGGGTATTGTTGACAATTGTGAGGCAGGTGAATTGCCGAGAAGATAACAACAAAAACCCTCCCAAAACGTGGGTGGACCATTCATGTATGGAAACCTATCAGACAGGCATATAGGCGGATAGCTAATAGGATCTGATCTGAGGAACAAATCTGTAGGATCATCGCAGAAATCTGGTATTCGCTTAGTCTGAAAGAGCAGCGTTATTACTGCAACGAAAACGAGACTCTCTCCAACACAGTTGCAGTCCTGATAGGCCGCTCAGAGGCTTAACTCAGGCCGCTGCTTCGGTTCGTCATATGCAGAGTGGGACACCCCACACTTAATGTGATACTGCCCTGCCCTTGCGAGGAGGACCTTACGATTCCTCGGGTCACCTTTAATCGAGGACCTTGCTGAGCTATTTTCCATTAGTATAAGCAAGATTGCTTGCTTCATCAGAGAATTGCACTGACTTCAGTCCCGGGGGTGTTTCAGTTTAAAGCACCCACGTTTCCATGGTGTCCCAACGGGCCTATCTTTGGCCTAGGTGAGCTTCGTTTAGTTGCCACCTTAACGTAACCTGAGCTAGCGGCAGCGATTGGTGGTCATTGCTGTTTAGTTCTATGGTAGGTGGTGAATATTTTTGGGGGTTGAAATAGATTCAGGAGAAACTTCTCAGATCATGCTACCAAATGTATATTTGAGAATGGGAATTATACACATCATTATAAAGGTAACTGTCGCACCCTGAATTTAGGTAAGGTTCAGGTGCTTCCCAATTATGACCATGCTAACCTTGTATGCGTCAGATCGTCGCTTGCTTTGCCCCAATGCCTGTATTTCTATTCCATTTCTTTTCGAGATGAAGAACTTGGTTGTTCTTATACCTCTGCAGCGTTCCTCCCTTAACAGTTTGCAAAGATTTCAATTGTAAATGTTGAGGTTCTACGTTCAGGTCCTTATTCGACTGTTTTGGTTGTTTTAATATTAATCATAGCAGCAGAGAGGCTGGGAGGGGGACTGCCAAAGATAGTTAAATTTCCTCTTGCTCCCTAGACTCTCATTTCTGCGGAAACGTCTTAAATCCGGTCACTTCCAATGCAACTAAATTCAGCAGTCAATATGCAATGGCACAGGTGCACATGCACATGTGTGAGTGTGTTTGTGTATATGTTTCTATGTGTTTGTGTATGTGTGACTTTTCGTGCTCTGCCAACGAGTTCGTGCAAAGATCTCGCATATGAAATCAATCATCGGCACAATCGAATGACATTCTGCATCACAAATGGCGAGTGGAACAGATTTCGCAATTTAAAAGTCAGGCCAAGTGCGAAAAATGATTTTTATGGAAGTTGGGAACAGATTGAAAGAGCGCCGAACAATGACAAATGTTGTAAGACATTACATTGTGAGAGAAATCATGACAAGCCAACAAAATACAAAATATGTATTAAGGGAAACACTGATCGCGTAAAATTGCTGAAGTTTTGATTTGGGCAATAGACGGCAAGCAAATGTGGTGCCGGCTCCCAGGTCTCTGCAAGGAGTAGTGTCCAATAATGTGGCAAGTAAGTGAACACACGTTCGTGTACACCATACAAAAAACCCCAAAAAACCAAATTCAAAGTGCCACAGGCTTTGTTTGCTGTTCAGCTTGGGGATTGTCAATGGAGCGACGGACGGAAATTCGGTGACTGCCTGCAAGAGACTTGCTGACGGCATGGCCAATTTTTGGCTGATGTCTGCGCTCATATGTAAACAACACTCATGTGGAATACATTTGTTTATGTTTTATGTTCTTCAGGCACGATCCAATTTATTTACAACAAATTATGTGGAAATCTTCTGCGAGTGCTTCGAGACGCTGTGCCGCAGCAATACGAGTTTGTCTTGGCCCAACTACTCAGTGCGGAGGTGATTTATGGATAGGAGGTGCAATTTTGGCTTATGAATTACTTTGTTTGAAGATTGTTCAAGATTTGTGCTGCATTGCATCTATTACAGTCGCTTGCGAGTTGCTGACACTCGGGATCATTTAGCGATACGCGGAGTAGCCGCGGATATTAATCACTGAGGACAGCGTAATCTAGCAGTATAATTACAAAGAAGCATGGGGTTTCTTTCATATTTCTGTTGTTAACTTCCATGACTGGTAGGAGAGCTTGAGCAGAGACAACGTCCTCTTGAAATTTTGACTAAGCTTCTGCAACTCCTGTGTAACTTCTGAGTTCGTTTGGAAGTCAACTGTGTTCAAGTGAGCTGGAATAATAACACTAGTGTCGGCTTTGTTTAAGTTACGAGTGAGCAACTTTATAGTGGTGTCATTAAACATTAACTACTTTCTTATACACAAATTACAAAGTACAGTATTTTCCATAGGTAAACAGATATGGAAGTTAAATTTAATATTAACTGCTTTGCTTCGGCTCGTTAAATGTGGTTTACGCTGACGTTTCTGAGCAATTCCAGCGACTTGGGTCGACTGAATCGCTATTTTAACGATTTGGAATGGCTACACTTATACGACTTAGCGACTTGGAATTCAGCTTCGGTTTTTATGTTTTGTGCATAGAATATGACCTTTTTTTCTGATACAAATTTTAAACTCAGCGGATGAGCGGTTTCTTAGAATTGAGTTGGAGTGGTCCTGTGACTGTGTCATTACATTTAATATTCCATTAACTGGGTCTCAGGTTCAAATCCTGCCCCGGGCTTGGTCGTTAAAATGCTTCTTACTAAAAAGTCTGTTTCTCTTCAGGTCAAAAGCCTCAGTAACTAGTACTTAGTTCCCAAATCCTTGCAGTCATAATAAATTATGGAGTAAGAGATAATAATTAATTAATCAATTAACTAATTAATCTGTTACTTTACTTGCCTTTCTTAATTTGTTACTTTTCTTGCCTTTTTTAATCTGTTACTTTATTACTCATTTTCTTAATCTGTTACTTTACTATTCAGGGTATTCACGGAAAATAGCAAAGTAATAGATTTAAAAGGCAACATTATTTGTAACTTTCGACATCGAAATTCTTTCAATGTTGCTACCATGTCACCGTGAATAAGCATTTCATCCTTTAGCGTCGAATACATGCCGATTGATTAATGGCATTCTTCTTTACTCATGCCAAATTATGATTCGGACTTCATAATTCCATGTTGAGCGCTTGAATGAATGTCCCCAAAAACGAAAAGTGAGCAATGATCGCAACTGCCACCATTGCCACCATTGCCACCACGTATGCAAGATAGAAGCACTGGTCTTGCGAATGTTGTAACCGCCAGATATGGTACCACATTAAAGACACCATCAGTGTAGCTGGCTGCGATGATGACATCTAGCGGAGCAAACCGAGTGCATGAATGCAAGCATGCACCAAAATGCACGACGACAACATGAGCACAAATGCGGCTCACAATATTCCAATTATGTGTGGTTTTATTGCGCGACATCATCCCCCCGAATCCATCCGTAATGCACTCGTCATGCAGCTTAAGTCTTATTAAAATCGATTTTATGGAAATTCGGCGCAAGGTTGACATTGTTAACACACACAAAACAACCGACAACAACATCGGCAAAATGTGAATAGTGTGTCGCCTCGTCTTTTGCCGCAACAATGTTCGTTCTCATCATCAAACGCCGTTGCACTTGGCGGTGGATGTTCGTTTGACTTTGTTCGGCCAAGTTTAATCTTCTTTTATTTCAATTTGTATATTTTGTGTGCAGGTTTCGGCAGCGACCATTGTGGCTGGTTCCGTTCATGCACTTCGGTTCGATAATTTATGTTAAATTTGTGGCACAATTGAGCTAAGCGCGTTAGTTGCAGCAAATGTTGCATGCAGTACTTTGGCGGTGCTGCAGCGCAGATTATGAAACTAATCAGTGTTGTCACTTTACCACAAATTTTCAAACTCTTTCAAGTTTCCTCATGAATCGAAAGTCTAGGTTAGGTTACACACATAGACCTATTGGTTCTTAGCGGTACCAGGTGGAGCTAGTCCTCAACGTAGATTTGTAGTAGGCATCTTGTAGAATGTCAACGCTGTAAGCGAATCTCAGGAGTGCTTGACGTTCCACTCCCGAAGCGTCTTCCAAGCGAAGTTCCAGCGTCACAAAATTGTTTGGCCCCCAAGAATTTAAGGAATGTTCTTGACAAAGCAGAACATATGCATAATAGATGTTCCAAAGCCTCGGTCGTACCCGGCTGCCTATATTTCCCGTATATGTCGTCATTGGTTATACTTGTCTTTTATGCATATGCCGCTAGTTAACTGGGGCCTGTCAGTTTACCCATAATGATTCGGCAGACTAGTTTAGAATTTACCCTCACCAAGGTACTCCCCTATTAGATTAAGTGTTATATCCCATAATTTCAATAACTAGATCAATATTTTGTGCTATTTTAGGATGCTGCCTTGGGTATACGAATGCCTCGAGTAACAAGAAAAAAATCTATTACAATATTTACTGCTTTACGCCTCGGAATATGTTCGGAGCGTTTTCCCCTTCCACAGTTGATCCATCGAATCGTTCTTGGAACAACAAAAAATGCTAGAAGTATTATTATTATCCATAACTAATTATGTCTGCAAGGGATTGGAGGAATCAGCTCTTGCAATTAAAACTTTCGTCTCGAAAAGGTTCGAAGTAAAAGGTTTAGAAACAGGCCTTTTTGAAACCATGCTCGGGGCAGAATTCGAACCCACGATCCCCCCGAATGTGAGTGTAGCATGCTCACCCCGCTCGGCTGTTGGTAGTAACTTCTCAGACTTACGCTGAAAGTTTTCAGCGTTAGTTCTAAAAGACTGGTTTGGAAACTGCCATTAACCACACTGGTTGAAGTCATGGAGCCTCAATTGTGGTGGAGGTGCGGGTTTGTTGTTGCACTCTCGTCTGTGCGTGTGGAGTGTGTGTGAGTGGGTTGTTGCCTGTTTGTTTTGTGGACTGCATTCCCCGCTGGTCAATTTACAAATTGTGTTGTTGTTTGATGCGCTGTTCTGCATAACGACGTTAGATTGTTTTCGAATTGAGTGAAGTTCGTGTTCAATTATGAGCGAAAATTTATATTTGGCCAAGTTTTTTAATGGATCACGAACTTACGCCACATATGTGGAAATTCCTAGCACAGCTTTGTTCATAGTTCTTGTATATTGTTCATGTGTTTGCTTAGTCTGTTCACGAACTTTACCAGGGTGGAACATAACTTGTAATTTTGCAAGTTGTCCGTGAGGAATTTGTGGGAAAGTGTGAAAATGTGAAGGTCAACTTCGCAAGAAACGTTACTAATAAGTGGCTAGGGAGGGGTTTGGCCAGTTTGGAAACACTTTAGTGATGCTGTCTCTTTCTCTCATACTAGGAGACATGAAAGATGATGCAATCCTTTTTACATGAGTGCACAAAAATCCCGATTGTGCTGGAATATGCTGGATATCAGAGTTTCGTTGTACAGAAAAGTACCTTAGAGCAACCAAAGAGGTGAGTTGTGAATTGAAAGAAGCCGTGATAAGACGTGATTTAGAAGTGACAACGAAACTTTGTCAGCTATTTTATAAATGAAGTGTTGTCAATTTCAACTATTTTGATTAAACTACTTTCATATTATCACAGAAGCGATATCCAGTGAACGAACTGAAAACTACTTTTCTTAACAATTTGTTTCGCACAACGATACTCGGGTCTATGAACAGCCCTATTATAATTAACTCAGAGCGTGTTTCGTTCATGCCACATTAGCAAACCAGTTCACTGTGTTGCCTCCACGCAAATTATGTTCGCTTGTCGTTGGTCGATTTATTGGAGGGGAACGGTCGCTTAAATTAACTCGAACTAAGATGTAGGGAAGTGATGTCAAGCCCCACCACGCAGCAACCGAGCGCGCTGCACATGAGTTATTTGCCACGCAGCGACACCACTCATACGAGTACGTATTTAAATCAATTACCAAGCGCAATTTGCACCGGCAACGACGCAGCCATTAACTGCTCGTTGGGGACGATACTCAGCCGCCAGATGGCAACGATCCAGGCGGGGATGTTGGGCGACGATGCTGCTGCGCGCTGCTTTTGCCACCGACTGCGGCTTCAAATAGTCAAAGACTGTTGGCAAGTGTACAGGCAGGCACAGCTTTGGTGGAGTGCAGGCAGGCAGGCGGGAGAGCAGGTGGGCCGGGAGGTAGGGATCACACCAGATCCACCGCGTGCGAATTGATGTGATATTGCGGCATCGCGGTGGTATCGCGCTGCTAAATTCTAACTCAAAATGGAATTTGCGCTGTGGTTGCGGCATGTTGCAAAGAATTTGCGCTTGCGCTGCAATTCTGACGTCTTTAATAGCGGCAGCTGCAGCGTTCCTTGTATACGAGTGATTTCTCTTTCTGAGCAGTTGCAGATTCAACACAATTCTGTTGAGGCATCATCAACGTTTTGCCACCAATTTCACAGCTGATGTCGATGATTCCAAGTGGAGTGTTTAAATTGTCGATTCTTTGCGCGTGGTTCGAACTTTTTTCCTTTAGTATTTGCGCAGAGGCGCCTCGGTAGAGCGGCTGCTTGTGCAACACGTTGTTGCCGTTGTCGAGTGCACGCGCTTGCATGTTTAATTCCCTCTGCTGGTGCTGTGGCACAAATGTTATCAGCGTTAGAGAACGCATGGCGGAGCGGCTTCTTTGTGGCCGTTTGCTGTTGCACTTGCTGCTAGCTGCATGCTGCATGTCAGGCAGTTTCGAGCAGGAAGTTGTTCGTGCCATTTGCGTCGTTTGACGGCGATATTTCCAATAGTCTGCGTTGCGAGAACAAGTGGGGTATTTAATTATCTGCACTGCAATCCATTACTTTGGGAGGACTTATGACTGGGATTATGTGGTGTGAACTCCCATTAAATATCAATTTATTGTGTGGGAACTCCGGGGCGTGTGTACCCGGAATACTCGCAAGTGTAATAAATTAAGATGCAAGCAGCGTATTGACGGCATTTTTGTGGCGTGCAAGAAGGATTCAGCGCAGCCAGCAAGGAGAGCAGCGGCCATAAATCCTGGCTCTATCCCAGGGCTTGCTACGAAACCAGCCCAGAGCTTTGGCATGATGATGTTTTACTCATGTTGATGAAGAGGGCTGAACGCCGCCTCTATGACTGGACTTGGATGCACTGCTTTATGATGCATTCTATTACATGAACAGTGCAAAGCTGACGTTTTTCCCAAAGAGACCCTGGAGTAAGTATATCTTTTGATGCCAGAAGGAAATGGTTTATTCTGACAGTCTCTCTCAATGTCCAGAATTCTTCTTTCTCCCCTATATTCACATAACTACGTTCGACACTTCATATTCATCACCCCCGTAGAGTCATTAGATCCCATAAAGTTCAAGCATACCCTCCTCTGCAGTATATTTGCTGAACATGAATAAAGGTCAAATATCCAACTTGAAAATGTCACAACTGAGAATTCATTAGTGAAAGGTCATTGGAGATAAGTCATTAATGAAAAGTGTTTATTAACCGCCCATAAATGAAGAGTCATAAACACCGACTTATGCGCGTAAATGGGGTGCAATAAACGGAATCATATACAGAGAGTCGTAAACAAAGAGTCGTAAATTATGTTCGCTCTTTTGTACTGATGACATGAATTGTGCGATTATATTGGAAAGACCTCGAAAGCGGCAATAATAAATACAAATTAGATGCGTCGTGAGGAGTGCGTGTAGTTGAGAAGATTGTGCAAAAGCGGTGAGAGTAGACAAAATGTAAAGTGAAAATTGTTAAAAAGTTGCTCAATTCGGCAGTAAAAAAATCTCTAGGACGTTGTTCTACTTCCAACGGTGGAACATACTTACTCGTATATCATTTTTCTAAACTCTGTGAGAATCATCACAGAGATTACTTGCTGGGAATGAGGACTTTCTGGTAGTTACTTTGTTAATGTATTTCGATGGCAACACTGATTTGCGGATTCTCCTCAAGCTTTCAATCTCTTGCTTCACGAGTTCTCTGTTTGGCTGGTGAAGTGCGCCATATGACATTTTATGGTTTAGTGGAGTAACTGGTAAATTAATATTGAAAACAAACCAAATCAAGTTGAACGACGTGTTTGAATTACACAAACCACGGCAGAATAAATCCAGATTGATAGAGATTACCCTAAGAAGTTTGTTGATGGTATCTCAGTGAAAACACCGCTCGTCTTAAATGTCGATACGTGGGTGCGCCTGTCACTGTGCAATGTCCCTGCACTGTAATTGGGGTGGTTGATAGTCGGAGACAAACAACCAAACGAGTAGTTACGCTATTATAATTAATTGTTCCCTCGCTTGGAATCAACATCAATGAAATCCGTGATAATTGAGTGAAAAGTTTGTCCATGGAAGCAGCATTCGATTATAAAGTATATATAACTCAACTGGATAACTTAACGCGGACAGTAAAAGTTCAACCGCCAACAAGACCAGTCCACGAATCAACAGTTAGAAACAAGGACAGACTTTGTGATGGCGTCGCCAGGAAATCGCATCAGGATGTGCCTTCTGCTGTTGTTTCTTTTAAATGGAGATATGTTGATAAGTATTGCGATTGAATCAGGCTCAGAGAACTCCATATGGGTGTCTGTCAATCGAACGCTGGAAGTAGAGGAAGAAGATTTTGTACGATTTCTGCAAATTGTTCGCTTGGAGAAGAATTACACCACAATTTTTGTATTGACCAATGAAAAGGACAACTGCGTGAATTTGCAAAGATTAATGGAAGATATGCCACTGCTGTTGTTAAACGGTAATCAGAGTCATTTGATCCGAAAGCAGTTCAACACTGAAATGTTGGTGATGGTGTGTCTGCAACAACAATGGGGACGGAATACCGAGTTATTGGAGGCACTCAGCACCAATTTAGACGATCGGCGAGGTACTCGCATAATTTTTCGTATCACTCCTGAGAACGAAAGAGAAAATGTTGCAGTATATCTGGAGAAATTATTTCACTATTGCCAGGATCAACAGATGTTGAATGTCATCGTAGTGCTGCAAGGGTTTCCTGCGCGGGAGAACACTTTCTACACCTACTCCCGATTTCCCAGCTTTCGAATGATGAGGAGGGACTTCATGGCGAATGTTGTAATTTTTCCCAACCGTCTGAGAAATCTCTACGGTTATCCAATTCGCACTCTTCCAGACCAGAACGAACCTCGCTCTATGATTTATTATGACCGCAACGACCGTATTCAGTTTATGGGTTACGTGAGTCACTTCGTGAGCTTGTTCGCTAAGAGCTTAAATGCCTCCTTGGTTCTGGCGGCGCCTGTGGAAGTGGGTAAAACCATCTTCTATTTGAATATGGTGGATTTTACTCGGAATAATACGGTGGACATACCAATAACTATAGCTCCTATCAAAAATGGAATGGCCGAATCGACCTACCCATTCGAAATAATCAAGTGGTGCATCATGCTTCCAACGGAAGAGGAATTGTCTATGGCCGAAATCTATTCTGCTATAACGAATAGTTACTTTGTGGGGACCTTCCTCTTGACAAATTACGGATTCTCCATTTTGCTCCTAATTGCCATGTACCGACTGAAGCAGCAATGGCGGAGGATTAGATGGTTGGACTTGGTGATCAACGATAAAGTGTTTCGTGGTATTCTCGGCCAATCGTTCACCTCCCATCACAATAGTTTGGACTATTTTGTGAAGTACGTCATGTTCCTCCTGTTTGTGGCCGGGCTTGTGTTCACCATTACATATGGAGTCTTTCTGGGAAGCTACCTGACACACCCCCCACGCAAGCCTCAAATAAGGACGTTCTTGGATTTACACGTATCACCGACCAAGATCCTCATTTCACAGGAGGAGTACAAAATGTTGAAAGATGAATTTTGCTACAAAGATCGGAAGATTTATGACATACGCGAGTTAGATGAGTATCTGGCCATACGCAAAAGCTTGAATAGGTCCTATGCATATCCGACGGCCAGCACTGGGTGGGAAGTGGTCAAGGCACAGCAGCAGCTCTTTTCCCGAGCGACCATGCGCTATTCCAGAGATATGTGCTACGTCAAATTTAGCTTCATGTCCATAATTATGCCGAAGAACTCGATTTATATGGACGCTGTGAACTTGGCCATTTTGCGCGCGAGGGAGTTCGGCCTCTTGGACTTCTGGCTGCATTCGGTTTTTCGTGAGTTGGTCTTTCTGGGTCGAACGTCCTTTGCGGATTGGACGCAACCACGGATTATTCGTCCGCTGGCCTTGAAGGATGTGGAGAACATTTACTTCTGCTATGCCGTGATGATGATGATCAGCGTTCTGATGTTTCTGGGGGAACTGGGATGGTGGCGATTGAAGGAGAAGACGTTTGGTCGAGGTCACCTCCTTGAATGAAGGTGTGTCAATATACGTGAATTTACCCGAGAAGGAGCTAAAGAGATTTTGCCTCACCCTAGGTCTTGGGAACCATTTGGATCTTGATGTACGAGTATTGTTTCAATAAATCTGTGGATTAAAGTGCTGCAATTGTTCAGCGGCTCTTTAATAATTTTTATTTTGGTTTGAATGTTGACTGTGAGTTGGTAGTGTTAAGATTTGAAAACCTGAACTATAAAACGATACCAGGGACTTCCTGCAAAATGCTACAGTGTCCTCCTATAAGCATTCATAGGATTTACAGTTATCCATTGCCCAACAGTACCACCGGAATAAAAGGTATGCTCCCAGAACTAACTGAGAAAGAGCGCTTCAGCCCGTCTCTGATGTTCGCAGAGCCTGTGATAATGGTTACAATTATACAGATATCTGCCTCCTATTGCAATTAGATACCAATTGTGGAGGAACTTTATAACTTTCATGGTGTCCTCCATCAAAGTTTCCTATTGAATTATTAAAGAGTTGACTTCCTTAAGAGATGGAATTGCCTTTAACTCATGCAAAGATTTTGTTGACACTTCAATTTGCGTCAACATCCCAGAACCCAAATAAGTTCAAACCCATTCCACATTGCGACGGAGTTAGCTCTTGTATAGTTTTTGAAGTCATAAGCTCGCTTTCCAGGGTCCCTAATACTGCTTGGGTCTCACTGCAGCTCCAATAGGTTTTCCGCCTAATTTCTTCTCAATTACCAACTCCGCAGCTTGCAGTTTAGCACACATTTCCTATTGGATTACCGTGACTCTGGATTTCTTCAGTGTTCCTTCGTCGAGAAGGTAACATTATACTCTCCTCCCAAAGATATCCTAGGCATTTTTATCTTTAGATGCAAATGGTTTGTTTTGACACCCTCCGGAATATATTTATACGCCCTCAATTCTTGTTTCGGTAGCAAAACAATAACATCATCTTTTGAAACTTTGTGAGAATCTTCACTGAGATTACTTTCTGGGAATGTAGGAGCCTGAAAAGGGACTTTCTCTTAAGTAACTTACTGTATTTCGATGGCCACACTGATTTGCAGATTCGCCTCATGCTTTCATTCCGCTGCTTGCGGTGTTTTTTCTGTTTTGATTCCTGAAGTGCGTCTGATATCACCATTTCTGCTTTTTTGGAGTTACTGGTAAGTTAATATTTAAAAACAACCCGAATCACGTTGAACGACGTGGTTCAATTACACAAACTGCGACAAGATAAATCCAGATTGATAGAAACAACAACCCAATTACTCTGAGAAGTTTGTTGATGGTATCTCAGTGAGAACACAGCTCGTCTTAAATGCCGGTACGTGGGGTGCGCCTATCACTGTGGGATGCCTACGCACTGTAATGGGGGTGGTTCCAAATCAGGGACAAACAACCAAACTAGTAGTTACGCTATTATAAGTTGTTGTTCCTTCATTACTGAAATAAATGTTTTAGCGATAATTGCGTGTGAACTTTCTCCAGGAAGGCAACTGTGTCTACAGCATTCGATTATGCACTCGAAACTCAACTGGAGACGGACAGTCATTGTCCAACCGTCAGCAACACTAGTCATAGATACCGCTCTTTCAATCATGAATTGGGAACAAGGATATACATTATAATGGGGGCGCCTAGACATCACATCAGGGTGTGTATTCTGCTGCTGTTTCTGTTAAATGAAGAAGTCTTGATAAATATTGTGATTGAAGCAAGCACCCAGAACTCCACGGGGGTCTCCGTCAATAGAACGTTGGAAGTTGAGGAAGACGATTTTGTAAGATTTCTACAATTTGTACGCGACGAGAAGAATTACTCCACAATTTTCGTATTGAACAATGAAAAGGATAACTGCGTGAAATTGGAAGGATTAAAGGAAGATATGCCACTGCTTTTGTTGAATGAGCATCAGAGCCATGTCATCAAGGAGAATTTCAACACTGAAATGTTGGTGGTGGTGTGTGTGCGGCAACAAAGACAACGGAATACTGAGTTATTGGAGGCACTCAGCACCAATTTAGACGATCGGCGAGGTACTCGCATAATTTTTTGTCTCACTCCTGAGAACGAAAGAGAAAATGTTGCAGTATATCTGGAGAAATTATTTCACTATTGCCAGGATCAACAGATGTTGAATGTAATCGCAGTGCTGCAAGGTTTTCCTGCGCGGGGGAACACTTTCTACACCTACTCCCGATTTCCCAGCTTTCGAATGATGAGGAGGGACTTCATGGCGAATGTTGTAATTTTTCCCAACCGTCTGAGAAATCTCTACGGTTATCCAATACGCACTCTTCCAGACCAGAACGAACCTCGCTCTATGATTTATTATGACCGCAACGACCGTATTCAGTTTATGGGTTACGTGAGTCACTTCGTGAGCTTGTTCGCTAAGAGCTTAAATGCCTCCTTGGTTCTGGCGGCGCCTGTGGAAGTGGGTAAAACCATCTTCTATTTGAATATGGTGGAGTTTACTAGGAATAATACGGTGGACATACCGATATCAATAGCTCCAATTACGAATGAAATGGGAGATTCGACCTATCCATTCGAAATAATCAAGTGGTGCATCATGCTTCCAACGGAAGAGGAATTGTCTAAGGCCGAAATCTATTCTGCTATAACGAATAGTTACTTTGTGGGGACCTTCCTCTTGACAAATTACGGATTCTCCATTTTGCTCCTAATTGCCATGTACCGACTGAAGCAGCAATGGCGGAGGATTAGTTGGCTGGACTTGGTGATCAACGATAAAGTGTTCCGTTGTATCCTCGGTCAATCGTTCACCTTCCATCCCAACAGTTTGGACTATTTTGTGAAGTACGTGTTGTTCCTCCTGTTTGTGGCTGGACTTGTGTTCACCATTACATACGGAGTCTTTTTGGAAAGCTACCTGACACACCCCCCACGCAAGCCTCAAATAAGGACGTTCTTGGATTTACACGTATCACCGACCAAGATCCTCATTTCACGGGACGAGTACAAAATGTTGCAAGATGAATTTTGCTACAAAGATCGGAAGATTTATGCGATACGCGAGTTAGATGAGTATCTGGCCATACGCAAAAGCTTGAATAGGTCCTATGCATATCCGACGGCCAGCACTGGATGGGAAGTGGTCAAGGCACAGCAGCAGCTCTTTTCCCGACCGACCATGCGCTATTCCAGAGATATGTGCTACGTCAAATTTGGCTTCATGTCCATAATTATGCCGAAGAACTCGATTTATATGGACGCTGTGAACTTGGCCATTTTGCGCGCGAGGGAGTTCGGCCTCTTGGATTTCTGGCTGCATTCGGTTTTTTGTGAGTTGGTCTTTCTGGGTCGAACGTCCTTTGCGGATTGGACGCAGCCACGGATTATTCGTCCGCTGGCCTTGAAGGATGTGGAGAACATTTACTTCTGCTATGCCGTGATGATGATGATCAGCGTTCTGATGTTTGTGGGGGAACTGGGATGGTGGCGAGCGAAGGAGAAAAGGTTTGGTCGAGGTTGAATGAAGGTGTGTCAATATACGTGAATTTACCCGAGAAGGAGCTAAAGAGATTTTGCCTCACCCTAGGTCTTGGGAACCATTTGGATCTTGATGTACGAGTATTGTTTCAATAAATCTGTGGATTAAAGTGCTGCAATCGCTCCGCGACTCTTAAATAATTTGTATTTTGGTTTTTATGTTGCCCTCGGTGGAGTTTCATATAAATTCCTGAGCTTAAGAGACTGGTGGTTGTTTGGGATACTGCCTCTCATTACTTAGAGACAGAACTCGCATCACTAGGTAGGATAATCTATATAGAGAGAGATTGCTTGGAATAGATGAAAGGATGTCGAATAGTGCAGGTGTTTTCTGTAGGATGTTCTTCTAATTCCTACGGAGTATTTCTATGGAACATATATCATTTTTTCTAAATCCTGTGAGAATCCTCGTTGAGATTACTTTCTGGCAATGTCGGTATGAAAAAGGAACTTTATCTTAGACACTTTATCTATTTTGAAGGCAAAGCTGTTTTGGCAGGTTCTCCACGCACTTTCGTTCTCATTGCTTGGCGCAATCTGCTGGGGAGCATCTGATATGACCATTTATGGTTTACTGGAGTTACTGGTATATTTATATATAAAATCACACCGAAATCAAGTTGATCGACGTGTTTCAATTGCACAAACTGCGATAGAATTAATAGACACCTCAACCTAATTACTCGAAGAAGTTTGTTGATGGTATCTCAGTGAGAATACGACTTAAATTCCGATATGGGGGTGCGCCTATCACTGTGGGATGCCTACGCACTGTAATGGGGGTGGTTCCAAATCAGGGACAAACAACCAAACCAGTAGTTACGCTATTATAAGTTGTTGTTCCTTCATTACTGAAATAAATGTTTTAGCGATAATTGCGTGTGAACTTTCTCCAGGAAGGCAACTGTGTCTACAGCATTCGATTATGCACTTGAAACTCAACTGGAGACGGACAGTCATTGTCCAACCGTCAGCAACACTAGTCATAGATACCGCTCTTTCAATCATGAATTGGGAACAAGGATAGAAATTTTAATGGGTGCGCCTGGAAATCTTTTCAGGATGTGTCTTCTGCTGCTATTTATTTTATGTGGAGATATGCTGATTAATTTTGTGACTGCGGAAAGCACACAGAACTCCATGTGGGACTCCGTCAATGGAACGTTGGAAATTGAGGACGACGATTTTGTCAGATTTCTGGAAATTGTTCGCGTCGAGAAGAATTACACCACGTTTGTTGTATTGACCAATGAAAAGGATAACTGCGTGAATTTGCAAGGATTAATGGAAGATGTGCCACTGCTTTTGTTGAATGAGCATCAGAGCCATGTCATCAAGGAGAATTTCAACACTGAAATGTTGGTGGTGGTGTGTGTGCGGCAACAAAGACAACGGAATACTGAGTTATTGGAGGCACTCAGCACCAATTTAGACGATCGGCGAGGTACTCGTATAATTTTTCGTCTCACTCCTGAGAACGAAAGAAAGGATGTTGCTGTGTATATGGAAGAATTATTTCGTTATTGCCAGGATCAACAGATGTTGAATGTCATCGCAGTGCTGCAACACTTTCCTACTCTAGATAATCAATTCTACACATACACTCGCTTCCCCAGCTTCCGTGTTATGATGCGAGACTTCGCTGCGAATGTGACCATTTTCCCAAACCGTTTGCTTAATCTGCACGGCTACCCGATTCGTACTCTTGTCGACCAGGTTCAACCGCGCACCATCCTGTATTTTGATCAGCAGGGTGAGCTGCGCATAATTGGCTACGTGGGCAACTTTATCAATCTCTTCGCGAAGCACCTGAATGCCTCGTTGGCGTTGACAGGACCCCTCGAATTTGGTAAAGCCATGTTCTACCACGATGTACTGAACTTTACGCGCAACAACACTGTGGATATACCGACTTCCATCTCAGCACCGTACTATCGAACGCAGTGGAAGGAAACCAGTTACCCGTATGAGTTGGCGAAGCTGTGCTTGATGCTTCCCATGGAGGAGGAGTTGACCATGGCTGAAATTTATTTGGTAATTACGAATATGTACTTCGTCGGTAGCTTCTTGTTGACCTTGTACGGCTTCTCCATGTTGCTGCTGATTGCCATATATCGCATGAAGAGGCACTGCTTTCAGTTGACTTGGCTGGACCTGGCGCTCAACGACAAAGCCTTTCGTGGTGTGCTCGGTCAATCGTTCGCCTTCAATTATAAAAGTCTGGACTATTTTGTGAAGTACGTGTTGTTTCTACTGTTCGTGACGGGACTCGTTGTCACCACACTGTACGGGGTGTTCCTGGGAAGCTATATGACGCATCCGCCGCTCAAGCACCGCATCAACACCGTTGATGACCTGGTGCGTTCACCGCTGAAATTGCTCATCTCGAATGGAGAATATCACTTCTTGACGCCCGAGGAACGTGCACCCTATGAAAGTGTGTTTCAAATTGCCAAATCTCTGGACGAATTTATGGCAATCCGGCACAGCTTGAACCCGTCCTTTGCATATATGCTGCCATCCTCGCGCTGGCCCATGTACAAGTCACAACAGGAGCTTTTCTCCCGCCAACTTGTTCGCTATGCCGATCATCTCTGTCTCCAGAATTTCAATTATCTGTCAATATTCCTACCGGAAAATTCCATCTACGAGGACGAGTTGAACCGCGCCATATTGCGGGTGCACGATGTCGGCTTGTTTAATTTCTGGTACTTCTCGGCGTTTCGTGAGTTGGTGTCTGTGGGCTATATGTCCTATACGGACTGGACCCAGCCGCGCGTTCTACGGCCCATGACCCTGGATGATGTTAAGAATGTCTACGTTTGCTACACTGTGGCATTGATGTTCAGCGTTTCGGTGTTCGTGGTGGAATTGGGGTATTGGCGATGGAAGGAAAACTTTGATTGCTCTCTGCAATCTAATCTTGATGTCCTGTAACACCTTCAAAATTTTATAAAATGATTGTTCAATTGTGGTTTAGTGTTCTAGAATTGTAATTGTAGTCACCTATTGTGGCTGGAAAGCAGTGTTGGGCTTTAGGAATGTTGTTTTATAAGGACTCAATGACTAGGCCAAACAAAGTTGTTCGAATGCAGCTTCTTTTTGATTCCAATTCTTCAATCTTATGTTGAAAGTACCTCATAACAAGGTTCTGTGGATTATATTTGGAAGCTAGTCCCACTCTATTTATTATACCTTCACGCTTGAACAAATTAGAGAGGTTCTGGAACAATATTTGTCCAGAATACAAAGGGACCATCAGAATCTAAGGGAGTCATCTCGACACTCGTAGATAAAATAGTATTAAAAAATGTGCGGAATTAATTTTGGAATTCCAATACTCACACATACACAAACGAACTCAATTCCATTCTCAAACACACGCACACATATACAAGAATATATGCACACACACACATATACACACCGCTTCACATACGCAATCAATGGCATAAGAAGACTCAAAAGCACGGTTGACAAACTGCCGCCTAAAGCAGAATAAAGAGAGGAAAAAATTGTATAAAATAGGAAAAATATGGCAACGCAAGACTTGATTTATGGTTGGCGTAAATTAAGATATTAAAATGTTTTTATGGCTGCGACTGTTGCTATTTACGCGCACTTGCCAACTGCGAGTATTGGTTGCGGGCCAAAGAAATATTTACCGAAATGTGGCTGCTGATAAGATTTGTCGCTAATTAAACTGGCAGTCGGTGCTACAGTGTGCTCCACACGAACGTCTGACAACAGTGTTGCAATTGCCAAGGAAGTTTCTCAGGCGATCTATAATAGGAGATTCATAATTATCCAGTAATGTACAAAACATTATTTTTTATACTTATAGCAGAGTGAGATTGAGCAATCCAATGATTTATTTCCTTACAATCATTAAGAACAACGCCTCTCAATGTGGGCGGGTGCAAGTTAGTAATAAAACTGCTTTTGTTCCTGACATTCACGTGATTTATTTCCCATAATCTTTCTCTCTGTTGGAGTTCAATCGCCGAAGAGTTTCCAGATCACTTTTTTCCAGTGTTGTTTATTTTGTTTTTTAATATCAGATTCAGATGAGGTTAAAGCTCACGACTGACTGAAAGTGTCCTGGAAATGAATGCTTACTTTAATAACTCTGGTGACGTATCAGAATGCTGCGTTGAAGTAATATCTACAGAGCTACAGTAGCCGTTTGGGTATGATTGAATTGAAATGTATCCAATAGGCGGGATCGTTGACGATGATAGCGATCTGAGTAAAAGAAACTCCTGCTATAAGTCAGAGTTAAATCAGAAAACAATGTTCTCAAGGAGAATTTATGGTATTCAAAATGTATTCTGTGATTAGGCGGGATTGTTGACGATGTTACCGATCGGAGTACAAGAAACTATTGTATTAAGTTAGAGTTAATTAGAAAAATATTTGTCAATTAGGGTATACATCACTTCTTCTGTGATTTAAGACTGAAGGATCTGGCATTTTTGATATGTTGAAATTTCTGTAATAGAAGATTTCATAAAGCGACCATTTAAGACGAAATAATAAAAATAGAGTTGAGGCGTTTGTCTACAAATGAAATAATATTTCGTCCATCATTATTATATAAGGTGCTTAGGAGCTTCCAGTTCTAACATTACTGGAAAAACTACTCTAGGCTGACCACAAAAGATCCAGAAGTAGAAAATTCAAAATAGTTGTGGTGTAGGCATCCACTGAGACAGTGTAAGATTGGCTTAATGAGGCTTCTCAGTTGAGTTTCAGCTCAAATGATTTCTGCAGATCCGGCGTAGGACTAGGAGAGTTAGCTACCTTTTTTCTGCTCTCTTCCTACTCTCTAGGAAACATGGGAGCATCCACTACGCTAACCTCTTAATAGACAATTAATGAGACTCTAGCAAAAATGAGGATATAATGTTAAATAGTATTGGAAAAATTCAATGGGCTTCTTCAGTGTATCCATTGTTACATGTCACGGTATACTATAGTCACTGCTTACTTCAAATTCTTTGATTTAAAGAGCGAGTAGTATAAACTACAATTCTCTTTTTAAGTACGAGTATTTAAATTGTTTGTCGTGATAAGAGTTTAACTTCCTTTCATAACCTATCTAACTGGCTTAAGAGAGTCCTGACTTTTTGCTAATTTTATTGTATATGAGCTTGTAGATGCAATCTGATTGCAACTGTTGACACATTTTCTTATTGGCAAGGATATTTTTGCGAATTTTAAACGCATCATTAGTGGCATCTTTCAAACACATTCTGGCGTAACGCCGTCTGTGGGGCACACTGTATGCCACGTTATGCATTAGTGTGGCTTACGTTGGCGTCGAGTTGTTAAATTGTGAAAATGTAATTTTTTTGTTGCAGTTTTTTGTGGATATCTTGTATATTTGTGCAAACATTTCGTTGTAGTAATTTGTGCCTGGCAAGAAAATTACACAAGAAGAAAAGGAGCTCATCTGCCTGGCTCCATTTCGTTGTTGTTTTTGTCTTTTGGCTGCACAAGCATAAATCTCTGCGACTGCAAGATACTGAGCCACTGATTGTGAGTGATTTCACTTTCCCCATTTGCGTAAAGGCATAAAATGGCAGCGCAATTGGCTGGCGCCGGTGCAATAAATTATTTTAATGCAGACCACACAATAACAAAAATTCACCACCAAAAACATAAACTCGAAAGAAAACAACAAAAATCCGGAATTCCTCATCAACGCGGTTGTGTGTTAAGCTTTTCCACTCTGCTCCTTAATCCAAATAACCTCAATTAGCGTCGTAATTCATTGCCACAAAGCCAAATTTTATCACACATTAAGTATGGCAACAATAACAACAACAATAACAACAACAACAATAATAATAACAACAACAACAACAACAACAACGTAAAGTACAACAACAGCGAAAATAAATTTCAATTTAAATTCTTGCACATTAATTTCATATACATAAGTATGCATATTTATGCCTATCTGTGTGTGTGTGTGTGTGTGTGCATATTTAAGTATGCATACCTCAGCATGCGTGTGTGTGTGTGTGTGTGTGTGTGTTTGCACAAAGGCAACTGTAAATTTTCAATTACAAACAAGTTGCTCGCTTAAGTCTTTTGTTTTTATTTCTCTTTCAGCTTGGAATTTATTTCGTTTTAATTTACTTTTTGTTTCGGTTGTTTTTTGGCCTTTTGCCGTCCACCTCATTTCCTCATTTCTTCAGCGCTGCATGTCTTTGCGTGTAATTAATTTAATTTACCTCGCCATAAATTGCATGTAATTACATTTTGTGCTGCGCTGCAGCTTTTGCCTCCACTAATTTTCTGTTGCCCTGCTGCCTCCTTTGGCGATGTTGTTTGTGTTGTTCCCAAAACACAAGTGCTGACACATTAAGCGAAATTAGCAAATCCCCATATTGTCAGTCTGATAAGTTGTTGCTGTTGTTGCCTCAGCACCCTGCATTAAGTGCACAGGACAGTGGCGCATCTGCATTTTGAGTTCTTCGAAGTCACATCCTTGTTGCTTGGTGGCATGCCTTTTTGATTGGTGGAAGCATTACTCTTTTGTCAGAACTTTTTGCCTGAAAGTGTTCAGCTTTGTAAGAGGAAATATGAATCTGGATTACTAAGGATATTTTATCTGGAAGTGTTCAGGATTGTATGCGGATATAATGTTCTGCATTCTGACTGGATCTCATATCTTACATGTAAGGACTTTTTGCCTGAAAGTGTTCGACATTGTTTGAGAAAATGTTGTTCTGCATTCTGACAGGACAGCATAAGTGCTGAATACGGAGGTATTAAGAGCTGAAAATCCGCTTTCCTGCTATTCGGTGATGATTGGTGTTTACACTGAGCTTACGTGGGGTTATTATTGAGAATAAATTGAATGCTGGCAAATCTTTGCTTTTATTTCGTTCATGTTCTCATATGGATTGCAGTGAGATTACATAGAGCTCAAAGCAAGTCGGAGTGGATTCATATGTGGGTACACAAAACCGGTTTTTGTTTTTTCCTGTCGGCATAAAATTGCATAAAAAATGAATAAACTTTGATTGATATTTTATGGACTGCGTTGACAGCCTTCGCCACCTTTCGCTGCATATTCATTCTGAATTTTGCATGGAAAATCAACAACAAGAACAACTTCGGATGTCAGCATTCAATTGATTGACGTGTAATCATCCTGAATGTGAGATCATATTACGAATTACGATGCTATAAAGTCACCGTTGATGATGTATTGCTCATCACTAGTATTCATGCAGAGTAGGGCTCCTCAGTTTAAGAGTTGGTAGAAGACAATTTATCGAATTTATATAAAGATGAGTATTTAAAGTTGTGAGAAAGCAGGCAAATAGTATTAAAAGGGAATGTCAAGAACAATTCTGTATTAAAAGAAACTTTATACTGACAATCACGAACAAGGACTTCAATCAAACGATATAAGTGGGAGAAATTTAGGTTTATAATTGAGTATGTAGTCTGTAGCTTAGGAGAACTTCCATCAAAAGATATTAAAGGAGGCAATTTAGGTTGATGATTGAGTATGTACTGTCGGTTTAGGAGCACTTCAATCAAAGGATATTAGAGGAGGCAACTTAGGTTGATTATTGGGTATGAAGTCTCAGCTTAAGACTGATAAAGATCAATCACCCAAAAACATTGACCAAACTTGAAAACATACACGAGTTTGATGTCCAGGGGTGAAAATATATCACTAGGGAATTCGTGATCATATTCACAGAGCCATCAACAGAAGGAGGGCCAATGCCACATTCTCCAGTCCTGATATTGCATAGCTCTGGTCACCAAAAACTCAAGCAATCTTTGACTTAAGCGACGCTAAGCCGCTCCCTGTGTCAGGAGCTGAGGTGCCCCGCACAGTGTCACGCGTCTTGGTAATTATGCCACGGCGTAATTGATCAGCCATCACGTCCACTTCAGTTTTGGTCTCGCGAATGCACTGCACCAGCATAAACATAAATCACGGAAATGTCGCATGTGCGAGCGATTTTGGACGCTTTGCTCTGGCCAAAATATAAAATGACAACGGAATTGCATAAATTAATGCAATCCTGTGTAAAATTACTCATTAGAAATGATACAAATTAACAGTGAAGCATAAATCACGCCTAAAAATGTAACATGCCGCACACGGAGCGGTACGCGGCTCCGGCGTACAGCTCACAGATCACGGCTCGCAGCTCACAGCTCACAGCTCACGGCTCACTGTGCTAAGCGTCTGGGGGCTGGAAGCTGGAGGCTAACTATGCCAAGCGAAGCTAAGCGGCGCATTGCCATAAATGAGTGTACGAATGCGGCCTGCTTGGCTGCAGGAGCTGCGCGGCGGCCAATTAAATTTTTATTGCTAATGTTCGCTTGTCTGCTGCTGTCCGTCCATTTCAATTTCAATTAAATGAGCGTTTGACAATGATATTGCAACAACAACAACACCAACAACAACTGCCACAGCTCAAAAACAAACAAATATAGTAATCGTTTCAGCAACCAGAAAAGCACCGCTAGGAAGCATTAACCAAAAACATAAAAAAGATCACTGGGAATTGATACGGAGCAAGCCTAAATTTCAATTATAGATAAAGAGATACATTTCACACACAGCCACGCGGACGCCAGTGGCGCCTGCTGGCACCTGCAGTGGGGGCAACTGAGGGAGGTGGAGAGGATGTTGCCTGGACCTGCTCAATACTCGAAGTGAGCAGCTGGCAGTGCGTCTGATATATCACCCACCTGGCACCTGACGTACGATGGGGGCCTCAACCCCCCCTACGCGCTGTATCCTGCCACTGACAGGCACACGTTGAATGCAGATAAATACGTTTTGATTTAAGACAAAATTAATAATTAAATTGTTTGCTCACTGGAAAATTGTAACAAAAAAATGTGTATTTGGAAAAACTGGAAAGAAATAAATGAAAAGAAAATGATCGAAACAATCGCTTTGATTCTGATTTATGGCGAACGAAATTGCGCCAACTGAGCGTTAAGCAGGCTGTCGAAATGCGCTCTACCTTGTTCAGAGGCTGCCAGACAGGGTGGTGCAAAGTGGGCAGGAGCAGTTGTTTTAATTACCCAGTGTAATGGGCGTGGTGACTGCAGGCGTGCTGCTGACGAAAAGACACGGAATGCTTAATCAGCCCAAGTCTTGTGTGGCAAGCGGCAGGAAGCGCTCATTAAAATGCTTTGCAATACGAATATGTCTCAATTTTCCTGCCTGCTGCGTCTGCGTTAGCGTCTCCACGTGTCTCCACGCGGACTGCCTTATAAGCGTGCGTCACAATTTGTTTATGGTGCCGACTTTGCAACGCTTTAAAAGGATTTTGCTGCATGTGAATGCCACTGTAAATCAGGCGGCGTCACTCACCAGATTGTTGGTGTCAGAGAGAAGGCACACAAATAGTTTGAGATATGGACAATTTGGAGTAAAACTACAGAATATTTCAGGCCGAACCTGTGATCGAGGGGAGAATGGATATAAGAGAATTGGCGGAAGCTTTGGAGGGTCCGTAGAAGGCCTGTAATACGATTATACCAGACAAAAGAAGGAATTATATCAGCATGACATGTTTGACACACTTCTTTATAGTGAAGAAATAGCAGTTGGATTATACATGAGTCAACATGAATAAACGTTATATTCAAATTATATCTACAACATATGATAATGCTGCTGTTGCTATCTCGTTCTCCATAATGCAATAAAACAAGAGTGATTAGTCGTTAGTGATGTTGTCTCTTTCTGTTTTCAAATCAAGTATTATTGATGTACTATCTCTTTCTGTCTTCAAATCAGGCATTAATGATGATACTATCTCTTTGCTCGCACATTTGTGAACACTGTGAAAAGCAGAGTACGAGTTCATGTGTTACTTGACAAAAATCCAGTGACCAAACTATTAGAAAGGAACTAATTTTCGTGAAAGAAATTATACCAAGCATAGGAGAAAAGTGGTGAGTCCCATGCTTGAAATGGCTCCTCGCACTTCTTTTCTCATTCTTCCAACTCAAAACAAAGATTTGGTCTTAAAGCATGAGGAATTATTGCTTTAGATCGTCGACCGGGATGATCTTCAGGATGTCGGTACAAGCTTTTGAAAAAGTCCTGTTTACTTCGTCCTGGACCTTGCAGAATTTGTGCAGTCTTTATTGCAAGGGAGATATGAAGGGAGAAGAAGAGATAGAGGAAGAGAAAGAGGCAGAGAAAGAGTGCAATAGAGGAGGAAAGACAGAGAGAGAGGGAGAGAGAGGAGTGAAAGGAGAGAGAGGAGACAGAGGGGAGAGAAGGAGATAGAAGGATTGAGAATGAACGAGAGAGGGAGAGAGGGAGAGATAAGGAGAGAGAAGGAGATAAAAGGAGAGAGAAGGAGATAAAAGGATAGAGAAATAAGGAGAGAGAAGGAGATAAAAGGAGAGAGAAGGAGATAAAAGGAGAGGGAAGGAGAGATAGGGAGAGAGGGTGAGGGAAAGAAGAAGAGAGAGGGAGAAAGAGAGAAAGAGAGACAGAGAGAGGTGGAGAAAAGGAGTGAGAGAGGTAGAGATAATGAGAGAAGGAGAGAAGAGGAAAGAAGTTGCGGGAAGGAGAGGGGAGAGAGGGAGAGAGACAGGGAGGGATAAGGAGAGAGAAGGAGATCGAAGGAGAGAGAAGGAGATAGAGGGAGAGAGAGGGAGAGAGAGGGAGAGAGAGAGAGTCAGTGAGAGAGTAAGAGAGGGTAAGAGAAAGTAAGTGAGAGAGTAAGAGAGGGTAAGAGAGAGAGGAATAGAGAGAGAGGTAGAGACAGGAGGAGAGAGAGGTGTATAGAGAGAGAAAGAGAAGGAGCGAGCAGGAGAGAGAAGAAGAGAGAAGGAGAGAGAAAGAGAGAAACAGGGAGAGAGGTAGAGATAGGAGGAGAGCGAGGTATATAGAGAGAGAAAGAGAAGGAGCGAGCAGGAGAGAGAAGAAGGGAGAAGGAGTGAGAAAGAGAGATAAAGAGATAGAGAGAAGGAAATAGGCCGTCAGCCTTTGTCGGTTTTGTGATCTAGTTTCCACAATAGTTTGGATATAATTTTATCTTGCTGCCCTCTGATGTGCCCGCACACCTCAGTCAATCGACTCAGATTCATCTTGAGCTAAATTCCCATGGCGTAGTCGCTGAATAACTTTCGATTTCTTTGACAGTGCTCCGCAATACTTCAACTTGGAATTGATTTCTCGTGCTTTTACTTTTGTTTTGTGTTCAATATGGAATAAATTTCAATTTGTCCTCACCAACAAATGCACTAAACTAATTGTGAATTGCAGGTTTTATCAATTATTGCAATCAGCATTTAAACATTTTTCATTTGTCGCTGGTTTCTGGTGAATTGACAAATTAATTATCATTCGGACGCGATAAATTGCGCTCTCGATGTAGGAATGTGGATAAACCGCAAATAAATAAATACGAAAATAATCTCTAGGATACCGGCCAAGAGTGGCGAAGACAAAGAAACGGTATGGAATAAAATTGAACGGCTGGGAATGATGTATGGAAAGGCTAGGCGCAGCTCTGCTGCTGATAATGATAAAACGCTGCTCACATGCGCGCAATCGCATTCGCATTCGCAGTCGTACTTGCAACAAGCTCAGTCCCAACCGCTGTGCGCAACTTCAATTATCGCCATGATGGATGGCGAGGCACGCGTGTGAGCAAATACCCGGGTACTTTTCACTGCTCATGCATTTGAAGCACTTTTCACAATTTCACAAATTGCCGCAGCGACGATCGGTCTGTGCACTTCAGGACCAACAACGGACACAGTTTTCCCGGCCTAAGGTTAAAGACTCCATAATGCACCAACAGCAGCAGCAACAATCACATCAACATTGTTTCCATCTCTGGAGTATATTTCTATTAGCCGCTTTAATGCCAGCGTAATTAATCATGGTATAAGCAGATAACCAACCGCGTTAACAGCTTTTACCATATTTTCACACTTTTTTACAACTGCACATGGCGTTGCGCTTGCGCGGCGCGGCGCAGCATTTGCCATTTCACAGTTGAATTGCCGATTTGCGTAGGTCGTTCTTTTTGCTTTTGTGTTTGCGTTTGCCTGCCACAAGGAACACAATTTTTTTCCTTTGGCCACTTAATTGTGAATTGCAACATTTGAAACGTTCGTTTTTTTTTGGAGTTTAATGCTCACAACAAGTCATATTTTCTCATAATTTGCATACCCTACACCAAGCGGGGTGGCATGATAGACATGTTTCCTTACAAAATGCCGCTGGTCTTCATCTGGGGAGAGGGCGATATGTTCGTCCTTGCGGCGTAGTTCCGCAATGTTTGTGCAATCACAGTTCTGTGAATTCCCGTGGGACATTTACTGAGGAGAATCAAAGAGTTCGTGATTTTCGTCCTTACCGCTCAGTTGGGGAATGTTTGTACAATCGCAGTTCTGTGCATTCCTGTAAACACATTGGAACATTTCCTGTGGAGAATCAAAGAGTTCGTGCTTTCGAAGGCTTGAATAGCACATTTTTCCAAACGAATTCTACAATCAAATCGAAGTATATTTGGCACACCTCGAGGAGTAAAAGTCCACCCATTTAGGTAGTTCGAAGGGTTCTGAAATTTCGCATGATTATTTGAAGGTAGAAACTTTCTAAAGATTGCCTTATTCACATATTCACAGTTTTCAGACTTAGATTTCCAAAATAATGTGTCCTGTTTTATGTCTTCGGGAAAGTACTTATGTACAGGATGACCAGAAATAAGTATAGACAATTCTTGACCGAATATTTCATACCATGTTCCTTTTTATGCGGAAGTCATCCATGTAAAGAGACCTTTTGGCCGAAGCCTATTCTGATGGTCCTAAGAAAACAAATTTGTATACATTTATTTCTGGCCATCATGTATAAGTAGGTAGGTAGGTAGGTAGGAGTGGCCGCCTAGTTTGCCAAAAGCAACACATAATGGCCCATTGTGATACCACGGTGTGGCGCCGTTCAAGCACTGACTAAAAAGTTATCTTACTTGGGATGGTGATAGTCATCATGTATATAAACACATTAAAATTACATTTCAGACTACGAGGAAAGGGGTATCATATCCACCGTTGCCCTCACCATCGTTTTCCCTTTCTCTGGACTGACTATTTCATACAATATTCATGTCAATTCGAAGAGCATTTGAGCCAAAGCCTGTTCTGATGTACCCATTATACAATATACAAATTTGTATACATTTATTCTTGGTCATAATGTATATGAACAGATACTTTCCAGAGTAAGTGCAAAGCGGTCTCATAACCACCGGTGACCTTACCATCCTTACCTGATAATGGATCCATACAACAATCTTCTTCAATTGAGACTTCTGCAAGTTTATCAACGCCGATTCCTTGCCTGGTCGAACCCAGCTTGTGTATTTTTAATGATATATATAATATACATGATTCCCTTACTAGATCGAAAAGACCTTTGTCCGTAGCACGACAGGAACTCACTGAATTATCTGTAACACTCTTAAGATATTGTTGGTGCTTCGATATAATTTTATGCTACGCATTACAAGGAGTATTTGAGAGGGCAGGAATTGGAGTAGAAGAAGTTAATAACGTTCCTGTCCAACAGTGATGCAAATTAGTATAAAGATTGGTCAATTAATGGCCATGTGAGTACGGTTGTCCTCAAGCCACTGCCTAGTCCAGTAACAAAACAGGTTTCCAACAGACTGCTCTGTCCGCATTATAAAGCGTTCTGTTTAGCACTGAATTGGGCTTAAGTTTAGTGTCCATTAACTAGGTTTGCATATACTAGGGTAACATCCGCAGTCGATTCAGAACCCGAGTCACTTCCACGATGTCCTTGAGTCCTTACTTTATCGCTAGATTTGCAGCACTTCCACCAAATTTTCTTTCAACACTGATATTTTTCTATCATAATCTTTTTCTGTCCACACTCCTTAAAAAACCAAAATTGGAAGCACAGTTTCAAGTCGTTAAGTTAGCGTCCCACTCCCAACTCGTTAAAAATAGCGACTCGCTAACTTTATTGTTGCAAACCCATACAAATTTCATATATAGCGAGTTGCGGCTGGCGAGTCATAAGCAGCTTGAGTAGTAAAGTCACAATTGATGCTTCTGTGCGTGAGAGACGTTCCACACTCACATCTTGTTGGTGGCGAAACTGATGCACACTTCCCTCGCTGTCCCGCCTCGTAACAGGTTTCGCACCACCGGGCTACCAGCTGCGGTGCTGACGGCGCCATTCAAGCAAAATGGATTTGCATCGCTACTCATCTCTAAACTTGACATTCCATTTCGTGTGTGATCGATACAGACACCAGTCACTCCTGGGGGTACGCCAATAATCGTAAGGTGTGCCAGGTCCGCTAAGGCCAGTTGGTGCTTTATCAGTTGTTGTTGTTGTTGTCGTGGTTGTTGTTTTAGTAGTTATTGTTGTTGCTGAACCATTAAAATGAAAATTTTAAATTGAAAATTGAAAAGCGAAATTTATTTGCAACGCGCATGCTCCACTTTTTTCAGATTTTTCACGCCGATAACTTCGATTTGCCTCCCTGTCTATCTCTGCGGCTGCCTCGGTTCTTTTTCAAATTAATTTTTCATATAAATTGCGTATTTGTATTGGCTGCGGTGCAGTGCGGTGCGGTGCGGCACGCGGAGAAGTGTTTGCAGTGCCATTTTTCGTGGTGTTGCCTTGTTTCTTTTTCTCTTTCTGTTTGTTGTTGCTTTTGTTTTTGGTTTCCGTTGTTTTGTTTGTTATTATTTGTTATCATTTCTGAAGGTGTCGGTTTTCATATGTGCAGCTTAAATAATTGCCAAACGGTTTTAATTCACTTCAATTTTTTTCTCCTTTGTGGAGTTCTGTCAAACGCTAACAAATTAAAACTTAATTGCAAATTTATTACTTTTAATTTATTTGTTGGTGATTTATGCATCACATTTGCAATGGTTGCTGAGCTTGCTGTTGTTGCTATTGCTGCTGCTGTTGCTGAGTTCATTGCTAGTCGTTCGCGGCTTTAGTTTTAATCAACTGAGATGGATAATACTTTAAATGGAATAAGCCGGAGGCGTTTATTAATACAAATATTTGTTGGCTCCATTTTTTGTGCCAGCGAGGAGAACCGTGCTTTTACAGTCAATTAGTGTCGACTAGTTTATACCCTACATGCACACGAGTAGCAAAATAAAAGATTGCGCAATCAGCTGCTTGAAATGTTCATTTTATGCTCAAATGCGTCCCACGGTGTTCGCAAGGAAGTTGTTCTTTGGTGTAAGTTTGATCTGCTCGTGAGTTTTATGGCTTCGAAGGCAAACACATGTTGCCATAAATCCCCGAAGACAGGAATTTTAAAGTGCCCAATTTGCACTTTATGGCATGTACTTGTATATAACTTGTCTGGGAGCTGATTAGAACAGAGCATTTGGAAGCTAACTTTAAAAGTGATTGATAAATTGGTCCTGAACTTATGTGAGCAAGCAATTCAAGGAAGTGGAAAGAAGGGGGGAAACCTTTACACAATAATTGCGATTAATATTGTAAGATGATAAAGGTATACATACTTAGAGCACTAGACTCATTCCCCCGATCCCTTGCAGACACAAATGTAATAAGGATATAGAAAATTAGTTGCCTTGTATAATTCTTAGGAATATTTCATTTATATTCAGATCCTTAGTGAGGTGAACTTTTGTTTAAACAAAGACAAAAACGTAATCATGGATCCAATTTGCATACATAAGTTTATATATTTCTTTATGTATATGTATATGTATTTGGATATAACAATAACTCACAAAGGACCCACCTACCTGCCGTATATGCAACTGAAGAATACCTCACTTAAAACGACAACAGTTACGCCCCAACCATGGTAAAATAATTAAATTTGGTAGTAATGGACTCTTGACCCATACTATGGGAGGCATGTACTATCACGCCCACTATTCCTAGATATACATGTCTAAAAATATGGCTACAATTTGGTATAAAGGTTGATAACATCACTACAAAACTATAAGCAAAAAATGGGTGGGATCGAACAAAGATCACGCCTGTTTTCCATATAAGCAACTTTCGGGACCCTATTTGATTAATAACATAAATTCTTTCTGGTCATGAACATTTGCTTGATCTTATTTTGTATAAAAAAGGGTAAAATTCTACCATTGCCACGCCCACAATAGGCACATTTTCATTACTGTGGCTTTATAGAACATTTCTAGGGGAAATTTTAGAGCAGAACCACTTTCAAAAGTGAATAAAAAATGTGCAGGTCTACTCTAGAGCCACGCCTACCAATGAGGTATATGTGTCATGACTGGAGATATCTACAATATACAACAACAAAAGTTGCCATAATGCTATAAAAATGCACTGTGATACTTAAGTGAGCAATAATATATGGCAATATGCCACGCCCACATTCTTGCAGAATAAAGCAATAAGAAAAACATGCCTATAGACGGTGATGTTAAGGGTTGAGTTTTATGGTTTCATTATCGCCATGGATTCATTCCAGCGCTTGCTCGGACACTTTATAAGAGCGTAGTTTGATAAGTCCTCTGAGGGCCTCATGTAGTCCTAGAGTGCTTAATCCCAGTTTAGACCGATTTCCTGGTTAATTTCGACTATTTTTAGTCTTCACATGAGTATGAAGATGGAGAGAGAACGACGCTAAGGGTGAATAGATAGATAGATAGATAGATATATTTAAGGGTGTTATACACTGCGACCTGAAATATCTATTGTGATGCCCCTATTTATTTGAAATATGAGGATAGTCTCATCTATAAATCAGGTTAATTTCCGACAGGAGTTCATATATTTTAGAGGAATCAAGTTGAGGGATCTTGCTCATATCTAAGATATATTCTCCAAAACACCTGAGTCTATTGTGTGCCAATAGTCCGCAGTCTGTGATCAAGTGCAGTGAGGCTCCGTCACATTCTTCACATAATCGACAGATGGCATCTGAAGATATACCCAACTTGTTCATATGGTAGTTGAGTCTACAATTGCTAAGGGTGAAGCACTCAACTTTCCATTGCCCTGCGGTTAACCCCCTCCTCTCTTCTTCCTGTTTTGCATCGAGTCACTCTTCTTGCCTATTGTGCAAATCTGTGGATTCTCAGTCAAGTCCGCTGCGGCCACTGTTGCTGGCGCTTCTGTTGGCGGTTTTAATTTAATTTTTGTTTTATGAATTTATTGCGGCAACAACAACAATAAAAAGTTGCGGCAATATCGCTCATAAATAACGAGCAATTAACATATTCGGCTACTGTTCGTTGTGGTTTGCTGCAGCAGTGCACCGGCGCAGGCACAGCGCGCGAGGAGTGCGCGTGTATGCTGTGTATGTTGCATGCAGCATGAATGCGGCTGCCGAAATTCACTTGAATGAATGCAAATATAATAAAATTTCATATTTTACGAGCCCACATACTCCGAAAGCGTTAATAAATTAACAACCCGAGCTCTACCCAGCGAGCGATCGAGCGATCGAGCGATCCGGCGTTGTTTCCCGCCTCCCCCTTTCCCCCTCCTGCTCACAACGAAGCTGGCATTATTATTTCCACATGTGCCACAACAAGAAATCCATAAATTTGCCAAAAATCAAATGAAAATGATTAATTGAGCTCGAAATGCATAAGTTTACTGATTAAAAATCGTCTTGCCTCCTTTTTTTACATTTTATTATTTAATTTTTTCCTTTTCCAACAGAATTGAGCTGAAAAGCAACAACAACAACAAAGCAGTCAGTTTGGAGAGCAATTTTTTTGGTTTTTGTGTTTTTGTTTGTGGCGATTATGGCCCATAAAGTTGGCTAAAGACTCAAGCAGCGCGGCAGGCAGCGCGATATGCATCGCTATAAATTGCTAATTTTTATCGTGCGGCCGTAATCTCCGGAGGAGGGTGAGCGGCGCATGCGTACTGCACACCGCTCGCTGCAACACGCAGCACATCCCATTTCTACCCATCTGAAGCCGTCTAAAGCCATCCTCGCCATCGATAACGCAAGCGCTGTTCACGCACGGCTGCGAGTCGAGCGCATGCGGCAGACACGCAGCGTGGAGTGTGAGAAAATACGCAACATGCGTTTGGCTGCGAGTGATGCAAAGTATTTTGTTTGTGAAATTATGGCTCATCATAAAAAACTCCTGCTCTATGAACTGAGAAATGTTGCAGGCAGCGTTTTGCTCATAATGAATATGTGGCGATCTTTATTGGCAGCTCTGCTTCGCTCAGCTCAGCTCCGATCAGCGTAGCTCGATTGCGTTGTGGACAACTGGGAGCTGTTGTGATCGTGGGAAAAAACATGCACAGCTGGACTCCTAAGCACCGTCCTTTTGGTGACTGGGGGGCCTAGGACTAAACACCCGGGGAGTGTCACATCGTTCACACTTCATAAAATGAAGGCTGCTGAGAACCCGCTGAGGTGGTCTGCACAATCAAATTTTCTGAAACATTTACGAAATGTATGGAAATGGGAACTAATGTTGGAGTGAAGAAGGGAGGGCTTCAAGTCCAAGTTTATTCATGTGTAGTCATGAATATTGGAAATACTATTTCATCATAGTGTCAATTTTATAAGAATTATTGGCATATATATGGGATTTCTAATGATTGTCTCCAATGATGGTCGAATTGGAGTTATGATTTATACAATTGCTCCAAACTAATTCAGCACTTCAAGGAAGAAAAGAGTGCCTCTTGTACTAAAGATGTTTGCTCTAAGGACCCGGATGTATGCTCAGCTTGGACTCAACTCCAGTGCTATTGATTTTGGTACTATTCCCATTAGATTTGAAGGAAGAAAAGAGTGCTTCTTGTACTATAGGTGTTTCCTCTAAGGACCCCTTTGGATGCTCAGCTTCGACTCAACTCCATTGCTATTGGTTTTGGTACTCTTCTCATTAGATTTGAAGGAAGAAAAGAGTGCTTCTTGTACTACAGGTGTTTCCTCTAAGGACCCGGATGTATGCTCAGTTTGGACTCAACTCCAGTGCTATAGATTTTGGTACTCTTCTCATTAGATTTGAAGGAAGAAAAGAGTGCTTCTTGAGCTAGAGATGTTTGCTCTAAGGACCCGCATGTATGCTCAGCTGGGCCTCAACCCCAGTGCTGCCGTTTTTGCTACTATTCCCATAGATTTGAAAAAGTGATTATGGACTTTCCATATTCAGATTCAAACCTCTCGGAATTCTTCAGAATCAATCATTTCAGTTTCATACAATCTCTGCCCTCACACACAGACCAACCAGCACAAACATAACCCTTATGAGCTCTTCACATTACATATCACAGCCTTAGCTTGTACTGACTGGCTCCCTATTTCGCTTCGGGGTCATTCGAGTGCCTCGTTTAGATATTAATTTTTAATTATTTTCAAAGTTTTGGGTTCCAGGCCGCTCAGACGCTGGCCACCTTATTGGACTGCATGCATTAAACTAAAAAGTGAGTTGCTCGAATTCCCCAAACGGCAAATGGCAAAATCGTTAACGAGCCACACACGACGCCGCACACAAAGGATTTGCGAATTTCGGATTTGATGCCTTACGCGAAACAATTGCCTGCCAAGTTCAGCCCCTGCTGCGAAGCTGTGAGCCTCTGATGCCGTGAAGCTGCGAAGCTGTGAAGCGAGGCGGCCAAACGGCCCCTGAAAGCCGTTCAAACTTCCGAAAGCAATTGCAAATGCAACTGAATTTCAATTTTGTTTGCTAATGATATTGCAATCCTTCCACATGCCCAGCAGTGTGGCGTGCAGTCAAAGCGAAATTATTCAAAATTGCAGCGCTCGAGCGGCGGAGAGCGAGCGCATGCGCATTAGAATGACCGACGCTGGCAATGTCGCTGCTGTTTCTACTGTTGCTGTTGCTATGACTATGGACCACTTTTGACCAAATTGTCAAAGCAGCAGTTGTTTATGCCACATGTGTGACCAACTTTGGTGCAACAAGAACAACAACAACAACAACATTAGCAACAACAGTAGCAGCAACAGCAACAGCAACAGCAACCTAGCCGCCACTACAAGTAGCGAAATTTATGCGCACCAAATACCGCCAACATATGCAATAAATCTTATTTCGTTGTGCACTTGGCTCAAGACCCTTTTATAGTTAACGCTAATGTGGCCAAAATGAACTTGACACTTGAATGCCCAATTAACAGTGGCGGCCAAACGAGACGAACAACAGAAAGCCACCAGAACAAACACCAAATGCCCAAATGCCCAAACGGCCGAACGGCAGAATGGCACAAAGCCCAAAACAAGGAAAACATAATCAGGCCAACTCCGAAAAGAAATTAAATAGAATTCAAGTGCAGCGCAAACGTTTTCTGTGCCAAGCAACGAACGATTTAAATGAAAGGACAACACAACACGAGCAAAAATAGCAGCCTCCGTGTCCTCCAGCAAGGCGCATTGCAGTCGGCCACATTTCCATTTGTCAGGCGTTTCAACTTTAGCCGAATTTATGAGCTCCCTGGGAGGCAACGGGAGGCAAGGGGGGCTCAGGCAGCACTCCAGTAACGTCACTCACTCAGTCGGGGTGAGGAAAATGTCGGGCGGGAATGGCAAAATGCCAACGCGCGATTGATTATTATGAGGTGTAAAAGGCGCATGCGTGGCGTGCATGCGAAACGCACGCAAGATTACCCACGCTGCGCATGCGCACTCGCACTCGCAGTCGCAGTCGCGGTCGCAGTCGCACAATATGCAAATGCCCGACACAAACTTGAATTGAATTTGAGTGCAGCAAAATGGGCGTTTAAATGTTTTAAGAAAATTAAATAAACACAGAAAAGAAAAACAACACTTTGCCAGTCATTTTGAAAAGTTGCCGCGATAAGGCTAAATATGTAAATGGGAGATTTATTTCAAACTCAGATCGAAATTCGAGATAAAAGCGACAAATTTTTATTAATTGTTGTCATTGCTCGAAATGTTGCTAATAAAGAATCGTGGCCTGACGTGCGGGCCTCATGAGTGAAATGAACCAACCGGCAGTGGTAGGTTTGGTGGGCATAAGGGGAATGGCAGAACAAGTGGAGTGATGTGGAAGCATGATTGGTTGGTATCGTATGAGCACGCTTGAAAATCTGCGGGCATGTTTCCGAGGGACCAATTAACTAATGAGTCCTGATGGTGTGGAATCGCGAAGAAAGAATGACAGGTAATTTGCAGTACCTTCCTTTTGCTTTTTCATTCTTCTTCTAACTAAAGGTCCAAAGAAATGGCAACTTTTATTATGGACAGACATTAGAATATTATTAACATGCGAACAATGTTTATTGAGAGGTTATTAATGCGAAGTTCATAACAAAGTATCTAAAACAACAAGTCATAAATCGAGACTCATAAACCACGAGTCATAAACCGCAAGCCATGACCAGGGACTCATAAAAGCTGCTGTATATTTTGCTGTTATAAACTCGGTTCTGGAATATGCTGAAGCCACTGAAATAACTTAAAAGTGGATTCATAGTAATGAAATAGTGCAGTTGTGATTTGGAAACAGAAGCGGTTAGTTTATTTTTCCTTGAGCTTCCAATCAAAACCGTTTTATGGTTTGGTTAGAGTATCAACCTTCTTCTTGAAAGGTCACTTAAGGACACTTCAGCGCTCATTGTGATACCATAAGAAACCGGCGCGACACACCCTTCCACCACGTGGGGAACCATTGAGATTTCGATATGAACCTGGCTATGTTCCTGACACTTATGGATGATAATGCAATCAGACCATTAAGGAAAGGATAGCGTAGGAATTTATGCCATCTTCTAGCTAGCGCGGGACAGTGATACATGACATGAGAGTGGACACTTTTTGTTTTTTAGAACCACGACTGCGGTACAAGTCATTGAATGGCAACCCTAGTCTTTCAGCATGTCTACCATTGTCCCGTGAGCATAGAGATTGTTGTGGTGAAGTTTCTGCTGAGGTTGAGTAGCAGACCAGTTCGCCCCCTGTCCATGGTGGTTCAAGTCTCTCTGGCAAGATGTGGGCTCTTCTAACCAGGATTGTATTCCTGTATTATAATTATGTATAACTTGAAAATTTTATACGTGGAACAGTAAACTTCTCAATCCACCAAAACATCAAATATAAAACCATTTATATGTATCCACCACTTTTATATCCACCACTTTTATATCCACCACTTTTTTATCCACCACTTTTATATCCAGCATTTTTATATTCACTACTTTTATATCCACCACCTTTATACCCATCTCATTAGATCCACTAAGTTAGATCCATCATGAGGTTAGCAACATAGTAGCTATTTATATCCACCACTTTTGTATTCATCACGTTTATATCCACCTCTTAAATATCCACCACCTTTTTACCCATCTCATTAGATCCACTAAGTTAGACCCACTATGTAAAATCCACTAAGTTAGACCCACTAAGTTAGATCCATCATAAGGTTAGCAACATAGCGATTTATATCCACCACTTTTATATCCACCACTTTTATATCCACCACTTTTATATCCACCACTTTTGTATTCATCACGTTTATATCCACCTCCTTTATATTCACCACATTTTTACCCATCTCATTTGATCCACTAAGTTAGATCCACCATAAGGTTAGCGACACAGCTATTTATATCCACCACTTTTATATCCACCACTTTTATATCCACCACTTTTATATTCACCATTTTTGTATTCACCACATTTATATCCACCTCTTTTATATCTACCACATTTAAATTCATCTCCTTTAGATCCACCAAATTAGATCAACCACATGATTTTTTCTTAGATACCACCCCGAAAAGTCGGTATTGGGAGTAGCAACGCAGCTATTGAGATGCTCGTAGTGTGTGGCGCAGAAACTGGACGCTGGAAGAGAGTCACTTATTTTATTTGACATTTTGCTGCAGCACTGCCACTTACTCAGCAGAAAATGTATGAAACCAGCAACTAAACCAGAGGAAAGATCGCGAAGTCCACAACGAAAAAATTATTAATATCACTCTTTCATTGTTGCTGAGAATAGGATAACTGCGAACAATAACAACAACAACAACAACAACAACAACAACAACAACAACAATAAACCGCTAGTAACCATGGTAAGGGGCGAACCAAATCTCAGCCGCCACCCACGCTTCCACCATACTCTACTCAGTTTGGGAGTTATCTGGCCGCCGGACATATTTCACTCGACTGGAACTATTCTGCAGATTTGTGTAATCTGAGCTTGTATTTATTTAATTTAATTTGATTTCTTTTTGCCGCAATTTGCAACAAATTAAGCGGCAAATTGTGACTTCTAATCAAAACGCTGCAAAATGACCGCAATTTATGCTGCCAATCCGAATCCGTAAAATGCATCCAAATCAAGTTGGGGAAAAAAATTTATATAAATTTAAAATTATCTCAAAAGCGTTAAGTTGCATGCCACAGATTGTGGCACTTGTATTAGTTCCATTAGGAGAAGCTGTTCGGAGAGCTAAGCTCGGTCATTGTAACAAAGAAAGTAACTATAGTTGCAGCACAGACGCGGGTTGATTATTTTTGCATGAGGATTTCATATCCTTGCTCCATCCTGAGGGATCTTTTTCAAACGATAACTATGTTGGACTGTTGTGTTACTTTGGAACTGTTCGAAGGGCTTTACTACAGTTCAGTAAAGGTTTTTTTAGCTGATCTTATTGATATTGTCAGTCTGTTGTGGGAATAACCTTTTCACAAAGTGACCCAAAGCATTTCTATTTACCAGGACGACTGATCTAAATAGCCTGGGTGAATTTGTTGGTTTAGGTCTGCTTCAGAGATTCTTTAAGGAGCGTAATTGTCTCCAGCACAATCAATGTATGGAAGCAGCAACATAACAACTATGGCTATACCTAGCATCGAAGGTAGGTTCCCATTAACTTCCAAGAAAACTGATATAAATAGAAGTGGTGATTCGTGGGGTTAAGTTTGCTTCCGAGATTACTGAATGGAAGCCAACTTTTCTCCAGTAGATGGAACATATAATATCTATAGCAATATAATTACTATGACCATGCCTAGAATCGAAGCTAAGTTTGTGTATTTGTTCACATTAACGTCCAGAGGACTGATCTAATTAAAGATGGGAAATTCTTTGAGCTAAGTCTCTTTTAAATAACTTTCAATGGAAGGTAATGTTTACCAATCGATATAGGGTGAACATTATATCGACACCACAACAAGATCACTCGACCCAGGATTTCAATTTAGGTTTCTTTAGTCATTTTCGTAACCATCCAGAACTGTGACCTTTGAGAGAGAGATTGGTTTAGACCATTTTAGTTCTTTAATTTCAAGGAATGAGCTCAACACTTATGAAAATTGCAATAAATCCCATCATGTGGACTTTCGAGAGAGATAGAGAGAGATAGAGAAAGAGATAGAGAGAGATAGAGAGAGAGATAGTGAGAGAGATGGAGAGAGTAGTTTGAGCCACTTTAGTTCTTTAATTTCAAGCAATGAACTCAACTTTTATGAAAAGTGCTGGGAATATGCATTGAATCAATCTCTGATACGTGGACTTCAATGGAGACAGAGAGAGAGAGAGAGAGAGACAGAGAGAAAGAGAGAGAGAGAGAGAGAGGGATAGATAGAGATGGAAAGAGTAGTTTTGGCCACTTTAGTTCTTTCATTTCCACCAATGAGCTCTACACTTATCTATAGTGCAGGGAATATCCATTCGATTAATCTCTAACACGTATAGTTTCGAGAGAGAGATAGATAGATCAATGGAGAGAGAGAGAGAGAGACAGAGAGAGGGGGAGAGATAGAGATGAAGAGAGCAGTTTAGGGCACTTTAGTTCTTTGATTTCCAGGAATGAGCTCAACATTTATCAAAAGTGCTGGGAACATCAATAGAATCAATCTCTGACACATGCACTTGCCATCAATGGAGACAGAGAGAGAGAGAGGGAGAGAGAGCGAGAGAGAGAGAGAGAGAGAGAGTAATGGATAGAGTGGTTTAGGGCACTTTAGTTCTTTGATTTCCAGGAATGAGCTCAACATTTATTTATAGAGCTGGAAACATCCATAGAATCTATCTCTGACACATGCACTTGCCATCAATGGAGACAGAGAGAGAGAGAGAGAGGGGGTGAGAGCGAGAAAGAGATTGAGAAATGGAGAGAGTGGTTTAGGGCACTTTAGTTCTTTGATTTCCAGGAATGAGCTCAACATTTATCAAAAGTGCTGGGAACATCAATAGAATCAATCTCTGACACATGCACTTGCCATCGAAAGAGAGATAGATATATCAATGGAGAGAAGATAGAGAAGAGAGAGAAAGATGGAGAGTGCAGTTTAGGGCACTTTAGTTCTTTAATTTCCAGGAATGAGCTCAACACGTATCAAAAGTGCGTGGAATATCCGTTCAATCAATCTCTGACACGAGGAGTTCCGAGAGAGAGATAGATAGATAGAGAGAGAGATTAGTGGAGACCCCTTTAGTTTTTTGATTTCTAGGCATATGTTATTTCATCTCACTGCCCACATTGTGGCACCGTCGAAGCTGAACAAGTGTGTGGCCGTTTCTTCAGATGTAGCGCATAAAAGTCATTGCTCTGATTTTGCCGCTGGTGTTGTTGTTGCTCTTGCTGTTGGTGCTGCGTTTGTTGTGGCGGTTGTTGTTGTTGTTGTTGCTGTTATTGTGTGCCATGGTAATTTACGGGAAATAAATTTTTTAACGAATTGGCAAATTTACTTTGGCATTAGCATAAATTATTTTCTTTAACATATCGGCAACTGGCCGCGGCAGAGTCGCTCAGCGCAGTCACACAGACGGACACAGTCGGAGTCAGCCTCAGCGTCAGCGTCAGAGCCCGTCTACGACCAGCAACGCTCACGAGGCTTTGGTATAATTTCTCGAGATTATTGTTGTGTGTTTGGCCATTATGTGTAATTGAGGATCTAGCTGGAAGCTGCTGAAACGTTCACAGTGTTATTGTTGTTGTTGCCGCTGATTGCCCATTCAGCAACGGCTGCGGCGGTCGATATACACGAATTAAACAGCAGCCTTGACATTTTTTCCTCTAAATATAATTTTGTAATAATCAGTATATAAATATTTTTGCAATAAAATGTACCTTTATTATACACATTAACATGGTCCTTGAAAGATAATAGTCCCGTGCATAGCATCCGCCACAGTGGCCTGGATTTATTTATTTGTTCTTGTGTCGCGTAGCTGCGGGTGTTTGGGTGTCCAATGACTCCACCACTTACAAGCAAATATGTTGGAGCTGAAATTCTTGAAGTTGCGTTTCTTCCAACTGTAACTCTGGCACGATTCCGCCGTTGAAGGAGCGTAACCCAGTTCAGGTATGATTTAGAAAAACAAGTTCACTTCGGTGGCGGTCGGCAGCTCCATGACCGCATGCATTTCTTGCTATGACTGCGTGGAAATTGAGGCAGCATGAAGATGAAATGCATCATGAAATGGGCAAAACACTGGAGCAGGGGTACCAGGAAATCGTCTGCACACGAGCACGACGGCTGCGGATGCATCTGTGGTGTCAGAATTTGTGTCACTTAAATTCATGTGGCTTATTAAATTTCACCGCTTGTAAATCGTTTCGGTGGTGCAACGCATTGAGGCAAGTTCTGTGTCTGCGGGGGAGCATTTTGGCATCAACACACTCACAGCAGTTTGTGTGTTGGTGTTTAAATTAACTGTGCTAATAGTTCGATCACTGGATTGTGTAACAGTGCTTCAGTTGAGCAAGAAAATGTTTTTAATACACTCATTAACAATTTTCAGTCTCCTTGCACTACACTTTTGTTGTCTCTACTTCTACGTCATAACAGGACATAGCTCTGTTTTATATATTTTGCTTTCGAGATCATTCCCACATATTCTAAAACTAAGTCTCCGTGCTACTTCCAAATCACAACAGGCCATAGCTCTCTTTTATATATGCTGCTTTCGAGATCATCCCAACACATTTCAGAACTAAGCCCGCATTTCGATCCCAACTCACAGCTGCAGATGTCTTAATTATATATATTCTCTTTTTGAGATCATTTCAACACATTTCCTCATATAACTGTGCTCACATAACAGTCCTCGCACAAGTCCTCGTACAAAAGGGATACCTTTATTTACTATTCGTTATTTATAACTTGCCCTTTATGACTTGTTGTTTCTGACCTTTCTAATAATGACATCATCCCAACATATTCTAAAGCCCTCTGATCCCAAGTCACAATTGCACAAACCTCCTTTATATTTGCTTTGCTTTCGAGATCATTTCAACACATTCTAGAATCAATCTGTTTGTGCAAAAGTCATACAAATTTTTATGAACCGTTGTCTATGACCCTTGATTTATTATTTGTTTTTTGGGACTTGTTGTTTATGACTTGTTGTTTATGACTTGATGTTTATGACTCGTTGTTTACGACTTGTTCTTTATGACTTGTTGTTTATGACTTGTTGTTTATGACTTGTTGTTTATGACTTGTTGTTTATAACTTGTTGTTTATGACTTGTTGTTTATGACTTGTTGTTTATGACTTGTTATTTAAGACTTGTTGTTTCTGACTTGCTGTTTATGATTTGTTGTTTATAACTTGTTGTTTAAGACTTGTTATTTAAGACTTGTTGTTTATAACTTGTTGTTTATGATTTGTTGTTTATAACTTGTTGTTTAAGACTTGTTATTTAAGACTTGTTGTTTATAACTTGTTGTTTAAGATTTGTTATTTAAGACTTGTTGTTTATGACTTGCTGTTTATGACTTGTTCTTTGTGACTTGTTTTTTATGACTTGTTATTTAAGACTTGTTTTTTATGACTTGTTGTTTATGACTTGTTATTTAAGACTTGTTGTTTATGACTTGTTGTTTATAACTTGCTATTTAAGACTTGTTGTCTATGACGCTTATATTAATGACTTTCAGGAGTGCCATTTTAATGCGATTAAAATTTTTTTAGTTGCGACTGATGAAAAGAGTTTTTCATCACAATTATTAGATGCTATTATGTCCTCCTTAAGAGGGTCTTTCGATAGTCAGTACTGGCTACTAGGTACTTCCTCTCGGAGATAGATACATGTGATAGGAGCCCTTAATACATTTCGAATCCACCATTTTCAGACTGGCAGGGCCACAACTAAACCGCACAGGCCGAAAGTATAGTGCCGCGTTGAGTGGAATCTATTTAAATTCATACGATTAATTGAATAATACCTCGTATATAGCAAATGTGTGTATATATATTTGACATAATTGATCTTTCGCCTCTGTTGAGTGCGAGGCGCAGGCCTCTAAAATTGAATTATGTGAGGAGCGCTGCGTGATGTCGTCCGCCAGTGCGCTATCAATTAAAATCGCATGGAAACGTAGGAAAATGGCAATTCTGGGTCAAGGTTGCGGAGCGTCCGGTTTTACAAAAACAACAACAATAACAACACCGACACAAATTGCGTAAATGCGTTCAAATTAACTCGTTTTCCAATCGACAACTGGAGCAATTTACTTGCACGAGCATATTCCGCGTATTTGCCGGAGTTCGATGCTTTGCCATGCGATGACGTCATAGTAGGTGCGAGTATCTGCATATGCCCGTGTATTCCGCATCGATTGCGTATGTTTGTGAAGCGCATGTTGCAAGTGCGTCGAGTTAAGTCAACAGTTGCAGTCAGAACTTGTGGCGACTTTGATTGTGGGCCCACACGACAGGAGGGAGCGGCGAATCGCAGTTGCACTCACAATGTTTCTTTCGCTGTCATCGTGTTTTTATTCATTTTGTGAGCCGTTCTCATGAAATCGTGCAATTAATCATGACACCCCTACACGAAAAATGGCGGCATATTTGAGTGCTAAGGAAGACGCTGAATGTGCCTGGTAGAAGGTGACTACACTCTAAGTGGAATTGCTTAAGGAATATGAAGATTGGGAGAGGGCACAAGGGAATGAAATTGTGCTTCAGTGTGGAGCAACTCCACACATTAAAATCCAATGACGCTGACTTTAGGGTTTATAGTATTTGGCGTACAAAGCTGTCCCCACATCGTGAATGATGATGAGGCAGTGATTGATGCTGAGGAATGAATGCAAGTGCATTCCCAGCAGCTTTTCTGGCATGTCATTGGTAAGTTATCCTATGATAAGGCCCAATGATATATTCACAAGCTGAAGAAATACAGGCGAACATTGAGTTAGTTGAGGCTTCCTATATGCCATACGGTTATTGTATATACTAGGATTGAGTGGGTTAAGGTCAGAATTGTTTCCAATATGTCATAAGAATATATCGACTATTCGTATCCGTGTATTCTATTTTCGATTTGTGTGACCTTTGACCTATAACTTCACATCACTAGACACTTAGTGACAGTCATTAACAAAGCTTCTCTGATTCTAAGCTCTGACTCTAGGTCCTCCTTGGCCAAAGGACTTGAAAGCTACTTTTATACCAAATTGTTGTTTCTAGCATTGGTGCATTTTGTTCAACAAGAGAGTCAAGACAGTATTTCACAGTTAAGGTGTTCTATACCTATCTCTCTTGCACATTGCGATTATTTGTTTATATGTCTACGACGCCAAAATCATATCTGCTCGGTATTGCTCATTGCTTCATTGTGAGATGCCGTTTGACGAAATGAGTTTCGTATACGCGAAGCGGTATTAGGGCTTCATATATACACATACTCTGGGCTGCCTTTCAAAGAGAACCCTTCCTTAGGGAAGGAAAGTAACCTCGGTGGAAATGAAACTTAACTCTTTCATCACAACTGTGTCGAACTCTTCTCAAATGACCATCAAGCTATTCTGGGGAAGCCTCACTATACTTAAGAAAGTACCTTATATGAGTAATAATCCAATTATCCGGTAATTGCGGTCACTCCCGTGTCTCTTCAAAGACCAAAAGTTGTCCTGCCACCCAGGACTGGGGGGATATTACAAAACTTGCTAAGATGAAGACTGGCAGTGCTCATACTCACACTGCAGGAAGAAGCCGAAAGGATAATAATAAGCTGAAGAGTAGAAAGCGTATAAATCTCAAGAAAAGACAGAAATTAACAGTTTGCATAAACGGCATCGCTTCGCATCGAAGCGAATCAAAACAAATTGCCCAGAAAAACGTAGTTGAGCAGGAAAAAGGAGAAAAACGGAATAAGCTGCAAAACTTAACTGCAGAATAAAGTCACGCAATTTCAATTACAATAATGAAAATTGTGATAATCCTTTACACTACAAATTACACGTCTCTGCTGTCTTTCTAATAAATTTAACCGTTAAGCAAAAGATGCGCACATCAATTACACAAAATGCAGATAAAATAATGCAAAAACCAAAAAAAATTGCCAAAGCAACGCAAAAAAAATGTTGCCAACATCGAATGCGCATTCGTACAATACTCAAATGCAGTTGTTGTTGCTGTTGTTGTTGTTGGTTTGTTTTTTCACTATTTCCCATTTGATTTGTTGCTGCTTGGCTGCAGTGTAGCGCGGAGCAATTGCAGCAACAACAACAGCAACAAATCACAATTGCAATAAGTTTGGCAAAGAGAGGCCGCTATCTTGTATATTTCTAAAGTATCTGCGCATGCGTACACACGGGTACACACACACTCGTACAAACACACACAAACACACTCGTACAAACACATATACACATCCATACACTCTCATAAAAACATCTTTACACACAATGCAAAACCCGTGAATACGGACAAACGGACTCACTACTAATTTACACGCAGCATTTGGCGCACGCAGCATTTGCTGCAGGCCGAAGTGTCGGTGCGGCTGTTGCCAATTAATATGCGCATGATCACATGCCTTAGCGCAGCATTTAGCCTTATAAACCAACAAACCAACGAGCCAAGCATGCATCATTGCCGCACTTATCCGCCGCTATTAACGGCAGCGCAGCAGGCAAAAATGAACCGTACAATTTTCTCATTTCTTCCATTCTTGCACAACTCTGCCGCCGCCTCTGCCACTGCCGCTGCCACTGCCACTGCCGCTGCTGGCACTTTTCTCTATTAGCATGGGAAATTTTCCACTGCTGCTGTGGTTGTTGTTGCTTTATTGCCATGCCAGCTGTAATTGACACGTGGTGTCAAAAGCTAGAATTGGTCTTGACCCCTCGGGTCTCTTGGCTGTAATTTTATACGGCACGCATTATCGTTTTGTTGTTGTTGTGTGCGTGCGTGCGTGTGTGGATCACAGGTGGACAGCATGTTTCGGTGCAATTTTCCACGCACTGACGTTGGGTTCTCTCGTTTCGAGCAGATTTGCTTTTATGATTTAATATTCAAATGATTAAAGTTTAAATAACATGACAGCATTTCTCTTTTAATGAGCTGGACTGGAGGAAAAGATCCAAACAATATCTCATAATGTGGCGGAAGTCAATAGTGAAGTAATTTAACTGTCCATAATATTGTAAGGAATCAGTGTCCTTCGTATTCATGACTAGGTTAGGTTAGATCACACTGGCTGGCCGTGAAGGTCACACGTAGACCTGCCAGGTCCGTTGCGGAACCAGAAGAGTCGTAATATGGAGCTGTAAAAAGAAAGACGCCATTAGCTATCTTTAAGAGCGAGACCATCGCTATTGCTGAAAATTCGTCCAGTTCCTCAAATTAGAGGCTCCCAGGTGTACCAGGTGCGCTTTTGAGATTGCGGGGCATATGCACAGTAAATGCTCCAAAGATTCCCTAGTGCTCTTTGGTTTCCCTAGTGCTCTCCCCTCATTTCCTACAATCTTTATACGTAAGTCCCATAATCCTTCAATATGCCTACAATCATTATTCAATCCTTTTTCGGGTGTGCCAGTATAGATTTGGTTTGCTGAGTACCGTATGGTTTGCACACGAGCCTTGCGATTTTCCATGTGGAGAGACTCCATCTGGCTTCCCCTTTCCATATCATGGAATATTCAACTTGGTTATTAAGTATTCGTTGAGGCATCAGTACGTTTCTTCGTTCTTCAGAGTCCCCGGAATAATGTGTTTATCAAAAATTTATGATGTCCATACTCGACATTTGTATTTGACCGGATTCATCAAAGTCGAATTGCTATTAAATTAAATAAAACTAAGCCTTGTGTATTACTTGCCACAATCCAGTGATCGAACTATTAACTTCAATTAATATTCGTAAAAACATTTTTCTTTGTACCGAGTCTGGAGGAGCTCCTCTCCAATTAAATGATTTTGGATACAGTTTTCATAGCCGATTTTTTCCCTTCCCATCCGGAAATGTTCATGTCGAGTATTATCACGTAGACTTACGAGTTGATGGATGAAGTCACAAGGACGTTTCTCAGGACCCTTCATTCATGTTTAACTCACCTGCTTATAGGAGAGCTTTCATAATAGAATCCGTTTCAAATGAAACGAACTGTTCTTGAACTTATGATGTGATGACACGTGAAGTCACAAGGACGTTTCTCAGGACCCTTCATTCTTATTTAAGAACCCATCTATTAATGGGAGAAGTTTCATATACGAAGCCGTTTGAAATGAAACGAACTGTTCTTGAACTTATGATGTGATGATACGTGAAGTCTCATGGACTTTTCTTAGGACCCTTCATTCATGTTTAACTCACCTGCGTTTAGGAGAGCTTTCATAATAGAAGACGCTTGAAATGAAACGAACTTATGATGTGATGATACGTGCAGTCGCAAGGACGTCTCTCATTCTTGTTTAAGAACTGATCTTCTAATGTGAGAAGTTTCATATTCGCAGCAGCTTGAAATGAAACGAACTGTTCTTCAACTTTTGATCATTCGTTTTATTGTTATAATAATTTCATTAAATCTGTTTATAGATCTCTACAGACACTTACAGGCTTACGGAGCATGTCAATTGAGTAATTTTGGTTTCTTGAACTTCTTTGCTATCCAGTATAGTGAAATTGTTTCTTTAAACTGTGTTATATATTTATGATTTCGCTTTATTATACTTTAAAGTCATCGAGTAACAAACTGTAAACGGTTTATATATGTAAATACATAGTTATATTCATGAATTTAGTGTTAATAGTGAAGGTACACACACTCTTTGTAAAATTGTACCGTAAAGCAGGCTAACATTTAAAAGCGTACAACAAGAAAACAAATTCAACTAAATGAGTATACAATAATTTCAATCTTTAATTTGTAAATGAAGCTAATGTAAAATAATCACGAAAGGCTGTGCCATAAAATCAAAAGAAAACAAAATTATTTTACAAAATTAGGCTTATTATGAAACAAGAAACGAGTTCGATTCGCCAACCGCGTTACTAGCACTATAGAAAAAGGACGAAGTTGTGCATGATTGCTGGAAACTTGGAAGAATTGGCAATAATTGCTTTCTCAATGTTGATATTTTTAGTTGAAGAAAGTCGAATTCCAGGCAAAAAGCACAAAATATCGATAACAAGTTGGAAGAGTTGTCTTCGTTAAGTTTCGGTGCAATCCCATACAATCTTCAATATAAGCGACCTTTAGCGAGTGGAGAAGTGTCCCTGTAATCGCATATGACCTTCAATATAAGGGACCTTTAGCGAGTTGCGAAGTTTCAATGGAATCTTATACAATCTTCCATATAAGCGACCTTTCGAGAGATGAGAAGTTTTGATGCAACCCCATACAATCTTCCATATAACCGACATTGCGAGAGATGATAAGTTTCGCTGTAATCCCATACAATCTTCCATATAAGCGACATTGCGAGAGATGATAAGTTTCGATATAATCGCCTATGATCTTCCACATAAGCGACCTTTAGCGAGGTGAGAAGTTTTCATACAATCCCATACAATCTTCCATATAAGCGAGCTTTCGAAAGATGAGAACTTTCGGTGTAATCGCCTATGATCTTCCACATAAGCGACCTTTAGCGAGGTGAGAAGTTTTCATACAATCCCATACAATCTTCCATATAAGCGACCTTTAGCGAGTTCGGGAGTTTTGATACAATCCCATACAATATTCATTTTAAGCGACCATTAGCGAGTTGGGAACTTTTGATACAATCCCACACAATCTTCCACATAAGCGACCTTCAGCGAGTTGAGGCTGGAGAATCGAACATATATAATTATCTAAGAGACTAGTTTTGTTGACTCAATTCTTCTAATTTTGCACCACAGCGAGAATTTATGGGAACATTATGGCACAAATTAAACTAAATTATAAATAAATTTAATATTTAATTTTTACAATAATTTTTTTAAGCGAATGCTTATAACTTTAATTGTTTTCTTTTCTAATAATTATTAATAAACTTTAACATTTATAAGAATTGATTTTATGGCCAATTACAATAAAAAGTTTTTTCGATATGATTTTTAAATTGCTATAATTTTCCATATAATTTTTTCTATGTAATTATTTAGTTTTTTAATAATTATCTTTTGTAATAATTGTGTTTTTTAAAAAATTTTTTTTTCATGATTATTTTTTATAATTATTTTTTTTTAAATAATCACTTTTTTTAATAAATTTTTTCTTTATAATAAATTTGTTTTTTCATAATTATTTTTTATAATAATTTTCTTTTTTTAATAATTATTTTTTTTAAATAATAAATTTTTTAAAAAAAATTATTTTTTTGTAATAATATGGTTTTTAATAATTATTTTTAATAATTATTTGTTTTAAATAATTCTTTTTTTTTAATAATTATTCTTTTTAATAGTTTTGTATTTAATAATTATTTTTTATAATAATTTGGTTTTTATAACAATTATTCTTTTTAAATTATTTTTTCTTTATAATAATTTTGTTTTCAATAATTTTTTCTTTTTAATTATAATTTTTTATAATAATTTTGTTTTTATGATGCGTTTTTCTTTATAATAATTTTGTTTTTTTAATAATTTTTTTAATAATCATTTTTAATAATTATTTTTTAAAATAATTTTTCTTAATTTTTTTTCTTTATAATAGTTTTGTTTTTTTAATAATTATTTTTAATAATTATATTTTTTAATAATTACTTTTTTAATAATTTTTTCTTTATAATAATTTGGTTTTTTAATAATTATTTTTTATAATAATTACTTTTTTTTTAATAATTTTGTGTTTTTAATAATTATTTTTAATAATTATCTTTTAAAATAAATTTTCTTAAATTTTTTGTTTATAATAATTTTGTTTTTTAATAATTATTTTTTATAATAATTATTTTTTTTTAATAATTACTGTTTTTAATAATTTTTTCTTTATAATAATTTTGTTTTTTAATAATTATTTTTATAATTTTTTTTCATAATTTCCTTTTTTGAAAATAAATTTTTATAATAATTATTTTTTATAATAATTTTGTTTGCATAATAATTTTGTTTTTATAATAAATTTTTTTCTTTATAATAATTTGTTTTTAAATAATTTTATATAATATTATTAAATCATATTATATTATTCCTTCACATTTTTTTTTTAGGTAATTCTTTTTCCATTAACAACAAATTTGGTTTTATTTTGGCTTCACGTTTAAATATGTTTTGTAAATGTAAATTATTTATCAATTATATTATTCAATGCTTTGTTTTATACAATTTTGTTAAATATTTTCAAAGATTCAGAGAATGTTTCATTCATTAATATTTTTGTTAATAATTTGTATATAAATGCGCTTTAGTATATGTTTCCTGTGTCCTTTCGTTTAAATGCATATACGTAGAGTATTAAAAGGAAAACATCGTAAAACATGTTTAAATCATACAAAAAAGCAGTCAAAGTTTCCACAGTCGTTGTATAGCGACTTTGTTACACCCACCAGAGCACCCTGAACCCGACCTGGCGAGGTTCCTACACTAAAAAGTAAACTTGCTCGATAATATGCAAACAGTCACAATCAGTGCTGGAAGTTAGAGTAAAGGATTTCAGAGGATCTTAAAATATAACACGGCAAAATCGGAACAATCCTAAAAGCTAGTATAAAATCGGAACAATATTAAAGTGAATGCCCTTGGATTGCACAATGTTGTGTTCAATCTCACAGTTGCCGAAGACAGAGACGAAATGTCGTTTCATCGATTACCTAAAATTGCGTTATTCTAAAATGTCTTCAGGAGTCTCAGGATGACCACAATATAATCGTCGGGTTGTAGGGTGCCGGGTGTAGTTTTGCGTAAAATTGATTGTTGTAAGCTCACATAAAAAATTGGTGCCTCGAAAGTTGGAAGTCGGTTTTGTGCGGTTGCGCGTAGCGTTGGGGGCGGGGTCTTTATAAAATGTTAACTTACGATAAAAATTCTAGAAAATAAAGCAAAACCTCACTTTAAAAGCATATAAATTTCGATTTAAAAACATTAAAAATATGTCACTTTCAGTTGTTTGTGCAATTAAAAGTAAATTCTCTCCAAAGGATAATTTTGCTTTTCTTGTGTCCTTTTCGTTCATATCAAAATTCCTTGTCTATTTATAAATGTAAGTAATACGTATGTAAAAAGCGAATCCACGACTAGTATCGCTCGGAACTTTTGGCCCATATTCTCATTCACTAAAGTCTTTGGAGGTCTTGAAATGTGCCAATGTGATGCGTGGACTCGACCGTGACATTCCTCGAACCACAGTTCGACTGCAGCTTAGTTAAGAAGTGAGCAAATAAATGGTCCAGCGCTCTTACGGTCCATGAGACTATCTCTCTTTACTCCATCGTGCAGGAGTCGCCTTGAAGTATGCTATTATTCACGGCGCTCGGAGTGGTGGTAATGCCGTCTCTCAGAGCCAACTGATACGCCACTTCAAATGCCTGGCCCAGAGTCAATATGATTTCGGTAGCCAAGTCCTGTATGAGAAAAGGAGGATTCATGTGTCAACAAGGGATCGATGCTCATAGACTCCGACCGATACATACCGTGCTATCCACATTAAAAACATGACAATAATGCATGTCGTTATCTTTGGTGATGTAGGCGAAGTGTCTCAGATCGTCCGAGTCCTGACAAGCGCAGTTGATATTCTGTATCTCGTGCTCGCAAATCGTGCGCTGTGGAGATTCACTTAGTGGGAGGAGGAACTACGGAAAACAGGGGAGTTATACTGACCTTGTTGTTGACGTCGATGAATTCCACGCCGCGATGTGAGATGGCCAGGCACACCAAGGCCCGTTGCTTCTGGTGTTTGTTGAATGAGCAGTTCCTAGCCAGTTTTTGTTGATTTTGTTGTTGTTGTTGATGTTCATAGTTCTCTGGTACGGAAGACATCGTGTTGGCGACAGAGCGCTTAAGTTTTTGTATGGATTTACGTGTGGATTCGGTGCCACGTAATTCCTTCACAACCGTTGAGCCCAAATACTGCAATAGTCATGAAAGAAGAGAATTATGAATAGGTTTAGAATAGTTTAGAAGAGCTCCACAAATCCGGAGGTGAGGTTAAAGAAAAACCAACTCAGAGAGTGGCAAGAACCTGACATATCCTCGGTAGGTTTCTGGGGTGGGGTCGAGTTACCCACTGGAGAGGTCCTCACCAAAATTGCACTTACATAAACTTCGTATTTGATTTGTTCATTGAGCAGCACATTTGCGGAATGTCGCCACTTTGTGCGTAGATTAGCAGGAAGTCCCAGCAATAGCTCGGAAGGTGCGCGTATTTGCAGCGGCGCTTGGTGCTTGATGCCCCCCGAAGGTGGTTGTGGAGCGGGGCTAGAAGTAAGATGCAAACAGTTCAGTGCGTAGTTGATGGCACTTGAAAGTCATACCGATTTTTGCGATAACCCGTCACCGAAGATCGATTCGTGTTTTGATGCGTCTGCAATTCCTTTGCTCCATTCGTTGGCATTTTGTTGGTCTCGTTGTTCTCCCCAAGCGGAGTCTTTTCCGACTTCGGTTCGCGCATTTGCCGTATGTAGGCCACTGACTGCAGTATGCGCCTGCGATGGCCCAGTTTATTGATCTCCAGAACAGTCTGCAGTTCCACATCCCAGACCCCGCATACGCTGTCGATGGTGTTGTAGAGATGCTTGCTGTAAGCAAGGAGAATATGAGAAAACAGAAATTTGAATCATGTCTTCCCCAATAGCTTACTTGAAGAATTCCACATATTCCGGCAAATTGATGCTATTCAACCACTGCGTAAGCGTTGTCACTCCCTTCACACCCGTCGGATTGGTGTAGTTCGGTTTGTTCTCCTGTTGAGGCTTTATTTGGACCTGTGGCTGGAATTCAGCTCTTGGCAGCGTCTTCACAAATGCCATCAGTTTCTTGGCATCCTTCTCAGGTATGTGCATGAGTTGAACATCGTTCTCATCGAACACGCCGTGCTGGAATGAATTAACGGGAAGTCTGCATAAAGGACCATCGCAAGAGGTCACCGGCGACATTTTTGACTTACCACAAATTTGTAGTTGTCGTATCCATTCTCAAATAGCATGCGCTCCAGTTGCAGTAATCCTGCACTGCGCAACCTCAGCGCCAATTCGTGACGCTCCTTTGGCACATCGAGCTCATCGAAATCCAGTTCCACATCGTTCGTGGGCGTGATGTTGGTGTTTAAGATGCCGCTGCCGAACGTTTCGATGATCTCGGAGATTTTCTTACGCGCCTCTTCCGCATTGAATGGACTCAATATGCTGCTCTCCTGTGAGGTGGCCGTGGTCGTTGCATCCTCGTTTGAGCTGCCGTTACGTTCGTCCGAACGACTGTTGCTGCTCTTGCAGCTAACATTGTCCTTCGGCGGTTCGTTGCACTTTTCGTTGTTGCTCTTCTTGGAAATCGAGTTGTTCTCAGCTTCCACATCACTATTGGCTCGACTTGCGCTGCCGTCGCTAGGCGCGGACTGTGGTTGCAGTGGTGGCTTCAACAGCTTACAGTCCGGCAATACGGGCTTGGCCGGTATCGGTGGTCGAGGTCGCGGCTTTTGTTGATCCTCCACAGCCGAGGCCGATGAACTGCGTTGCGGATGCGGCCTATTAATTGTTGCAAACTGTTGCGGCTTCTTGACTACTGAGTAGATCGGCTCATGACGCAGATTCACCGTGGAGCCTTTCAAGAGACCAGCAAATGGTATATCCCCGACAAATTCCTCCACACAATCCGTGGAGACGCTGTGGTCTGAGTATGAAACGCTAGAGCTCAACGATCCCGAAGATCCACGCATGCCCGCGGCATGGTAGAGTGGCAGCCCTGCATTCGTTGTGGGCGACTGACCATAGACGTGCTCAAACGAACAGGCCGTGACCATGGGCATGTGCTTCGGTGGCGAGGTGCTACAGTCGATCATCAGTTGCTGCTGTTGCAGGAGAGCTGATCTCCGTTTGTATTCCTGACTCAGTGGTCGTATGCGTTCGTGTATGGTACGTTCGGCTTGACTGGAGGAAGGTGGTGGATGATCGGGAGTCGGCGGCTGGCGGTAGTGGGTAGGACTTTGTGGTATCTGGGGTTTGGGATCGCTGTTGCTGTCACTCGACAGCGAGTAACGTTCCTTCTCGCCGACGCCAAGCGAGCTACGAGATGAGGGAGTTCATTACATTGACAGTAGATCTAGGGACTCAGAGCTGCATACTCACCAACTATCGCGGTTCCTTTTCAGTTTTCTGTTGGGGTTGTAGGATTTCAAGGTAGGATTCTCACAGTTTATTATGTCCTTGGATATCGTGCTGAAGTTACGTGGTGCTGCTATTGGTCTCTTTAAGGAGTCTTTTTCCGGTACTGAGTTTGGCACATGAGATTCATTGTACTGATCGTTAGTAGAGTTGCGTTTTTCCAACATGTCGTCTGGGGAGGGAGGAAATATCAATAGAAGCATATTGAGCAAACTGGGAATAGAGAGGGAAACACACTACTTGAGCTCAGGGATATGCCTGCGGAAGACTGCGCGCTTTCACGAGCGCTGGCGTACAGACGATCACCGCGTTTTCGTTCCACCGGCTGAAGCTCATCCAAGCTGATGCCGCCGACACTGTCGTGACTCTGATGCGAGTAGGGACTGTCGTTCGATGGACTGCGGTGCTGTCGGCGATTGTGGTACTGAAGCGGTTGCTGATGGTTTGGAGAGGTGTAGGTGAATTGCTGACCTGTGTGCGTTGGTGAGACCGACAGATTGCGACGTGGCGGTTTCTTTGGTGGTACACTCGGGGCAAAGCTACTCATATGCAGTGGATTAACAGCCGTGCCAATGATTCCACCTGAACATCAGTGAGGAAAATTTTTCTTAGTTATGGAAAAGAAATGCTTGTGCTTGACAAAGTTACCAGTTGAAGAACGGGAACGCGGCGACACTGAGGTCGGCTCAAAACTGCTCATCGATGAAGAAGGACTGAGACCGAGTTCACTAAAGTAGAAAAGCACGAAAATGTAAATATGTGCCACCATTCTTGTGTGTTCAGTGCTACAGTAATGAAAAATCGATCGTTTATTGATTACTGTAATCTATGTTGAGAGTATACTTCGTATGTTGAGATTATACATCGGTAATTGAAGGGATTAAAGACGGTACCTTGGAAGGAGATTTTTGTTTTTCCTAAGCTATGATTCAATATCTTCAATATCTCAGCCTCTCTTAGCCCCTATACTGCTATCACAGCCAGATCTCTAAACTAAGATCTCGCATCCATCGTCATATCTTAGCTTTTTTGAGTACTCTTGATTACCCTATCACAGTCATCCAGGTTCTATAAAGTAAGATCTCGCATCCATCATCATATCTTAGCATCTTTGACTAATCTTCATTGCCCTATCACAGTCACTCAGGGTCTCTAAACTAAACTGCTCGCGTCAATGGTCATATCCTTTAAACAATTTTGGAAACCAGTGTACTTCATGGTCTTTATAATCCTTACTAGGACTTAAAACTCTCGATATTTCTCTCAACAGCATTTCAGTCTTTCACAGTATTTCTATGTCTCTAAATAGTCTCGTCTAAATAGTGTCTACACATACCCTAAAATCGTCTTTAATAGTCCTCAAACTATTTGTAGAGACTCTGAGATTTTCTAAGGAAAGTCTTCCCAGTGCCTCCATATAAGTATGGAACATGATACCCAGCTGGTTCTAATAGTCTTGTAGAGCAATCAATCCATCCAGCCATGGACTCAGCACAATTGATCTAACTTAAGATGCGGTATAAAATACTGCTTCCATTAATCGTCCCAGATCTTCCTGTTAGTTACTCGTCTTGAAAGTGGTTAGGAATGCAAAATCGAACGATAGATCGATAGATAGATTTGGGGTAGGTCGGAGTACCGAAGTAGAAAGAGTTCTTCAAGTACTCGGATAAGTCATGTCACTGCGATTTAAGCCTGTCAATAGGGGAGAGACGAGAGGGCTTTTGAAAGGGGAAGTTTAGTTTACTCTTTTATGAATCTCAGAAGTCCAGCGATAAGGAATGTCCCTTGCCCATTCCCAGTACATCTGACACCCTAAAAAGCATCTCCTCATTCTGGCAAGGGTAGAAAAACTCTGAATTGTGTTGTTCTTTTTCCACACGGGATATGTAGGTGAGCAAATAATATTCATGTCGTAAGCGCCATATGGGAAAAATATGCACATGTCACAATTCAATATGCAAGATGGGTTATTTACTATAGAGGGTACTGTATATAGCCGGTTAGTGATCGGAATGATGGGATAATGATAAAATGAACACAAATGAAACACATAATTAAAATAAACAAGTGAGGAATGAAAGAAAAATGTAGTTTTAATGTTAAAAAATATAATAATAAAGAGATTAAAGAACATAAAATATAAATAGATTATCACAGATCGGACTCGTACTAAAATGGGATTATCACAGACACATTCCAATAGAGCGTTAAAAATAATCTTAAACGACTGATGAACACATAAAACAAAGTTATTTTACAACTAAATTAAACAAACAAACAAGTGCGAGATGAGGTTCCCAATTAAGTGTGGAAATTGTGTGTAGTAGGAGAGGAGTGGCGGGCGGGTGCTTGTGTGAGTGTGTGAGGAGGATGAAATAATCGCAAATAATCGCTTAAACAGATAATTGGAGAGATGTCTCTTACTTCTGCGAATGATTCGACTGACTGTGCACAGGGGAGTTGATGTCATGATAGCACCTGGCTCCACTGCCATCCCCACTGCCGTCTTCTGGCGGCTGCAGGCAGCTGTCCAGAGATTTTCCACCATTGAAGTTGCCACCGTAACGATGCTTGCTGTAGGAGGTTTGTTGCATGGAATGCGAATGATTAAGCAAATGATTGTTGGAGTTGAAGTGGTAATGATTGTTGTGCTGTTGCTTCTGGAAATGGTTGCTATTGTTGTTGCTGTTGCGCTGATGTGGTGGTAGCGGCGGCGGCTGGTGATGGCGATAGACCACCTCCTCACTGTCGTCGGTGTCCATTTGGTTGCGGAAATCTGCAAGCAAAGAATTTTCTTACTACAAAGTAGGTGAACATGTGGTCTGCCGGCAGATTACTGTTGATCACCGCAATAATGTGTTTGGTCACATGCGGTGGAAACTCCTTCAGCACATCCAATGCGGTGCGTCCTTCGGCGTCGGTTGCATTCAAGTCTATGCCCGCTTTCAGTAGAGTGCGCACCACTGACTCCTTGCCGCAGAGTGCTGCCTCATGCAAAGCGGTGCCCGAGGGTGTTACCAGATTCACGCTCACCCCGGCCGCCAGCAGCACATCGACGACACTTTTGTGGCCATTGCGGCTGGCCACGTGCAGACATGTTTGCGGAAATATGTTGCGCGTTGGTGTAGCCGGCGGCGTTGCCACCGAAGGTGAAGATGGGGAAGGGGTCGAAAGTGATCCGGAATGTGGCAGCGGGGACACCGATTGTCTGGAATTTTGGTGCTGACTGCGGCCGTGACCGTCCCGGGTGGCCGTACTGAAGGGCACAATCAGTTCGGGATGTGAACGAATCAGCATTTGTACCGCCTGCAGGCGTCCGTACTGAGCTGCCAGGTCGAGCGGAGTTTCGCCGCGAGTGTTGCACATATTGGGATCGGCATCGTGTGCTAGGAGTGCGGCCAGTGCCCCAGTGTGACCATGCTGTGCAGCGCAATGCAAGGGCGTCTCATTTTCTATGGTCTGCAAAGAATAGGGAAATATTCTGGTGAACTTTCAATTGCAATTGCATTTAAATCACCTGAAGATTAGGAATCGCCGGCCTGTAGGGATGCGTGAGCAGCATCTTAACAATATCCTGATGACCGGCCCAGGAGGCTAAGTGCAGCGGCGATGAGCCACGCGAGTCGGGCAAGTTCGGCGATGCCTCATGCGCCAAGAGCAGACGCACAATGTCGCTGTGGCCATTCAGGCAGGCGTGGTGGAGAGCCGAGTACCCACCGCTGTCCTGGACATTGACGCCAGGCCCTCGTCGCAGACTGGCCAAGGGGCCGGCACGTTTTGCCTTCTGGTTGAGCACTTTCTCAATGAATGTGACGTTGCCATTGCGAGCTGCCTCCAAAAATTCCTGATCTTTGCCCATTTTGTGCGCGAGGAATGTGTGAATTCTGTGCAGAGTATCTGAAATGAATTCAATTGGTGAACTTTCGGTTATTAAACTATTCAAATGATGAACTTTCGGTTATGTTCAAGCTTCTGGGGGATGAGGTTCGCCACTACACAGGTTTCTTATTCGTATATTATGAAAGGTTTACTCAGTATCTGATAAGTGGAGTTTTTTATCGAATATGCTTGGTTGATTAGTTCGAAATTTATTGTCAGTGGTTCAGTGGAGTCCTACAAGGAACAAGAGGCATATTAAACCATGAACAATTTAAGGGACAGGAAAATTTAAAAAAGAGTTACCTTCATGATGAAAATATACTTAAGAGTGAAGGGTAGAAGCATGGGTCGAAAGCACTTACATTGCACATACTGAGAACTTTTAGAACCAACCTTCCCACCAAGAAAAAATTTACAAAATTAATAAAATCTGATAATTAACCAAATTACTACCACCCTTTATATATATATTATATATTTCCTTGGATTCAAATTGTATTCAAATATCAGTTCGTTATATACGCCATAATTTTCGAATCCTTCGGAATATTCATGAATATTTCTGCAGACAATGTCCTCACATTTAAAGAGTTTAACAGCTGCGTCTCACTGTCTATCCCGATTGTTGTGCTGTTATTCCATCAGAATAGACACCTGCACAAAGCCCACTGCAACAGATAAACACCTCAGACACTCACGCGCACATCGTGTCCCATAGTCACCTCAAACTCGGCAGAGATAGGTTATGTCCTGCGAAAGGAACGGAACGAAACACGCAGCCTTGCGTTGAGAGCCAACTCCCAAATTGATATTATATAGAAAAGAAGGAAATAATTTAATTGGCAGACTGTCAGGCAGCCAAGCAGCCAAGCAGGCTGGCAAAGCATGGATCGCTGGAACTCACGCGCAAACACAGAAAACAGGATACAGAGGCAAGGCAAAGGAAAAGGCAAGGGCGAGTGCACAGACTCACTCATAACAAATTAAATGTACGCACAAAAGGCACCACCAGAAATAACAACAACAACAACCTCAACGACAATAACAACAATAACAACACAACACAGCGCAGCACAAACAAAAGCAACAACAGCCAGAGCGAGCTGGAGCTGAGCTGAGCTGAGTGGCTTGCAAAATTTAGCACAAAACATTTGGGTCAAAGGATATTGACCGAGGGTTGCACAAAGGCAGAAAGCCCAGCATTTTGCTCAAAAATGCAGTCTTCCCATCGTCATCATTTCGTGTTTTATTTGTTAATCTGCACTTATTAAGCAGCTAATTAGTTGCCCACTAATTACGCGTGCGAAGCACTTAATTAGTTCTCCATTGGCTTGATTGATAAGTGCCTTTAATTCGGTAGCTGCACAGTTTCGCACTTTTGTAAAAATTATGCAAATACCCCCCTTCGGCCGCTCCATATAAGGTTGCTCCCAAAATTCTTTCACTTTAACGTACTCTCTGCCTGAACTGAGCTCCGCTACGCCCCCCCCCCCCCCCCCCCCGCACGAGCGCTCTTCTGTATGCTTGCACTTAAAAGGCGTGTACCCGATTTCTTTTCACCGTTTTTTTTCTGTTTTTTTTTGGCACATACACATTTTCTTGAGGCGTTTCTTTCGGTTTTCTGCCTCTTTCCAGACAGTCTTTCACACTTATTGCATATTTGTAATGGATTTACCTTTACATGAATTGGGATTTTATTAATTTAAATTTGCTTCAATTTGACTTCAATCACTGCCACTCATTTTTCTTGAATTAATTTGCTTTCTTCTGATACTGCGAACACTTGAGGCGCATTCTGCGGGTACGTTGCTCGCTAGCTGAGTACGCGTATCTACTATCTACGTTCTGTGGCCGTCCGTCCGTCGGTCCGGCCACCCGTCAGAGTGAGCCTCTGAAAGCAGTGCACAATTCCGTTCGTTTCGTAGGCTTTCACTCAACGCGAGAACCCGGAGCAGTGAGAGTGAGTGAGAGTGAGAGTAAGAACAGCGGAATGTGCGGGTGAGTGATACGACTGGGGTTGCCCTTTTGCTCTGAAAGTACTGAAGTAGAAAAGAGTACCTATGCTTTGACAATTGTTCTGAAGCCTTGATCAGCCGCGACCCACACATAGTAGAGATGGTAAATGGAACTTATGAAGCTCTAAACACTCATTACTTTTAACTTAAGCTGTGACTTCAGTTAAACTTTTGCTTTCGTTGAGCGAGCACTCATGACTTTCATTTATTTAGCTAAAGTTATGAGAGACGGAAGCTGTTTTTCAACTTTCGTACATTGATTCCTTTAACAAATCAATCAGCTGTTTTTCTACTTTCGTTGACTTTCCGTAGCAAATCTAATGCCAACAATAGGTTGGCAAGGCACGTAAGTTTACGTAGAGCCAGGCATACTAGCAAACACTGAGCTTCATATGCTTGGTCGTAGCAGATGATTGATGAAAGTCAAAGTTTTAAGTTAAAAGTCGCCACCCTCTGTGGTCTAGTGGGAGCATGCTAGACTCCCACTCCGAGGGTCGAAGCAAAGAATATACATTTCGCATGACGAAAGAAATGATTGTTGCCAAAATTATGTTCGAGAGGTTTTCTAGTAAATTCTTCAAACAGAAATACACGCATTGCATCTCGCTTTCCCTTGCCGCTTACCGATTTTTGTGAAATTGCCTTCACTTCCATTTCACAAAATTTTGAGTGATTCAATCTCTGTGTGTGTATACTCTTTGGTCGAAAGTTCAAATCCTGCCTGGTCTCAAAAATTCTTTTTTCTAAAAAATAGTCTTCTCATCTAGTCTAAGGCCTCTGTAGCTACTACGCATTCCCCAAACCCGTGCACTCATAATTAATTATGGTGTAAGATATAAAAAAAAGTTAAATGTCATGAGTGCTTAGATCTTAAGTCTCGAGAAAACAGTCAAAGCAATCTAACATTATCAGTACGATTTAGGTGCACAGTACTATTTTTAGCATTGATACCTTTTTTCTGCGCACCCCACTGCAACCCTTAAAACTGAATATTTTAATACTAAGTATGAAAAGCATTTTCTCTGTTTAGAATCGCATTAAATGGGCTCTCTCCATCTCTCCTTCTCTTTAATGCACCTGCGCTATAAAATTCTGTGTGTGTGTATATTTGTTATTGAATTTAACTTCACTCTCCGTGCGTAAAATTTATGCTTACTATTAACATCTGTTTTGGGTGTACGCATTAATACAGCAGAGCTCGATTAAGGGTGGGTGGCAGTGTTGCCAGATGTTGGCCAAGTGTAATTTGCACCACCTTACATAGTCCAACAATGCTTGACTGATGATGAAGTGGATGATGGTGAAGTTAATGATGATGATATGTTATCGTTCTATAAAGCTTGGCGCTTCATCTGTTCACACTCTTGAGCTGAAATATTCCACCCAGTCAGACAGTGCGTATAAGTAATTTTGTTTGTTGTTCCCCATAACTGAAAAAACAATTTTTTAATATAAGAGATAACACACAAAAAGAATTAAGAAGCGATTGGATGTATTCTCATGTTTGAACACACACAATACAGCATTGAAATACAAACTCTGTAAAATCTCTTCGTCAAAGGTCGCAAGCTTTAGGCATTTCCCCTGCTAGTACTGATATGCCCGCACCATTGGCGACTTCAATAATTTTAATCAATATAATAATTTAGATACAAGTAAGCAATGTTTATAGACAATTCTAACGATTGTTATAAACACATTATACGCTTTCTTTAGCAGTGATTTTCTGTTGATTTTTAAAACAGTAGGATCAGAATTATTTATATGCAAAAATAGACCCTGGAACAAAATACTCTCTGAAATGCAATAGATACAAAGAGTATTTGTATATTGCCTTTGATAGATATGTCGATGCATTTCTTGCTCCTTTACTCTGCAAGAAGTCTACTCTTCAACAAATTAAGCGTATACGAAGAGAGCGTGTTGGTGATCCCAACTCCAATAAAGCTCAGAAACGACTCTAAGGAGTTCCAGGAGCCGGTTACGGAAAATGTTTAACCAAAAGTTTCTTAGTTACAGAATTAATTACTAATAATATTAGCATTATAATTATAATTTAAAACTTTGATCCGATAAAAGTCCAAGATAGCGTTTGTTGGGTTTCTGTTCCGGGTTTTGTATTCGTTGGTCTTGGTCTCAGCAGAATATGTGGAAACCTTAGACTGCTGTTCTATCTGGAGGGAGATGGTTCAAATGATTCGGTAGTGTGAGTGAAAAGTATATATGGAGCATGTGAATATATAATTTTCATCCTCACATATCATACAGGAATTCAAACTTGTAGAATAAATAAATTATATAATAATATAAAATCTCTTCAAAAGAGCTAGGGAAAGTCTATAAATAAAAGGTTACTTTGTGTTGCCGAACCGATTCTACCGTCACCAAGATACCTACACTAATTCCCTCCAGAGTTAATTAGCCAGAGTTATAAGTGGGGCAACTCCCAAGGTTGAAACCTCTTCTAGTCCTCTAAGCCAAGGAACCCCCAAGAATTTTAATTGTGCTATAGCGATCGATGGACAGAAACATGGGAGATTTTCCAAGGTTTTCTTGGAGCCTGGTTCCTCGCATTTTCTACACTCATCATTGCTTTTGAGCCTCATCTTTGTCGCGTATACTGCCGTTAAGCAGTGGCCTATCAATATCCCTATCATCAATCTGCAAGCATTCCGTGGAAGTGCCAGTATAGATATGGTATACTGCCTGTCCAGAAAGTAGTCGCCTAGGAAAGTGCACCTCCTTCTCGACAGCGCTGGACACGTGCACAACAGGTGAGCAATGGACTCCTCCTCCTCCTCGTCCATGCAACTCCTGCAGAAGTCGTTAGAGGCAATCCCCAGTCTACACCCGTGTGTGCCTAGAGTCCAGTGTCCCGTTAGGACGCTAATCACGGTGCCTATGCTTTGTCTATTTAGAGCCACTAGGTCCTTAGAGCCCTTAACATGACAGAGGACTGCGAAATGGAAGTGGCATCTTTTCAAACTTCTCTGACTCTTTTATGAACTTCAGAAGTCTGTCCAGGGATAAGGAATATACATTGTACATTTGACAATACTGGCGGCTTTGCTTCTTTAGACGCAGTTAACCCTTCAATGGTGGGTAACGCTCGAGAGAGGGCTGAAAAGCACGCATTGTGCCAGCAAAAACGTTATTCAATTAAAGAGCTGAGTTAGTTGCACTCCTTTTAATGACCTTTGAAGTTGGAAGTAATCTTTTTACGATATGAAATAAATAATGAAACTGATTCCTGGGGCTCAGTGGTACTTGAATACTCCTACTATGAACGTTTTTCTCTGACGGCAGTCCACTTATTCCGATTTATGAGCAATTGCAAAATTTTATTTCCCACACTTGGCTGTCAATTTTATTTTATTTTCGTTTATGAACGGCAGCCGAGTCTGAAGTTGGAAAATCAACAACAACAACAACAACAACGAGAAAATCAAAGCATGTAATTACAAAAAAAAGGAAAAACGGTGCCATTTGGCAAATTTGACAAATGCAGCGAGATGTGGAAAAAACAGATTTACATGCAGCTCACTCGATGCAAATTGCTCGCAATGACTGATTACCCAGAAAGCTGGCAAAAAGAACAGAATAAACCGAATCGAGAATAGCAGAAATATGGGAAAATTTGAAAAACACACACGGCGCAGCAGCTCACAAAAACATTTGCAACACTTCCAAGTGCAACAAAAAGGAAAAAATCATAAAATCCACACCGAAATTTAAATAAATGACAAGAATTGTTCGCGAGAACATGACAAAACGCACAGCAAAGGCATGCGAGGTGCACATTGCAGCGGCCTGCGAGTGCCACATGCGGCCTGTTGTCCGCCTGCCACTCGCATGACTCACGTGCCACATGCAGTGCGCTAAGGAGCGAACCGTAAGTGGTGCAGTACTCAGTCGCATGCGTGCCGCGCGACCCGGCCGCCGTCACTCTGGGGCACCGTTATTTGCGGCCAACGCGCCAAGCCGGCCGCACAAGCGGGAGTGTCTCTGCCATTTAACTAATGTCGTACATGCCATTAGCATTGGGGAGGTGCAACTCAACTAATGCACTCAAAGAACGCCTCTTCTGACCGGCCGACCGACCCACCGACCGACCGCGTGCACCGCCTGCGCTGCTTAACCTGGCCCGCCTGGCACCAAGGCACCAAGGCACCAGGGCACCAGTGCACCAATGCACCAAGGCACCAATGCACCGAGGCACCGCGCATTGAACTTCATTCATTTGGCTCGGTTGCACATGGTGTAATTGACTGGAAATTTACTACCAAATCAATCTATCACGGCTGACACTTGGATTTCTTAACATGCGACTACAAATATACATATTTGTTTTTGTTGTTCTTGTTGTTGTTGTTGTTGTTGGTGCTGCTGCTGCTGCTGATTGATTAATGTTGGATTTTGGCACAGTTGGACGTCATTAGTGTGCGACATATTTGGCATTTGGTGTTAGAGTCAATATGATAAAATTTAGTGCTGAGCTCGGCTGTGTTCGCAATTATTTGTTAATGTTGCCAACAAACAAAAGATTTTAAGCGCAAACTTATTTGTGCGAAGATGACGCGCGGAATGAGGCAGCCGCATTCTAACTCCGAAAGAAGACTGCGTCTGAACTGGCATTTGCAGCCGAGGAAGACAGAACTCCATGTCGCGGTCTGCCTTGAAGCCGACTATGTATTCCTTTTTCAATAAAGAGTGTGCTAAGGTGGTCTCTGGATTACACTTGTGGTGGATCCACCACTATACTTGGTCATTTTTTCATCCACTACAATCTACAAGCGACTAATTTGACCACTACCAGCAATAATATGGCAGTTTACGCGTCTTTACCATTCCTTCTTGATTCTTTATGTTTTTCGATCTATGAATATATGAAAATATAAATCAGCTTCTAGCCCAGGGCGTGGTCTCGAAATGTTTGTTTCTAAATCTAGTTCTCTCAAGGCTTCGTTAGCAGTACTCATTCCTCTAAGCTCTTGGAGACATAAGAAATTAATAATGATAATAACAAAGGATAGTATCGAAGATGAACACGATCGCGTCTTCAGTGACTTGAAGCAGGATAATCTAGAGACTGTGAAAATCGATGAACCAACTCTACTTAGCGGCCCCAACTCTATTTGAGACAGACAGTTATAAAGACAGAGAGATAGATTATGGCAAGCCCAGTGGAACACATTTTCAAAAAAATTCGCTGTACAAGTAGGCTGATCAGTAATATTCAGCAATGGATAAGCCGGTCACTTGGAGAGGCAAATTATCATGTAAGCAACTGCTGACAGAGTTTAAAGGCTTTCGGGCATACCGGGAAGATTCCGCTTAGAGGAATCCCTCGGCTGTGTAAACTGTGGAGGTCCAGAGATGGAGGATGTCAGATACGTCTTCTTCTATTGCCACCGATATAAAACTGCTAGAGAGACACTAGAAGGAGAGTGTGGGGAGCCTGTGATGCCCGAAACATAGTTCAGCATAGATGATCCCGCGGCGGGAGGCAACGATGGAAGAGGTTTTGAGTGGGTAGGAAATCCACACTACTGGTGGTCGCATTGCGGCCAGTGTCCTTTTGAAGATTTCCACCTCCTTCCACTCATGTTATATTTGGAAACAATCCTGAGAAATCATACAAATCTTGTGACTGGTCTCTCTCTTACTCTGCCTGTTTTTGTAGGTTGAACAAATAAAGAATGATTGAATAAAACGTCACAAGTTATTTGTTTATTTGTGAGGTTTTGGATTTGGAAATGAAAATTTTTCATAGGGAAATCATAAATCCACAAAGAGAAATATGTTAACTGGGTATTAGAAGCCATTGATCCTACTGAAATTGGTAATAAATGCTTTTATTTGAAGTTAGGAGATGAGAGGAATAAGCTCTGGCTTTGCCAAGCCACACTAGAGAAAGAACCGCCTCCGAGATGACCTTCACCACAGATAGTAATTGAAAGAGCTAACCAAGTTATATCCGTTAAAAAGGAAAAAAATGGTATTATAATATGAACAGTGTTCCTTTTTGAATTACCAACCGGAGGCGTGGCAGGTGTGGACTTGTATATATACATATATAAATGATAAGAGTCACTTTCTAAGTCGATTTGGTTTTTTTATGTCTGCCTCTCCGTCTGAGGACAAGTTTTTCCACACAGTTATAGATCTCTTAATGAAACTTTACAGCATAGCCTGGCCTTTCAAATAGAACCAGATAACTATAATAACCCGCTCCGACAAACCTCACGCCTACCTCCTATATACTCAACTGTAGTTGCCTTATTTAAAATTATTATAACTTCGGTGCAATTATTGATATTGTGAATAAATATGGGCTGTATATTAGTGCCACGCCTACATTTAACACAATTTCAATACTAAAGACCTATAATAAATCATAGGAAGAAATTTGGTTTACACACGGGACACTATAATATCCAGGAAATGGCCTCAAGCTCATAAACGACACTCCTATCTCCCATATAAGCTACGCTCGAGACCTCACTTTAAATGACTCCAGTTATACACCAATTGATGATATATAAAAAAGTTGCCTGCGAGTAAACGTAAGAATATTTTCCACACTAGTGCTCGTGGAAAAAATTGGCACAGCATACTTATAGTTCCACGCCCACAATTCACATATGCTCATGACTGAGCCTATAATCATTCAGATTCATCAATGCAATTTCATGTGAGGCATTAATAGACTGACTGCAGTGGAGGGGTTTCAAATATATTCCTGTATGGTGGAAAATATCCTGTGGCAGATAGAAAAGCTCCAGAGCTTCTCCTTTGTAGTTAGAGAAGCATGCATACTTCCATGGACAGGTACTTAAGGAACTTGAGACTATGGAAAAGAGTGTTAAGTTACTGGTCAGTTGCGGTGGAGTGGTTCCTGAGATATTCCTGTATGGTGGAAACGGTCCTGTGACAGACATAAAATCTGCTGGTTATACACTCTTAAAACCCACCCTAACATTAGTCTACTCCATTAGGCAGGGCGTTTGGAACTGAAGATGCTTGCAGATTATCTTCCAATTGCTTCCAGTCTGCTTCAAGTAGGCTGCGTACTTGAATGTACTCATATTTTTTGGGTCCGGTCTTTCAATCAAAAATGAGCGCTGCCCCCAATGCAATTTGTTTTACACACACATGCACGCACACACTCTGACTCCGGCTTTAGACGCTTTTACTCCTCGTTAAAAAAAACCACACACACACACATACACTGACACAAACAATTGCACAATTGCACAGTCTGTCGAGTCAAGCCGAAGTAGTCGTACAAAATTTTTGTCCGGAAAATTTTTCGATAATTACGGAGTGTTAATCGTCGGAATTGGTGAAATCGTGGAAAGGGTGGCCAAAAAGCGTACCCCGGCCTAGTGCAATAAAAAATTGTTAACGCGATCGTTGTAACAAGGTGCCTAATTTGGTGTTTCTGCAAGTGATTTGCGCCATTTTTTTTTCTCTGCGTCGGTTTACGTCGGCAGCGCTCTCTGCCTGCATAGTGCCCAGCTGAGTAGTGGCTTGGTCTGAAAGACCCCTGAACAGCGAAGCTTAGGCAGGTGGTACACTGCGGATACGGCGAGTTTTGTGCCTGGGCTAATGTAAGTTTATTTATTTAAACTTAATAAATTTGCCTTCGCGTCGTTAGACAGTTTTTGCAATTTCCCGCTTCTCAATCGGCTTATCCGAAAATTGAGAGAGCGCTGGAAATTGTGCATTTGGTGCAAAATACATTATTAATAGAGACCGCTATCCAAATGTCGTTCTCTCACAGTCATAATGAGTGTCAAAATGAATAAACAGTGTTGCTTCTTGTCTAAATTTTGGCCGCTATTTTCGGGCTTTGAACTTTTTTCCGTAATAAGTAAAAACACAAGTGCCCTTTATTTTTTTTTGGTTTTTCATTTATTTTTATTTAAAAACAAAATCATTTACTACGATAGATACAACAACTCATACAACAACTAATACAACTCAAAATAATATTTATTAATTTTATAAATGTATTTTGGGTGTGCAGTGCGCTCAGCTGAGCAGAATGAGACAGAGAGAGAGACTCTAAACAATTTTTATTTGGAAAAAAAGTGTTGCCAACGCACTTGGACCGAAGGTAAGTAGTGCTTTTTTAGTTTCCTACTTTTTTTTATTTTTACCCCAAAAACAAAATAAGTCACATAACTATAATTTAAAATTAATTTTTTCCAGAATTAGAATTAATTAAGTTTCAATAATAATAATAATAATAATAATAATAATACTAGGAAAAAATATATATAAAGTAAAGAAGTTTCCTTCCAGGAACTTCAAAAAAGCAATTCGCCAAGTCAACCTGAGACTTGGGCTTATGATCTGATTTTCTATAAGGAAATAATAGTCATACATTTTCCAAAATAATCCTTACACAGGTCATCTTTAATTATTATAATTTATTCACTAGGTTTTGCACCATTAACCTAACAAAAGATAAGAGAGCTTATTTAATTAATTTACTTATATTTATAATAAATTAATGCTATCTAAGCTAATATGAGCCTGTGGGAATGGAATGTCTTCGATGAGTGCATTCACACGGTGCATTTGAGCGGATACCGCGCGCAAAATAGCGCTAAATCTGGGTTGTGGGTTGCTGCGGTTAGATTGGCACTCGTGTCGTTGGTTATGGCAGGGGATTGTGTTAACTTATATATTGTACAATAGTAGTAATAATAATAATAATAATAATAATAATAATAATAATAATAATAATAATAATAATAATAATAATAATAGTAGTTATTACATAAATAATACATAAATAACTACTCTACGCAGTCATGAATTCTCCCAATTCAAATAGGAAGACTGCAGAGACTGATGAAGCAGTTAGGAGGGAGAGCACCAACGAGGCGTTGACGACATCTGCAGGAGATCCTTTCAATAGAGGTTTCGAAGGTAGTTCGAACACCTCCTATGGTGCTAACGAGCGGAGGTAAAATGGGCCTGACCTCATATTTGGAACAGGTCAACGCAACTCCGGCCGCAGTTGCTCAAACAACCACACCAGTGCCAGTGGAGCAACAGGCAGCCGCTATCAAGGCACATTCAATGGAGGGTCAAGATAGTATGTTTGCTAAACTTGGCGAGCTAACGGAGATGCTAGTGGGCAGGCGATCAATTCACCAGCCTATGAGAGATCTCGTCAGCGAAATTGAGGAGATGTACAAACGGGTACACAGGGAGCAGGAGAAAGGGAAGCAATGGATGGTAGGCCGAACCACCAAAAGCTCCCAAACATCGCCGCTGCTTAAGCGACTAGAAGGCGGTACCCCAAAGAGACAACGAGAGGAGTCGATATAGTTAACGACGAGCAAAGCGCTAGAGGTTTAGCGAGCTAAAGCCGTTAGAATGACCAAGATACGAGAGTGAGGAAAACTCTCAGCCTGCCCCGTGAAGGAATACCTTAACTGAATGTACCACGGGGACCCACGGGATCGAAGCAAAGGTGGTTTTAGTTGGGTTAGAGTCCTTCACCTCGGCATGATGCTTTCCACCTAAAGCAAAAAAACAAAGAAAAAAACACACACACACACACAATTATTGCAATTCTCCAGAAGGTTGCAGCCAATATGTGGAAGCTACGGGTATTTGCCAGTAAACGGCCCAACGCCTGTCGTAGGGGGGGGGGGGGGTGTGCAATTCAATCTGCTGGCCTGGCTCAGTTCATGCATCAGACATTGATACGCAATCACAGAGCGGAACTTTATTACGAGCACCATAAATAATTGTCATATGGAAATGAGGCTTGCCAGAGTGGGGTGGTGGTGCTGAGGAGGCGAGGAGGCGTGCAACGCAAATGCAACATGCTGCAAATGTGGCAGTTAGCGGTATTAATTTCAGTTTTATGGCAGACAATCAGAACTTGAAAGGTAACATGCCGCCAAGTACTCGTACAGGCGACACTCCTAGAAACAACTGTGCTCCATGTCGCCATCAAATGGCAACTATTGAGAGTATTTGTCTGTGTGTCGGTGTGTCGGTGTGTTGCTGTGTGTGTGAGTGGAATTGTAGAGCAAATAATGAAGACATTAAAAAGTGCATAAAACGAATTGAACTCAACCAAACCAAAAACCAAACGAAAGCAACCAAACCGAACGGCACCAAAGACGAAGGCAAACGCAGAGTTCGACGTTTCCCACTTGCCACATGCAAATAGGCGTTAAGCGTTTAGTTCCGCTGTTGCAGCAATAGACGAAAGAGGGCTTTTGGCTGCAATTGGTGCCGCTGGTGTCGTTGGTGCCGTTGCGGCACAGCTCAAGGTGTGTTGCCAGCAATTTCTTCAATTTTTTCTGTTCTCGCTTTTGAGTTTTTTCCTCTTCCTGCGTGTTAATTAGCCTGAATAAATTGAGCATTTTAGTGTGGGGATGCGTGAGTGAGCGAGCGAGTGAGAGTGTGTGTGTGCGTGCGTGTGTTTGTGGTGCCTTCGGTGCAATTGTTTCTATGCCACTTTAATTGCTTAATTAGTGTGGCTTTTTTATGGGCAACTTGCAATTTGTTTAACTCTCGCATTAAGGCTCGTTAAGATTGCAAAGATGACGCTCTTTAATGGCGCATGCGTTTGAGTGGAACCTGCAACTGTGAGTGGCAGGCGTAGGCGTAACTGTTGCGGCTACAGGCAGAGCGTGCGGCGTCTGTTTCCAGGCTCCATTAACAGTTTCCAGCTGCATAGTTGCTTTTGATTACCTACCGCATAGATGCGATTATGCTGCCGTTTGCGTTGGTGTTGTCTTTACTGTTATGTCCAGGCATAAATTTCCACTTAAAATGCAACATTTCAGCCTTTATACCCAAGTAGCACTCTCATCGCAGTTGAAGAGATATTATGAATGGTGAGGACAGCCTCTGGGAAGCTGCTGAAAAGACAACTATCGTTGTACCAGTGTAGTGTGGACAATAGACGGGGGGGGTTAAGGGACTCAGCAAGGGATGATGATAAGTTGGCAGCTTTCAGTATAAAATAATCTGTTAACAAACTGTGCCGGGATGGTCTGAAAATGCTTCTTTGTAAATCTTTTTCTATTCGAGTCGAAGGCTTTAGTTGCTAGGACTCATCCCCCAAACCCTTTGCAGAATTAATGTAATATTACAAGAATAAGTAGGAGGAGAATGGAACGTCAGGCGTAGAACATGTTGAGAACCACAAACTTCACAAAGACTGAGCTTGCCAGCATAGAATATGCGTCTGCACTACTTAATTCATTGGGCTGCTAGCAGCCTATCCATCTTCTAGAATAGTGTTGAAAGGTCTTTCTCTCTCACTACGACCAAGCCTGGCAATATTGACTGATTTTTGAAGATTTGCAACATTTCATATTGGGAAGCTCTCAACTTGTAGTTTCCTGCTGACATTTTTGTTGCAGTCACAGTTTTACACCTCGGCAGTTAAGTCCCTCTTGGATCGGAGTTGAAAAGCTGATCTCTCATATCGACAAAGTTGATTGAAGCTTGCAGATTATTGGAATACAAAATCTTCATAGTTGAACTTTCCTGCTGGGATGCTGTCACATTACTTTTTGTTTTTGTTATGTGTGTTGAAATCATAGCTTCACCCTTTAACAGGTCAGACCCCTCCTGGAGCCGTCTTCAAAATCTTTTATCCCTCATTTCGATCAAGTGTGACAATATTTATTGTGGCTTGAAGAACTTTCTTTCAAGGATAATCTTACACTTTATACTGGCTCAGAAACTGGGTCAGCAACTAGAATAGTGATTCTCCATCTCCTTCTAGAAAAGTTGTTCTCCTTCTCCTTCTAGAAAAGTGTTTCTCCTTCTCCTTCTGGAAAAGTAATTTTCTTTCTTCTTCTAGAAAAGTGTTGCTCCTTCTCCTTCTACAAAAGTGTTTCTCCTTCTCCTTCTAGAAAAGTTTTTCTCTTTCTCCTTCTACAAAAGTGTTTCTCCTTCTCCTTCTAGAAAAGTGTTTCTCTTTCTCCTTCTAGAAAATTGCTCCTCCTTATCCTTCTAGAAAAGTGTTTTTCCATCTCCTTCTAGAAAATTGCTCCTCCTTATCCTTCTAGAAAAGTGATTCTCCTTCTCCTTCTCCTTCTTTCTCCTTATCCTTCTAGAAAAGTGTTTCTCCTTCTCCTTCTAGAAAAGTGTTTTTCCTTCTCCTTCCAGAAAAGTGTTTTTCCTTCTCCTTCTAGAAAAGTGTTTCTCCTTCTCCTTCTAGAAAAGTGTTTTTCATTCTCCTTCCAGAAAAGTGTTTTTCCTTCTCCTTCTAGAAAAATGTTTCTCCTTCTCCTTCTGGAAAATTGTTCCTCCTTCTCCTTCTAGAAAAGTGTTTCTTTTTCTGCTCCTAGAGAAGTGTTTTCCTTCTCCTTCTAGAAAAGTGTTTTTCCTTCTCCTTCTAGAAAAGTGTTTTTCCTTCTCTTTCCAGAAAAGTGTTTCTCCTTCTCCTTCTAGAAAGGTGTTTCGCCTTATCCTTCTAGAAAAGTGTTTCTCTTTGTCGTGTTCCTTCTAGAAAAGTGGCTCCTTCTAGAAAATAGTTTCTCTCTCATTGTGATTAAGTGTGACAATATTGATTGAAGTTTGAAGATTGACCACTGTGAAATACAAAAATTTTCTGTTGGGATGCTTTTACGATTAAATTGGTTATTGATATCTATTTTGTTGTAGTCATAACGAACTTTCTCCGGGAGGGATTCATCGCTATTATACCGTGGATATGAACTCGATTTCTTAGGAGACCTCACTCTCTTTTATGTGTTCATGTCTTCGTTTTTTGTTGAAAAACCGTTGATGTTTTTGATAATGTCACGATAAAATTGTCTCTAAGTATACGAATTGGAATTGTTTTCTAAGTGATATTCTATTAGAGTCGTTAATGACATATTTTCGGATCGTTACTGACATATTTTCGAGTCGTTATTGACATCCTTTTGGATCGTTACAGACATCTTTTTGTATCGTTACTGGCAATCGAACGTAATGAAAATCTTGGTAATAACTGCAAGTGCTGCGATTCTTGTGTAGTTTTATACGAGTATAAATTACATATTTCTATGTTTAAAATATTAAAAAAAATATTTTTCTCTTAATCAGGCCGAAGCCAACTTTATTAATTTAATTCTGTTTTAAGACTGACTTAAGAAATAAACTTAAATTAACTTAACACCTACGCTGCGCCGCTCTGCTGCTGCTGCTGCTGGTGAAGTGTTGTTGTTTTCGGTTGTTGCGCGTGTTGGGCATTTCCTATGAAAAACGCTAGACTTAGCGTCAGCGAAAAATATGGGAACGGATGTTAATTTGGGTTGTGAAATATTGAAGTTGACAAATTTCGGTGTAAATGGTATTAACTTATACAATCTTGACTAAAATTCTTCTCCCGCTTGGCCAGTATATTCCTCCAGCTCTTCTCTTTCCATTTGCTGCCCTCATTCTGCATATTCGTGAGCGGCCCTTGCTCATTCACACTCGCATATTTTGTGATTTGTGATATTTAATAAATATTCATAATTTGACTCTAAAGCGTATCCATTTCAAGCAATTCGTCACAGCATTCACGAATTTGAAATCTGTGGCAACAACAACAACAACAACAAACAAACGAAAAACGATTAATCATAAATTCACAAAAGTTTCCATTTTCGTTGCCCCGCTGCGGCGGCAAGAAATTTAATAGGCGGCGGGAGAGATGCGAGTCGAGAGAAAGGCAAGTGCCGCAAACGATGCTGGTGGTTAAGGGCCTCAAGGGCCAAGCGTTCATGTGGCAAGCGATTAAACAGCATAATCAGGCGGCGATCAGAAACGCAAACAACAGTTAACAGTTACACCCAACGAGAACTGTTCGTGCCAAATGCCAAATGTACCGGAAACTCAAAATAAGTCGGTCCAAATCGTTCCCAAATCGTGCGCAATTTATCTAAATCAGTTCGAAGCAGGCCGCACAGCCAGTGAAGGCAGTGCAGGCAGTGCAGGCCATCGTGGCGCGGCAATTGACAATACAGAGATTAAAATCATAAATGCATTGAAATGTCACTGGCAGTGGAGCAGCTGCGCCAGCACCGGCCCCGGCCGCGGCAAAGTTATGCAATGAAGCGCGATTGCACTTGATGCAACTCACGTTGTCCGCCGCTGCCCTTACAAGTGGCGTTCGGTGTGCCCCTACATTACGTCAGCATTGGCGCTTAATTAGAAGCCGAGTACTGCAGATAAAGTGGCCCATAGCGCATACGTACTCAAAGCTCGTGAGTCGTGTGACAATGACGCGTCGCCGGCGTGCACGCCAGCATCATTTCGCTGGCGTTCGATTTGATTGTTCTGCGAGCTGGTGCGCCGAGAGCTAATCAAAACGCTGAGCTGTACTCGTAGCTGTGCTGGTGTAGCTGTGCACCTGTAGCTGGGTATCTGCGAATCTATCTGCGGCTCTGACTTGGCTCTGTCTTGCTGCGACGGCAAACTTCAACTTGAACTTGCTCATGGTCAATGCTGCCTTGTGTCTCCGACTCTAGGTCTAACTCTAACTCAAAGTCTAAGCGGCTGTCGTTGTCGACAAAGCTGCCAGTGCCGTTGTTGTTGTCATTGTCGTTGCTGTTGCTGTTGCCGTTGTCATTGCCATTGCCATTGTCGTCATAATGTCGTGTTGCTTGCAGTTTAATTGTGAGCATTGCAATTGCAGTGGCGGCATCTGGAACGCGGCGTTTCAACAGAGGCCCTCTTGCATTTGCTGAGCTTCCCGCAGCTTACCGCGCGGCCGCTGCTCATTTGTGCAAATTATGATTTTCATAAATCCTCAACGTGCGTCTAATTGCGGCTGAAAGCCATGGCGGCTGACAGCCGCTAGAAGGCCATAAATTATGCGAGTTCATCGGGTAAGTGGTGCTTAGGGAATTCAGTGCGTATGCGGGGCCACGCTGATTACGAGTCGTCCATCTGTGTTGGGGCACGTACGGTAGTACGTCTCTCTCTCCTTCGGCGGGCAGGATAGCAAACATTCAATTGTTTAATGCTTGCAACTCGCTGAAGCTAAGCAATCGCGCTGACTGGAGTCGCTTCCTGGTAAGCAGGACACCTGAGTGAGTAACGGGGCCCCATAGCAGCACGGGGCAGCTCAGCACGGAGCACAAAGCTAATAAATATGAATTTCAAATGAGCACTTAACGAAATTTAAATCACTTTTGGCCCGCGTGCACTTGTGTTGCGCCGGTCATAACTCATTTGGCGAGTCGTCGAAACAAATGAATCCGCGGACATGGATTCCGGGTACTTTGCATGCAAGTGGCGGCGATTTATGATTTACGATTGCGCCTTGCTATGAGTCTGTTTGCAATTGGGAAGAATGTGTGTGCCAATGTGTGTGTTTGTGTGTTGTGTGTGTAATTTTGTGTGTGTGCGTATGTGCAGGCACCCTTTTCCCTGTTGGCATAGGATTTATTACAAAAATTCGGCATAAATTTAGCGAAAACTTAAGCAGACCGCAAGAAATGGAATGCAAATCGATTATTCTAATTTTGCCGGGTTTCTTCAAGAGGCGTTTCGTTTGTTCGCGGCTGCTCCTGATCCTCTTTTTTCTATTAATATTTATTTATTATTTTGTTTAGTTGGTTTTAGCACATTTATCATAATTTGCTGAGCGTGGCCGATGCACCGTTAACACAGATCCAAACACACACGCACTCACACGCTCTCACACACATTTGCACTCTCACGGAAAATTTAGCGCAAGCAGGTGCGCAATTTTCAATTTTCTCTCCATTTTGCTGCTGTGGGCTTTTTGCCGTTCCTGCCGCTGCCGCCGATGTTGTTGCTGCTTTTGTTGTGCCTCGACGATGTTATTGCTGCTTTCATTGTAGCTGTTGTTGTTGCTGCTTTCATTGCAGCTGTTGTTGTTGTTGTTGTTGTTGCTGCTTTCGTTGTGCTTTTGTAGCTGTTGTTGTTGTCGTTGCAGTATTCTTTTCTTGCCGGACAATCAATAAATTTTTATCAATCGCGTATCGTCTGGCACACGTTTGTTATTGTTGTTGTTGTTATTTGTTCTGACCGCAGCTGTTGTTGCTTCTGCTGTGGTGTTGCCATGATTATTATGATTACTTAATGAAGCCTGGTCAGCAGCGGCAGTGGCAGTTGTTGCCGCCACGACACACTCCACAACGCTCCGCAATGAAGATTTATGATGGTCTGGGACAACGTGGCATATTGCTGGGCTGTATTATTGCCCGACTTTTTCATCGATTTAATTATTATTTATTAAAAACCGAGTACAGCGTCCGCGCTTCTCTTGAATTGTGAAGAATGGAAGTGGTGATTGGTGGAGAAGTCGATAATGAAATAAAGTTCGTTCCTTGAGACTTTTGTTTTACCAATTTCTTTCCTCAGCAGAATTTCAGGATGCTTGTCATTATAATATAGTATTGGAGATGTTATCAATGTTAAAGAATGAAGGGACTTCCTGTTGGTGAGTTATTAAATACAACTGATGATAAGGATTTGTGCAGGTTTTAAGTCGACTTTCATTTGCAGACAATGTGTTCGTAGATTTTCGTACTGAACTATGAATTTTTGTTATAAATTCACTCCTTTACATCCGTAACTATGTTGGATTTGAACTTTGTCAAATTGAAGTAATGCAGCTGCTATCTGTTTAGTCCGTTCGATAATCTGTATAATGGAGGAAGACCATCGTTGTAGATCTACATTAAAGCTCAGTTGCAGGTCCGTTTGCTACTCGGAAGAACACTACTACTCGATTCTTTTTCTTTGAACCAAATTTGTTTTCCTGACAAGATTTTGTAATGGACTATTGTGTCAAATCAAAGGTCTTAACTTCGATCACACGGAAATTCGATTGAAAGTATCTGGCAGGCAGTTCCCATCTACTTATAGAACTGGGGTAGGCCGAAGAACCTCCAAAGAAAGAAGTCTCCTAGAAGCTATTCATAACCAAGAATATAAAACATTTCTCTAATCATATTCCAGAGTTCCTTGAACTGATCTAATATGGTTTTCGTCCAGGCTTGATTTTCTTCTCTTCAATGAAGTTTTGTTTTGTTCCTTATAATTCTCTATCAGGATCGTCTGGTGGTATTTTTACGGTCTTCAGCGACTTTTCTGGTAAGTAGGGGAATTGGGAAAGGATTTTTTTTTAATTCAGAGGAAATTTGGAAAAGGCTTCAAGGGTGTAAATACTCCCAGAGAATATGATTTATAGTCACTAAAACTAACATCCTAAACTATTCAGATACGCCAATTTAACTCAAACTGATTTCAGAAGGGTGTACATAGAAGCATATTACCTTATATAGATTGTTGAAGCATCAATGTACCCCTACAGATCATCTCCGAAACCTAGTTAGAGCTAAACGACTGAGGGACTGAACAAATGTATTCCAACATATCATCTCCGAAATCGAGTTAGAACAAAACTCTGCCTACGAAATAGTTGAAAGTATGAATGGTTGGAGAGTAATAAGGAATGGTTGGGAAGGAGTTAATCGTTCTTTCAGTGTTAATAGGATGGTACAGATTATGGAGCAGTAAAGCACTGTTAACGTCTAGACCCAATCTTCTGAGTACAAAATCTTCATTAATTACATTTATGGAGTTATTCAGAGACGGAAGGTGAATAAGTTTGTGTCAACACGTGTAGGAGGGAAGCTGGAAATGAGAGTTCCAGAAAAGGAGTACACACAGAACCATAAAAACTGCTATTGCACTGACTGAAAATCAGCAGATTAATAATTGTAAGGAGGGCAAAGTACACGGACATATTCTAAGGACTGTGGTTCTCACACCAATGAAGTGAACGCCAGTTTGGTAAAAAAAGGATATTCAAAGTCCCTTACTCAATGTTTTATAACACTTCAATTGACAAAACAATAGTCTGTGAGTACCTTCAGTGATGTTATGCGACGATTCATTGACTTAGAAAGATAGTGATATACTATAGTGTCGGATATATACTCATATTATGTGGTCTCAAGTTGATTTATGGAGTAATTATATGTCTCCGTAAGATTTGGTAGAATGACTCTCACGACTATCAACTAATTCCTTCCACCCGAGCAAAAACGGAGATATAAAGAATTATTTCTAGAAAATGTTCTGGGGAGTATTTGAACAAACGACTTCACGAATTCGTGAATAACGTGCTTCCTTCTACACTAAAGCGGCAGACTCTCCTAGACTTATTCTCACAGATTCCTCCTTCTAAAATTGTTATCGCAGATTCCTCCTTCTAGACTTGCTATCACAGACCCCTAATTCTTAAATTGTTATCACAGACCCCTCCTTCTAGACTTGTTATCACAGACTGATCCTTCTAGAATTGTTATCACAGACCACTCCTTCTAGACTTGTTATCACAGACCACTCCTTCTAGACTTGTTATCACAGACGCCTTCTTCTAGACTTGTTATCACAGATTCCTCCTTCTAGACTTGTTATCGCAGACTCCTCCTTCTAGAATTGTTATCATAGACACCTTCCTTCTAGATTTGCTATCGCAGACTACTCCTTCTAGACTTGCTATCACAGACCCCTAATTCTTAAATTGTTATCACAGACCCCTCCTTCTAGACTTGTTATCACAGACTGATCCTTATAGAATTGTTATCACAGACTGATCCTTCTAGAATTGTTATCACAGACCACTCCTTCTAGACTTGTTATCACAGACGCCTTCTTCTAGACTTGTTATCACAGATTCCTCCTTCTAGACTTGTTATCGCAGACTCCTCCTTCTAGAATTGTTACCACAGATTCCTCCTTCTAGAATTGTTATCGCAGACTCCTCCTTCTAGACTTGTTAACACAGACTGCTCCTTCTAGACTTGTTACCACAGACTGTGGGAGACTAATACTGAGAATTCCATGACAGTCGTACATGCTAAGAGAAGGATTGGTAAATTTGTTCTCCTGCCACGGAAAGCGCATCGGTCTATAATTTCTAAGAAAGAAGTTAGAGCCGGACTGTGCGATGGAACTAGTTGGTTGGAATATGTATAAAGCTATGCTATATATATATATTTACAACTATATAAAGAATCAGACTCACCAACAAATACACATGCGATTCAAATGGATTATAGATATATATATTTGTCCCTCTCTCCTTTCGGATATTAGTGCAATATACCATAAAATTAGACAGCGACATGTTGGTCACTCATCGACACTTTGCACCATTCGATTTGATCATTTTATATGGGCAAAATGCAGACTTTCATATCCTTGCCGCTAACCACCTCGATTTGTGTTAATCCGATGATAATTTAATGTGGTTATCGTAACGTATTGGCAATTTTTCAAGTAAAAACTCGGTAGCACAGAAGCAATTTCAATTCAATGCAATAATGAACTCAGCAGCGATCATGCCTGCTGCTGTGTATTTATTTTTTGTTTAAATCGTTGCGACCAGCACAATTCTAGCAAAATCAAATCGAAGATGGCATGGCACAGAGGAGAAACGCCTGGGACCGGTGGCTAAAACGAAGCAACTGTCTCCAACTCAACAGCAAAACCGTGCAGCAGTGAACAAATCAATTTTACAAAGCGAAATGAAGACAGCAAAAGGGGCCCAGTCACAAAAAGAGTCGAACAAAAAAATTGTGAAATTGATTTTATGCACTATTTAAGCTGCCTCATGTTGTCTTACCGACAACAACAACAGCAACAACAATCACCGCAGCAGCCATAACAATTGCAATGAATTAACAGTTTTGATGTAACTGTAATTTCGCATTCGAGCATTCGCGAGCTGGCCACCAAATTTCTACGAAGCGAACAACAGAGCAGAGATCGAAGAAAGAACAAAAAGTTGAAGGAAAGAGACGCTTATCGTGTTTCAGCGAAAAAGTTTTTAACTGCAACAACAATAGCAATAACAGCAGCAACAGTAACAGCAGCAACAACAACAACAGCAGCGGCGGAGGAACAGCAACAGCTACAAAACTGTAACAGAAACCATTGAACCGCCATGGGTGGCAATACATGACAACAAGCTCAATTGTGCCCACGATGAACAAAAATCAAATGGCCTGAGGCCAAAAGCAGCACAGCAGCTGCGCGCTGTAGCAATAGGAATAGGAACAGCAGCAGCAGCGGTAGTAGCTGTAACAGCGGCAGTAGCAGCGGTGGCAGTGTAAGTAGCAACAAGCCAGAACACTTGCGAGTACCACACCGACAACATCCTCAGCTGCTGGTGGCTTCTGCAGCCAGCACAGCTCCATGGCGCATGTGCTGCATGTGTCTTAAAAAAATAATTAATATGCTTCAAAGATTTTTATGACAAGCGACAAGGGCAGGGTCGTCGCATACGAGTAGCGACGCGCTGCTGTGTTGCTTGTTACGGCCGCGGCTGGTTGGCGGTTTCGTTGCTGGATTGCCGCAGCTGCAGCTGGAGTCGATGTCGGTGACGGTGTCGGTGTCGTGCCACCAAACCGTACCGCCATCAAACTAACGGCTTCTGAGCTCGCTTCTATGTCCGCCACTCGCTGTCGCTGGCTGACGACGTTGGCTTTCGGACTGAAAGCACGAAGCGAAATTCAAGAGCGCAGCGTTGCAAGCGCCGCTTTTTAAAACGACGTAAAAAATTATATAATAACCTTAGCATTTACCTTGGCTTGAGCTGAGCTGAGCTGAGGTGAGCTGAGATTCCGATCGCCCGGGTCTGATCTCTTACTCCGCCGGCTCAGAAGCGGTGGCACATTCTACTTAATGCGCGCATTTGGCCAATTGTGGCAAGCAATCGTGTGGCATTGCACTGCTACCGAGCAGTAAGTGTGCTGCACTCTGTGGCTACTGTGTTGTTGTTATTACTGTTGTGCTTGTTGTTGTTGTTGTTGTTGTTGCTGCTGACTTGTTAAATTGCTCATTTAAAGTCGAGCAAAATGGAATTCGTTTTTTGTGCTCCTCCTCTGGTCTTTCTTTTTCTGTTTTTGTTGTTTTTGGTGTAAAATAATTTATAGCGAATATTTCTCGTGTTGCAGTTGTTTAAATTGTTGCTGCGGTGTTGTCGTTGTTGTAACAAATTGTGGCCAGAATGCTGCTCTAATTAGCGGCAGATATTCAAGTAGGAAGTTTCCAAACTATGGAATAGTCCTGCGAATGTTGTTCTGGGTGTTTTACAGCCACGGCTGATTGGCAGGCTCTGATTTTCCAAGGCGAACTCAGGGAGTTTGGTTTGTTTTGGAGCGATTTGACTGTGATCTCTACTGCGATGTTTTGATGACTTGTGCATTGATTGGGGAAGGGAGAATATCAACCTTAATAGGGGATGTGCCCAGAACACTGGATTGAGAGGAAATTTCTCAATTGTCATAGCACAAGAATGCGTTGACATCCTACGAGTTACAGTCTCAGGAGCAAGTTCTATAAAAGCTGAGAGGCTTCCTCTTTTATAGCTTTTATAGAACAAACCAAAGAAGGTGTTGATATCCTACGAGTTACAGACTTGCTCAGAACACTGAATTGAGAGGAAATTTCTCAATTGTCATAGCACCAGAATGCGTTGACATCCTACGAGTTACAGTCTCAGGAGCAAGTCTGTAACTCGTAGGATGTCAACGCATTCTGTTGCTATGACAATTGAGAAATTTCCTCTCAATTCAGTGTTCTGAGTAAAAGCTGAGAGGTTTCCTCTAAATCCAGTGTTCTGGGCACATCCCCACATTCCACATCACTGCAAAAAGTTCGACCTTAGTAAATGCCACACTTGAGTCTCATACGCCGTGGGTGGTCGTACATTTGTCTGACGCATTCCAATCGAATTCCAAGCAAAGTTCAGCGCTAATTCCCGCTCGTCGCTTGTCATTTCGAACAAAGGCAGCCTCGGAGGCGGGGCAGTTGCGCGTGCGCCCGCCTTTGTTTGTGACGAGGAGGAAATGTCAACGCTGACAACATTTCTCATGACAACGGTGTTCATCATCGACGTCGTGGCAGTTGTCACATGCAGCAGCAACAACAACAACATCAGCAGCAACAACAACATCAGCAGCAGCAGTACATAATAACAGCCAAATGTCAATTGCAGCCAGCCCAAATGTTGCGGCAGCGTTCGTTAATCGTTTGTGGCGTTCGGAGTGGTGCAAAATGCGAAAATGCAATTTCACGCAGCCGCAGCGCCCGCCACAAGCCGCCAATGCAGCCACTTCCACTGCCGTGGCCGTTGCCGGTGCTGATGTTGCAAAGTGTTTCACTTTTCTGCTTGACGCAACTACGAGCGCAGTAACTGCAAATTAAAGCTCAGCGAGAATTTAGCGCAAACGCCTAAATTAAGCCGCGCCGTTGACAAGTTGCTATAAAATGTTTCAGTTGTAGTTGTCCCGTTGTTGTTGGCGTTGTTGTTGTTGTTGTTGTTAGTGTTAGTGTTGCTTTGCTCTTTTTGCTGTGGTGTTTGTTGTAATTCGTTGTGATTTTCTTAGACGCGCGATCGCAGAGCAATTATTTTTGATATTTTATTGAATTTCTTTGTGCGACTTGCTTGCGTCTGAGCCGTGAGTGCAGTGCTCCGGCCGCGCTCGGCCAGAGAGTTCTTCCCCCCAACAACTGGAACTGGTATTTTCCGCTGCGGTGTAATAATTTTTCGTTGAAAATCGATTTGTCAGTTGGAACATTATTATATATCTCTGTGTGCATGTGCGTTGTTCACATATATATTCATTGGCACTGCCGCTATGGGAGCATGTCCGCTGCGCTCGTATTTATGCGCAATTTTCGCAAATGTTTATTATTAATAATTTTAACGAAATTATAAATAATTTCTGTTGAAATATGGTATAATGTGTTTAGCGTAATTGATACTGGTTAATATGGGAGCAAATTGAATGAGTACGGAACAGAAAATTGAGTGAGTGTGTGCCTGTGTGCGTGTGTCTGCCTGTGTAAACGAGACGCCAGTGCGTATGAGTAATCTCATCAATTGCGCTGATAGGGAGGGCGTGAAAATGGAGTGAAAATGTAGAAGCAGTGTGTGTGGAGAGTGGAGCGGAGTGGGCCTTGGGCACGAGTAGAGCAACAATTCTTAGAGCCAACATCACGAAAATACTGGAATTTACACTGGAAGCGGTCCTTAGGAGTCTCAGGAGTCGCAATGTTTGGAAGAACTACATAAATCCACAACTGATACAATGAGAACTTATGAAATAGAAAAGGGAGGAATAATAACGAGTAAATATTGTCAAGTCTATAAAGGTTAAACCTTTGTAAAGACATAAATAATAAATTAATTTCATCGTCTTTATAAATTCTTAAGCTAAATATTATTATAATATTTGTCGGGAGGGGTGATGTTTGGGTCAGTGTTTGTGGTCGTTAGTGGAGAGCGCCCTTTTGAAGGGTCTTGCACCACGACGTTGAAGATCCATTGTTAATTAATTTCATCGTTTTTATAATTTAGCTAAATATTATTATTGTTATCAGAGGGAGGGGTGAGGAAGGGTCTTGCATCGCGACTTTAAAGATCTATTGTCAATTAATTTAATCGTATTTATAAATTCTTAAGCTAAATATTATTATTATTATTTGGTGGGAGGGGTGAGGAAGGGTCTTGCACCACGACCTTAAAGATTTATTGTCAATTAATTTCATCGTATTTATAAAAATTCTTAAATAAATCTTATTATTATTATTTTGGGGTGAGGGGAGGTTCTTGCACCACGACCTTAAATATCTATTTTGCCCCCTTCGTGGATTTAAAGTATTTCTCTGAGTCCAGTTTCCTCGATAAATCGATCAATTTTACTATAAAGCTTATTTTGTTCAATCTGATTTCTTCTTCCGGTATTGGATGATTACCCAAATGCTTCTTTCGTTTGTGCATTAGTCCCAGCACGTGTATCCCGATCTCTTCATTAGAGTAAATTCCCCGTCTTGTGAAGTGATTATTGAGCCTACACTGCGCTGACAAAATTCTGGTAACGATTCTTAAATTGTTCTTATTTTGTTCCATACAATCTTTGAAACGTTTAATTTTTAGGACCTTTTAAGCAATTTTGAGTGTGCGAACCCCGGTAAACTATCCCATTACACTCTTCTTTGTTTGTATTCTACTTTTTGAATGAATGAGGAGCAGTTACCCTCTCCTAAACCACAGAATGGTTCCTGGCGTTCAAGCGGAGACGCTGCAGCCTTCCTGTTTGTCTGCCATTGCGTAAGCTAAATATATAATCATTCATTCTTTTTATAAAGTTGAGGATCCAGTATAGTATACGATTGTCCACTATTAGTATGACTCTCAAATAGTGCCAGGAGTTCAGTGGGTTCAGTGTTGAATCAAACGCCGAAGATATAGCAAGCAGCTCCCGGATAAGGTGGTCATATTTTGTGCACTCTTGATAAATACTCTGCTATTCAATGCGAGTTAATGTATCCGCCACGCCTGCCCATCTCTCCAATGGGGCACACAAATTTATATTTCCAGTTTTCACACGACCATCACACATGGGCTTGCTCGGTGCACTCACATTGCCCGGTAGCCGCAGCTGGACTCGTTTGCATAGTTCTATTATTGGCATTGAATTTGAGCTCGGACATTATTGCAAATTGCCGCAGTGCCATTAAGAAAGATCGACAGCAATCGTCTCCCCCTCCCCCCATTTGGCAGTTTTCCACAGTATTCGCTCCCACTTATGGGATGACTTTCCAGCGCATATGTTTTCGGAACATGTGTCATAAACAACTGAACATTTTCATGACACTTTAAATGAGAAATGCAACAACAACAGCAACAGCAACAGCAATCCATAAATTTGTCGCTCTTCGTCCGCCCATTAGTGCCACTTTTGGCGCTTCACTAAACTCGTTGCCGCAATCGTTGCAGTTTTTAATTAAATCCCGTTCGATACACGACTCTGTATGTAAGTCGGTGGCCGCAGATGCAGACGCAGAGGCAGCAGCTGCAGCCGTAGCAGCGGTGGTGGCGATGGCGATGTCGTTGCATGTGTAGGAGTCTGGCCGCCACACTTTGAGTGCCACAGTTGCCTATAAAAGGAGCGACACAACGGGGAAACTGGTTTAAGATTAATTGGCAATATTCGCCGTCGCTTTTTATGCAAATTCTTGATTTGATGACTTTTTAGTGAAACTTTTCTGCAGAAATGCGGATGTGTAAAAAAATCTGCAATCAACAAATCTCCGCTCAAATTATTGCGAAGAGTGTAGCGGCTTCCAATTCGGCTGCTTGCCTCATGCGGCTCATTCATAAAAGTTCATATTGCACACTTGCCACATTTGCGGCGGAGCGTATCCGCCCGTTCTTCCCGCGAGCGGTTTCGGTTTCAGCTGACGTTAGTGACGCTTTTTGCTCCCATTGCAGCGGCGGCGGCGGCTATCGAAGACGGCTTCGGTTACGTTTGCCTCTGCGCAATGCGTTGAAATTTACACGTTCCACGCTTAGAAATTCCGCTGCAGAGCAATGCGCCGTGCCGCATTTCTGCAATTCCAGTGCGCACCACGCAACCGCTGCTTATGGTGCTGGTGCTGGTGATGTTGGCGATGCGTGCATGCGTGTGTGCATGCGCAGCGGCCCTAACGCGTACGTGCAAATGTGCGCGATATCTGCGGCGCACTTGTCCCGGCGCTGGTGATACTTGCACCGCGACCCACTGCGATTTAAGGCGATTTAAAATGTGTTACAATTTACCCAACGTGCGGACGCTTGGCGATGCCATGGGATGTCGTGCTCTAATAACAATCCAAACAGAGTATTAGCACATCCGTTGTAGAGGATCGTGTACGTCGTGTACCTATGGAAGGTAGAAGTTAGTCGGATGTCGCCAAGAGCTTATATGGCTCTGAAGTGAAGCTGATACAGTTCTGAAGTGAAGCTGATATAGTTCTGAAGTGACGCTGATATAGTTCCGAAGCGCAGCTGATATAGCTCTGAAGTGAAGCTGAGGTAGCTCAGAAGTGAAGTGGATATAGCTCTGAAGTGAAGCTGACATAGCTCTGAAGTGACGCTGATATAGATCTGAAGTGAAGCTGATAAAGCTCTGAAGCGCAGCTGATATAGTTCCGAAGCGCAGCTGATATAGCTCTGAAGTGAAGCTGATATAGTTCTGAAGTGAAGCTGACATAGCTCTGAAGTGAAGCGGATATACATCTGAAGGGCAGCTGATACAGCTCTGAAGTGAAGCTGATCTAGCTCTGAAGTGAAGCGGATATACATCTGAAGGGCAGCTGATACAGCTCTGAAGTGAAGCTGATCTAGCTCTGAAGTGCAGCTGATCTGGTTCTGAAGTGAAGTTGATACAGCTCTGAAGTGAAGCGGATATAGCTCTGAAGTGAAGCTGATATAATTCTTAAATGAAGCTGATCTAGCTCTGAAGTGCAGCTGATCTGGTTCTGAAGTGAAGTTGATACAGCTCTGAAGTGAAGCTGATATAGCTCTACCTTTGATAAGAACCCTGGTGCGATTGTTAATTTACCTTGAAAGATTTCTCAGTTGACTCTATCGTTGGCGCCCACTGTAGACATGAGGGTGTGCTACTTAGTTGGTGGCCAGTTTAGATTGTAGAAGGCGAATTATCTGCCCACCCAGAGATTAGATGAGTGCTCAAGGACTGTGCAAAAGTGAAACTAAAATTTTATTAAAAATAAATTATATTAATTGAAATAAAAATAATAAATCACAGTTGAGAGACGGCAGCGTTGCTTAGACAAGCCTCTGCAGCATCCAGCATTCAGCAGTTTGCATACGAACAGAAACAGCTGAAGCCATTAACCCACCTCGGCGAGGCTGTGCTGGAAAACAAGACAGACATAAATCAAACTGCGGCCCGCTGCAGACTTGGGCTCAGTGCCTCCTGCTCACAATTCACAGCTCACAGCGCTTGGTTTTTCAATAAAGCCTTTACGCCAGTTGACACTTTGACAATATAATTTCTTAAACATTTCAATTATGAGGTTAGCTGCGCATGCGCTTAAAAGTGGTCGCCACAGCATTAGGTTTACCTCAGCTATTTCCATAGTTAACAACCATTAATGAAACACCACAGTCACCTGACAACTCCATAAAGAGTTGTTTGTGAGCTCGGATTTTTCAGACAGAAATTTCCTCAATTTTCCCTAAATTCGCATAATTTTCACATACAGCAAAAGGCAAGTTTTTTTTTTAATATTTACGATAATTACGAATATAACGCGTGTCGACAACTAACGCCGCACGCATGCGCGCACACACTGCACGGCCACACACATGCGTGCGCGCAGCAATTCCCATTTATAAGGCGTCAACAAGCGGCGGCACATCCTCTCAACGGCGCTGATAAGAAATTGACAATTTTAGCTGTGATTGAAAATTGATTTGGCGGCGCCGAAGGCAGCCGTTAAGCAGGCAGGCGCGCGGCGACGTGGAATTGTCCGCGGCGATGAGTTATGAAATGACAAGGCGAAACGCACGCGTAGTACGAGGCATACGCACTGCACTAGTGGTGTCGCTATTCGCCGCCTGCAACCACTCGTTACTTTGAGTCGGCGTACTCCTCTCTCCCCACTGAGTAGTCGGTGTATGAATAGCGAGATACTCACAACGCATATAACATGCAAAGTAACTGCAGCGAGTGCTCGTTGCTCGTTACATTTTGGCAGTGGCGAGTACTGGCGTAACGGGTCGTGGCTGTTTCGCCAACGCTAATTCGAACACACGCGTCAGTTTACACGGACAACTATGCAAATTAGCAGTGCCGAAAGATGAGCGTGCGTCGAGCGGATTTGACAAGCCAGCGACAGGCGAGTGCGTGCGTACGATGTGAGAAATGTGCGTAGATGCCTCATAAATTGTTTGTTTAGTGCTGTTTAGCACTGCCAAACCTGGCCATATTGTCCAAAGTGATTAAGTCTGAGCGCGGCGGCCATGCGCAAATGTGTGAAATGCTGCACTTGCTCAACGAGTTGTGGCAACTTTTCCTGCGCTCGCCGCCCAAGGACTAGAAATGGTTCGGCCGGCATCCATCAGTGCCGTCCGTGTGCGCACTTTCTTGTGCTCGTCTCGACATTTGATCAATTACTTGAAGCGAAATATCAAGCGGCGCAGCGAGATGGCCAAATGCGTTAATTTCTGCGGAGCGCGGCTGCTACTGCGCTGCACTGTGCTGCAGTGCGCTCAGATTGATGGATGAGTTCGGCATGCAAATCACATCAGCGCCAACATCGTTAACGTTGTCGAAGGCAATAGATGGACGGACTGGGCGAGTGACGAGTGAGGTTGCGGACGTCAGTTCGCATGCGAGTCCAGGTAAATGGAGGCTGCAGTCGCGATTGTGCGTCGTCGTTAAGGCGCTCACGTTCTCATATTACAGCGATTATTTTTCTTACAGCTGCCAATTGAAGTGGCTGCTTTGATTTTTCTTTTCTCTTAACTCTGGCTTACTTAGCATTCATCTTCTTCTGAAGTGTGTAAGTGTGTGAGTGTGAGTGTGTGTGTGTGTGCATGGGTGTGTATGTGTGTGTGTGCGTGTGCGCGCGTGGTTTTGTGTGCTATTAATTACGTTGAGTTTTGTTATTGTCTGAAAATTAATTACGAATAATTTATTACAATACTGGCATGAGCCAAGGAGAATTCGCAGGTTTCGGGGCCACGTTTGTTTCTTTTATTTTGTTGTAATTTTCGTAAGTATTATTAAAATTTCTTGTTTCAAGCGATCATGTTGGAGATCCAAAGACCCCTGCTAAGTACCTTTCAAGCGAAGGTATACTTAATGTGGCTTTCCGTAGTATTCTAGTGGGGATATTGCCAATTCATCAGAAAGTGAGGCAGCCATTTGGATTTTATCATGAAGTAAGGATGCAAGATAATTTCCAGGACGTAAGGTAGCAAGGATTTCAAGGGTTGTCTGTAATAGTTAAAGGACATAAGAAAATGAATGGAAATCACTTTAAAGTCAGTTTTAGGACAGATATTTGGACTGCTTTCAGGACAGATATTTGGGATTGCGAAGTCCACAGATCATTAGACTGGTTTAAGGAAAGGCAACAGATCTTCACGGCAGATAGCGGCCACTCTTTTTGTAGTTTATGAATCCTTCTTTGGAAAAATGGAAATACATAAATGTTCGCCATTCTCCTACAATCGTAGTTCACGAATCCTTCTTTGGAAAAGTCCACTCATTCATATATGATCGCCATTCTCATACAATCGTAGTTCATAAGTCCTTCTTTGGAAAAATCCACATATGTACATAAATGTGCGCCCCTTTCATACAATCCCAGCTAATTCTGGAAGAGTTTAGATCGAAAAAGATAACACAATATTTGCAGTTTATGCTCAGCTAATTTATGGGTTTAAACTGGGTACTTTACTAGGAAGCGCCGCTTAAGAACAGCCCAAGGATTTACATATAACACCAGACTTGGCATCTCAATATGATTCCAAGAGCAGATTATCTTCCTCCCATCTATGGAAGTTCATTACAAGTGTTGAATATAGCTGAGGCACTTCTGCCAAGATGATTTGGTCACCAGCACTCTGTAGTCAAAACTTATCCTCAGTTTCCTTAGGGCGATTGGCTCAGAAGAAAGCAAAAATTCAGTAAGAAATTGGTTTAAGAATCACATTTTACCCGAGACAATGTTTGAAGGGACTTTTTTTGTCTTGGAATAATTGAAGTATTACACCCCCAAGTATACAAATGGTGAGATCTACAAGGTGCATTCCAAAGTAAACAGGACTTTTTTAAAATAACAACAACAACAATTTGTTTGGGTAAATCCGATTTATTTGTAATCAAAATATTTCCATTCCGACTCAATACATCGATTTTCATGGTCTCAAAGCTTGCCGATGAAAGGGACGCGCTTTGTGGACGTAGAAGCCATTCGAAAGGATGGAACCGACATGCTGAACAACATCCCAGCCGAGGATCTAAAACTTTAGCATGTCGGTTCAACCCTTTTGAATGGCTTCTACGTCCACAAAGTGCTTTCCTTTCATCAGTCGAAATTATTTCGAATTATTATTATTCGAATTTATTTCTAACAAATGTTTCCTCAAAACTTGTCCAACCAGTTCATCTGAAAGTAGATTTTCAACTGTTATATTAAGAACTGCCTTGGAATACAGTGAAATCTTCTCTCACAAAGCGCTGCTCTACATAACTATTGAAATAGATCGTGAGTCGACGCAACCTTAAAGTGATCATATTTGAATTTTCATCTCTTTATACAGCTTGTGTAACCTCTTTATACAGCTTGCGTAACCTCTTCATACAGCTTGTGTAACCTCTTTATACAGCTTGTGTAACCACTTTATACAGCTTGTGTAACCTCTTTATACAGGTTGTGTAACCTCTTTATACAGCTTGTGTAACCTCTTCAAACAGCTTGTGTAAACTCTTTATACAGCTTGTATAACCTCTTTATACAGCTTGTGTAACCTCTTTATACAGCTTGTGTGACCTCTTCATACAGCTTGTGTAACCTCTTCATACAGCTTGTGTAACCCCTTTATACAGCTTGTGTAACCTCTTCATACAGCTTGTGTAACCTCTTTATACAGCTTGCGTAACCTCTTCATACAGCTTGTGTAACCTCTTCATACAGCTTGTGTAACCTCTTTATACAGCTTGTGTAACCTCTTCATACAGCTTGTGTAACCTCTTTATACAGCTTGTGTAACCCCTTTATACAGCTTGTGTAACCTCTTTATACAGCTTGTGTAACCTCTTCATACAGCTTGTGTAACCTCTTTATACAGCTTGCGTAACCCCTTTATACAGATTGTGTAACCTCTTTATACAGCTTGTGTAACCTCTTCATACAGCTTGTGTAACCCCTTTATATAGATTGTGTAACCCCTTTATATAGATTGTGTAACCTCTTTATACAGGTTGTGTAACCTCTTCATACAGCTTGTGTAACCTCTTTATACAGCTTGTATAACCTCTTTATACAGCTTGTGTAACCTCTTTATACAGCTTGTGTAACCTCTTCATACAGCTTGTGTAACCTCTTTATACAGCTTGTGTAACCTCTTCATACAGCTTGTGTAACCTCTTTATACAGCTTGTGTAACCCCTTTATACAGCTTGTGTAACCTCTTTATACAGCTTGTGTAACCTCTTCATGCAGCTTGTGTAACCTCTTCATACAGCTTGTGTAACCTCTTTATACAGCTTGCGTAACCCCTTTATACAGATTGTGTAACCTCTTTATACAGCTTGTGTAACCTCTTTATACAGCTTGTGTAACCTCTTCATACAGCTTGTGTAACCTCTTTATACAGCTTGTGTAACCTCTTTATACAGTTTGCGTAACCCCTTTATACAGATTGTGTAACCTCTTTATACAGCTTGTGTAACCTCTTCATACAGCTTGTGTAACCCCTTTATATAGATTGTGTAACCTCTTTATACAGGTTGTGTAACCTCTTTATACAGCTTGTGTAACCCCTTTATACAGATTGTGTAACCTCTTTATACAGCTTGTGTAACCTCTTTATACAGGCTGTATAACATAAACTTATATTAATTTGATTTAAAGGTTGGCTTCACAAAGCACACAATTTATTCCAGCACTGCTGACTCTTAACTCGTAGGACATTAAACAGTTTATACCCAAATATCCGTAATCAGTGTCGCTAAACATGTCCTAAGACACTGACACAGCACACAACACCACAAAATTCCACTAATGAAATAACGAAATTAAAGTTTTCAAATCAAGTGCGGCAGAGTGAGCAGAGCGCCCAAAGCGAAACCTTCAATTAACGGACAGAATTCATTGACTGCAAGTACGGCAGCGGCGGCAACAACAACAACAACGAAAAGCGAACCACAACGAAAACACAACAATAAAGCAACGATCAAAAAGTTGGCAATAACTCATGCTGGCTGCCACAGGCCGCAAGCCGCAACTGCCACAACCGCGCTGGCCGGCCGACTCGCGGAATATCTTAATTCCCACAAGCGCAGCAAATCACACACAAATCAAATGCATCTCATTAAAAAACCATCGGAGTCAGCAGAACAGCAGTCGTAAAAGCAAAATAATAATAATAATAAGCAACTGTTAAAAATCACATTTCCTGCACTTTGTAATTATCGCATTAGTCAAAGCAGCGCAAGCAGATGAAAACAATTAAAAGCACGGACACACGAGCGCGCGGGGACGGCCGGGCGCATCCTCGCCGTGGCTGCCTGCAAAAAGGGTACTTAAAATGTAATAAAAAACATTTGCGACAGCGCATAAATCAAAATGACGTGAAGCCATCATCGTGCCAAAATAATGCACCAAAGAGGCTGGCTCCGTGCTGCACAAGCTGCCACAGCGAGCGCAACAACACCACCAACAACAGCAACCACAGTAACAATGGCAACAACGGCAGCAGCCTCAGCAGAAACAGTACGAGCAGCATCGGCCACACTTACTATCAGTTCGTTCTGACAGCATGACAAGTGGCCGCACAAACAAAGGAACTAACTCTCAGCGGCAGAGGCACTCGTTAGGTTGACATTTTTTATTTGCGACATTAATTAGCGTCAAGTGCGATCGAAGGAGGCAAAAACACCACGAGGAGAGACAGAACACGAGGAAACAATCTGACAAGTGGCCAACAACGAAACACGGCCCCATGAACGCCGCATTGCTGGGCTCAATTGCAGAAACGGCAACTTGACGGTGAGTATTGCGCAATGTGGCGACGATGGCAGGGCCACGAGGCCAGTGGAGCACAGTGGAGTGGAGTGACCCCAGCTAGGCAGAACTGCGTAAGTCTTGTTGTGTGTTTGTGGAGTTGTCCGCTTAATGACGACACACATTCCTGTCTGCTTGCGTGGAATGGGAATCTGAGCAGGAGCAGGGCTGCTATGTCCCATGGTGAACGCATTCATATTAAGAGCTTTCGGAAATGACGGACATGCAGGCCACCGTGCCTGTACAGGGTGCGGCGTCAATGCGTGCATAAATCACTGAGTTGAACGAATTGCTTCAAGTTTTAGTATAAAATTTGTGGCCATGTTTAAATTGGACATGCAATAGGGCTCAGGTTGAAAGGAGAAGAAGCCCTGAAGCATTATTGGCGGAGCTTACAACTATGTGCAGGTCAGCCTCCAGTTTAGTTCTTTGGATTCTCACCATAAATAGCAATAATTGATTTGTTCCTAAAAATTTCAATGCTGCAGAAGTCGAAAGATACGAAATTAAGGAAAAATGTTATTTAGAGACTTCTGATTTCCAATGAGAGCAGTTTTTTCAACAGTGGGAAAGGACATTTCTGCCTTTCTCAACAGTCGTTATAATTATCATTGTCTGCTTGGCAGGTCTACTCGAATCCAGCGTGGATTTTCCTGGAAGACAACTCACATTGAGACGCGGTTTCAAATCCCGTCCAGTTAGTTAGCAGTAGTAGCAGTTACTCCTCACAGAAGAAGAGACCAAAACGAACATCAGACCACAGTGAATTGCCGGTGAATTGTCAGACTTTGGCTCTCAAGCACATCCTCATCATGTTGGCCGAACATTTCACATGCACCAAGAAACGTTTCTCGAATAGAGAGCAAATTTTGGGGATCAATTCGAATAGTTTCTAGCATTGTGAGATTGTTTACTTTCCTCGATAATTTACGGATCCTTGTGAATACAATTTGTAAATGACAGGAAAATATTTGCTAACACATCCTACTGCAAAACTCAAAGGACTGAAGACCCTATTTTCTTACCACACCACTGGTTCATACCTTATATTCAAAAGCCATCTCGAGTAATCGATTTGCCAAGCTATTCCTGTCTTTTACTCACAGATGCCGGGACAAAAAAAAAAGTTTTTGATACGAGTGTTTCTTTCTTCATATACTCATACAAGGAATCCTGCCACACGGCTTGACTAACTTGGGCAAGAATGGACAAAGGCAGAACCAATCAACTTCTTCGACTTGATCGCGTATATCTGTCGACAACTGTGTCGGTTTTGACCGGGCACTGCATACTGAGAAAGCACGCAGAGCTACTGGACCTACCCTCAAACGATTTCTGCCGTGGCCGACGGTTCTCCACCTCTTATATCACTGCCCATCCTTGAGCAGAAGAAGAAATCGCACCTTTGGTGCCCCACTTCTTACAAGTTTGACAGAACTGTCATCCTTTAATATTAGGGACATAGCAAGGTTCATTCAGGATGGTTTCCTGCAACATAATGGGGGAGTCGTGCCCTTCCCGGCGCTGTCCTATCTGACTATCACCATCTCAAGTAAGAGAACACGATATACGAATTCTCTATATAAACCCAACTTGCTTATGAGGGACGGCAAGAATGGACCAGATTATTCTTAGGAATGTCCCTTTCCATATCATAAACATGTCACACATCCTTTTCAATTGCAATTAACTGAATTTGTCGATTCTACACAACTCCTCAATCCACCATAAGTGACAGTCCCACATCTCCTATTCATTTCGTTCACACATGATTACCAGAAAGAGTGTTGATCTGCTGCATCGCTATGAAACGAAATTGACTCATAATCGCCTTTACACGTTGGCCAAAGGTCTCTCAAAGGTCAACAATTGCTTGTTATCACACACGCGGCGTTAGGACACGAAGCGTGTACCTCAGCCAACACGTTAATCAGTTGACCCTCCGCAGCAGACCCTACGCAAGGCGGCCAGACCCGAGTGCCTGCTATGCTAAGCGTGTGAATGCGGTGAGCATGTTGACCAGTTGGCTTTTTGCCGTTATCACAATTTGCGCACGATAACCTCAAAGTTTACAAGCTGCTTTGAACTCTTTCGCACCTTACCAAAAGCAAACGAGGGGCACGGAGAACCCGGAGAGCAGTCACAGCACCGCCTGAGCCAGTACGTGCGCCTCGGGACGATTGCCAGCATAGCAATGCAATTGTATAAACGGAAAAATAATCTGCAAACATGCTAAGTACTCTCGTGCGCACGCGCAGTGACACTTATGACATGCGACCATAAAAATGGCGACTTTCCGCTTGTCTGTGCATTTTGAATTTCGACTGCTATGCTAATGTGGATTTAACATGCTGCGCGCTTCTATGCTGCGAAGCAGCATGCAAGGATTATCACACATATCATACATGTCCGTGTACCCGTTCCCCACACACCCGCCAGAGGGAGGCGCTTGCAGTTAGCTGGGAACAGGGCATATGGCCTGGGCCGGGAAGGCGGGCTGGTTGGTGACTCCGTGTGCAGCATGCTGTTGCGCCTTCAGCAGGTGGATGGATATACGGCAAAATAAAATTAGAAAAATGCACGAAACAATTCGAACTATCGCGTCGGTTCGACTCCCCCGATCCGCCGGTGCCCGCTCGAAAAGTAAACATGCAAAAAATTGCAAATACGTTGTACAATCGTATTTGTTATCTGTGCTCATACAACGCAAGAAAACAAACATATTTAGGCGCATAAATAAATACAACACGATATTATTCGAAATTGTGCATGCGCGCATGCGCGTGGCGCAGCAGCAGGCAGATCAGCCGTGCGCACCACGCTACATGCACCGAACACAAACGAGCAAACAGACAAAGAAACAAACAAACTGACAAGGCAGACAGACGGACAGCCAGACAAGCAATCCACACAACACAGACGCAATTACAGAAACTCACCAACACACACACAAACACACACACATGTTCACATATGAACGTAGGACAAAATTATGATGCAGTCCATTAGCAGCAACATGTTGCGGTTTCAGTTGTCTACTCGTCCGCCTGCTCCTCCGCGCGATAGTACTCTCTCTCCATCGAAGAATGGCTTGCGGGGATTCTTGTTCAGAGCCGAATCCGGTTAGAACTGGAGGATGTATTCAATATATATGTACATATATAAGAGTAGAATCGTGGCCCTGAGAGTGTCTCGTAATCGCAGTTCATGAAACCATAATCAAGGAATTGATAAATGTTGATGGTTAGGTTAGGTTAGGTTGGAGTGGCAGCGAGAAGCACACTTAGGCACAAATAGTGGGCCACGGAAGGGACACTGCATACGCACTGATCATCCAAGCCGAGTATAGTTACCGCTTAGACGCCTGTGAGGCACCTGAGGCAGCACGACTCCCTCGATTAAAAAATGTTGAACCAACCAGACAGATATGCCAGCATTCCTCTTAAAGCCACGAAGGGTAAATTCAAATAGACTTGCATCACTGATGAATCAAAATGACTCAAATGGAATGAAAATGAATGAGAGACTTCTTGACGAAGAGATTCTTACATCTTTATGGTGGAAGACGTGAGTACTCCATCAGAGATATACCAACTGCATGAATTGAACCTAGCACACCGAACAAAGTAATGCGCACCACGTAAATTCAAAAAGAGTTGAAGCACTGATGAATCAAAAAGAATCAAAGTGAATCAAAGTGAATCAAAATGAATCAAAATGAATCAAAGTGAATCAAAATGAATCAAAATGAATCAAAGAATAATTGAAGGGATTCATAAATCTTGATGGGTGCAAGACGTGAGTACTCTATCAGAGATATACCAACTGCATGAATTGAATCCAGCTAGAGTTAAAGCACCAGTATTCATACGAATATAATCATCACCCTGAATGTGATTAACAATCAATGAATACTTAACGAAAAGATCTATAAATCTGCATGGTGCAAGAGGATAATTTATAGTCCATTAGAGTTATATAAACTGGACCAATTGAATCGACATATACAAACTGCACCGATTCAATAAGATCGAATAAAGCAGTGAATATAATTCTTTAATAATACTTGAATCAATAAATATGATTTGAAAAATATACTTGAATTAATAAATATACTTGAATCACTCATGAATCAAACATAAAAATAGTATGTTGTAGTGCGAACACGATTATAATCGTGAATCTAAGTGAACAACATTGAATCCACACTGAAAGAATTCACAAGTACGCGGAGAACGTATTGGAAAGCTACGCACAATCGAATCAATCGGTTGAAAAAAATGAGTCAGAGAATGATTCACAATCATTGTGGTGAGTGTGATGCTAATGAAACATGACTGTGAAATATTTAGACTCAGACTGTTGCTTGGAATCACTTGTATAAAGAACAGTGAAGCTAGTATTATTACTGGACTTAATCCAGTGTTTGAACTATTAGTCGAACTACATGTAATTTTCGTAACAATAGTAAAGGACCACATACTTAGTCAAATCGCTTCGTGTGACGTTTTATAGTGACATCAGATGGTTGCTAAGGGATACGTTTACTAATTGTATGCAGTACCTTAAAGATATCAGAAATACCAAGACGATTAACTCACAGTTGCACCTACGTATAGGAATATATACTAGTGATGCCAAGTCTAAGCTCCAGTGGTGCCCCTTTGACAGCCTCATTGGCATAACTTAATAGCAAACTGCTGCTGGCATTATACGAAGCTTGCTAATCCGAGCTCTGAATTCTTGAATAACTGTGAGCAGTGCCAATAAAATTTGAGTTTATCTCCAATTTCATTGGAAAGACTGGAACAGAAGTTTACAAACAGTTCTTAGAAGCTATTTAAAGTAGACAACTGCTCGAGTCAGTGACTCAAATGCGTGGCATGCACAATTTCTGTGATCAGTGTTGCTAGAATCTGCATATATATGTGCACAACTCAGCACCCGGTACTCCATCAGACTCTGGGTATAATTACGTTTATTACGCAAACTCATTTGAATGACTTATTTACACTCGACGGAGTACTGTGCGCCTGCCTATCCACCTGTTGCGGGCATGTGCCGTTGCACTTTGCATGCAATCGCCCGCGTTGTGCAGCGTTCAGTTCTTCCGCTTGAGCGAGTGCTGTGAATTCAGCGTTTGAGATGCTTTTGTGCCTCCTATTAACTTATTTGCTTTGTGGTCTTTCCAATTTCAATTGGTACGAAACGCTTTTGCGGCCTTTGTGGAGGATGGCTAGCGCCGTATGGTGTCTGCTACAATATGTGCTGAGTGGTTCCTGTAGGGACAACGGATTTGCCGCTCAGCTGGAGCGCCGAAGCAATCACAGTGGGAATATCAACAGAGCGGCCGTAGGTGTACCACCATTAGCGACACAACAGCAACTCGCCAAGTGGCCTCCTATATATGAGAATGCAAATGTGGGTTATTAAGAAATTGAATTGGTTTCACCCTACACTGGGCAGCGATGAGAGGTTGTCTCTATCATTTGTCTATTAGCGCGATGCAGCATCTTTCGCTCGAATGTGCTCGTCCAAGAGTTGCAGTGGCTCTGCTAATGATGAGCATGTTGCAGGTTAAAATTCCAAGTGTTAAAAACACCGGAAAATTTCCTACATAGCTGAGCAGTAAAATGCTTTTTAATTTTACATTTCTGTTTTCAGATAAGAGCAGCAGCAGCAGAAAGACTTTCCAGCCAGAGTCGACTCGGCTCGGGTCATATTTCACTTTTTCCCACAATTTGTAAACGTTAATTTCAACTTGAAAGCCTTTAAAAAGAAATGCCAGCAAATTCATTGCAGCTTCGCAAACATGTGCAACTGATGATAAAACGCTGTAACAGTACATCCACAACACCGAAGCGCTACCGCCGCCCGCTGGCAGCCGCTCGCTTCGGAGCGGGCCACCATTAAAACGATACTAATGCGATTTCTATCTGCAAATAAGTTGAACCTGTTCCCACACACTCTGCGTAGCAGGAATAGGAAAACATTTCGACCAAAATGCGTTCATTGAAATTTGAACCACTGCAAGTCCACTTCACTCCACTCCACTCCACTGCAGCGGTCGGCCTTATCTGAAATCACCATGTAATCATTACTTATAAACGGTGTTCTCCACCGCAGGAACAACGCGCCGATAGCGCTTCCTGATGCCTCCGCTCCGATCCGTTACGGCTGCTGCTAAGTGTTTTTGTTATCAGCGGTGAATGTGGCCGTTGTTGGCTTTCTAAATGCTGCTCGCGAGCGGCAAATTATGGCATCATGTCTACGCGTACACAACTGAAGTAGCCCAACTGAGTGCCCCAGCAGCCAAGTGGCCAAGTAACAATATCGTCCGCTGCAAAGTCGTGAAATTTGATGCATATCGCAGCAAAGAGCGTAAAAATTGCTTTTATTTGTTATTGAGAGCCATTCTGACGCTTCTGACGGCGGTGTCGAAGCTACTCGGCATGTACGAAGTGTTAGTCCGGAGTCTGCTCTGCTTTTGGCATGTGCTTAGCTGCTTTATTAGCTGCTGCTTTGGATAACTCCAGTTGACATTTTTTAAAGGTATCAATGGCTCGGCAGCTGGCGGTGGTCTGCGGTCTGCTCCTGTTTCGGTAGTCTTGCAATCGCATGTACACGCGTTGATCTTTATGGATGGAGTTCCTGATCTCTTTCAGAAGGCTTCTGTGGATCCAGGTGGCAGTAACGGTATGCAAAAGCTAACAGGGAGATTTAATATGTAAAAAATTGAATACAGGACATTCTTATAGCTTCTCGTATCTAGGAGGCTTCATCACCTTTACCAGATTAAGCTTTATTGTTGCCAAGCGGTTGGTGGGTCTCTCCGAAGGCTTCTGTTGATCAAAGTGGCTCTAAAGTATCTAATTGAGACTTACAGCTAACAGGGAGTTTGACCACGTAAGCAGCAGTGTTTACTATGAATACAGGACACATTTTAGCGTCTCGTATCTGGGAGGCTTCCTCATCCTTACTAGATTAAGCTCTATTCCTGACAATCAGTTTGTGGGTCTTTCAGAAGGGTTCTTGTGGATCAAGGTGGCTCTAACGGCATGTAATTGAGGCTTAAAGCTAACATGGAGTTTTACCACGTAAACAGCAGTGTTTAATATGAATATAGGACATTTTTTATAGCTCCTCGTATCGGGGCGGATTCCTCATCCTTACTAGACTAAGCTCTATTCCTGACAATAGGTTTGTGGGTCTCTCAGAAGGCTTCTGTGGCTCAAGGGGGCTCTAACGGTATGTAATTGAGGCTTAACGCTAACAGGGAGTATTGCCAAGTAAACGGCAGTATTTAAAATGAATACAGGACATTTTTGTTAGCTTTGGGGGATGTCCTCACCCTCACTAGATTAAGCTCTATTCCTGACAATCGGTTTGTGGGGTATCCTGGCAGTTGAAGCAGTGTCTATAGACGTATTAAAAGAGCTATGATGACTTGTCCCCTCATGACACTTATTTTTCTCCCTCCTTTCTATCGTTTAGTTTCTGTTTAGGGCGTAATAATGACATTGATAGCCGCATCCCAGGAGCCTTCAGCCGTTCCATCATTAACATTGCGGAAATTATGGGCACGGCAACTTTCTACTGCGACTCTGTGGCTTTGCCAGCTGTGGGCATCTCTACAATGACACTCGTAATGACACTTTTTTTTGCGGCCAGTGCTGTCTTCATTGCTCCGCAGTGTGCGCCTTAAGTGCTGAGCCCACTGAGCATCTTCCTGGGTGCTGAGTTGCCCGATATGGACGTGCACCGAGTTTTGTAATTACATTCGTCAAACTGACGCTAGGAATAGGCGAAAACAAGAATCATCATCCACTTGACTGCATGTGGGAGTGGATTTCAATTTACAATAAACACACAAGCAACTGAAGCAACCCAGCAACAGCAGCAACAGTGACTGCAACAGCAGCGGACAACAACAACAACAACAACAACAGCAACGACAACAAGAACAATTGTAATGGCTGCGTCTGGTGTTTGAGCTCTGTGGCTGCCACTTTGGCTGTTGTGCTGGTGCGATGACGTTGCTGTTAACCCAATATGAGGGCGTTTGCTGGCGGCCAAATTGAAATTATAATTTTTACTCCTAGCTGCGCACACTCTGCTACAAATCAGTGGCAACATCGACTTAAATGCGTTTACATGCGACTTACGCGCTGCAACGTTCAACGGAATTTGTGGCTGGCTGTGCTGCGAGTCGAGTGGAGTAGAGTCGCACCGCACTGTTATTCACGGCAAGTGTCAACGTAGCTGACACAAATGGCTTAGGAGGCTTACGCGGCTTATTGTTATTGTTATTGGCAACATGCCACAATGTTTCAGCCATCCCAGGTCAGAGCGGAAGAGCTACGAAACGGGCACACGCATGAGAGGTGCGAAGTGTTGAGGCAAGTGTAAGTGCTCGTGTTGAATGTGGCATAAGTCAAACTGTTATTTTGTGGCCGCACCACTCATAAATGAGGACAGGAAAGAAGAAAGGTGTCTTGAAGATTTAATTAAATGGAAGTTGATTGGAGTCTGTGCGTGTGCCAAGGAGTAGGTAGGTAGGTAGGAGTGGTCCAGTTTGCCAAAAGCACACTTGATCACACATAATGGCCCATTGTGATACCACGGTGTGGCGCCTTTCAAGCACTGACTAAAACGTTCCCTTACTTGGGTGCAAAGGGGTGCAACGCCGAATAATTGAATTGAGCATATTGACACCGGAAATTTCCAGCAGCTTAGAGGCTCGAAGGGATCGAAGGGACCTTATCGAATTGTCTAAAATTACTGACAGTATTTAGCCATGGTCCCCTAATCAAGTGTTTCATACTAACTGAAGCTCTGCATACAAACTGGAGATCGATTTTAGAGCAGGTGGACAGGATGCATTTCGCAGCGCTTTTACTCGGTTCCTTTCTTCTGTGAGCACCTCTGCCAGTCGTCATTGTTTTCAGTGCATTTCTCAGCCTTTCCCAGCCTTTCCAAGCCATCAATTAAGTCCAGCTAGAAATTGGCTTAAGGCCAAAATCAGGACAATCTGTCTGCCGCCTGCCCATCCATCACTTGGCGTGAGTGACAATGACGACTGTTTCTAGACCGCAGATTTCCCAAATAACGCTCACCATCGTTCGCTGCTTGATGTCATTCCTTTGGCTGCGGCTTGTGGCATAGGCGTGGCCGTCATTTGCCACACAGCCACAACACTTGAGCGGGCTGATAACAATCTTAAAAGCATTGCGCGCTATTTCGGATACACGGTTCGGTATGGAAATCTGCTGCAGTGGTATTGATTTATGTGCTGGCTGTGCGCCCATTAAACATATGCAAATGGAAAAGTACAACAACAACAACACTGGGAATAACAACTACAAAACATTGGCTTAATTTAAAAAAGAAACAATAACAAATAATAAAATACAAAGAGAATTAAATTAACAATAAAAAAATAAAAAAATTGTTTCCTGCTCTCATTTCCGAGACGAGGTAAAAAATTATGTTCGGCGCTTTTTCAGAGGACTGGAAAATCAGTCAACGAAGGCACTGTTAAATGTGTACCATGAGGGTAATACAGTACAGGCATCGAAATGACCTATTTGAGTATCCAGATGTGATAACAATCAAATTGGTGGCTTTATAGAATCCCCTCTCGAATACCACAGAAATATACCGAAATGTTCGATGTTTGTAATCCACAATTTCAGCCTTCGCTGATAGTCCATCGCTGACGATAGTCCATCGCTGTAGATATCAGTCATCTCTGCAACCATATCCCAGGGCTCTGGTACTCCTTCCCTATCAAACACATTGTCGCCCGGTGTTTAATCGACCACTCTGATTAATTCTCGCCATAACTGGAGGTGGTAAATATTTTGCACCAACGTTCATCGCTGACGATAGTCCATCGCTGACAATAGTCCATCGCTGACGATATTCCATCGCTGACGATAGTCCATCGCTGTAGATATCAGTCATCTCTGCAACCATATCCGATGGCTCTGGTACTCCTTCCCAGACACACATTGTCGCCCGGTGTTTAATCGACCACTCTGATTAATTCTCGCCATAACTGGAGGTGGTAAATATTTTGCACCAACGTTCATCGCTGACGATAGTCCATCGCTGACAATAGTCCATCGCTGACGATATTCCATCGCTGACGATAGTCCATCGCTGTAGATATCAGTCATCTCTGCAACCATATCCGATGGCTCTGGTACTCCTTCCCAGACACACATTGTCGCCCGGTGTTTAATCGACCACTCTGATTAATTCTCGCCATAACTGGAGGTGGCAAATATTTTGCACCAACGTTCATCGCTGACGATAGTCCATCGCTGACAATAGTCCATCGCTGACGATAGTCCATCGCTGACGATATTCCATCGCTGACGATAGTCCATCGCTGTAGATATCAGTCATCTCTGCAACCATATCCCAGGGCTTTGGTACTCCTTCCCTATCAAACACATTGTCGCCCGGTGTTTAATCGACCACTCTGATTAATTCTCGCCATAACTGGAGGTGGTAAATATTTTGCACCAACGTTCATCGCTGACGATAGTCCATCGCTGACAATAGTCCAGCGCTAACGATATTCCATCGCTGACGATAGTCCATCGCTGACAATAGTCCAGCGCTAACGATATTCCATCGCTGACGATAGTCCATCGCTGACAATAGTCCAGCGCTGACGATATTCCATCGCTGACGATAGTCCATCGTTGTAGATATCTGTCATCTCTGCAACCATATCCCAGGGCTTTGGTACTCCTTCCCTATCAAACACATTGTCTCTCGGTGTTTAATCGACCACTCTGATTAATTCTCGCCATAACTGGAGGTGGCAAATATTTTGCACCAACGCCACCTCCAAGACAGCAGCCACATCCGCCACATTGTCCACTTAATAAATGCTCGTAAATTAGCGCCAAGTGCGGATTCCGCATTCTACCCGTTCCATTCTGGAATCTAGAAGGAGCAAGTTCTCGGTGCAACGTGTTTATTTGCCGGCCATTTGAATGATTACTGTAATTAAGTGGCTTATTATAAACCATTTGCAACAATGTTCCATGTATGCCTCCACCATATGCCGCATTCATAGCTCCTTGGCTCATGCCACTGCCGAGCGGCGTATTCGCGTTGTAGGGCGGGAGGCAAATATGCAAATTTCAGCAGTAATGCTTCTAGAGCACTCACACAAACACACGAACATTGACACACACACACACACTCTTACATAATGGTAATTAATGCAGGTGGGCGGTGGCGTATCTGTTTGGGCCATTTAGCAGATAAAATGTATTAATTAACCAAATTGCATGGCAGGCCGGACACAGCATTGTTGCGCAAGCGCCAACTTATTTGAACTTAGTGCCATTTGTGGCAGCGTAGCAGAGAAGTGACTCTGAAAACGACCGTGTTTCAACTTTTGCGAGGGGAGACACAAAATTATTAGCTAAAAATAACTTTGCATAATTCAGCGGTGAAATAGTTTAACTTTATACAGAACCAGATCACAAAATGAATCAAAGTAGACAAACGGTTGAAATGACCACAGTTTCGGTTTATGATACTTGGCAATGATATTCTTGAGGTCCATACTTGATTCTATGGTGAATATGGGATTTATATTTAGACTAGAGTGTTCCCTTTTCTGCCATATTCATAACTTGCGGCTTGGGAAATATTTTTGGTTGAAATTGGTTGTGGAGAATCGTAGATAAAGTATGGAATCATATGCCCCAAATTGGATGGGAATAGATGAACGATATTACTGTCTACACCAACACGGTCAAGGGACAGGACCGCCCAAAAATAATCTAAACTAGCCCATGATGAGGATATTGAAGGTTTAGAGAGAGAGAAAAAGAGCGAGAGAGAGAGAGAGAGAGAGAGGGAGGGAGAGAGAAGTATAGAGAGAGAGATAGAGAGAGAGAAGTAGAGAGAGAGAGAGAATAAAGTTATAGAAAAATCTTCTTATATACAGAAGAATGAGACACATAAAGATACCGTAATAATGAGGAAGGCTAAAGAGAGACGACGAGCTTGATCGGAAAGACCATTGGTTAGATCTTGAGCTGTAAAATAGCTTCACTGCGGATTCTACACAACGCCAGTGTCGATCTATAACAGCTTGCATATATATCCTTCATAACTGGTAGTAACAGAGCCCATCACAATAGCACTTCCATGGCTCCGCAGTACTGCGCTTTATGAGGTGATCCAACATATCTCTTGTTCAATCCACTGCAGTGAAACCCTCCAAGTGAATCACACCTCCAACGAAGGTAGATTTATCGGATCGAAAACCAAATGGTTTAATAGGGATGGAACTTCCAATGTTTATGGAAATCGAGGGTAAGGACGAGTGTGCCTCCTCCTGGCATTTTTTGAAGGCAGTCACAATGGACATATCCGCACACGCCTTCCCAACCTAACCTAACCTAGTCACACTTTTCATAGTTTACTCAAACACAAAGATCGCCCTCTGATAGAGCGGTTGGCAAGCAGGGCTGACAAGTGCGGCAAATTAATCACTCTAATGCGGCTGTGGACAAAATCGCAATCAAATCAGCCTCGACAATCAAACGAAATGAATTACAAACAGCAACAATTACAACAACAACAACAGCAGCAGCAACTCGACAAACAATGAAAAATTTCAGCACCTAAATAAAAATGCGGTCTTTTCGCAAGCAAATTACCCAGAAATTAAAAGAAACTCTTTGCGAGGGGGAAGGAGTGGTTGTGACTTGCAGCAGTTCGCAATGAAAGACGCAGCAAGCCACCCGCTTGCCACGTTGCCGTGCAGCCTCACAAAAATGCTGCGGCCACAAAGCGCCAATTTTGCATTTCAATGGTCTGGCCAAGATTCTGAAGTGCTCGTTCCCGTTGTCGTTGTCGTTATTTTTGTTGTTATTGTTGTTGTTATTGTTGTTATTATTATTATTGTGGCTATTGTTGTTGTTGTGCTCCGATTTGTTTGTCACAAATTAATGCTCAGCGCCAATCACGGCGACACATCACATAAATTCAAAAATCGCAAGCGCACCCGACATGCAGCCAGGCACTGGCATCGTCATTGCCACCACCACCACCACCGCCGACGCCGCCGACGCCGCCGCCGCCATCGCTATCTCCAACGCCACCGTCGCCTGCACCGCTTTTGTTACCGTTGCTGCCGATGCTGCCTCTCACTGTCTGCTATAGTTGCAAATTATTGTAATCAATTTTTAGTTGCACTGCTCGAGGAGTGACATTTATTTGAATGACCACAGCGGACAGACGGACGAACAGCCGAATCGCCGCTGCTCCAATGTCCCACATTGGCCGCGTCTGGCTGGACGGACGCGCTGCCGGACGACTTTTGCTGATTACGAAAACTGCTGCATTAACTCATTTATTGGTAGCTGCCAGCAAGTGGCAACAAGTGTCTTTGTGGCTGTTGTTGCTGTTGCTGCTGTTGCTGGTGCTCTTTTTTTGTTGCCCCTTTTGACGCAAATGAGTTTTCTTCTGCGGTGTTGGACTTTTTGTGCAACTGCTGCTGCTGCTGCTGCTGCAGGCGGAGCTCGCCTATAATTGTGAGTTTTTCCGGGGGCGCTTTCAACATCAAAAGTTAAAAGGCTGCCACAGTTGGCGGTTCAAAGTCTGCGATTACATTAAGGGTCTGCATCGTACTCAGATGTCGAAAGAGTGGGGCCCCAGAAAATTGCCAGTTATGCAAATTAACGATTATGCGGAGGAAACTAAAAGCGCAACTTTTCGACTTAACACTATGCTAAGAGGCAATGAGAATCTGAGGAGCTTAAACTAGGTTCTAAGTTGCCACGATTTGGCTGGAACACTGGAAGTGATTATGCCACGGTCTGTCTGGGTATGCTATAAATAGGGTGCAGTGATAGTCTAATAGTATGGCTGTAAATGTGATAAGCCAGTATATAAGTGTGAAGTCGAGTTGGCACCAACTACGAGAAAAGGGATTATAGCAGCGCTATAGAAAGCAATCGTACTCGTTTATATCAGAATTTCTCCTTATGTGGACTTAAATTGACCTTATCTGTCCTTCAAGTTACCTTTTCTGACTTTGATTTTATACTTCCGTGTGTGACCTTGAAGTGTTTCTATATGGAGGTCATTGAAAACTCATGTGAACTTATGTTAGGTTAGGTAGGAGTGGCCGCCCAGTTTGCCAAAAGCACACTTGAGCACACCTAATGGCCCATTGTGATACCACGGTGTGGCGCCGTTCAACTAAAAAGTTCCCTTACTTGGGATGGTGATAGTCAGCGCAAGGACTGCGCCAGGAAAGTCACGACTCCCTCGTCATGTTGCAGGAAACCATCATTTGATGAACCTTGCTATGTCCCTAATATTAATGGATGACAGGTCTGTATGTGAACTTAAAGCAACTTCATTTATTCGTCCTTCTTCGCCGCAAAATATTTACTAAGGTGGCAGGATTTTATTTCATAGGACTCATTGGATAAACGTGCTAAAGTGACAGCGTAGGCTCAGTATGAATGGTGACAGTGTAGGCTCAGTATGAATGGTGACAGTGTAGGCTCAGTATGGATGGTGACAGTGTAGGCTCAGTATCGATGGTGACAGCGTAGGCTCAGTATCGATGGTGACAGCGTAGGCTCAGTATGAATGGTGACAGTGTAGGCTCAGTATGGATGGTGACAGCGTAGGCTCAGTATAGATGGGTTAGTAATGGGAACCGAAAGAGCTCTTCTACAAACTGCGCCAGAATATTGGAGGTATTCTATAAGAACATTTAAACGCTTCACTTGGGGTTACAAAGGATTATTAAAACTAATAAATGTATTGAAACCTCCTGGAGTGTTGCAGAACAGTTGGACCGAAGGGGATTTTCTTTGTATACTTATATTTTCCCCCAGAGTTATTCAAGGTCCTATTTATACGAACTGAAAACTTTAGCTCAGAACACTAAATAAAGCTTCTATTTCATGATGTGTGGAATACCCTGAACTTCCTTAGAGGTGCCATTTCGAGACTTTCTAAGGACTTGTAGGGTATATAGGTATTTATAAGTTATAGGGTTTAAGGGTTATAGGTATTAATAAGTCTTTAAGCTCGACAGTGTCACACTGCAAAGCCTCAAAGAGTTCTTGATGAACTCAATTTGACCACTTGTGACTCTATTCACGCCACCAGAGGAAGTATGACAGTTATAGCTTGAGGTTGAGAGCAGCAATCGCATGGCTGAAAAAGTGAAAGCTCTCAGTACCATCAAGGAAGCAACTTGTTCATACGGCGAGGCGAGCATTTGCGCGTCTGTGTCATGGAAATATGTTTAAATCTGATTTAGTGCTAGAAGATGTCAGCTGGACAGTTGATATCTGCATATCTTATGATTTATTTCCCTCTCAGTTGTTCGCTTTCATTGTTCTCGGCGTTGATGCGAGCTGCGTTGCGTATCCTCCGCGTTCAAGCTGAAATATTTATAGCAACTCAAATAAAGGCGAGACAGGCGACGTTTTCTTAAATGATTTCAGCAGTTGGCATGTACGACGGGACACTTGTCCAGCAACAACCACCACCGTCATCACCAGAGACAAAAGCAGCCACAGCAACTACAATAACAAGAGAGAGAGCCAGCCGTGGCAAGCGACAATGAGGAAAGCATGCCCAAAGGCTGCGTGCTGTTAATCAAGAAAGTGTGCAACAATAACATCGCCAACAACAACAGCCACAACACCGAGAATATCACTAATATGCATTTCTATGCTACAGCGCACAAAACAAGTGAAAACTTTTGCATAAAACTTTGCTGAGCTGAGTGCGATGCGATGCGATGCGGCTGCAGCAAGATGCAAGACGCATGCCACATGCCACATGCCACACGGCACATGGCACACGACCACGGGTGCGCTGCGCTGTGTTCGCAGACAAAATGGCAACATTTAAGATTTGAAAGAAACGACATAACAACCACAACAACAATAGCAGCAATAATAATAACAACAACAACAACTGAAGCAGCCACAGCAGCAGCAAAAAGTCGACCATGTTCAAATAACAATAAAACAACAAAACAGATATGAGGCACATACCGAGTGGCACAACGAGCCATCCAAGCAGCCCCAGCTTGAGCTTCAGTTCCAGCCTCAGCTCCTGCTCCGACCACAGGCCAGAAAGTGAGCTCCGCAAAAAGCAGGAAACTCAGAAGCGGAGCTGCACAGTAGTCGCGGTGCCCCACTCCAAATAAAAACGCCAATCGTACGCGGCCACGGAAGGGAGGGAGGAGGGGTCGACATTGGGAGCAACATAAAACATGATATATTGTACAATTTAGTGTAACTTAGCCACTTGCATTACACTCGTCCACCATCTTGAGGTTTTTGCATGTGGTCAGTGGTTAGGCGCTGGGCACGCCAGGCACTTGGCCGCAAACAACTTGGAATTTCTTTTGTGAATGCCTGTTTCGCCTGTGCTTGCTTCGTTCGCTCTGTGCTGCAACGGGCACAAAAAAGCGCCAACTAGAAACAATGCCTTTGCTCCCAGATCCTAATGCGCTCATAAAAGTGTGTAGCACGGCCCGGGCGCAGAGGCGACTCCAGTCGCTGGTCACTGCTGGCCACTGCCGTTTGGCAGCGTGGATTTATGCAAGGGCTGCGCAAAATCATTTCATATTTTATTATGAATATGGTAATAAATTCGACAGATATTGTTCTTGTTATTGTTGTCGCCGTTGTTGGTGTTCTTGTGGTTGCTGGCAACATTTCTTCCTGTTGTTTTATGGTTAATTTATGCCAGTGGCTATTTCTTTTGTGCGCATTGTGTCGCAAAAAAGCTGACCAGCAAACGAACATGACGACTGCACCATTAACGTCGATCAAGCCACATTAAGTGAAACCGAAGGTGTTGGGTCCACAAGCGATTATGTAAGAATAATCCTGTACGTAACCCGGCCAACTCTGTGGTAATAGGGACAGTTGGGACTCTTTGCAATGGCCTTTAGCAGTGTCTTTAATTTGCAGTACTGGAAGTGCTTAAAAGGAATCTTCCTCAGTCGAAAAGAAGATTGGTAACAAATTATGTCAATCAGATCGGTACGAAATATTGCCTGAAATTACTGGTAGCCCAGCAATGAATCCACTCTTATACTCGAAGATTTCTCCACTTGCAGTGGTCGATGTCGACTGTTGCAGTACTGGAAGTGCTTAAAAGAAATCCTTTTTCATTTCTGGCAAAAAGAACACACATAAGTAGACAATTTCTCCCTTTATATCTGAGGATATGAACTCAGATAGTTACGAAATTACTGGTAGCCCAGGAATGAATCCACTCTTATACTCGTAGATTTCCTCACCTGCAGTGGTCGCTGCCGACAGCCTTGCGGTGCGTGAGAACGCGACTGTGCCACTATTCTGTTCTGCGAGATGGACAACTGCCTGCCGCGTCCCATGTGAGGCCGTCCAACAGCATTAGCACTATTGACATTTAGGCCTGAAGTGTCAAATGATCGATCGCCGAGAATTTCAATTATTTTTGGCGGCAACTAATCAAAAAAGAACAAAACAGGAAAAAATTGCTCAAATTGCCAAGTGGAAACATTTTTCATTTTGATTTGTTCGGCCTTTCTGGTGATTTTGCTCATTCTGGTCGCTTTGTACGCCAGTTGTTTGCTTTTAATTGACCATGGAGACGCACTTGGACATGCATTTCGCGGAGTTCACGTCAACTCGCATTAAAATCGATTTCGTTTTGAGCGCAGAGCCAGCGACCGGACAGATCCGCAAAGGCAGCCGAGCGAGAGCAGATTGTGCGTCTTCCTCGTCCGTCATCAGCGTTGTGCTTTTTGGGCCACATAACAACCAAGATTAGCGGCTTCAGGTGCCTGCTCCGCACTCTGCGCTCCGCACTTCACAACGGACCAATCGTCAGACCCCGGCCAAATGAAGCAGATACGTGCGGACTGGCGAAACATGCGGCAACATGCCTCAAGTGTGCGGTTGGAATGCGTTGCAAAAAGCCACAACCACAGCCACAGCGACAGCCACAGCGACAGCCACAGCGACAGCCACAGCGACAGCCACAGCGACAGCCAAAAACAAAAGCAAACACAACAACAGCAGCAGCAGCAGCAGAAGGAAAACAAAAACAAGCAGAAGCGGCCAGAAATAAGCCAAAAATAATAAGTAACGAAAACGAACATCATTAAGAGTGATCATCTGTCAGAGCGGTACATGAAGTAATTCTTTTTGCCTCTGCTCTGCCTCCTTGCTTTTTGCTTTTGGCCTCTTGCTTGTCGCTTTTTTTGGGGGCTTTTTAGGCCTCCTCTCTTTTTGGAATGGTGGTCATTATGTGCTGGTAAAAATTTTCAATTTAATGAGCTGCAGTTGCAAATATCGCCACTTATGTTCGTTGGCATGTAATTGCACAACATCCTTCTGGACTTATCACGGCCCCGTCGAATGGGAAATCGTCGTCTGCTTCTTCTCCTTCTTCTTCTGCTTCGCCATCTTCTTCTTTAATAAACTTTTTAGCATTTTGAATTATTATCTTATTAAATAAATTTCGAGAAAGAGCCGCATTAACCAACGTAGCAAATGAATAACGCGCAGCGTGTGTTCCGCGTCAAATAATCGCAATATTTATTTACGCGCCACGGCCCGGTCATGTTTGGTCAGTCGGCGAAAGAGAAGAGTAATCATTGGGTAAAAACTAACAAATCCAAACAAATCTGCCGCGTAATATTTTGTCTTCACTCCGAATGTGATAGTGAAAAATTGTGTTGGTAGCATCTGCAGCCAGCCACAAATTCCACACACCCTACTCTCTTCCAAGCGTAGACTGGAATTTGATGTCAACAGCTGACCCAGCCTTGGGTCTACTCCGCTGCAGAAGCCACTCATCTCAGCGCTGCTGTTATTCTAAAGTGCGAAGCTGACGATTATAATTGTTGGTATTCTAACAGTGATTACGTATTATGGTGACCACATTTGTCGTTGATGGTTCCGCAAACCCATTTCTCGAAGGCTTTTGGGTCCTTCAAGAACTGTACGAGATCATATTTTATATACTACGTTTTATACCTGACACAGGTGCTTCCTCAGACACAGTATTGGAGTAGAGAAGATTTATTCAAAGACTGTGAAACACTGCGATCTAAAATATCCATTTACTTAAACGATGAGGATATGCTTCAACGATGAGGATTTGCTTCAATGATGAGGATTCGCTGAAACGATGAGGATTTCATTCAAAGATGAGGATTTGCTTCAATGATGAGGATTTGATTCAACGATGAGGATTTGATTCAACGATGAGGATTTGCTTCAACGATGAGGATTTGCTTTAATGATGGGAATTTGCTTAATCGATGAGGATTTGATTCAACGATGAGGATTTGCTTCAATGATGAGGATTCGCTGAAACGATGAGGATTTCATTCAAAGATGAGGATTTGCTTCAATGATGAGGATTTGCTTCAATAATGAGGATTTGCTTAAACTATGAGGATTTCATTCAAAGATGAGGATTTGCTTTAATGATGGGAATTTGCTTAATCGATGAGGATTTGATTCAACGATGAGGATTTGCTTCAATGATGAGGATTCGCTGAAACGATGAGGATTTCATTCAAAGATGAGGATTTGCTTTAATGATGAGGATTTGCTTAATCGATGAGGATTTGATTCAACGATGAGAATTTGCTTAATTGATGAGGATTTGCTTCAACGATGGGAATTTGCTTAATCGATGAGGATTTGATTCAACGATGAGGATTTGCTTCAACGATGAGGATTTGTTTAACGATGAGGATTTGCTTTAATGATGGGAATTTGCTTAATCGATGAGGATTTGCTTCAGCGATGGGAATTTGCTTAATCGATAAGGATTTGATTCAACGATGAGGATTTGCTTCAATGATGAGGATTTACTTCAATGATTAGGATTTGCTTAAACGATGAGGATTTGATTCAACGATGAGGATTTCTTAAACGATGAGGATTTGCTTCAACGATGAGGATTTGCTTCAATGATTAGGATTTGCTTCAATGATGAGGATTTGATTCAACGATGAGGATTTGATTCAACGATGAGGATTTCTTAAACGATGAGGATTTGATTCAACGATGAGGATTTGCTTTAATGATGAGGATTTGCTTAAACGATGAGGATTTCTTAAACGATGAGGATTTGCTTCAACGATGAGGACTTGATTCAATGATTAGGATTTGCTTCAATGATGAGGATTTGCTTAAACGATGAGGATTTCTTAAACGATGAGGATTTGCTTTAATGATGAGGATTTGCTTAAACGATCAGGATGGTCTCAGCTGTAACTCTTCTGGAATGTTGCTTTCACATGTGTTTCAACGAGGTAGGTTTTGGTAGTCTGCAATTGGAATGTCATCTGGGCGGCCGGCCTTGAGCTCCTAGCTGAGGGTTTTTTGCACAGACTTACGGAGCGGGCGGCAGCGTTCATGAATGAGAACGCCGGCCATGAGCATCTGGCCGATTAGCGTTTCCTGCACGGGCTTACGGAGTAGTTACAGGTTTCCATCTTGCAGGTGAACGAGGTTGAGTTCTTACCCCTGAGAGAGCAGTTTAATGACCGGATGATTTGATGTGTTTCGGAGTAATCAAGTTGAGGAATATTACACATATCCTAGAAGCACTCTTCAAAACTGTTCTGCCTTTTGTGTGTCAGAGCTCCGTAGTCTGTGATCAGGTGTAGTGCGGTTTCACCAGTTTCTCTATAAAAGCTACAAAGAGTATCTGGGGTTAGAACCAACTTATTCACTAGATAGGTTAGTCTACAGTGCCTGCTTCAAACCACAGTGCTGATTCTCAATTTGCTCCGAGGCCTGTTTATCAAGCTCTTTTAGCATAAAATACTTCCAGAAGAGCTTTGGACTAGCTGTATAAAGGAAGATTGTTCTAGGAGTGACTTATTTTTGCATTAGTGTATTTCTTTAGCGGACCTTCAATGGTGTTGCATATATAGTCCACAGAAGCTAAGCCTTTGGAAAGAATAAGAAATCGGGGCCTTTAAAATAAGAAGCCGTAGGTCTCCTTGCTAAGTTAACAGTCTTTCCAGTTACTTCAACTTATTGGTACACACAATAGAGACTGCTTATTAATAAAGCCTAAGTTCAGTGTCCTCAGTATGAGTGTGTATAATGCAGTTTCCTCAGTATGAGAGTGTATATAGAGAGTTTCCTATACAGCATCATACTAGTTTAGAGCCCAAGATCTCCAACTTGTATTGCTGCTGGACTATTGGATAGTATTCTAATGTTTTCCCCCGATACTCTTCTCAATATTAAAGAAAAACTCTTTCGTGTATCTTTTGACACTGGCGAATCCCCAGGGACAGAGTCACATCTCTTAATATTTACTCTACGAATGTTGTTTAAAGCAATGATTGGAATCTTTCGGGCCGAAGTCCATAGTAGTTAGTGCCTTTCTGTAAGTTTATTTGTATAATTAATTATATAAATAAACGTATATAAATAAATAAATAAATTTCGTATTCAGGGTGGTGGCCAAAGCCTTCTGTAAATCCTTCCCAAAAACATAAGAAAATAGCAGTCAATTGTAACCCTAATGAAAGTTTTTTGCTGTGATTGTATTTCCAATTATGGAGACTCATTGTTCAGTGGGTATGTGACCGATTTCTGATGTCTACAATCCCAACGTTACAGTGGTGACTGGGAGCCCATATCAGTCTTACAACATAAATTATAATATGTTGTTGCCACAGCGACATCTCTGGCAGTAAATTGACACTTCTTCCAGGAATTCCTGGCCATGATTATGTAGGTAGGTAAGGCGGCCACCCAAAAAGGGCGCACTTAGGCCAACATTGACCCTTTAAAGGCCATGATTAAGTTTCTCGACTTATTCGTATTCTGCTACATAATAATTCTAATCCTTGGGTAATTAGAAGCTCAATTTATATTGTTCTTTGAAGGCATGAAACTCTTGACAACACTTTTTAGGAAGGACTCCGCTTTATGTTCATATTCGTCTATAGAACTTGTTTATTTCAAAATTTTCTTAAAACGACACCGTCCTCACCGACTAAACAGGTTTCCAAGAACTATGTCTTTGTAGTTCATGATCTTGTGTATTTTAGATTTTCGATCTCGAGAAGTAAAGGTGTGGTTCGTGGTCTTCAGTTGGAGTATTTCATCATGGGAGTCTAAAAAATCGGTGCAGCATTGTGATCATTTAGTTTTTCTACTCCTGGTTCCTTAAACACGCATAATTTCCTGAAGGAATCTCAAGCTGTGACATGGGTTGTTTCGTTATTTACCCATTAAACGTCCTTCTGCCCAGTTGAACCCGTTATACCAGACAGTCTAGACTCAGCACTATATGCGTAGTCTTCCAGCAAACGTTGCTTCCATTTTGTTATAGTAATTACCTTTCCTTGGCCACTTCATGGGTTCTTACAGATTATCCTGCCATCTTTACTCTTACGGAAGGACTTCTAGCGCAACTCTACATTTTTGTCTTTTCCATTTCCTCGCCTTTCTCTCCGTATTGTGGCCTGAAAGATGCGTGTAGCGTGCATAAGTTTAATGATGAGTTTATTTATTGCTCAAGTAGCGTTTTGCTTTTCGTTATTGCAATAATTTAAAAACTAATTTTCTATAAGTTTACTTTCGCGGCGCAGATGGCAATTTTATTGGTTTGACCATATCCGCGTTGCACCTGACATGCAATTGATGACTGCTCCTCGGATATATACGCTAAAGTTCATGCAATGTCGACAGGTCCACCGTGGAACAAGGCTGGCTTTCAATTATGCATGTGCATTGAGTTTAAAGTAATTTCCTAATGCACAGAGGAGAGTGTCAGCGGAGGTCCTGCTTAATAAATAACTAAACGCAATTACAATGTAGTGGAGAAGAAGAGTCAATTTCATCATAGAGAGGGCGACTTCCATTAGACTGAGTTTAACTGTCATTTAAGGAAGCTTCCTCATGATCTTCTCACCTGCTTAAATTTACTACGTTAGGTCTCTGGAAGATCCCAACTCAGTCTGGAGAAATTCAATTAATAACGACCCAACTTCAATGACTTCGATTTCAATGGTAAAGAATCGTGGGGTGTGGAGTTCCTTTGCATGGTGCTCTGTAGTTCTAAGAAATTCCTTTCACAAATCAGACCTTTGCCCATTAAACCCTTTTTGCGGTCCTTCCTCAGTCCTGAATGAGTGAAATCTGAATTCTGTTGTTCTAAGAAATTCCTCTAACTAATCAGTCCATTGCCTATTAAACCCTTTTTGCGGTCCTTCCTCAGTCCATGACCATGCGTGACCATGTCTTTCACTTAGCGGACAAATTATTTAATTAGAAGCTGCACACGCAACTGATTGCACGATTATAATTTTTATTAGCTACCTGGCAAGGACATGCCTCCAGATGGTCGTGCATGTAACAAAAATTGTATGCTGTAATTAGCCTCAAGGGACTCCATTAGGCACACAACCGTATTCACCAAATCACCCACGCATTTAGAAAAATAAACAACTGTATAAAAACCGCCTGCCAGGAGCATTCGGGGCTCAAATTAATAACGAAAAATGCCGTTATTGCTGCACTTTTCCGCAGTGGTCCTGGCAATTACGAGCAGCTGTATGCATAGTTCGTTGTGGGCTAATGCAGCTGCCCTGGAGAATTTGAACGTAATTGAATTTCTGAAGGATGTGCAGCGGGCTCACGGTTTCGAGCTCGTTCTGGTAGTGCGCAATCGGAATGCCACCTTGGCGGCAGCGTTCATGGATGAGGACGCCGGTCATGAGCACCAGGCTGAGCAGCGTTTTCTGCACGAAGTTACGGAGGGGGCGGTAGCTTTCATGGATGAGGACGCCGGCTATGAAGAACTGGTTGAGCTGCGTTTTCTGCACGAAGTTACGGAGGGGGCGGTAGCTTTCATGGATGAGGACGCCGGCTATGAAGAACTGGTTGAGCTGCGTTTTCTGCACGAACTGACGGAGGGGACGGTAGCGTTCATGGATGAGGACGCTGGCCATGAGCATCCGTCTGAGCAGCGTTTTCTGCACGGACTTACGGAGGGGGCGGCAGCGTTCTTGGATGAAGACGCTGACCATGAGCATCCGGCTGAGCAGCGTTTTCTGCACGGACTTATGGAGCAGTTACAGGTGTCCGTATTGCTGGTATCCGACTTGCAGGTGAACGAGGTTGAGATCTTTCCCCTGCATGAGCAGTTTAGTGACCGGATGATGGTGGTGGTGGTCATAGACGGTGCGTGGAGTGACCACACTGCCTTGCTGAAGAAGATGTTGGTGAATTTGCAATTCATGCGGCTGTCGAAAATTCTCTTCCTACTCAACTATGCGGAGGTCGATGATGACATGTTGGTGCGTTTGTTCCACTTCTGTTGGCAGCATAAAGTGATAAATGTCGCAGCACTCTTTGTTGATTTCCAGGTACGCTCCGCCGCATACGCGGTTCTTACACCCTTTTAGCACTTCCTTTCAAATGACTTTTACTTAGCATTCTTTTCACTCTGTTACTGGAACTTTCCTTTACGACAGGCTTCCGGCATCTTCTACAGTTACACACATTTTCCCGAGTTTGAGATCGAAAGCCACAAAATTAGAGGCAGTGCGCAACTTTACCCGTACCGCTTGCAAAACCTGAAGGGATACAAATTGCCGTACATCGTTGGAGGATCTGAACCACGGATGATCATCTACTATAATAAGAATGGTGAACAGGTGCTTGGAGGCTTTGTGGGGCACTTCTTCCATGCCTTTGCTAAGAAGTACAATTGCACGTTTGTGGAGCCACTGCCGAGCACAGAGATTGCGTCGGCACAGCAACTGCTGAAGGCCGTGCGAAATGGCACCGCGGAGATCTCCACTGCCATCACATTCTTCTCCACTCCAGTCGGTTACACTTATCCTTACGAGCAGCTGAACTGGTGTCTCATAATGCCCGTGGAGCCGGACGTTCCCGGCTACAGATTCTTTTTGATGGTGTTCAAAACGAGTGCTCTAGTGACCACTCTCGCGACCATGGTTGTCATTTCGTTGGTGTTGAGTCGCGCCTTATACCAACATGGCTACACACCGAATATACTGGATCTCTTCCTGCATGATAATTGTCTGCGTGGGTTTTTGGGTCAATCATTCTACGAGGTCCCCTACGCCCCAATGATAGTGCGCTTTATCTATCTGCAGATTTGTATCCTGGGCATTTTGCTGACCACTTCGTACAATGCGTCCTTCGCCACATTTGTAACGAGCGCACCGAAGGAGGCTCCACTTCGCACCTTGGATGATATGAAATATGCCGGTAAGCAGATATTTGTGTGGGAACCAGAATTTGAAGGACTGTTGAAAAGAACCGGCAAGTATCGGAATTACTCAGATATATTCCATAGAGAGGAAGATTTCCAGGAATACATCAAATTTCGTGATTCATTTAATACGGAATATGGATACGTGATGCCCACCACAAAGTGGGCGATTTTCAATGAACAGCAGAAGTTCTTCACCTCACCCATATTTCGCATTAGGGAAGAATTCTGCTTCCTGAATAATATTCCGATGGGGTTCGTGGTGCACGAAAATTCAATTTATAAACAGACCCTGTTCCAACTCATACTCGAGCTGGCTGCGGCGGGCCTCCCGGACTTCTGGCAGTCCAAGGGGTTTCTCGAACTGGTTGAGGCAAAGAAACTGAACTTCACCGACTTGAGTAAGAAGAAGGTATTTGAATCGTTGAAACTGGAAGACCTGGAGTACATTTGGATAGGAATGGGCCTGATGGCTGCGGTGGTCACGTTGGTGTTTCTGGTCGAATTGTATGTTGATAAACGAATGAAAGTGGGCGAACGTTTGGAAGTAGGCAGCAACAATGAGGCGGCTGCAATGCCTGTATTCTTGGATTAAAGAAGAATTTACAAATAAAAACAAAGGCTTTTGTAGTACAAATATTAGAAGATATTTTGGTGTTGTTTTTGTTTTTTTTAGATATTGTCCTTCAGACACTATCAATGACATTTACGTGAAATACTTCCTGAAGGCCAGCTCAGGTATAAGTACATAATCGTCCACTGGACAGTTGACTCCAGCAACCCTACTGGCGACTTGCCTGTCAATGTTCGCCATGACTCAAGAGAGCGTGCTCGAAATAACCAGAATATACAGCACTCGTTTTATGCAAGACATATCTAATACCTTCGCAGCCATCGATGACGACTTCACCAGCGAAGTGTCTCCAAAGGTATTGTCAATACATTCCACTGTTCATCACATCTGCATGGTTAACTTCGTAGGCAAATGAAGGCAGATTGCGTGATCAATTATGAGTTCCCCGCACACACAGCAGAAATTAGTGTAGGGCATCTCCACAACGGTGTTCCAGGTCTATAATTATTTGGGGAAATGTAACTATTTATCCAGACAAAGAACTTTCTAAGTGCATTTTCTATTTTGAGATTCATTTTCGCACGATAAGATAACAACCAATCAATCGGATTCTAACAACGACATTACGCACTCTCACAAAGACACCACAAAATCAATTAAAAATGTCTCATTAACCACTTGATCAGATCACGCAGAATTACCTGTTACCCTGCATCCACTCGTATTATTGCTATGGAACCGGGGCAATGCCTTTAGGATGGCAATAGGAGTGTTGAAATACTCCAATATTCTTATGAGAAGGATGTAAAATCTGAATTTGTATGATTTGATGAGGTAGTTTCCACCTACAAATAGAAATATGGTTACTGGATAAGTGAAAAATGGTCACGATCGGGATGGAGCGGTTCTTCCAAATTTGCCTTTCAATCATATTATTATGGAAACTTCAGCAGCAGAACTTCCCTTCTACTCTGCTGGATATCATTTCATCATTGAAGGCAGTTCGATAGAAATGCTAACATACTCTAACATAGCCTAGGTACAGGATAACATGAAATTTCAAGGACACACCACCTCATTTCTCCTTGCTTTCCCTGAAATTACTTTCTGCACACTTTTTAATGTCCCTCAACAGCATTTATCATTATAATTTGTTAATGCGAGGTTCATTGCTGTGCCCATGGGACTAAAGCGACATTATTTTTCACTTTCAATTGAACACTCATTCAGGGACGGGGCGCGTACTATTCACACTTCACATTTTCCACATCCTGCCCTCCACTGTTCTCCGTCAGGTCATTATGTAGTTAATGAACTTCTCTGGTAATTATTTATACCCATTCAAAGATGGCAGATAACTTCAGAATCGATTGTGGCGATATCTTGGCATGGCCAGGGAAGAGTTCATTGTAATTTCCTGTCGTTGAATGAATTAGTTGTAACTTCGGGTTTAACTGGTATGGGCGCATTTTGGCTTTCATGGTGCTTGTTTCTCCTCGCCTGCAAATTTTCAAATGGAGAGAGCGGCGGACTACTCCACCTCCTTCAGAAAATACGCCTCCAAAGTAAGTTTGAGACGTTGGTGTTGCTCCGTCCAAAGCAAGGATGCGAAATCCAGGTGGGGCTGATATTGGGCAGCATAAAGGAGCCTAAATTGCTGCTAACAACGGAGAAGAGAATAATCGTGGGAGCCAATTTCAATAAAAATGTCTTTGGTGTGGTTTGCGTGACAGAAGTTGGAGTACTGCACAGTCTGCCGGTAGCCTTGCAACATGTGCTACATGCGAAGGTGCTACTCTTATTTGATGAAGTGGAAAAGAGCGCTGTCAACTCTGTGAGCGCAGCTCTACAAGTTTGTGCTCAGCAGCAATTGCTGAACGTCCTCGGCATCTTTCGAGACTTCCATACCACGGGTAACTATTACAGCTACAGAAGATTCCCGACATTTCAGTTGGAAAAACATCACTTTCCGCAAGGCTTAGAGGCACCACTGTACCCGAACCAATTGAGCAACCTTCAAGGCCATGAAATTAAAACCTTGCCCGATGATACAGAACCTCGAACCATTGTCTTCATTGACAGTCAGGGTAGAGTTCGCATCACGGGCTTCGTTTGGCACATTCTGAAGTCCTTAGCAGACAAGCTGAATGCCAGACTGGTGCTGCCCTATCCCATCCAACCGGGACGCATTTACTACAACGACATGCTACTGCTGACACGTAACTGCACGATAGACATCGCAGCCAGTGTTACGGCGCCACAGTACATGGACTCATGGGACGAGTTCTCATACCCCGTCAACTTTAACAAATGGTGCGTGATGTTGCCGCAAGAAAAGGAAATTGCCAGTAGAGAAGTATTCCTATTGCTGGGGAAATCATCACTGACAGTCACCATAATCATTCTGCAGTTTGTGTATTCCTTGCTGATCGCAGGTGGTCTATACCAATTGGAGAGGACTTTGCCGAATACTTTGTTAGATGTGTTCTTGAATAGTAGCAGTGTTCGAGGCTTGTTGGGGCAATCGTTTGCCTACCCTGTGCATCCAAGAGTCTCAATAGTTTTCACTTACATTTCACTTTTCCTCACTGGCCTTGCATACACCACGGTGTTTATGGCCTCCTTGCAGGCGTTGCTCTCTTCCCCACCATTGGGGAGACGCATATCGAATCTTGAAGAACTCTACGACTCACCACTCAGAATTCTGCTGCACTCAGCAGAACTTGCGCTCGTGCCCGCGGATGTACGCTCGAAATACTTGGATCTGTTCAACATAACTCCGGCCTTCGCTGACGTGGCCCAGACACGTGACACCTTGAATCCCGCATACGCGTTCATGGCACCCAGCGACCGGTGGATTGTGTATGAGAAGCAACAATTTTATTTCGCGCGCCGTTTGTTTCGCTTCAGCGACATTTGCTTCCTTAAGTGGACCTACAATAATATCATGCTGCAGAAGAGCTCGATTTACCTGGAGTCTCTGAATGAGTTGATAAATGAGCTGATGGCCTCGGGCTTGATACAATTCTGGATGGACTCTTCTTTCCATTACATGGTAGAGGCGGGCCGCTTGTCTCATGAGGACTGGAGCCAGCCACGGATCTATGCAGCCCTCAAGTTGGAGGACTTTTTTTGGGTTTCGGTGGGGTACTTCAGTGTTATTGTGACTTGCATACTGAGTTTCGCTATTGAGGTATTCTGGTATCATGTGAGAGAGTGTTTGCGTGGCTGCAGTATCAGTTTTAATCGGGTGAAAGATTGTCCAGGTTTAGTTTAGATACTTCGAAAATCTCGTTTTTTAAATATACTTCACTGAGACGTTTTTCTGCAATTACTTTCTTCAGCTGTTCCAGAAGTGTTGCATAGTACTCGATGATAAGCGCTTTGCTCTTCCCCAGGTAGGCAATCAAGCAAATTATTTTCGCATCTGAAAAGACTGACTCCATTAGCCTTCCCGGGATATGATTTCATTGATCCCAGTTCGATAGAAAAGCTAACATACTCTAACATAGCCTAGGTTCAAGCAACCATGAATTTTCAAGGACACACCACTTCATTTCTCCCTATTCTCCCTGAAATTACTTTCTGTACACTTAAAGGTGTCTCAACACCATTTATCGTTATAATTATATAAGCGATTATATATTATCATTATAATTTGTTAATGCAAGGTTCATTGCGACATTATTATTCACTTTCAATTGAACACTCATTCAGGGACGGGGCGCGTACTATTCACACTTCACATTTTCCACATCCTGCCCTCCACTGTTCTCCGTCAGGTCATTATGTAGTTAATGAACTTCTCTGGTAATTATTTATACCCATTCAAAGATGGCAGATAACTTCAGAATCGATTGTGGCGATATCTTGGCATGGCCAGGGAAGAGTTCATTGTAATTTCCTGTCGTTGAATGAATTAGTTGTAACTTCGGGTTTAACTGGTATGGGCGCATTTTGGCTTTCATGGTGCTTGTTTCTCCTCGCCTGCAAATGTTCAAATGGAGAGAGCGGCGGACTACCCCACCTCCTTCAGCAAATACGCCTCCAAAGTAAGTTTGAGACGTTGGTGTTGCTCCGTCCAAAGCAAGGATGCGAAAGCCAGGTGGGCGTGATATTGGGCAGCATAAAAGAGCCTAAATTGCTGCTAACAACGGAGAAGAGAATAATCGTGGGAGCCAATTTCAATAAAAATGTCTTTGGTGTGGTTTGCGTGACAGAAGTTGGAGTACTGCACAGTCTGCCGGTAGCCTTGCAACATGTGCTACATGCGAAGGTGCTACTCTTATTTGATGAAGTGGAAGAGAGCGCTGTCAACTCTGTGAACGCAGCTCTGCAAGTTTGTGCTCAGCAGCAATTGCTGAACGTCCTCGGCATCTTTCGAGACTTCCATACCACGGGTAACTATTACAGCTACAGAAGATTCCCGACATTTCAGTTGGAAAAACATCACTTCCCGCAAGGCTTAGAGGCACCACTGTACCCGAACCAATTGAGCAACCTTCAAGGCCATGAAATTAGAACCTTGCCCGATGATACAGAACCCCGAACTATTGTCTTCATTGACAGTCAGGGTAGAGTTCGCATCACGGGCTTCGTTTGGCACATTCTCAAGTCCTTAGCAGACAAGCTGAATGCCAGTCTGGTGCTTCCCTATCCTATCCAACCAGGACGCATTTACTACAACGACATGCTACTGCTGACACGTAACTGCACGATAGACATCGCAGCCAGTATGACGTCACCACAATCGATTGATTCATGGGACGAGTTCTCATACCCCGTCAATTTTATTAAATGGTGTGTGATGTTGCCGCAAGAGAAGGAAATTGCCAGTAGAGAAGTATTCCTATTGCTGGGGAAATCATCACTGACAGTCACCATAATCATTCTGCAATTTGTGTACTCCTTGCTGATCGCAGGTGGTCTATACCAATTGGAGAGGACTTTGCCGAATACTTGGTTAGATGTGTTCTTGAATAGTAGCAGTGTTCGAGGCATATTGGGACAATCGTTTGCCTACCCTGTGCATCCAAGAGTCTCAATAGTTTTCACTTACATTTCACTTTTCCTCACTGGCCTTGTATACACCACGGTGTTTATGGCCTCCTTGCAGGCGTTGCTCTCTTCCCCACCATTGGGGAGACGCATATCGAATCTTGAAGAACTCTACGACTCACCACTCAGAATTCTGCTGCACTCAGCAGAACTTGCGCTCGTGCCCGTGGATGTACGCTCTAAATACTTGGATCTGTTCAACATGACTCCGGCCTTCGCCGACGTGGCCCAGACACGTGACACCTTGAATCCCGCATACGCGTTCATGGCAACCAGCGACCGGTGGATTGTGTATGAGAAGCAACAATTTTATTTCGCACGCCATTTGTTCCGCTTCAGCGACATTTGCTTCCTTAAGTGGACCTACATGATTATCATGCTGCAGAAGAGCTCGATTTACCTCGAGTCTCTGAATGAGTTGATAAATGAGCTGATGGCCTCTGGCTTGATACAATTCTGGATGGACTCTTCTTTCCATTACATGGTAGAGGCGGGCCGCTTGTCTCATGAGGACTGGAGCCAGCCACGGATCTATGCAGCCCCCAAGTTGGAGGACTTTTATTGGGTTTGGGTGGGGTATTTCATTATTATTGGGATTTGTATACTGAGTTTCGCTATTGAGGTGTTCTGGTATCATCTGAGAGAGTGTTTGGTTCACTGCAGAACATATTCTAATCTGTTTAGAAATTGTCCACGTTTAGTTTAGATATTGTAGTTTCTTATATATAATAATAATTAATTCCTATGATTCGACGTGCGAGCAACGGGCAACTTCTTTGTTATGATGTCATTGATAAGGTGTATTTAAGAGTTAAGATTAGGAGGGTATCAAACTACGTGTCTGAATCTGGTGTTGGGGGTGCCAACTTTAGCCTCCAGACATGCTGCCAATTTCTAGGTTGTTTGTAACACCATTTCCTGAGTGCTGGTGGGTGGGTTATATCTTCTTTACTCGGTCGCCAGAGACTCGTTTGCTAATAACAAGGTGTAGGTGAGGTTGAAGATTTGATGTGAGAGTCTATCTAATCGCAAATTCCATCCCAGGGCCACTCACTTATTTCTACTTTTAACTCGAAATTTTCTATTTAAAATACTGAAGAGTGGATCTTTTCTATGCTACAATTATTTATCCATTTTCTCCTCGGGAAGGTACCGATTGATAGATAGATAGATATATTTAAGGGTGTTATACACTGCGACCTGAAAGATCTATTGTGATGCCCCTATTTATTTGAGAGATGAGGACAGTCTCATCTATGAATCTTCTGTCAGGTTAATTTTCGACAGGAATTCATATTCATATTTTGGAGGAATCAAGGTGAGGGATCTTGCTCATATCGGAAAGGTACCGATACAAGAAACTTACCTGGCCTCATCCGTACCACTCACGATGACATACATGAACAGCTCTATAACTGTTCCAACTGCATTGGAATTCATAACTGGAGGCAAAACTCGAGACATTCGGTGATCAGTTGATGGTGATATCAAAGTCATTGGCGTCACAAGTCTGAAGAGTTTTCAACATTATTTGATTCTGTCCGATTGTAGTCTCTTCTAACGCTTAGGGTTCATCATCTTATACTGTTCTTGTTGTCCATGGTCATACTTTCCTACCTTTCGTCGAGGAAGAAGTAAACATTCTAAGATTTTCTGATGTCCAGCGAAGGTCTTTGCAGATCTTCATTTGACTCTTACCTGACATTCTCGGTATATCGTTTCAATTTGATTCTCAACGAAAAGTGAAGATGATTTCAATTTCAGAGGAAAAAGTAGGGAACGGAAATCCTGCGTCCCAACGAAAGGCGAAGATGAGGTCAATTTCTGAGGAAAAGTAGGGACCGGAAATCTTGCATTCTACATTTCACAGCCCGACTAATTTGAGGGAAATTGAATGTGGATAGAAAACCACACAAGAACACATTTCCAGGCAAATAAATTCCACACGCAATGCTTCAACTCTCGTCTACACAAAACCATTACAAACGTGATTTTTCTTTATTTTATCGCTAAATAAAATTAGCAAATGTTGAATAAAAATTATACACGAACGTATTAAAGTGCAGCTGAAGATTTTTTGCTCAATTATTCATGTCTTTAGCGGGCCGTCTGAAGAAGGTTTCTCAAATTGGCCCCATCTAATCAGCGCAATTGCTGCTCGTTTCCCCACATGAACCGGGGTAAAGTAGGCATCACGATTGATGATGCATGCAACGCGGTAGCAGCAGCTCCATTTTTAGCCTCTTAACACGGCACATGGAGGCACTTGGCGCAAATAAATTTTCCCGCTCATGTATGAACATTGACGCGAATGTTGTGCCATTTTAACCTCAAAGTTCAACATTAAAAGCAATTAAGACGCGTGCTTGTGCGCCTCATTCACTTAGTTGGCCAGCCAAGTGGCGCACTGTAACAACAACAATGGGAATAGCACCGGCAGCAAATAACAAAAGGCAGCCTGCCTACCTGGCATCCAACTAACCAACCAACCAACCAGGCAGGCAGCCACCTGTGTGCCATGGCTGGCATTCATTCATTCGCATGCATGCGTCCCCACATGGCACATGGCGCTTACTGCTACTAATTCCCCAATCGACATGTTTCTATCTTAAGCGGTTCATGCTGCAGAGCGCAGATCTTTTATCTTTGATAAGGAGTGAAAATTTTTCCTCTAATCTGTTGTGCGCATGCGTACCGGCGATTAAGAGCCGCACTGGCACTGGCACGAACTGGCGGTGCCAGCGCACGTTCAGTGTGATTACTTGTTACTTGGATTGGCGGGACTCGTTGCTTCATATTCGTCGCCGGGTAACGAGTATGGCCACTAATGACAGCAACGAGTAAATCACTGCCAGCGAATACTGTCATTCGTTACTAGCGGTAGCAACGATTACTCGCCAGAGTAACGAAACGTCACTTTCGGACGTCACCCGTGCGTGCATCTCTCGTCGCGCAGTGTCTTCTTTCCGCACCAGTGCTGCCGCTGCCGCTGCCGCTGCCGCTGCTGGTTTTTACGGTAGCTTCAGCGCGGAATTTACGCCATGTTCGCATGTTTGTTGGCTTGTGTTGCCAACTTACCAAGTCAACAGGCCTTTTGTTTTGCGTTGTTGTTGTTGTTTCTGTTTCTGTTGGTGTTTGCTTTGCTTGGTGCGACTGCATTTCTTCCCGCTTCAGTTTGATTTTGACTGACAACTGCTGCCGCTGCTGACGTACGCGTAGCTGTTAACATGCGCTTTGTAGCATTCTCATTGTTGGGGAAAATGGGGAAAACGGAAAATGCATCGTTTACATGTTGTTTTGTGTGCGCTTTTTTAATTCGGCTTTTGTTTTGCTTTTTCTTTCCTCTCTTGATATTTACGCGGTCGCTTCGCACAAATAAAATAATTAACACAATGTCAGACGTTGTCAGTTTGTTATGGCGGCTTGTCTGGTTTGATGTGCTGCATTTGCCTTGATTAACATTTGTAATTGCGTCCGCCGCAGTTGGAGCAGGGAATGCAACTGCATGTATGAAGAAAATGCAGCAGCAGCACATTAAATAACGATCACAGATATACGCGTATTACTCCTATTTATCGCTGGACTTCATACAAGTTTCTGTATCCACAGATTTTCTGGTGGTCATAGCTACTCTGGATGCTTAGGGACCTTGGCAACCAAAAACAACACAATAGTCGTAAAGGAATGATGGGTTATTCGATTGTGGATACAATGATGTTCTGAAAAGCGCCCATTTCTTGCAGAAAATAGAGCCTTAGATTACTAAAAGACAAAAGGCTGCCAAAGCTCTCGAAATGAGAAGGCTGCCAAAGACGGGAGAATACTTTTGTTTGACAATTTTTTGAAAATTTTCTATTAGGTCTGATTAGATGTCCGAGTCTCGTTTTATGCACTCCCAATTGACAACCGTCGGCTTGAAGGGTTTCAGTTACGATACCTGGATGAACTGCTAATAGAATGAACTAAGATGAACTGCTGATAGAATGAACTAGGATGAACTGCTGATAGAAAGAACTGAGATGAACTGCTGATAAAATGAACTAAGATGAACTGCTGATAAAATGAACTAGGATGAACTGTTAATAGAATGAACTAAGACGATCTACTGAGAGAAAGAACTGAGATGAACTGCTGATAAAATGAACTAAGATGAACTGCTGATAGAAAGAACTGAGATGAACTGCTGATAAAATGAACTAAGATGAACTGCTGATAGAAAGAACTGAGATGAACTGCTCATTGAATGAACTAAGATGAACTGCTAATAGAATGAACTAAGATAAACTGCTGATAGAATGAACTAAGATAAACTGCTAATAGAATGAACTAAGACGATCTACTGAGAGAAAGAACTGAGATGAACTGCTAATGGAATGAACTAAGATGAACTGGTGATAGAATGAATTGAGATCTTGTGTTGATAGAATGAATTAAGATGAACTGCTCATTGAATGAACTAAGATGAACTGCTGATAGAATGGACTAAGTTGAACTGCTGATAGAATGAACTAAGACGATCTACTGAGAGAAAGAACTGAGATGAACTGCTGATAGAAAAAAAACCAAAAGAAGTAGTCATGTAGGCTAAAAAATATCCTCTTGTGCATGCTCAGTTAAGTGAAGAAGGGTGAGAGATAGACTGAATTGACCTCATTCAGACCAACTACACATATATATACTATATCTTTTATATACTGCCGACCTCTGTGTTGTAGTAGTAAGTTTGCTAGGCTCACACTCGGCAGTCAGGTTCGTATTCTATCCCGGTCATGGTTTAAAAACACTCTTCTTTCCAAACCTTTTCGTATTCCCGTCGAAGGCCTCAGTAACTACTACTCATTCCACCAAACCCTTGCAGACATGATTCATTATGGTGTGATAATAATAACAATAATAATAAATCTCATCAGCTCTCACCAAGTTGGAATTGAATGAAAATTGCGTACGTCTTGACTGAATATAGTGGACCACATGTGCCATCTGAGCTCGTATTGTGTAGTGCCATCTTCTGATTGACCTCCACTGTAATGTGAGTCCAACTGTCGGAGACGGGTATGATACTTAAGTTCCTGAAGGCACGAACATGCCAAATCCTTGCAGACATTATTCATTTTGTCCTTGCAGACATAATTCATTATACCCATTCGCTTCCTATACAAAGTTTCCACAGTAGCAAAAACGTGCAATCTTGGTAGCTCTTTCGATATATGGATCACTCCTTTTGCTGTCTCACATATCCAAATGTCCTTTCAAGTCATGCGTTCTTTAACTCCCGTGTAGATCTGCTAATAACATTGTCTTTGAATGGTATCTCCAATAATTTGTTTGTTACGCCCGAAGGCAGACATGTAATACCGTCCTCTTTAATCTTAAAGTCACCTAAGTTATCAATGCTTCCTAGTTTTGGAAAGAAAAACTCACTGAAGTCGAGGATCTATATCGGAGGCCATTGACCGCAACGAGTTATTCGGTCCAATTTTTAAATAAAAAACTCTGACGATGTCGCCAGCCAAAAGAGTGAACCTTGAATTCCATCTTTGTGAGCATATTGGCGCCAGAAGAATTGGTTGAAGTTTCTTTTCAACCCGAATATGGCTCTTGTTCTCATTGATGATGATGATGATGATGATGATAATCATTCAACAAGAAGTTCTCCATGAATATGTCGAGCTGAACTCTGACTATGCATACACATTTTTTTTACTCTTCTCCACCGTCAATCTTTCGCAGATGATTTCCCACACTTCACTAATGAAAACATCACTTCAAAGTGCCAAGAATACACTCGCTGTGAAATGTTAGTCAAGTGTTTACCTTTTACTTATTCTGTTTCCGACTGACTTATTCTGTCTCTTTCTCCGCCCCACCCTCAGTGATGATTGAAATCAAATGCAAATGTTAAATACCAACAATACACTCACTGAAAAATGTTAGTCAAGTTGTTATCTTTTACTTATTCAGTTGCCGACTGACTTATTCTGTCTCTTTCCCCGCCCCACCCTCAGTGATGATTGAAATCAAATGCAAATGTTAAGTACCAAGAATACACTCACTGAAAAATGTTAGTCAAGTTGTTATCTTTTACTTATTCAGTTGCCGACTGACTTATTCTGTCTCTTTCCCCGCCCCACCCTCAGCGAGGACTGACATCAAATGCAAATGTTAAGTGCCAAGAATACACTCACTGAAAAATGTTAGTCAAGTTTTCACCTTTTACTTATTCAGTTGCCGACTGACTTTTTCTGTCTCTTTTCCCGCCCTACCCTCAGCGAAGATTGAAATCAAATGCAAATGTTAAGTACCAAGAATACACTCACTGAAAAATGTTAGTCAAGTTTTCACCTTTTACTTATTCAGTCGCCGACTGACTTATTCTGTCTCTTTCCCCGCCCTACCCTCAGTGATGATTGAAATCAAATGCAAATGTTATGTACCAACAATACACTCACTGAAAAATGTTAGTCAAGTTGTTATCTTTTACTTCTTCAGTTGCCGACTGACTTATTCTGTCTCTTTCCCCGCCCCACCCTCAGCGAGGACTGACATCAAATGCAAATGTTAAGTGCCAAGAATACACTCACTGAAAAATGTTAGTCAAGTTTTCACCTTTTACTTATTCAGTTGCCGACTGACTTTTTCTGTCTCTTTTCCCGCCCTACCCTCAGCGAAGATTGAAATCAAATGCAAATGTTAAGTACCAAGAATACACTCACTGAAAAATGTTAGTCAAGTTTTCACCTTTTACTTATTCAGTCGCCGACTGACTTATTCTGTCTCTTTCCCCGCCCTACCCTCAGTGATGATTGAAATCAAATGCAAATGTTATGTACCAACAATACACTCACTGAAAAATGTTAGTCAAGTTGTTATCTTTTACTTCTTCAGTTGCCGACTGACTTATTCTGTCTCTTTCCCCGCCCCACCCTCAGCGAGGACTGACATCAAATGCAAATGTTAAGTGCCAAGAATACACTCACTGAAAAATGTTAGTCAAGTTTTCACCTTTTACTTATTCAGTTGCCGACTGACTTTTTCTGTCTCTTTTCCCGCCCTACCCTCAGCGAAGATTGAAATCAAATGCAAATGTTAAGTACCAAGAATACACTCACTGAAAAATGTTAGTCAAGTTTTCACCTTTTACTTATTCAGTCGCCGACTGACTTATTCTGTCTCTTTCCCCGCCCTACCCTCAGTGATGATTGAAATCAAATGCAAATGTTATGTACCAACAATACACTCACTGAAAAATGTTAGTCAAGTTGTTATCTTTTACTTATTCAGTTGCCGACTGACTTATTCTGTCTCTTTCCCCGCCCCACCCTCAGCGAGGACTGACATCAAATGCAAATGTTAAGTGCCAAGAATACACTCACTGAAAAATGTTAGTCAAGTTTTCACCTTTTACTTATTCAGTTGCCGACTGACTTTTTCTGTCTCTTTTCCCGCCCTAACCTCAGCGAAGATTGAAATCAAATGCAAATGTTAAGTACCAAGAATACACTCACTGAAAAATGTTAGTCAAGTTTTCACCTTTTACTTATTCTGTTTCCGACTTCTGTCTGTGCCCCGCCCCACCCTCAGAGATGATTGAATCCAAATGCAAATTTTATGTTTACAAAAGTTAATACAAATGTTTATTTAAATTTTCAATAAAATATTTTTCTTAAAAATAAATAAAATGTGTTCAATATTTAAAACTTAAACTTAAAACTACAAAATAAGAAAAGAAAATATTCCGCAAATTTTACAAATCTTGATTTTTAAGTTATTTTCTTTTTCAATTACGAGTATTTTGAGAAGCAGATATTTTTGATTTAATTAAACTATTGCCTAAAACAGTTAAACTTAGAGTAGGGCGTAAAATACATACACTATTTACATGCTAACGCATACAATAAATTATCGATAGATATATATATTTATAGATTTATGTTTATTAATTGAGAATATGTTTTTCTCAAGATCCCACACCAAAAATAATTAAATCACAAAAATATTTATTGGCAGTTAATATCGTAGAAGAAAATAATGATAAAATCTTGGCATTCAACTGGTTCAAAGTATTCGAAGTAATTATGCGTAATTATACAAAGTAATGGCAAGTACTTGTAGTAATTAACTAATTATGTACACATGTGTTTATATTTTCCATACAAATTTATTTCTATTCAAATTTAAACTAAATTCTAAGCAGGACACACAAATGTGGGTGCGTAGAGTGCTTCATGTACGCCGTGAACCGAACTTATGTGTGTAGCTCACCCTTGGCTTTTTGCTCAAGTCGTTAAAGGAATTTAGAATTCTTGCTTAACGCGTTTCGCGAGGCTGTGGGCCTCCTTTTATCACCTTCTAAGAATTAATCTTTTAGCTTCGTGGTTTTGATTTGGCACATTTTAAAATTTAATTTTAAATTTAACAATATAAGAAGTAAACAACTAAAGTAGGAGCATTAAGTTCAAGTTTGAGTATTCAGGAGTAGGGGGCGTGGTGAGGCGACATCTCAAGCCGGCAGAGTCTGGCCACTTAAGCGGGACTTGATTCATTTGTAGCGGTCTTTGGGAGACGCATCACCACGGACGCTAGAAAATAAATTCGAAGACATTATGTACATGTACATTATGTACCACATGCACATATGTATGTATATACCGCAGATTGCACATATGTACCCCTTGTGTAAACAGCATTTGTGCGCAGGAGTACTTTGAGAAGAGGTTTACGTAGGAACAAGAAACATTTAACAAATCTATTCTTAAGAACAAAAACAAGAAAGACAAAAACAACGCTAGAAAGGAAAAGGAAAACAGTGCAGCAGTGGAGCTGGACACTCATTCTACCTGTTGGCGAGCAGGCCGTTGGCGGGGGGCAGAACCGTTGAGGTGGGGCCGTTGAGTGGCATGCCCGCTCCTAGTAGTCCCGAGCCGGCCACTGACATACCCACCCCCACGCCTACTCCCACTCCAACGCCCACGCCCACGCCCACGCCCCCTCCCATCCCCGTGCCCACACCCACACTCCCGCTGGCCGGGCCTCCAGACACACTACTGACTGCACTGAGCGGCCGCGACTGCCCCACCGACGCACTACTGGCCGAGCCTGTGCGCGCATGCTTCGCGGAGCCGCCTTTGACGATGCTGCCGTTGTTCTTCTGCGCCATGTGCGTCTGGTAGTGCTTGGCCAGGTGGGCCTTCTGGCGAAAACTCTTGCCGCACAAGGAGCACGCGAAGGGCTTCTCGCCGGTGTGCGTGCGTATGTGCACATTCACGGAGTACTTGTCCTTGAAGCCCTTGGAGCAGATGGAGCAGTAGTGCAGCGAGCGCTCCTTGCGCTGTCCGTTGCAGTGGGTGGGACTGTTGCTGCTGTTACTGCTGCTGCTGCCGCTCGAGCCGCCGGTGTTGCTGCTGGGGTTGTTGGCGACCGGTGTGGCACTGCTGCCGTTTATACTGTTATTGTTGTTGTTGTTGTTGGTTATGTTCATGCTGCTATTGTGATTGATGACATTCGGATTGTTGTTGTTGTTGTTGTTGTTGTTGATGTTGGCAGTTGTGTGGCTGTTGCTGCTGCTGCTAGTGTGTGTGGTGGAAGTGGAGCGTTTGTACTTCTTCGTTGTTTTGGTGGTGCCACTCGCAGTCGTGAGGCGACTCGTTGACGTGCTGACTTCCGGTTTGAGTGGTTGAGGCGGTTGCGCTGACTGCGTGGTTGGCAAATGCAGAGATGGGGGCGGCGGCGGCGGCGGTTGTTGCTGCTGCTGCTGCTGCTGTGGCGCACCCGTGGGCGTTGTAACCGGCGAGTGCAGCTGCTGCATTTGGGCGGTAGCTGACGGTGAGATTTGCATGAGTATATCACTGGAGGCGTAGTCGCCGGTCGGCGCTGAGTTGCAGAAGTGCTGCACTTCGCTGGCGATGCGTTTGATTTTCTCGAAATCGTCGCTGAAGGCGTTCTCCAGCGATAGGAACATGTCGTCCACAATGATGCTGGACACGCCAGCAGTGGACGAGTTGGTTGTGACGGAGCCATTGGAATGTTGCACCACCAGGTGCGGATTGTGGGTCACACTTTGAGCGTCTTCGAATATTTGGGCCGTGTTCAGCGTGGAGTCGGCAAAGGCCAGCGAATCCTGTTAAGGGGAAACGAAGGAAGAGGATTAGAAGTAAATTATAAAAAGAGGTGAAAAGAAATAAGAAAAGGGACAAGTCAAAATGTTCACATAATAAAAATATAACATAGAGATGCAAAGAAGAAGGAGTAGGAGGGAGGGGCTATAGATGATGAAACAAGGAGAGCGCTTAGGAAGCGAATTTCTCACGTAGTGCTATCGGAGCTAAGCTTGTAAGATTAGCACAGCTCGGTGCCTACCTTGTAGTCTCCAGCTATGTGAGAGATTCACAGACAGAGAAAGAGAGAGTTTGAGAGTGAGAGAGAGAGCGAGAGAGTGCGAGAGAGACAGATATAGTAAAATTCAAAAGCAAAGATTGACCCTGTAAATTTGCTCGTCTGTGGCCTGCTCTAAACTTACCGCATCTGAGGGAAACAGTATTCGCCGCATGTCATCGTCCTTAATCGTGGGCGATGATGACAGCAACGCGATGCCGTTCTGCATGTGCAAGCCCTTGGAATACCCTTTGCCCTGCAGCGCACTGCGTAGAAGCGACTCCGCCGAGTTCTGTGAATGGAGGCAAAAACATTGCAAAATTTTGGTTAATTTGAATGTGACACAATTTGCACAATTTTTGGCTGGCATTGGAGACGCACCTGATCGGCGTTGTGGTCCGCCATGTGCCAATCGTTGTTGTTATTCTGAAACTGCGCCAAATGTTGCCCAATACTGGTTGCGTTCGCATTGTCGCCTCCACCGGCGTTGCCAACCGATATCGCCGTCACCAGCGAGGGCAAAGTCTGGCCAGTTGGCACCGAGGCCATGCTGTGATGTGGAATACTGATACCGTTAACATCGCCGTTGGCATCCTTGGTGCCGTCCGTGCTGAATCCGCTGTCGTCGTACGGATACTCGGACTTAATGTAGCCGGGGAAGTTGCCCAGAAGACTGTCCAAGTCGAGAGCGCTGGGCAGTTGGGTGTCCGGTTCACGCTTCAGCCATGGTTCGTTGCCATTTAATACTGTAAGTGTGTAGATGTGGCCATCGGTGTTGTCAATGGTGCCGGCGCTGCCCGGTTGGCTAATACTGCTGCCACTGGTGCTGCTGGACGATGCAGTGTTATTGTGGGCGGTCGGGTTGGCGGCGCTGCTGCAGGACACCACAGCACCGAGCTGCTGCTGATTGGGGGAGGTGCAATTTGTGTGTGTGGCGGGGTGAGTAGCGGGCGATTGGTGCTGATGCTGCTGCTGCTGTTGCTGCTGCTGCTGTTGGTGTGGTGTTGCGGATTGCTGCTGCTGCCAACAGTAGCGATCGAGATCCTCGAATATGGTGGACTCGAGGCGACTGTGGTCCTTGTCGGTGTGCCAAAACTAAGAAAACGGGAAAGAGGTAAGAAGAAAATTAAATTCAACTCAAATGTTCGACTTTTCAATTGCCATATTCAACGTCCTCATGCTTGCAACGCACTCAATCGGCTGCCCGCAGCTCAACACTCGTTAAGGTGTGTTTGTGTGTGAGCGCACAAAACGGGAGGCACACAATGCAGGTTTCGGGCCCCGGGCAACGGGCTGCATCAGGCTACAAATGTACCTGTCATGTTAGATGTCGTCTTACAGCGCGGGCCTCCAACTCAATTGAATAACGAGCTGAAAAAACGCGTGCCAAAGCATGTCAGGGAAATGCATTTCCTCGCGACAGCGACTGTGGCAGCTCATGTGCAGCATGCCTCACTTGCGGCTCGTGCAGATTGGCTGTCGTTAACGCTGCTTTTCCTGTGCATGTCAATAATCATAAAACCGTAATCTTTTGTTTTGGAAAAGTGGATCAGGTGGGCAAAGGAGACAAGACAACGGGCAACCTCGTTCAGAGACTATTACGGAAAAGTCGAAGTTTGGCTGCTGATTGACATGGCACGTGCTGTACAGCAAGCGGTAATGGTGGAATCATGGACTGGGCTCACAGCTGTGGAGGAGTTACTGGTATGAATGTGCATACATAGGAGACATTCAGGACTGCTTTATAGCAAACGGGAATGGTGGAATAATGGACTGGGCTCACAGCTGTGGAGGAGTTTCTGGTATGATTATGCGTACATAGGAGACATTCAGGACTGCTGTATAGCAAGCGGTAAAGGTGGCATGATGGACTGGGCTCACAGCTGTGGAGGAGTTTCTGGTATGATTATGCGTACATAGGAGACATTCAGGACTGCTGTATAGCAAGCGGTAAAGGTGGCATGATGGACTGGGCTCACAGCTGTGGAGGAGTTACTGGTATGAATATGCATACATAGGAGACATTCAGGACTGCTGTACAGCTAGGGGTAATGTTGGATTGATGGACTGGACTCACAGCTGTGGGAGAGTTGCGGATATGAATGTATAGGAGACATTCAGGACTTTTTCAAGTTAATTAAGATTATTCCTAGTTTTATCTGTTCGTGACGAAATAAAAAGTTTCCTTTCAATTTCAGATGATTCCAATTCGCAGAGGAAATCAACTTACCCCCGTAAATGTCTGGTGACTTGGTCACTTATTCACTCCTACCGCATTATTGCTATTTTTACCCATTATTAATGGAGCGTTTTCCAATTATTGGCCACTTTTTTGTTGGCCACTTTTTTGTTCGCCACTTTTTTGTTGGCCACTTTTTTGTTGGCCACTTTTTTGTTGGCCACTTTTTTGTTGGCCACAGTAACTCTTTTTCTTCCAAATACCTCAACTCCACTTCACGAGTTAATGGGGGAAGAGTGTCTCCACAAATTGAGTGCCACCAATACTCGTACGCTGCCACTACTTTTCGCGGCTATTGCCACTAACAAGGAAGTTGGTCGGAGTCAGTTTAGGCACTTCAGAGTCTTTGTGCTGTGGCCTTGCTGCGTCTGCAACACTGGCTCCCCTGCGCGATATTTTGATTAATGACGCCGGTTAGCAATCTGGAAGTTTATAACTTTCAACGATTTAAACCGGAGACGCAGCAGCGAACGTTTTAATTAAAACTGAGTTGGTGCATACGCGAGCGAGCGACATCCCGGCCTAGCTGCAACTATTAATAACTGTCCGGCACTCGGGCCTGCACATGGTCGCATGGGGCATGCGTCTGCATCGCTCCAAAATTGGTTAATGTGCATATTTAATTTCCACTCATTTGTTGCAATTAACGTGAGCATGTTTTATGTAAATTGACTGCCCAAAGATGCCGCACCATGCGGAATTTCTCATTTAACATGCATGAAAAATATGCAGAATCAATGCGGCCACGTGTGCCAATAAATCAGCCGAGAAGTCAGAGTGCACGGAAATTTCTCCAAAAATCACCGTAAAGGCAAAAGAAATGAAGAGAGGGAAACAAGCACGAAATAAGTCGCGCGTCCACCAAATTTGCCATAATAAATGCGCAATTTTCTGCCTCAGCGATTTGGCTGAAATAAATTATGAAGTGCTGCGTACAGCTGGGCCCGCTGCAGGCTGCCAGACGAGACCTGCACCCGCGTGACATTGCCGTAATTCACGCCGGGCTCATCCTCATGCCTCCCTAGACAATGAAAATTGAATAAGCGTTGATTTCGCAAGCATAATTGATGCGCCGCAATGCCAAAGGAAGCGGCGCTGCTGCAAGAAACATTTAGCGAGGAGAGAAATCGAAATTGCAGAGCACGAGTTCGGTGCTTGTGCCGGTCGTTTTCGTGCGCTTACCTCATAGCCTTGCAGCGTGGGATCGCTGGTGTTGCTGCTGTTGCCGCTGCTGCCGACACTGCCACCGCTGCGGCCGCCCGCCGAGCCACCGCCGCTGCCACCGCCGCCGCCGTCGTGCGGCATGCTGCTGGCGGAGGTGCGCTCGTGGCCGTGCTGGTGCGTGTGCAGGCTGACGCCGACGCCCACGCCGACCCCGACACCGACGCCAATGCCGATGCCCAGGTCGGGCGCTGTGACGAAATCGAAAAAATCCGTTTTCGATAAATCCTCCGGACGAAAGGTATCACTGAGGTCCATGCCGGTAGATGACATTTCATCGGTGCCTATCATTGAGAGCGCAGGTACGTGAGGTGCAGCTGGGTAGGGTATGTTGTAATGACGCTGGATGAGCACAAATGATGAACTTTGCAAACTTTACCTGAAAGCAGACAAAAAACACACACACAAAATTACGTGATGCCAATATTAAAACAAATTAAACTTATATGCAAAACAATTTTCTTGCGGCAGTTGCGTCACTGGGCGCAATTGCCTCCAATTGGCGAATTAAATTAAACCTAAAACATGTCCAGCCAAAATGTCAACATTCCATTGGATCCAGCACAACTCCAATTCCAATTCCCATTCCAATTCCAATTCCATCAACAATTGAACCAAATTTAGCAATCACACACTGCAGCAACAACAAAAAGAACAACAACATAAATCAACATGACAGAAGGGTGACAAAGTGTAAACACGATCAGCGCCAGAAGTCGTAAATCTCGCGTCCGCCGCGCCGCATTTGCATAGAATTCGGTGTGCGGCTGACTGACCACGCCAGCAGCGGCGGTGGTTGCTGGTGTTGTTGGTGTTGTTACTGGCAGCAACAACCGCAGCCGCCTCAGCAATAAATTGAAATTTTGTCCCAAAAACAGTCGCTGTTTGACTGACTTGCTGGCCGGCTGACTGACACATTCGCTGCCGAAATGGAGCAGTTTAAAAGTGAACAACCAAAAAGAAACATTCAAATCTGCAAAACGACAAAAATCAATTTGGCAATCTGTCGCGGAGGCAAATGCACAACCCAAACAAAGTCGACATCTCGCTCACTGCGCAGCTGATTGCCCAATAGGAGAACGGATAAGCCGCCAGTGAGCACGGAGTCGCTCACACCTTGTGCAGAATGCGATCGCGTGTTGCACATGCGCAGCAGAACGCAATGCGCGAGTCATTTCAATTACTTGGCGCGACTTCGCTGGCATTCGCATTTGTTTGCGAGAGGGCGAAGAAGCAGGGGAACAGTTGCGCATTTAAACGGGAGTCAAACGAACGACTTCATGTGGTGCGATTGAATAGATTTGATTTGTGTCTACTGCGCAGGAGCAGAAGGGAAAACATGGCCTACACACAAGTACAGCGAATACTCCCTTAGACAGGGAAGCCAAATATCTGCTCGAATTCGCTCAGTGAGAAGTGGTCTGCTACCATTTCAAAGATAATCCTCGAAAAAATTGTTGGTGCAGAGAGTTAAGTTTCTTCTAATTGGCGTTAATGGAATATGGGAGTGCTGTTCCTGAAATACTATTCTATTGTTATACTAGGAGGAGTTATACTTGTAATATCAGCCTTTAGGATAGCAATCAAGAAGTCTAAAATAGATTCTTTATTCCCAGAAAGGTCTGAATTAAATGTGACTTCATAGAAAAAAAAAGAAAAACCGACATCATTCCTCCAATTTTAGGGCTGGAGACAGCTCCATAATGATATATTTGTATCTCTTCGTAAACGAATGATGCACACAAATTATCTCTTAATACTCGCCAATAAAGCACTTTCTAATGAGAGATAAACTGTGTATTAATTGGTGGAGGACCGAGCAAAGCGTACTTCCCTAACATATGACAATTCATCAAAATCGAACAACATTTCTCTGAGACTTTCGGAATTGTGGTCATGTGAGGATTTCTGCACATACTCCTTAGATCCTTTGGCCAAATAGTATCCATCTCCCATCTCCCTGGTATGAAAATATTTCATTTCTGTCCGATAATGTTCTTTCAAGTCAGTTGCAATTGTAACAAGGTACAAATTGTCATTCTCACATCTTACTGCTCACTTCAAGGTTATTCAAGGTTATGTTTATGGCCATACATACATATACGACGCATATACCCAGCCCAGCCTAATGAACCTTGACAGAGCCCCAATTAAAGTTATCTGCTGGTATGCGCCCACAAATCACGTTTCATTAGCTCCGTGAACTTGTGGCATGGAGCACTCAAGTCTGGCACGCACGCCGGGTTGAAGACTTCATTAAGCTGGGTTTCGGTGCCAGCACCACAACACCCATCCAGCCATGTGGAAGACTGAACTGATTCCGTTGAAAGTGTGTTCAATTAATTTTTGAAATTCTAACGCCGCTACTCAAGAAGCGGTGGCGCCACGTTGTGGAACTGTTTCGTGTCTTCCTCTTGTGGTGTTCGTTAATTTTGGTGAATTTTTTGAAGGCTGCCACACAGCTGGGCGCATTTCTCGTCGATGTGGCTAGTGGTGCATGTGTAGTTCTCCTGGTTGTTGTTGCTTTCTTTTCTGTGACAGCCACAAGCGTTCACCTGAATTGGCAACAACGAGGCTACAAGGCAATAGCCGCCACACCAACACTGCAGCAGCCGCCACAGCAACACTGCAGCAGCCGCCACAGCAACACTGCAGAAATTTCCACCTTCCATTATTTGGCTGGAGACTATAAAACAACCACCACTGAAACCATTACAACAACCAGCACAACAACAATAATAGCAACAGCAACATCAGCAAAGGCACACTTAGTCGATTGTGAATGTGCGCTACCATTCTGCTGCTTAGATGGACATGTTTTGATACGCGGCTGAAAGCAAATTTGAAATTTATTACCAAACTGGCTGATGAAGCACCCACAAGTACGGCCGGCAACAAGTTCGAGTGGCGGAACTGACAGCGCACCTCGCGTTGCCTGCAACAATTTCGGCTGGGACCATCAACGCCAGGAGTACCCGCGCGGGCACTTACTATGTGCGGGCAAGCATTTCACTCGGCTGGCGACCGAGACTCAATGAACGAAGATAAAAATGTTTATGCAGATTAAGTTTACTTCAAGCTGAGAAGGAGTGACTGCAGAGTAAGTTGTGACCAGTCAGGATTGTTGTCTATGCTCCTGTGAAGTTTGAAGAAGCAAATGTATACTATGGAAACACCAAAATGGAAGTGGGTGTTAACGCGGGTATATGCAAACAATTCTGGGACACAAACCCACCAGATGTGGATAATTGAAAGTTGTTACGTTGGTTGTGTAAGGCACAGGTGTCTATTTGTGGGTCTTCTGCAGAAATATCTCACGATTTTACAGAGCTCCGCTACAGGTCCCAAGTTCTCTTCTCTTCTACTATTCTACAGTTCCCAAGTTCTTCTACTAACATTCCCAATGCTTACTTTGAATTGCGTTGAATTTAGAGTGGCAAGTTATCTGACCAGATATATTTTTTAAGAATCGGAATAGCCGCTCTCCAGACTTATGGTGATTCCACAATGGTTCTAATACAAAAGTTATTGTTCGGACTCTTTATAATGTAAGACGTTTGATACTCAGAAACATGATAGAGTTTCTTGATCATAATAATTTCTATTAGATTGAAATGCATAGTTTAAAGGGATTGAGAGTTAAGTCAAATTTCCTGTTAATTTATGTTCCTTGTCTGGATCGGCCACAACGATCTCAGAGGCTGAAATGATTTGATGCATTGTCCGTACCCACTAAGAAATGATGGTTCAATCGGTACATACTTGGATGTGCTCTCTAGTACGAATCTCAATTCGTAGCTCTAGCATTAGCTACGGATTGATGGTTCTGTCATCATAATAGAAAGGATCCACATAGTGCGAAATAGGCTGAAGGAGCATAAGCGGTTGGATTATAGAGGTACCGTGTTGTACATATATCCATGAATTGAAGTAATCCAATATTATCATCTCTCCATTAGTAAGTTTCATATCTGGTGGAGTTCGCACAAATTTGTCTGAATGCCAGAAGATGCCGTGAATCGTTGGAATCAAGCAAATTGTTGAACATAACCAGGTCCATCCAGCTTACCTGGTAAGACTGGATAAACCATGGTTTTACGAACCTAAGCTGGAGTGCAAACGAGCATCGGCTCAATCGATTTTCATACGTCGACACATTAACCAAAGTAAAGCTAGCTCAGAGTATTGATAGAAAAATGGTGGGTCCATTCTTCTTAGGTGGCTATAACAACCCGTGCTTGGGTTACGGCCGATTTGAGCACCTCTTGCCAGGCGCCTCTGATTCGCACGCGTCTTTTCCAATTAGTCACACCAAGCGTGGTCAGTGCTTCCTCAGCTTGGTCTATCCACCGGAGGCATGGTCTCCCCCTTCCTCGTCGACCCTCGGCTCTCGCTTCGAATATCTTTTTCGCCGGAGCTTCTTCATCCATACGATGGACATGAAGCGTAGCCGCTGAATGTTTAAACGCAGAACTATGTCAGTGTCGGCGTAGAGCTCATACAGCTCGCGCTTCATTCGAATGCAATAGTCGTGGAACAGGACCAAAGATTTTGCGAACAACTTTACTCTCGAACGGCTGAATCTATTTGCGATACCACCCATGCCTCAGCACCATAGAGAAGCTCAGGTAGTACATGGGTCTTGTAGAGGGACAAGCTATCACTGCAATATCGTCGCTCAATCTTACTAGTCAATAACATTTGATGGAGGTGTTTTCAACAGAATAGGACGAAAAATATACTCGTTGAAGGCGGTTTATTCTTCATCATGTTTCTGCAACAACTCCACCACATGCCTTACAGCGGAGAGTTGAGTTCTGGATCTTCACATATCTTGGTATATAAATCTTGGCTAATGAAAATCTTTAATGTTTCAAAAGTGTATTTCTTAATGGCCTCGTTGGATTGGACCTTTTAGATTAGTTTTCTTCCCATTATAAAGAATAAAATGTCAAGATGTGAAATGACTGCTCTGAAGCAGCAAAAAGTTTATTATCTGAGATGTGGAGTCCATGTTTTAAGGACTAGTTCAATAGTATGCAAAAGTGTAACGGTCATTAAGACGACTGTTTCGAATAGGAATTAATATAAATAAATATACTCTGATATTTTTATGCGTAGACTGAAGCCTTCATTAACAACCCGTCCTGAGAAGCTTACACTATTCATTTCTTGGGCTCGCTTGGTTATGTATCGTATAAGTTCCAAGAAATTTCCTTCTGGTGTACGCTTTATCCAAGAAATTGCCGTCAATTGGAAGCTATCTCTTCAGTAGTGGTATCAGCGAAGTTGCCTCGAAGAATGGAAATGGAAGATCTCGAAGATTTAACAAACGAGTCATTTCTCGACTACTCGAAATTATTTCAAAATTTACATTAATTTAGAGAGCTCGATCTTCCGCTCGTAATGAAGTCAATTGTCTGCTCTCCTCGTAAGTCCACTAGCACGGGAGCCACTGAAAACATTCACGTTGCCCATGATGAAGCAGCAACGAAGTTATTAAATTTTCAAAACATTTCAAACAAGATTGATGAAATTTCTGTTCGCCGGGTCTTTGTTTGTTCGGTGGTTGGTCGGCGATGGTAATGCTAACAAATTGAAGCCACACTTCCCAATCACCTTATGCGACAGAAATCCCCGAAAGTGGCGATCCCGGCAAAAAGTGTATTAATCATGCTGGCCCGTTTGATAATTAAGACGACAAGCAGCTCCAAGGAAGCGCAGCACAGGCGGCAGATGCGGCCGCTGCCAATGCTGCTGCTGGTGCGTTAAATGCCGAACGCAGTCGCTGCGAACGAAACATGATTAAACTGCGCAAAAAAGGTGAAAACGCTTCGGTTGGCAAAGTTGAGTTGAGAAAAGAGAAAAAGTCCGCCAGCATTTTAATGCCGCTTGATTAATGGGCACTTCTGCGCCGCTATGGACGCGGCTGCGCCTGCAACTGCTGCACGTGGACAGTGTGCCCGATGCTGGCGTGATTTGGCTTTGGGTGGTGGGCTTCGACTTTATTTGTTTAACGGTACAAATCGCAGCAAATATGAAGATGATTCCGTGGAATAAGTTAATTGAAATCTCCCACTGCGTCCATTGCGACATCTTTTGCACTGCGAGATACGACTCCTGTCCAGGCGCCTCATTAAGTTGCGTGCACTTGCAGGAATTTCAATTGAACTTTTTCGCAATGCGTTTTCACGTCTCAATTGCCAGCTGCGTGCCACCACATCGCCGAGGTAGTGGCGCAACTGCCACCAATGCCGCCAGCCAACAGCCACCAATGCCGCCAGCCGCCAGCCACCAGCCGCATGCCACCTCAACTGCAACTGATTGCTCTTGTGGTCGGTTGCGCACTTCAATCAAATCGAATAATGCAAATAATTGTATCGCCACTCGAACTGCGCAACATCGGTCTGGATAATGTCGGTCACTGTGATTGGGTCAATGCGCCACAGACGTTGGCTGCCGCGCTTTGTGTGACCAAGTCAGGTGCAGTCAGCCTCCTGTGTCAGCCCCATCTGTGCTCGGCCGTATTTTCAATTTTAATTTCACTTGCAGCGCCAATGAACATTCAGACCGCTCCGCTCTCCTCTGGTCCACCACTCCACTCACTCATTAAAAACCTGCAAGACGAAAGTCATCATCATCAGCGGCGGCGGTGGTGGACGCTGCAATTTGTTGTTGTTTCTCCTGTTAATGTTTACATAAAAATTTTGTTGTTTTAGCTGAAAATTACTCGTAGGCAAATATTTGATTAGTAGTTTGTGGTTTCAGCGCCACACACTCACACACACACACACAGTCATATTGGCTCCGGCCTGAAGAAAAACAACAAACGAGACTGGCGGCAATTGACGCAGAAAATGGGTTGTTGCCGCTTTGCAACATTGTGGGGAACATTTTTGGAAAATAGTTTGTGTGGGAAGCGAGTGTGCTGGAATGCGTTGCGGTTGCGCATCTTCACTTCGGCATGGCCACTCAAGTATCTCGGGGGCAACGTTGCGGGAGAAGCGGAAAATATGACACAAAACTTCCTTGAAATATCAACAGTATTGAGGAAGTCAGTCGGCATAGTACGTGAGTCTATGCTGTCAATTAAGCAGGAAGCTACAAGCGTAAAAGGAGCTTCACAGAGCCACAACGTAGGAAGATTTGCCAGCCTTGGAAGAGAATTGTGAACTAACTCAATATGTGGATGCAGGTTGAGATGCAAATAAAACCAAGGAGTCCCATTCAGTATTCGTCACGATTATTTGTGCCCTAGAAAGCCGTTTAAACCTAATCCTAATAAAAGTATGCGGATAAAATGTTCTGTACATTTGAGGAATACCAACATCACTTAACTGAGCCCCTTCTGGGTCACAAAACTATTCTTTGATTTGGTCCTACTTTGCCTATACGTAAATCCATTCGTAACAGCGATAGAGACAGGAAGAGAAGAGTCTTAAAAACTTAATTAAAGGTGATCTCCTTACAGCCAATCTAGATGCCTGCACTCATGGAGTAAAACTACTAATCTACTTGGCAACAATTTGGAACACAACGACTTCAACTTTTCGGATGTTTGCCTCACCAAGAAGTGCCACAATTGGGGTCGCGTTGCTCAGAGAACATGCCGACAATTCCCCATCACCAACGACAAACATTGCCGTATGACTTCTTGCATTCAATTCAAATATGTGACTCAATACCAGAGCATAGAAGCATCGCCAGTGAAACGTGCATAAGTGCAAAGAAATCTATTTATGTGGCCACACTCTTTGTCCGCGCATCTCTGCTTGGCCAATTGAACTAGCTGAGCTAACTGAATGTGCTCAACAATGTCCGTCTGTGCGTTTGTCACTCTGCCTTGTCCGCTGCGGATCAGATCGTTGATTGTTTTCAATTTAAATGCTAGAAAACGTTCGCTTAGTTGCGCCCAATCCCCCGGAGACAACGGGAGGCAGCGCTCAAAAGCCGCTTAAATACGCGCACAAAAGCCCACATTCACGCCAAATGGCCGCACTGCAAGTCACGCTGGATTAATGTGCTGCTCTGAAGATGTTTATCGATTTAGTTGTAAATATTATTAATAAGAAAAATATCATAATACAATGAAGCGGCGGTAAAGAGTTAAAAAATAGACAAGAAAATGTTAAATCCGCGTTTCAAACGAAAGACTCGAGCGGGCAACGTTCCAGCGTCGCTCGCTCCTCCTTTCATTTCTTTGATTTTTCCCATAAGTATCGCTTACAAAAATATGTTTTCAAGCTGTTGATGATGTTGACGATGACTATGACGATACTGACGACGCTGATGCTGATAATGATGACGATGCTGATGATGCTGATGATGATGATGATGATGATGATTGTTATCATCTGCGCAGCGCGTAGTGCGGTGCAGGTGACGCTGATAAATTTTCTGTTATATTTTGTGCAAATTAAAGAGGCACGAGGAAAAGTAGAAGTAGCAAACGCCGCTGTCAGTGGCCGCCGCAAGATAATCGAATTTGCAATACTTAATAAATTGCTTTGCAACAGGATATGCCGGTTTAGCTTTTATCTTGTGAGCTCCGTGCTTTTGTTGTTGTTTCTTCTGGCACAGCTGGTGAAAATAAATAACTTCATTATGAGCTGATAGAGCACCGCCGCAGCGACTGCCGAACGTGGAAGAAACACTCGACTCGTATGTGAGCAATGAGGAAAATAGGCTGAAGACAACAGAAGTCTTCAACTGGACTCTTCATCTTTTCTATCAAGTTAGAAATTTGTTCAAAAGTGAAGATGGCAAACAAATTATTCTATGGAAGACCTTTCAATGGAACTCATATCACAACAATCGATTGGTCTTGAGTCTTCTACACGAACTAAAGTAACGCAGTTAATGCTGGAAACTGAAAGGCGTCTCTTTCTCCTTACACTCTCAATGGATGGTTTCCAAATGGATGATATCCTCATTGATACTTATTTACTACTGGTTTGATATAGACTGAATATCCAACGTCTTTTGGCGTCACGCAGTTAATGCTGGAAACTGAAAGGCGTCTCTTTCTCCTTGAACTTTCAATGGATGGTTTCCAAATGGATGATATCCTCATTGATACTTATTTACTACTGGTTTGATATAGACTGAATATCCAACGTCTTTTGGCGTCACGCAGTTAATGCTGGAAACTGAAAGGCGTCTCTTTCTCCTTGAACTTTCAATGGATGGTTTCCAAATGGATGATATTCTAATTGATTATTATTATTATTATTATTATTATTATTATTAACAGGCTTAAAGAACACCGCGACCTAAGAGATCTATTGTGCAGCCTCGTAACCAACTAAGACAGTCCTAGACTATTTATAAATCTCGTAACTGCTGTGGGCTTCATTTTAACTAGGTGATTTGGAGATACGAACCCACTGCCTGTGTAAGTATGTCTGCGTCTTGCCACCGCTGGACAAGTGCATAGAATATGTTCTGCTGTTTCCTGCTCCTCTTGACAGAGTCGACCTAATTGATACTCATTTACTGGGCTGATATAGACTGAATATCCAACGTCTTTTGGCGTCACGTAGTTAGTGCTGGACACTGAAGGGCGTCTCTTTCTCCTTGAACTTTCAATGGATGGTTTCAAAATTGATGATATCCTAAGTGATACTCATTTACTGGGCTGATATAGACTGAATATCCAACGTCTGTCGGGGTCTACCTATGTTAGATAACTTCCTCCCTTACTATTTTCAGTGTTCATTCTTTAGTGTATGTTCCATGAAAACATTTCATTAATAATAATAATAATTTAGCTTTAGTAGTTTGCCCCATGGCTGACACTGCGACCCAAAAGATATTTTGTGTCATACTACATTTGTCCTTAATGATCCATGTGATCACAACTGTCCGATCTACTGTGTTCTATAGGTTTAGTACCGGCGTTTCTTCCATAATGCCATAGCATTTCGTCCGTTTGGTGATTCAACAACAACATTCCATTAGGTTTCTAAAGATTTCTAATTCGTTTGGTAATCCCCATGCATCTTGCACTTACTTCACCATGACTTGAGGCTCTCCTAGTGGCTGGTGCAACATACATTATATGTCAACCACAAGCAATACAGATATGTATATGTGATATATGAGATATGTGATGTTTTCCATCAATCATTTTTGCTCTGCCTCCTTATTTAATAACCAATTCTTAGTATTCGTTTCCTCTATTTATTCATTTGGGTTTCAGCTATGACCAAAAATTCAATACATCGGACAAAGTGACGACTAAGATTGACAACTTTTGACTTATGAAACATTGATCATTGGAGTTCAAAGATTATTTTATTATTTACTTCATTATTTCGTTGGTAGAACTGTCCTTAGAAGATGCCACTGTTCTTTGATGTCCTCGATAGAATTGCTATTCCGATGATTTTGAGTTAGGACAGAGTCTTAGCAAAGAATATCTAGTATACTTTGGTCTTAGTGCTCTGCTTGCACTCCTTTCTTCGGGCTTTTGGTTTCCACCATCCCTCTTATATGAGACCACTCAAAGATATTCTTTGAAGGTTTTTAAAACACTCCAAAACAGTCTTTAAAGAATATTTTGTAGTTATTCGATTGAGTGAACAAGACTTTTCTGCTCCGTGATCTGAACTGTAATGTTCTCACTGGAAAAACAATTTACTCCTTCTTATTTGCACCCTTGTAAGTGAAATAATTCACACTTAAACCCCTTTTGTAGGGAGTGAAAGTAGTATATTTGTAAGAATCGAAAGGTCAGAGAAAATAAATCTGAACTTTTTTGTATATAATCGTGAATAGTCTCCGCTTCTGCACATTTTATACTATGAGGCCAGTGTTGCTCCGTGAATCTGGATAGTTTAGGGAGGTGGATTTTGGAATAGAATTTTACCAATTAGCATACCAACGCCATTGAGTCTTTTCGAAGATATTTCCACTTATTTAAAGCAGAGTGTAAATTTTCACCGCTGAAAAGGGCTTTACGGAACATCCCTACTTACTTTTATTAGCTCGGGAAGGAAAAAATTTGCCTTCATTGTCGATCATTAAAAAAGAGATTAGCTTCGGTTGTGCTGTGATACCCCATCAGAGAGGACGTTAATCTGCAGCCTTTTCCAACGGCCAGTCTTCCAACACCAACTACGAGTCCCTCCTTTACCCTAAGATAATTTATCAGCCTACGTCCATAGAAAAAAAGTACGGATCCGAGCTGACCCATGGTAATATTAAGTCCATATAACTTTATACTGAACATTACTTTTGGTATGAATGTTTTTCATGTTACTGAAATCTTCTAATAAGTGGGCATGGTAGCTGATATATTACGTATGGATGCTTCCTAAGTAAGGCTCCAGAATAACAATGGATTGATATCGACACTTAGAGGAGTGGTAGATATTTCTTAAATGAAACAGGAATTTGGAACTTGTTCTAAAAGGAATCATATTTAGAAACACTTCTTTTTTAGCTGAGCTGAATTGGAATTCATTATTGAACTGCTGGCTCCAGTGGCAGGAGCAAATAAAATCACATATTCTGGAGGTTGGGGCAATATTTATTGACTGATTCGAAAGATATCGAAATGGCCTGAGGACTAAGTTTCCTTAGAACTGTTAGACTAAGGGAGGACCCTTAACAGGTATATGCAGGAGGAGTACAATAGATGAAATTTGTCGTGGTACATTTTCCTTATTTGTTTAGAGGACCCTTAATAGGTACATGCAGGAGGAATACAATAGATCAAATTAGTCGAGATTCATTTTCCCCTCTTTTTTTCATCCATTCATTCATTCAACACATCGAAGAACACATCCAACAGCCACGACGATGTTGATTCATTCTCAAATATATTCATCTTAATTGAAGATATTGCCCCAAGAGTCATATATAATATTTATCAGAAATCATCATAACGCAAGGCGAGAATAGAAGTTGGCATAATGGAACGAGAGAATAGTTAACTCGTCTCGTATCTCCCTCACGGTTTTTTTCTGAATTTATTGCTTTTTATTATAATTAGAATCAAAGCAGACTGAAGTTAAGGAGCCTTGGCCGGTGTGCTTCTCATGGTATACTAATTTACATGATCTGCAGTCTGCCTTCCACTGGCATTCTTTCGACCTCATCTCCGCAAATGACTGCACCAATGGTGCCATATAAGTAGCACCTAACTACACGATCTTATGTCTGTGCTTGGGTATATTTCTAAACTAATCATGTTTACTCGAATGCTAATGGGTCGGACGCAAGCAACTGCGTTCCTCTGCAATCGATGAAATCAATTAATAGCCGAGAAAAAATCAAAATAAAAGAGCATTTAATTAATTTGAAGCAAGCTGCTGAAATATTTATTTGCATATTAAAATACCCATAAAAAATGCTGCGAATCGATTCAAATTAACCAACACAAATCGTGAGAACATTTCAAACAAATTTTTCAGCACATTTTTCCATTTTCAAATGCCCACCAAACCGAGGCAAGGTACCAAAAGAGCCATAGCATGTACGCTTGTATGCGCACGCACTGTACGGCGTGGGTACCACTGCCAGCACCAATAACTGCAACACCAAAGCCAGCAACAACAGCAACAACAGCAACAACAGCAACAACAGCAACAACAACCACAACAAAATCAAAAATGTTGATGAAATTCTGATGCACTTGGCTGAGCTTCAATGAGGCAACGCATGAATGTAAAGAGCAATCAACGGAATCGACAGCAACTGCTGCACATACGGATATCGCGTACTTGCGGGCCAGCAGCAGCAGCAGCAGCAACAACAACGCGTAGAGTGCATAGTTAAGACAAAATGCCAAATGAACCAACATCAACACCTGATCGCCAGAGACATTAAGCATCTAAGTGAGTGCAGTCGGGCGCGTAACAGTTGGATGTGCCGGGCCGGCGGACCACAGACGGCAGATGGCAGAAGGCAGCCACCGAGGCAACTAGGTAGGCTTTTGAGGCAGACGGCGACGACAGCAGCCATTAGACGCCAACAAGTATGCAGCAACGACAGCAGCAGCAGCAGCAGCAGCAGCAGCAGTGGCAGTAACAACCATGGACGCAGCTTTTATCTCCGCATCTATCTGCGACTATGACGATCGGAGCTTATCTGTGAGTATCTCGAAGCATCTCAGCATCTCGGCAACTCAGCATCTCAGCATCTCGGCATCTCCGCAAGTTTGTAAATTTAAAATTGCATTTATTTTTGAAATGCATGCGTTGCAAGTGCTGCCGTTGAATCTGTGGCGGGACGACAGTACAAGTACTTAGCATCACCGTTGCCGATGTTGGGGCTGCTGTTGGCGCTGCTGCTGCTGGCTGCTGAGGCTGCTGGTGGAGAGCATGGCTGTCGATGTTAACACGACAAGCTGTTTAAAAGCCACCACAGGCCGCAGCGATTTCGGGTTAAGTGCACCAGAATGCGTAACGATTTTTGTCTGTGGTTGTTGTTGTTGGTAGTGTTGTTGGTAGTGTTGTTGTTATTACCAGTGCTGGTGTTGCCTGCTACTAATACCGTTGACTGATTGAGCGATGTAAAGCAGTTTGTTGCATTTAACTTTGGGCTATAATGATGCTGTAGCAGCCGCGACGATGGCGGCGGTGGTGTTGGTGTTATTCGCTGTGGTCGTCCAGCGACGATCGATCGATCTAATGCGCCCGCTGAGTTGCGTTTAAATAATTGCCGGTGATTTCCACAGATATTAAATGTAATTTGGTGGTAATTTGCTTTAAAATCGCTAAACTAGTTTTTTCATTAAACTTGATTTTTCAAGTAAACATCATTAAAAATAATCTTAAGAGAATTTAAATCAAATGATTTCAAAAAAAATTCTGTTCCCTCCGCTTCCAATGCGTTATGCAAGAAACTTCAGAATGGAGTGATTCCTTGCTAGCCAACTGTGAAGAGTTTTGTTTGTTTTGTGAATGAGTGTAAGGAAGGTAGTAATAAAAAGACAAAGGGTATAGAGAGGCCTGCCTGAAATTTAAGGGGGCAGGTCAAAGCGTTATATAGACCAAATCACTTCAAAAAATTCCCAACTTTCAACAACAACAGGACTAGCAAACTATTATTATATATGTCAGGATATTTATTAATCGGTTCAACAAATAAAAATAAATAAAATACAAAAAAGATTATAATCCAATCAACAATATCAAAGTTAAGTCACACGCCAGTCCAAAGCACGGCCTTCTCTATCGCGTTGCGGGCATCGACTGACTGGCTTTCATTCGCCAGAATATTCGGCTCTCCTTCATCATCATAGTGGCTTCCCTGTCATTGACATATATAAGAAGATATATAAAATAAACACTCAGCTAAACCTTTCTAAACCCAAACAACGTCTTTCGTATGTTACTGCGTTTTTATATGGGGTTGGAGGTCGTGTGCCTAAGTTCCATTTTAGAGGACTAATATTGCTTAGTCTGCAGTTAGCCAACCTAACCTGAGATGAGAGTATTCAGCATCGAGACTAAGTATTGTGCTAGCTGCCTCTACTTGATGAGGGTGTAAACCAGAGAAGTGTAAACAAACTAACCGATGAGCAAATGATCTTTCAAGCAGCTGTGGCCTTGAGTGATGTAAAAAGACCTTTGATGCTTTAGGAGGTCTGCACACACTAATGTGAAGACCTCCTAAAGCATCAAAGGTCTTTTTACATCACTCAAGGCCACAGCTGCTTGAAAGATCATTTGCTCTTTGTTTAGTTTGTCTATCTGCGTCTCTCTCTTTCTCTCTCCACTTCTGGCCCCTTGTTTTTATAGTTCAGTTAAGAAGTATGGACTCAATTCGTGATGGAATATGTGGCGTAAAATATAAGTGGCCAGTAAAGAACACTGCCCACCAAATGAATCCGTTTACGAAGCGGAGAGAAAGTTCATAAAATGAAAAATGTGTGAACAGAGCGCTGGAATGAAGGTATCTGTCTAGAATATATATATATATATATATATATATATATATATATATATATATATATATATATATATATATATATTAGGGCGGGCCAATTTGTATGGAGCCGAAAAATTCGATTAAAGCCAGCCCGATGATTCTATGGACAATTCTAAGCGACTTTGGTGAAGGAACCATAGGTCTATCTCGATTTTCGATTCCCCCACTTTTCACTCCCACTGATTTTTTTCCCTATAACATCATTTTGATTCAAAATTCGATTTTTTATTCATCGTTATATTATCTTTTTTATGTGTATATGGGGGTTTTTGGGGTCGAGAATTCATTTCAGATCTTTATTTTTACCTATGACCACCGCCAGAGGGCGTTTCATGCATATTTCAACTATTTTTCGTCTATTTTCCGAGAAAAATTCCAAGTTTTTCGGTAAAATTGATTGAAAAGTGGGAGACTCGAAAATCGAAATAGACCTATGGTTCCTTCACCAAAGTCGCTTAGAATTGTCCATAGAATCATCCTAGGGACTGGCTTTGAAATTGGCCCACCCTAATATATATATATATATATATATATATATATATATATATATATATATATATATATATATATATATATATATATATATATATATATATATATATATATATATATATATATATATATATATATATATATATATATATATATATATATATATATATATATATATATATATATATATATATATATATATATCTGCCTTGAATAATGAGACGGTACCTGATCTAATGAATTGCTGCCCAATGTTTTGACTTGTTTAGAAGAAATTCCTATATAAATCGATGGACTTTGAGCAACTTTATAGCTGTCTGCGCGGGTCATTGGACTATCGACACAGACCCTGATAAAATGGGCATTCCGTTCAATGCTCATCGCAGGAGCTGTAAAGATCCACAGGAGAAAGAAACTATCATACACTTTCTTGGTGAGTGCCCCGCCCTTGCTCGTTTGAGACTCAAATATTTCGGAAGTCCTTTTCTAGAGAGTCTAGGGCATTGCTCTAGTTTAGAAGTTAAGACCTTTCAGACCCTTCCAAACAACTCCGGCTGGTTGTAAATATTACAAAAGTATTACCTTTTTTTAACGGCCCTTTGCCCCTTAATCGACTAATAGGAATAAATATATATATATATATGGTCTAGTGGACTTTTTTGCTCAGTACAATCCCAAGAATCAGAAACGCGAAGCCCCCATTAAGATGTTCAAATCGCCCCACCCTAATATATATATATATATATATATATATATATATATATATATATATATATATATATTCCCTTTTTTTAGGCTCGCGAGGACATGACACAATATATCATTGCGGTGTTGCTATATGGTCAGTGCAACCGTGGTCTATGGTATTTAGAAACAAGGACATGGGCAAATCGACTCATAAAGCATGATATCCGTACTAGCCACGCCTCTCTTTACTACTACAGCTTAAACCGCACTAAGTTAGTAGAGAAAAGAGCAGAGTGGAAATGTGGCTCGTTGTGGTAAATGTGGCAGATTTCCGAATTTCCTCAATTATGGTAAACGCTCAGCAACACTCTTGAGTTCTACCATGAACATGGACTATATAAACATCATTTCTTTATAACCATTCATTATATTATGCATAACTATTCAATTATTTTATATTTGAAGTAAACTGAAAAAGGAAAAATTGAGACGATAAATGAAGAAAAATGTCTTGTTTAATGCGCAAATAATGGTTAATTTGATCACGAAATTATTATAATCCGCTCACATGCACACACACACACACACACACACACCTACACTGGAACACACACACACACACTGGAACACACACTCATCGCCTCTCTCAGGCACCACACAGCCATCAGCACAGCTGAAGAAGCACGCGGCTTGACATTCCAGCTTTCTATGTTAGCCCAGTTGGCATGTGGGAGGAGGGAATAGCAAACAGCCCGCGGAGGCCGCAGCCACAGAGTAACGAAAGCATCATGCGCCAAAAAATAAGCGTAAAATTGCACATTTGCATTAACTATGCACAATTTTTTGATTATGCGGCGAAATTATGCATTTTCAATGTAAACATGGCCAGGGGCCTGTTTGGGTGCAACTCCTTCGGAAGAGGATCTTTCATATCTGCTGAGGTATCCCAAGAAGAGGTAGAATGTAACGATGGAGGAACAGGGGAAGAGGAGCTGAATTCATTATAGAACTGCAGTTATCAACTATTCAATGGTGTGCTGGTTTCAGTCAATATTCGCTGCTTTCACAGATGCAGCCATTTCAGCTCCTGTTACTACCTCACATTATCACATCACAGCCATATCCCCAAGGATGGTGTCTTACATACATGCCGAGAACTTCCGCTCTCACTTTTCAACGGGTTTAGTACGAGTGTTGAAAATAATTACTTTAACACGGAAGCTGCAGTTAATTTTCCACTCTGCCTCGTGGAGTTCACAGAAGTCACATCAACGCCAAAAAGTAAATAAAATTAATTTTCCCCAAATGCAATAAAAATAAATTTTGTCCAAAAGACAAGAAAACAAAACTGAACATAAGCCAAATACCACAGTGACAGCTGAATGAGTGAAGCCACCGTCAACGCCAACAGCAGCAGCAGCAGCAGCAGCAAGTTAAACCAGCCAAGTTAGTGTGCCTGCATCCTCTTGCAGACTGCCTTGGCACCCTGGCGGAGTTTTGCATCTTGACGAATTTCAGCCGCGACTTTTGGTTTGATTTGAAGTTTGTCTTGCGGTAAATGCTGATTGACTTCCTCTGCCTTCGCAGCTGCTGCCACTACGTAGTTGGCTTCATGTGGGAGTTGGCCTTTGTGTTTGGTCGGCTGCTTGGTAGGCAGCTAGAGGCAGGCAGCTCCCAAATTGCTTTGTGCAGTCAGGATTTATGAAGATGCTACTTTGAGTGTGTGGTTGGAATGTGTTGTGTGTGACTTGACGTGAAGTTAAAAGAGTTTTATTGAAACTTAACATGACGTCAACACAAATTGTTAGCAGAATAAACCGAATCTATAAAAAAGTCAAAGGAATTTTCTCGTATTTCGTAGTTCGTATTTGAAGCAATTTGTAGTTGCGCAAATGAGGCCTCATGAACAGTTTCAGTTTTTTCGTAAGCGTGTTCGAGTATGTTGGATGAATGAGTGACCTCCGCAGTGCTCACAAATTCGTTCGTGCTGACCAGACCAGTCCGCAGACCAGTTTAGGCCAGAATCGGCTGTAAACATACCCTAAAACGATCACGTCACAGGCACTTATGTCAAATTTTGAAAACATTGCAGGCAACTATTTTGACTTTTTGTGAGCTTGTGCGGCTTGTACGGGTTTCATTGTTAGCTGAACTCCGAAATCACGATTTGCTTCGTCTGTCCGTCCGCACAAGCTCTAAACACAAGGCACAATGCGCCACGCCACAGCCACAGTCAGAGTCAGAGTCACAGCCAAAGCCCCCAAAATGAAGCCGTCATATCCACCATTGGCACATTTCAAATCCAGTGCTCCGGCGAAAACAAAGTGCAAAATGTAAAACATTTTCAAAAGCAAACAATTGCTCGGGCGGGGGATGCGGGATGTGTGCCAACGTGCCCCCGCCTGCGTAAAATGCCACCCATAATGAAATATGCAACGCTTTAACATTTTTGTCGTTAATTTTTTATTTTCAGTTGTTTTTTTGCCGCTTTTCATGGGGTTCTCTTTAAGTGGGTTGGCGTAACACGGGTCGCTGCAATGGGCCTTATTTCTAGTTGTTATTGTTGTTGTTGTTGTTGTTGTTGTTGTTGTTGCTTTTTTCATTTATTGAAATTAAATGCATTTTTAACTGCAAGTTTTGTGTCTGTCGCAATATCGTTGCGAGGCATAATGTCATTATTATTACTTGCGCTGTCGCTGCCACTGCCTCAGTCGCAGTCGCCGTCGCCGTCCGCGCCACAGCCACAGCCTCCGCCTATTGCAATCGAAAGTAACGCAAATTTTCAACTTTGATATAAATAATAAAAACGTAAACAAAAGCAAAAAAGTGAATTAATTGCGAAAAATTCGTGCGCTACTGTTTCGCAATGGGCAATTTCGATAGCCTTAGAACCGAAATTAACTTGTTAAAATGCAAATGCAACAGCACAATTTCAGTTATGGATGGCCCGGGGAGAAGGGGGCACTGTCGCAAGAGAGCCCAGCACACAAGCATGCTTTATTGCTGCATGCGACATGCTGCAAATGCATTATGCAAATTGTGTGCCTGCTAATAATAAATGACACATTCGCTTATTGCGCATAGGCGCGCATGCGCTGCCACAATGACTTGCGATTAATTTAGCCGTGTGTAAACTGATTTTGACAGCAGATATTATTATGGAACGCTGTCAAGTAGGCATTGGCTCTGGAGTTCACAGCGCAAGGTGCAGGCGAGTGGAGACAAACGACAGCGAATCAGTTGGTCAGCAGAGAGCTCTTCTAACTCCTTAACAGTATATAGGAGGGGAGTATAAATCCGGTTCATTACTAATGATATGAGATACTTTTAATTGCCTTAACTCGAAGTAGATATCCTGGCAGACCACACGGAAAATTTCCTAGTTTTTTTTAAAATGATTTTTCTTTTGCTTGAAGTTGCTCCTAAAGTTGTCCAAAATTATTTTCAAATGCCGAAAAGCGTACGAAATGAGAACATTTGCGGACTTTTTATAAAATCTAAGTACATACATTTTATAGCAAATTATAAGAGCATTTTAAGGACTCCTTATTTATTATAGAAACCTGCCTGACAGCCTTATCATATTCCCTAATTCACCACTACACTTAAAATGGTTGTTAAAGTATCAGTTTTTATATTTGAAAAATTTCCTAAAGGTTCCTTTAAATGCTTCCATATTTTATGGATATTTTTGGTGGTCTTTTAATGAACAATCCTTAAAATTGTAAATACATACTATTTCCATAATTGTATCTTGTATACCACATTCTGGAGGATCATTTCGTTGACTTCGCGATCAGTTGAGACGGTACAATAGGAATTATGCGGTTTCCAATGAATCAATGGTTAATTACTTGAAAGGGTTACGGTGCGGTGTAAGTCTTTCCATGATGATAGAAGAGACTACACAAAAGTTGAAAACTAACTCACATTTAACAGTGCAACCATATCATAAATGTAGGAGAGTCTATGTAAAATTGTGCAAAGAGTGGGTACATATCTCACTGGGAACTTTTAAAGACTTCAGAGACTACTTTCAGCAAATTGTTTTATACCTAAAATTATCCTAAAACAAATTGTTAAGAAATAGTCGCTTCAGCATTCATTGCTAAATATCAGAAAACTACGGTTATATTAGCAAATTAGAGGTGCTAGGAAAGTTCAGATAATGGGAGAAATCATCATCGACTTACAATGATGGCTCTGAAGGACTTCAGTAGGTCCACACACTCAAACCCTCTTTCTGAATATTCCCAATCTGAAGTTCGCTTTAACTCCCTCTTATCTTTTTGGCCCATCTAACACGCGTACACCTTTTTTCATTTTAGTGTGCATAAATAACTCCTTTACGTGTGCACATGTCGGGACACCCCTCCTTAATTTGTGTCCATGGCTGATGAAGCAATTGCGGCCTGATCGCATTACGTGCCGCTCAGCAACAACTTTTTACATGTATTTATAGACCGCATTTAAAGCGGGAACTAAAAAATTTGTCACATTGCTGGTGCAGTGACAATTAAGCGAAAATAACAACTCTTAATTGTCACCAAATAATTTACAATTGTATGCAATTACACAACGGAGTGCAACTGGAGCAACTGGGGCAATCAGTCAAATGCTTTTGGTATGATTTTTTTCTACAAAAACAAATTACGAATCATTAAACTTGTCAGCTACTCAATTGCAATTAATTAGACAACAAATTACAAAGCGGCGGCAATAGCAACACCAACACCAGCCACAGCAACAGCCACAGCCACAGCAACAGCCACAGCCATAGCCTCAGCCAGAGCAACACAATAGCACACCATGGCGGCCACACCGGCCACAGCAGCCGCCGTGGTCTTATAACAAAGCGCCACAAGAGCAACAGCTGTGAGAGCTGCAGTTGCCGCTGATGCCGTTGCCGTTGCCAGTGCTGTAGTGGCTGTTTTACTGTTGCTATTGCTGTTGCTATTGCTGCAAGCGTTGCACTCTCATTACAAATGCAAATTTCCAATTCACTTTCAATAAGGATGCTTGGGTGCCCGGGTGCCTGCTTTCTTGCGGGCTGCACAAATTGCAACTTGCCCCATAAAAATAAGAGTGAATTGCATGTTGCTGTCAGCATGTTCGTATGTGTTGGTGTGTGAGGCAAATTAGCATAACAATGAATAGCTTTGTGGGTTGCACAGTGCAGCACAGCACAGCACTGCAGAGCAAAGAAAAGAGTGAGAGTGCAGTGGCTGCCACAGCCGGTGCCATCGTCAGCCACATGCAACCTGAAACAGCTGATGACATTAGAACAAAATGTGACGTGTTTGTGGGCACAACAACAAATAATGTGCAGCGAACACGCGAGCCGAAGGAAGACAACTGAAAACACTTGCAACCCAGCGACCGAAGTCGCATAAGTACAAGTATGCGAGCTGAAGGCAAGTTCGTTGTTGTAGTCTTTTGTTGTACGAGTACTTGTATCACCTGCGAAGCTGGCTGTAGTGGTGGTCATGCTGGCTTAGTGTTCGTGTTCGTATTGGTGTTCGTGTTGGTGTTCGAGATCGTGTTGGTGTTGGAGCTGGCAATTGTGTTTGAAGTTGTGTGTGTGCTTTGCATTATTTATTAAGCGTGTTCGTTCATTGCTCAAGTCTTTTGTTTTCTGGTTTCTCTCTCTCGCCCTCTCTCGCCATCGCTCGCTCCTGCTCTGGCTCGCTGGGGCTGAGTCTATTTTTGGTATGATATCCAGCGCTGGCACGTCTGTTACCGTTATGCTGTGAACAAAATCAATTTATTTATGTGAAAATCAGCGCTCATGTCAGCGTTTAAATTAATTTCATTTTGCAAATGGGTGTAACCAGTCACAAAGGCACACTCAGTCACACACATTCAGTCACACACACACACACACACACACACACACACCGGGTACATTCATGCAAATTAGAGCAAAATTTTTTTATGCGCATTTCATAATTAGTTTAATGGGAAGTTTCTGCTGTTGTTGTTGTTGGATTACTGTAGCTGTTGTTGTTGGTGTTGCTGTTGTTGTTGCAGCGCTTACTCTTTGTTTTCAAAATTATGCAAAAATGTGTTATTTCGGTTGGCAGACAGGCGAACAACACCATGAAGTCTCTTTCCTACAAGTATTTTTTATTATTATTATTTATGTTTTCTCTTGTTGTTGTTGGGGTTTCGTTTGTGTATTGTTGTTGTTGTTGTGTTTTGTTGTTTCTTATTGAAAATATTCATCAGTCATTGGTCAATTCGAGTTGGCTCCAACTCATTAGCATACAATAAATTCGTTGGCGATACGCTGACTTGAACACGCCCCATTATGATAAGCAATCGAGCGGTGTTGATTTGTGTAAGTTGCAAATTAGCTGAAATTGTTGTTGTTGTTGTTGTTGCTGTTTAATATTATTTTTATTATTATTATTATTATTATTATTGTTATACACTGCTGAGATTGTTGTCTTAAACTGAATCGTTGGCAAACAATTCAGTGCGTTCATAGTCGTATTAATTTTGTATAGAAAAATTAACTTATTTCATTTGTGCCATGTGTTCGCTTGCATAGAGGCCCCATTTTTCTTTTATCACAACATAATCAGAGTTTTACACACCGCACCGCACCGCCCCGCTGTACTCCACGTAGCAGTGAACCAGCTCCCCCAGCCAGCATTAAGGTGTGTTCCGTTTGATGTGACTTTAGACCATATTCAAATGCTTGACGCTCGTTTATTATTTTCCAAGCCAGCCAAGACAGCCAACCAGCCATTGAGCCAACGATCCAGCGATCCAACGAGCCAGGCAGTCAGTCGGCAAGAAGCAGAAAATAATGCGCGCATATTGATCAAGATTAGTGCCAGGTTAAAAGCAAATGTTTGAATTCTTTTAAAGGCCGTTTGCGGAGCACAGCTACCAAGCCAGCGATCAGGCCGGGCAACCAACTCGCTTCACGAGCTAACGAACAAGCGCACGGATTCCATTTCGGCGTACTGCGAAATGAACTTAACGAAACACTGAGCGAGCACCGCGCAAGCGCAGCTAAAATAGACAAACTCTCTGGCAATTATGATTTATGGCACACAAGCGCACCACCACCACCACCATCACCACCGAGTGCAGCGGCTGCGGCGGCCACAATTCCAAATATAGTGCTGCGGATATGTTGGCTTGGCAGGCACTGGCTCAGAGAAACTGCAACGAACTGCGATTTAGGCGGGCGGTGGAAAAGCGCTCACATGTGTATTTGGCAGCAGATACTCGCGTTGTAATTACACTACATTTTTGCAGATTTTTTAGGAGGTCATCACTGCAAAAGTCCGGACAAATGATAAATGACTGGGACTGCCTGCGGAACCATCTGGCGAGATGGTCTTGCACCAAATTTGAGAGAAATTCGCTAAAAATTGGTGCACATACATATGTGGAGTTACGGTCTGTGTAAGAACTGGTGAATAATAATGGGTTATAAACCCATCAAAAGACCACGGACATAGCACACTCAATTGTTTTTTGATCATTATCCTGTCCAAAGTGGACAACATAAACCGAAAAGTAGCGAAATGGTAATCCAAATATTGACGAGAAAGAAGAGTCCTGCTTTGTAATACTATATTAATGACAATTGAGCTCTCCATTCCCGATTAAATTGATAACTATACGATATTATGAAAGTTGGTGATATTATAATAGTTGGTGATATTATGAATGTTGGTGATATTATAAAAGTTGGCGAGATGAAAGTTGGTGATATTATAATAGTTTATGATATTTGGTGATATTATGAAAGATGGTGATATTATAAAAGTTGGTCAGATGAAAGTTGATGATATTATGAAAGTTGGTGATATTATAATAGTTGGTGATATTATGAAAGATAATGATATTATGAAAGATGGTGATATTATGACAGTTGCTGATATTATGAAAGTTGGTGATATTATAATAGTTGGTGATATTATGAATGTTGGTGATATTATAAAAGTTGGTTAGATGAAAGTTGATGATATTACAAAAATTTTATATAAAAATTGATTGCTAATATTTCTCAAAAAATAATTTCAAGGATTCTACATAAATCGTTTATTCTCTTCATTGAGATTATGTCCCTCTGAGGTATGGCGCAGCATAAGAAAAATGATGAATATCTTAGAAGGATCAATCACGAATTAATTGTGTTGGTAGAAACCTGTTTTCTTACTACTGTGGTATAGGAGTCTTTTAAAGGGTCATTTGCGTTAATATAAATAACTCCAGCCCAGTTAAGTATCAAACAAACTAAAAAAAATGTTCTATCGCGTTTCATCACAACTGAACTATTTGAAATTTCAGTATTGGTCTGATGAAATCATTTGTGATATGAAGTGATATTGATTCAGAACTAAAGTGATATACTGCTCCACTCTAAATGTGTGCAGAACGAAAGCTTTGATTTTCTCTCATGCACAATATAACTGGAGGAGGTTCCCAGCCGTCATTCTAATGAGTAATGTAATTAAATATATTTCAAAGTGGTCATCAGTGACCGTTCAGCTTGGAGAAACAAGGAAATAACAATAAAACAGGACTCTCAGTTGTGGTATACAGATGGGTCCAAAATGGAAGATGGCAGTGCAGGAGCTGGAATTGTAGGGCCAAATTTCCAAAAAGCAATTGCAATGGGAAAAACAGCTTCCATTTTTCAGGCGGAGGTCCACGCTTTAGAGTTATGTGCTAGAGAATGTCTACGCAGGGGTACACGCAACACCAAAATATGCATACTCTCAGATAGCCAGGCAGCTCTAAAATCATTAATAAACTTCTCATTCCAATCAAAGCTGGTCTGGGAATGCTGTAAACTTCTCAATACCCTAGCAGCGAGAAACTCTGTTACGCTAATGTGGGTACCGGGACATGAGGGACATGAGGGCAACGAAATGGCAGATTCTTTAGCAAAAAAGGGTGCAGACACTGCCTTTATAGGCCCAGAACCCTTCTGTGGGGTAAACAGTAGCTTCACAAATAACTTGTTGTGCGAACAGGAAAAACGAAGTCTGCTAAACTACTGGAGAGCCCAAAAAGGCATGCGGCAGTCGAGACTACTCATTGATCCTGAACACATAAGGGTAGATGCTTCTTTAAACCTCAGCAGAAATGACATCAAACTATACACTGAACTTTTAACAGGACACTGTAAACTAAATTACCACCTAAAGAAAATAGGCGTGGTAGAAGACGATTCTTGTCGACTCTGTCAAGAGAAGCAGGAAACGGCAGAACACATTCTGTGCACTTGCCCAGCGGTGGCAAGACGCAGACATAAGTACCTAGGCAGTGGGTTCATATCTCCAAATCACCTAGTTAAAATTAAGCCCACAGCAGTTACGAGATTTATAAACAGTCTAGGACTGTTTTAGTTGGGTACGAGGCTGCACAATAGATCTTTTAGGTCGCGGTGTTCTTTTAGCCTGTCAATAATAATAATTAAATATATGCAAATTCAAAGTTCAGTCACAAATATAAATTATACAATTCCGAGCAATAGATTGCAAGGTGTGCTGCCTTTGCTTTGATACACTAATTCATATTTATCTACTAACATTAAATTATAGGTTGTCAGAACCTTTGATACCTTTAATATCATGCCATAAATTGAATTAATTGATGGAGACTGACACTCGAGGAATAAGTTAATCTGGCACTCGAACAATAAGTTAATCTAGCACTCGAGGAATAAGTTAATCTAGCACTCGAGGAATAAGTTAATCTGGCACTCGAGGAATAAGTTAATCTAGCACTCGAACAATAAGTTAATCTGGCACTCGAGGAATAAGTTAATCTGGCACTCGAGGAATAAGTTAATCTGGCACTCGAAGAATAAGTTAATCTAGCACTCGAAGAATAAGTTGATCTAGCACTCGAGGAATAAGTTAATCTAGCACTCGAGGAATAAGTTAATCTAGCACTCGAAGAATAAGTTAATCTGGCACTCGAAGAATAAGTTAATCTCGCACTCGAAGAATAAGTTAATCTAGCACTCGAGGAATAAGTTAATCTAGCACTCGAGGAATAAGTTAATCTAGCACTCGAAGAATAAGTTAATCTAGCACTCGAGGAATAAGTTAATCTAGCACTCGAAAAATAAGTTAATCTAGCACTCGAAGAATAAGTTGATCTAGCACTCGAGGAATAAGTTAATCTAGCACTCGAGGAATAAGTTAATCTAGCACTCGAACAATAAGTTAATCTGGCACTCGAAGAATAAGTTAATCTAGCACTCGAAGAATAAGTTAATCTAGCACTCGAGGAATAAGTTAATCTGGCACTCGAAGAATAAGTTAATCTAGCACTCGAAGAATAAGTTAATCTAAATACTTCAACATGGCTTGTTTTTTAAAGGGAACAGTTTACCTTATTTTGGAACTGTCTGTCAAAATATGAAATTGCAACAACAACAGGATTTTAATGTCCTAGAAACTCCCAATAGTATAGTATATATAATATATATGTATATAGGATAGTAATATATACAGAAAGTGTCCTAATTACTCCCTACATCCAGTTAAGTTTGGTCAGGAAATCGTTTGCTTTACAGATTTAATGCCTTGAACTCATAATTAACAAATGGTTAATATAAAATGAACAGTTTTTCATCACAGAATCTGTGATTCTATGTATTTATTTTACTATTTACACCCAATGCCATAATGAATTATATCTCCATAGGATATTGAGGCTGTGTTAATAACTTTCGACTCGAAGAGTATAATTTATAGAGAGAAGCACTTCAAGACCATGACTGCATGGCATTCGAACCGGCAAGTCAAGCCAATCCAAATATGAATGTTTCACATAATGAAATAAACATATTAAATAAAACTGACACATGACAAATAAATTCCGGAAGGGATGTTGATCCAGCTCGTTTTGGTTACAAAAGCCTAATTGAATTACAAACATATTCGGAATTGCCAATATCAAACTGTGTGGATCTTCATAGTAGTTACACCCCGCTGATGTGCAAGAAAAGCAGTTGCATGATATTTGGTTGCTCTTCATTGGAGCGACTGCGCATTGCATCTTTCGCTCTGTGGCCACTTGATCGCTGTGACTATAAGCGTCGGTTTTGGTTTTCTTCACTTGGCCAATTCGGTGCTTCTCCAATACTTGCTCATCGTTATTTTTGTGATGCATGTTGCCTCTAACTGGCACCCCGGCCAAATGCAGGTGTTTATCGGCATGAATTAAAGATGAGGTGGTCCAAACTAAGTGATTCCGCAGAGACTTTTAAGCAGTCATTTATGCCGAAAAAAACAGTTTAATTAGTTCCAAAAGTAATTTCCTGCCAGTCAAAGACTCCTTGACGGACTCTGCCGTAATTACTCGTCCAACTGACTTTTGACTAGTTTGCCGCTGGTTTGCCGCTGCTCCGGCTGCCATATGGTAAGCACTTAACTAGCGTCGTAAAGAAATTGTGCCAACTCCACAACACTCATTCAGTTTCATAAACTCCATAAATCAGGCAATTAAAACACACGCCAAACCAACCGCAACAACTCCGCTTAATTTGGCCTGACAGCAAATTCGGCTGCTTCTGCCCCGCAACATTCCTCAAAAATTTATAGAAACGCCACTTTTACAACTTTCGTCATGCGGCCAGCTCGGCCTGGCCTGGCCCGGCCTGGCTCTGACTGCCTCCCTGCCTGCCTGAGCTGCCTCTAGCAATGTTAGCTCAAAATTGAGACGTAAATTTCGCAAGACAATTGTAAATGTCTTTTAATTGCTTTCGAAATTCGAACTGACAATTTAATTTTGCATGCTACCGACAGAAATAAAAATGAATCGAAGAAAAAAGCAACAGCAGAAAAAACGCTCCGAGGAAATGAGGCAGAGCAGTTATTTGCGCCGCAGACGATTTGACATTTGTTGCAACTAATTGCCCGGAATGCTTTCTTGTCCAGCCGGCAAATGGAGCGGACTGCTCGATTGGATTTCTGACAGTGCACCACTTCTAAGAAATTTGCATTTTGAGCTGCATCTGCATCTGTGCAGAGCGGAGCGTTCGCGGATTGGATGAATGTGGGTAATTGCACATGAAAGCGACATTCCGAGGTGGGGACCACAACGGAGGGGATTCTCATAAACCATCAAAGCCAATTAAGGTCGCACAACTTTATTATAGGAGTCTCTTTATGATTGCTCTGGGGTTGGCTGTGGCACTGCTTGGGTGGTGTTGCACTCCAGAATTTCATTTCTTTGCAGTGCGATATCGAAATTTAACATTGGTTGAGCCAATTTTGATTGGAACTGGAATAATAAAATTGAGAGCAATTAACAAAGAAAGCTTGTTAGAAATCTTATTGAAATGTGATGTTTTGCAACTCCATTCCCGAGCCTTTAGATCCAACTTTAAATCGGGTATTACGAGAAGTTTTCCGATGGACATAAATTTCACTTTTATATGAGTAATGTGCGAGGCATGTACTGGAATCAAAGAAAAGGACCCTTGGCAGAGCAAAACATAGTACGAAAAGTAAAAATTACACGTACATGTATATGATGATTATATGGGTAAGAAACTTACATTTATAAACTATTCTGTAGGTTTTGGCTTGGTAGAGAAACGGTCGAACATCGCAGAGTCTCTTATCTACCACTTCGTAGGACCTCTTTATATAATGTATCCATGAAAAAGGGGAAAAAGGTACAATAAGTTAGTGCGCATTGGGGGTATTTCCGATAACAAAAAGGAGGTTTGGTAGGTCTGGAATTTTATGTACATATATATATATACTCGTATATATATATATATATATATATATATATATATATATATATATATATATATATATATATATATATATAATAGTGTCACTTCCTGAGTGCATTTAGTTAAGTTCCTCTGCGTACACTTTTCTTTTCAAACATTGACGAATGATTTATGGAAATTCTACTATCAGGATCTACTGTCAGGACTTTCAGATAGAAAAAAATTGGTATAGGTCCCAAATCGAATAAAGTACACGCTTACCTCCCAAAAATATGCCTCTAGTACCCCTGATTCAAGAAGGAAGAATTATTATTTTATTTCACATTAAATTTGTTAGAAATCTACATTTGATTTATGAGGGGGTCGTGGCAAAATGTGAGGGGGAATACAATATAACGCCCATTATTGATACATTTTCATAGCTTGATATCTGTATAATATATATAGTAGAAAGTTGGTATGTAGCCATATACAACAAATTGGGGGGATGGGACCAACTGACGCGCCCATATAAGAAGCTGTCTAAGACTTAATTAAATGACTCCAACTAATATTTTACTTATAATTTTCTTACTACTGTATTCACTCTCTATGGTAGTCCGTTTGGAAATCATAGTCAGCATAACTCTGTTGCCACGCCCACATTTTTCATATATTCACAACTTGAGAGCTATATAAGATTTATGGAAGGAGTTCGATATGATGTCATATCGATGCCAGTCTGTTTGGAACACAAGGTGAGAGCAACTCTACTGCCATGCCCACAATTCGCACATATTCATAACCATGGATTTACAAGACTTGTTAAGAAAAAATGATGGATTGCAGAGCCAATATAAACACATTAAAAAAATGGGACAGATTAAATCTAGTGCCACGCCCATCACTGATGGTGTTTGATACATATCTGGTCGTACAAGAATATCAACAAAATTTACCATAATAGTGATAAATGAAAGTACGAAAGTACTTGAACCAGCTAGGCATAACTTCTGGACTGCCACTCCCACCATCATTAAGAATTCAGCAATATGAAAAACGTTCTTACAAATAGAAAGGTTAAGTATTAAGTTACGAGTAGTTAAGTATTAGATCCAATATCTTGATGGTTTAACTAGCATGCTCCCTTTATATGAATGGGCGTGGTTAGAAAAATCATCTTAAGGTGCATCGTAGTCGGTGCTGCTCGACTTCAGCCTTTTTTACAGGATTTATTAACACAAGTTCAGTACTTTCTCTTAAACTTAAATGCTCAGCTAGGAGATTTTGTCGGAGGTGTTTGGGAAGAATTTCAATACAACTAACACTCAAAGGAAAATGTTTGTATTATCACTGACTATGACTTTATAGCCAGAAAATAGAGATCCTTTGCTGAGGCATATGCCTCAATATCAACAAAGATCATTGTCCGAAACCTGTTAAAAACAATTGTAGACTCTCTTTCTTACTCTTAGCCCTGCCAGTAAACAGAACTGGATTGAGGACCGTTTTCATTACATCCAAAGAAATGCTGACTGAAAGTTTACCCGGTACTAGAGACAAATTCGTGGAGGAAGTTACTACATAGAATTGCAGATAGCATTTAATGGATATTGGCATATAGCCTTAGGGTAAATTAGGTCACTTTATTAGAGCTTCAAATTACCCTAGTAACATTTTGAAGGTATTCGTATAACAACATAATTATTGATGCCCATTCTCATGCAGTATTGGTGCTCTCTTCATATTTTGGATTCTTGAATTTTCAGCGATCATTCTACTTTCCATTGCCTCCTGGAGTCTGGACTTTGCAACAAATACTAAAATTAACATATTTTCTCTATTATCATATTCGGTGCAGAATTTTCCATTGCAGTACTTGGCGAGCCAGAAATTTTCTTCTACGGTACCCCTGTTTCTCCGCACGCTAACATTAACTACTGTACACGCCTACCCGATACAGCTACAGTTTTTCAGGCGGAAGTACTCGCGATCAGAGAGGCAAGTCGACAGATCACCCACCACATCAGAGAAGGGCAGAGGAGCACGGTTGCTATTTTTGTGGACAGCCAGGCTGCCATAAAAGCCCTACAATCAAACACCATCAACTCCAGACTGGTCAGACAGTGCAGGGAGGAAATTAGGGCCCTAGGTCACCATGCTGACATCACAATCATCTGGGTTCCCGGACACAAGAATATAGATGGAAATGAGAAGGCTGATGAATTGGCGCGCAGAGGAGCCTCTATCGATCTAACCCATGTGGAACTAGTACCTGTTTCCATGGTTGCGATTAAGAGGGGCATCTACATGCACTGTCTTACCTTAGCGGGCAATAGATGGAGGACACTTACAACATGTAATACATCCCGGACGACCTGGCCAGTCTTTAACACAGCGAGATCTAGGGATCTCATAAACAGGGACCGCATGGCGGCCTTTACGGGTCACTGGCTCGTGGGTACTCATGCCGAGAAATTGCAGAGACCGTACAATACCCATTGTAGAAGTTGTGGAAATTCAGAAGAGAAGGAAACCTTAATCCATTTTCTTTGCGAATGCACGGCTCTGGCGGCCGCAAGAAATAGAACACTAGGAAACTATTTCCTAGCGAGTTTATCCGATCTCTCGGGTGTAAAACCGAAAGATCTTTTAAGATACCTAAACTCCACAAAGTGGATTTAGTGAACAATCCATCGTTTTCTCCGGCGTTAGGAGAGGTTGTGGTAAGGCGATAATTGTGATCCATGTGAGGACCGACTTGGATCAGCCACTGAAACCAACCAAACCAACCAACCACCCCTGTTTTAATTGTCTGGTGCTAGCACCTAAAAATGTGTCCATATAATAAGAATTAATTCTTATTCTTCACTTTATAAACAAATAAACAATTGTCTGGAGCTTATCGTCAATACCTCAAGTACTCTATTTCACCCCATGTGACTTCGCTGATATCTATACTCTTATCAACTTCTATTTATCTCTTTTATTCTTCTTCTGCTTCTATTTGTCTCTTTTATTCTTCTTCGCTTTACAGTATCCTGCTTTATGTTACTCACCCCGATCTCCCCTCCCCTCTTTTGTTATTTATGATTTTCGCAATTTATTGTGTTCTATTATATTTTCCTTTTTTATTAATATTTGAAAAGATTTTCTGTTGTTTTGTGTTATAAATAATTTCTATTGATGTCTTCAGTTAACGACTTGAATAACTGATTCCTGTATCTTTTCTGGCTGGTCGCGGCTAATGCGTTCGTTGTCCGCCCATTTCGTTCGTCCGTGCCCTCGCCCATTGGTATGCATATTTTACAAGCGTTATTTTTGATAAATTATTTGTCATTCCATTTCATTATAGCCGCGTACAATGTGGACCCATTCATTAATTTCTCACAATAGAGACAATCATTTCAGGTTTATGAGTGGGGCCGGCTCTGGCAGCCTCTGTGATTAGAACAAATGCAAGCATAGTTGTCGTAACTTTGGATCACGTTCTTTGTCAATTCAGCATTTATCGGAGTCCAGATAAAGCGGAATCGAGAACAAAACAAAAAATTCATTAAATGGAAATTAAAGCAAAACAAACACAGCGAGCGCACACAAAAATCCAATTCAAAACCAAACAAAACAAAAACAACCCATAAATAAAACACCTTCGAGTGGTCTCCGATCAGAACCTCTTCTTCACATGACTAATTTGAATTTTTTGAAAAGAAGCCTCGCTGCTGGAGTCATTACTCATTTTGGTATTGCGCTGCTCTTGGCCGCGACCAATCGACCAGTTTAGTTGCTTAGTTAGGAGTGCGAGTACGAAACGTTTCGGTGTTGCGTTTTGGGGTCTAGGGGATTTGAGGCTTAGTGTCGAAGCGTCAAATTTGAAGTTTCGCTGTGCTTGATTTGCTTTTGGAGCGTTTTCAGATGAGGGAAGCAGCACTTAAAGTTAATTGACGCGATTTGTCAGCGCGTAACTTACTTTGTGCTAGTTTTGCAGCTTATTTCATTTTCAGTTTACGTTCCTCCGTACCAATCCGGCTTAAATGGTGATTAACACTGGAATGATAAAGAGCAGATGATTTAAATTAGTCAAACTGGATTTGGGAAGATAAAACGAGTAACAAATATCCAAATCAAATCGAAATTAACATATATATTATTTTTTAATTAATTGCCAATAAAATTCTTTAAAAAATATCACAAAAAAAGCTACAGAAGGCCGTTGCTAGAAGTCTCTACAGCCAATGGTCCTTTGCTATAGATTGGCTGCGGGGGTGCCAGTGAGAAAGAAGATTCTCGATAATTGCAGCTGCAGTTTTCCCAGGAGAATATGAAACGCGGTCGACTTAGCTGAGATCGCTAACATCATTGGAGATTACTTGAGAGAGTACGAGTATATTGTAAAACCTGCGAAAGAAGAGTACTTCGGGGAGCATTGTTTCAGCACAAGGTGAATGCTTAACTTTGAGTTGTAGTCAAGTTTGTATCTTTGGAAGGCCGTTTAGCTCCTTCCCATATTGTAATTGGAGTATTGCTCCCAGTATGAAGACGTCTTATTGTTTAATTTATTGCGCACACCCTCTTTGTGGTACTTATTCCCGTTTCCTTCCATCTAATGTCTTTTCTCTTATCGAGTTCACTCTGTTGCAATTTCTGTTCTTTGTTGTGAGTCAGAATCAAGCTACCTGTGCGTAGTTGACTCACAGCACCAAGACACTACACATTTGGTGTAGTATTTTTTCTCATTCACTTCACTATGTTGCATTTACTCTAATTCCCGTTTCTATCTTGCAACTTCTCTCATTTACTACTACAATCTTTAGAATTTTCCCTCTTTCTTTTCACTCTGCTACAACTTTTTCCATTCAATTCACTCTCTTGAATTTACTCTCCCGTTCCTTCAAATTTCGTCAATCACTTCACGCTATTGCATTCACTGTTCTTCCCTTCACTTTGTAGCAATTTCTCTCTCCTTCACTCTGTTGCATTTACTCTCCTTCCCTTCACTTTGATGCACTTTCTCTCAGTCCTTTCAGTCTGTGAATTTTCTCATTCACTTTACTCAGCTTGGGTTTTTCTCATTCGCTTCGCTCTATTGCATTTACCTTCCTTCCCTTCATTGTGTGGAAATTTCTCTCATTCCTTTCGATCTCTAACTTCACTCTGCTCAAATTTCTCTCATTCACTTCACTCTATTGAATTTACTCTCCTTCAGTTCACTTTGTTGCTAAATTTCTCCCTCTATTCACTTTTTTGAAATTTCCCTCATTCTATTCATTCTTTTGAATTATCTCTCATTCACTTTACTCTGCTGCAGTTTCTCTCATCCACTTCACTCTGTGTTATTCACTCTCATTTTTTTACACTGTTTTATTCTCTCTCGAAATACCGCAAACATTAATTACTCTCTCTTCATATCGCCACCCACATTTGAATTACCCTAAGATGGGCTGCAGCGGGAGTACCTGCAAAGGCAATATACACCAAGATATATCATATCGGCCTTAAATCCAAATTTCAAGTTGAACCGGATGGAAATCTCTGGGCACTAATGCTGAATTCTGGAGCGATTTTATATATCTTGCTGCATATTGTCTTTGGTACCTGGCCTCACTAATTCTATTCTCAGTTCTCGCTGCAGGAGGAAAGTGCTAATAAAATGCATAATCAAACTGTTGTGATTCTGTGTAAAACTTGTGTGATTTTCTGACGTCACAAAATTGTCATTCTCTCTAGTGAGTCATTCCCAGGAAGATGGAGTACACTACCATATGGAAACTACCCTTAAAGAACAATGAAAATGAATCGTTAGAAACATTCTGAGAGCAAAAGAGAATCTTGAAGAGATATGAATTGGGGAGGCGAGAAAAAAACGATGCAAAATAGTTGAGTCAATTACTCTGAGTATCATCTAACAGTATTACAGTGATACCCTCGTATTGCACTCCTTCTCTAATGTCGCCAAGATCTGAACTGTACTCTTTATTAATACACCGCTCTATACCATTATATAGTTGCGTGTTCCAATCGGCCTATCGAAATGCTGTCGTTACGAGTAATCAATGCCAGCCAGTCATATCAAAGACACTAGAGATTGTCGTAGACCTCTCGGATCAAATGCATTGAAACATTTGTATTCCGTTTAATGAAGTCCCCAGCGAATCTTTCTTTGAGGCCGTAGGCATTCTAGGCGCCTGATCTAATCGCTTGGCTACGCGCATTTTCGAAATCATTCGAAAAAAAGGTGAAACTTCACTAATCGTGCATCACAAATCGAATCGTGTGCGGCGCAGCACACGCTTTCCGCCAAGAAGGCTTTTTCCTGCTACCCAATCAATTTGCTCGCCACTAAAGTGTTTGCTCTGGAGACAGAATGGGGTCAGCGTGAGTGGCGCATATTGCGCCAGCTAACGCCAGGCAAGCGCTGCTGTGGCATGTGTGCACTTCAGGTAGCACGTCCGCGCCAGTCTGAAGAACTCAGTCAAGTGCAGCACAGCCGAACGCAATAGACGTGTGTGTCAAATCTGGGAGCAACTTAAGCGCCAACCAGTGTTGCCAGAGCAAGTTCAGCCACGATAGCGACAGCGACAACGACAACGACAGCGACAGCTGCCGCAACTGCAGTGTGTGTTGCTGTTCCGGCTGGAGTAGCTGAGGAGTGGATTCGCTTGATTTCTGATGGTATTAGTTTACATATTCCTCAATTTGTGTGCTTTTGTTGGTTTTGCAAATGCAGATTTGCAGCGATTTGGCGACTGTGCCCCTGCATTCTGTGGCGGATGTATTGACATGCCAACGGCGGAATGAACGACGGCAGCTGCAGTCCACTTCCTTCTGCCTTGGAAATGAAGATGGATTACTCGCCAAATGTGGTCAAGTCAAACAAAGCATTTTTCTAAACGAAGACATTTCTTTAAACTGTTAGTAAATCGCTTCAGAACTAAAGCGAAACATTTCATACTCGTAGTATTTTTCCACCTGGAAATACTCGAGGGAGAAGAAATTGTAAGGTGAGGCATTAAAAAAGGACTTTCTGCTGTTATCAAAACTGTTTCGTCCAACTGTGACCACTTTGATCTTGAAATGTTTGGGGATAAAAATTATTAACCGTATAGAGGTGATCTTCTGTTTTCTGGAGATTGATGAATCATCACTGAGTGTTTCAAGCAAGAGATTTATGAAAAATATCTCTGTTCCCTGGATCAAATACATCTAGAAATCCGATTCACTTACACTACATATAATAAAGTGCATATAAAAGATGGTTGTGACAGCAAAGCCACCTTTTAACCCTCGATAAAAGGACCCAAGAAAGTTTCACTATAGTTATCTTTGATCTGTGCAAAAGATGGGGATCACAAAAAGGGGGGGTTTCCTGTGTTTCATCTACCAGTATTTTAAGTTCTGATTAATCCTTAATCTACAGGTATATTTAGTCCCAGTTGCACTGAGATATACACCGAAACACAACGAAAATTGATCATAGATATCTTTGAATTAGAGGGGAATTATTCATTGGATTAGATCGGAATCATTCAGTGAATCAAAAGGAAATTATTCAAAGCTACGAATCATTCCTTCGATTAGATGGAAATCATTCATTAGATCAGAAGGGAAATATTCATTGGATTAGCTAGGAATCATTCCTTGGATTAGATTGGATCAAAAGGGCATTATTCAAAGCTACGAATCATTCCTTTGATTAGATGGAAATCATTCATTAGATCAGAAGGGAATTTTTCATTGGATTAGCTAGGAATCATTCCTTGGATTAGATTGGATCGAAAGGGAATTATTCATTGGATTAGCTAGGAATCACTCTTTGGATTAGATGGGAATCATTCAGTGAATCAAAAGGGAATTTTTCAAAACTACGAATCATTCCGTTGATTAGATGGAAATCATTCAATAGATCAGAAGGGAATTATTCACTGGATTAGCTAGGAATCATTCCTTGGATTCGATGGGAATCATTCATTGGATCGAAAGGGAAATATTCATTTTATTAGCTAGGAATCATTCCTTGGATTAGATGGGAATCATTCATTGGATCAAAAGGGAATTATTCAAAGCTACGAATCATTCCTTCGATTAGATGGAAATCATTCATTAGATCAGAAGGGAATTATTCACTGGATTAGCTAGGAATCATTCCTTGGATTAGATGGAAATCATTCATTGGATCGAAAGGGAAATATTCATTGGATTAGCTAGGAATCATTCCTTGGATTAGATGGGAATCATTCATTGGATCAAAAGGGAATTATTCAAAGCTACGAATCATTCCTTTGATTAGATGGAAATCATTCATTAGATCAGAAGGGAATTATTCACTGGATTAGTTAGGAATCATTCCTTGGATTAGATGGGAATCATTCATTGGATCGAAAGGGAATCATTCCTTGGATTAGCTAGGAATCATTCCTTGGATTAGATGGGAATCATTCATTGGATCAAAAGGGAATTATTCAAAGCGACGAATCATTCCTTCGATTAGATGGAAATCATTCATTAGATCAGAAGGGAACTTTTCATTGGATTAGCTAGGAATCACTCCTTGGATTAGATGGGAATCATGTTCTATATAAAGACCGCCATTTGTGGTGTGCATGTTTATCGATGAATCATGAAATCTATCAGGCTGTAGACGGCGAATATAAACGAAACTTATTTTTCATCCTTCCAACAAACATTTTCAATTTTATCAAACATTGAAAAATATGAATTTAAGGAAGCCTCAATTGCCTCATTCAACTCTCCTTCAGCCATGAACGGGTTTAGAACGATCTTCATAGAAAGTCAGTATAGTGAGCCAGCAAATTGACCAAGTTCCCCGGAATGAATTTCCAGCTAAGCTTGTTTTCTATTTAGAGATGGTATTAGAAATGTGAAATAACGTTCATTATAAAAATTGCGAGCCCTTAATTAATGCATGAAGGGTAAACTGGGGAAAATCTGCTGCGGAGGTACCAAAGGAACCGCAACTCTTTCATCGGGGTGAGGAATACCAGTCGGGCTGCAAGGTATGGGGAGGTAAGTCCCATCGTCAAAGCAACCCAGACAGAAGGATTCACAAAGTGACAACGCAGAGCAAAGACTCTTTTTCTATAGCTGGGGTAAACTCAGCGGCTTCCAGGGGTCGTGTACAGGAAATTTATAAATCGGAGGAGTTATATTAGTTAACCGTTGTTAGTCCTTATCTTCTTCCTTAATCTTATCTGCTTCCTTAATTTTAATTCTACGAAAATAAGATTATATTCCGTATGTACCTGTTCCCGGTCTCTATGGCTCGGTAAGTATGTGTGTCAGCGGCACAGGTACCCTAGTAAGAAAACGATTGAAACCCTGATGTTCTTACTGAGTTGCTATGCCCTGGTTTTGTACGTGACTTAGTGAGAAAGCGATTGGAAACCTGATGATCCATATCCCAGGGTAACAAAATCTTCACATAATCCGGACTAGCGTAGGTTGATCAACGGTACTTAGTACCCTGACAAAGCGGCCTACCAAGTCAATAATTAATGGGCTTACACTTTACATCCCAATCATCCCTTTGTATATCATTTTGATATCTCTAATTCTACTCTTAGGGGGGAAAGCGAAATATTTCACAATTCTGTTACAGACTTGCGCAGACCCTGAGTGAAGGGTGAGCAGAGTGAGCCACCATTCAAACTCAGGTTGGCATTTCCCCACTCTTATCTCTGCATTAGTGTTGCCATCCGTGCTGCTGTAGGGTGCTTTACGATTCGTACTTATTTCAACTACCCTCACATAGTTTCCCCACTCGCTTCTTCTGTACGTTCCTTACACTTTGTCCACGTCTTGTTAATTAACGCGTAAATACCTCCGTTTATTTCTTGCTGGCTTTGTTGTACTTTTTTTGTTCATAAAAACTTAATTAAACATTAATCAAAATCACCTGCGTCACTTTTGTACACTTGCCCACAACTGAGTCTCTTCTCGTTTTATAGCGCGCTTCGGCGTTTTAGTGCCGCGTCTGCTCCGCTCTGCGCTGCGCTGCGTCCTCCTTTTATAGTTTTATTATAATTATTATTTTTTTAATTGTGTAAACTTTTAAGTTTTCTCGTTTTCGGCGCTGACAAAGTGAAGCCAAATTCATTTAAATTAATTCCGAAATTCCTAATTTGGCAATGGGCTTCAGGCCGCATTCGCTACGCATTTCATTTCGATTCGTTCGGTTGCGGCCGCTGCTCTGGTTGTGGGGACGTGTGCCATATCTGCCAGTGAGCAGAGTCGTCCTCTCCGCTGCCTTCGTTTGGGTGCTCTTAGGGCTGTCAGTCGGGCGCAAGTGCCTTGCAGCCGGTCACCTTCGCCTCAGCACCAGTGCCAGTGTGGCGAGCGAGCGTTTTTGGCAATTTGGGTTACACCGCCAGCAATGTCGGAAATTATCGCGCACTTATATTCGACTTTAATTGGCAGTTTTTGTGAGAGATTTCCAAAATTTCATTTCACTGGCAGTGACACTTGCCGCTGGCCAAATCGGCGCATCTCAACTTAATTAGCTTTAAATGGATGAACACATTTCGGAGGGCACACCTCACCGGAATGCCAATGAAGTTGCCTGAAGGCTCACAATTTTTGAGGGGGGCTAAACAAGTTGTGCCCTTTTTATAGACAAGACTCACAGTTTTCAAGTGGGGACACAAAAGTTGTGCCCTTTTTATAGACAAGACTCACAATTTTCAAGTGGGGACACAAAAGTTGTGCCCTTTTTATAGACAAGACTCACAGTTTTCAAGTGGTCATACAAAAGTTGTGCTCTTTTTATAGAAAACCAATCCGCGCTTTCGATTATTCGAGAAATAATTTCGTAACATAGTATATATAGTATAGTATATATAACATAGTATAGTATATGCCGCATCTAAAAAGCCAAAAGTCAGGTACCACAGTAACTTCCATCGAGAAGTCAGTATCAAAGGATAGTCTGAAGAAACCAAACATTTGCCCGTAGGACATTTCGATCAGAATGAGGAAGCCGTCTCAAAGCTTTTTAGAAAATATATATACCTTTAACATACTCATAACACTGCTTGGTCTCAGAGATAATTCTGATGACAGTCTCGTAGCAAAAACAAAATTGATTCCTGATTCGAATAAAATAAGTCCTCTTTGTGTAAATAGCAAAAAGTATAAAAAATATTCTAAAAAGTTTATAAAGATCAAAATGGAGGATAGATCCTGCATTAGCGAGATAACTACCGAATACGTTGGCAATTTTTCCATCATAAATTAACTCCTGAACCAGCTCTGAAATCAAGAGTCACATTTTCTTTGGTAAGGTTGTTTCTAAATGTAGGCAATTTAAAAATCTGTTTCCCATTTCAAGGCAAAACCACAGAAAGTGTGAGTTTTTAAAATGGGTTTTTTTTGTTTTATAAGAAGCTCTTTATGTGGTGGGCGCGTTTTTCACACTTTGAAGGGACATATATTAAGTAGGGACATATATAGTAGTATTCAGTAAAGAACGGGAAGCTATCAGTGAAGATTAAAGTCGAATATCGTTTACAAATTTTTACCCAAATTTATATGGAAAGTCAGTGTTCAGATAGCCGCCAAAAAGTAAATGTTTCTGAATCCAGAATGCTGTCTCTTGAAGGATTCTTCGCACTACAAATACCGCTTCTTCAAATAGTTATTTAGGCAGAAAGAAGCTTCTTCGCTGAACCAAATTCAGTGCTATTAATAACTATAACTGCATTTGGTCCAGCGAAGAAACTCTTTTCTGTCTAAATAACTAATTGAAAAAGCAGTATTTGTAGTGAGAAGAATCCTTCAAGAGACACCATTCTGGACACCCTCCAGAAATATTTACTTTTTGGTGGCTTTCTGTCCTTTTTTTGGTGACATTATTTTCTGAAAAATGAGGACTTGTTTCTTTTCAAAATTAGTTGAAGAAGCCGAGTAGCAGTCAATGGGGCTCAGTACTGAGTAATGGTCACTTTTTTCAAAAGTTCCCAAAATTTTGAATACTGTATAGGGTATCAACAGGATGGTGCTAAGTGTTATAAATTCGGATGAAACTTTCTTCATAGAAAGAAAATTGATTTCAGAAGTGGACCTGTAAGTTTGTCTGCAATAACTTGTGAAATGGAAACACGAATGGAAGCACGAGAATGGAAACACGAGATACAAGTGGGGAAACCTTACCTTGGATTCCATGCAATCATAAAATATTATGAAAATTGGTGGAATAATTGAATAAGTCTCCATAAAAGTGGAATAAATTCCCAATAAACTGAATAAGTAATCAAAGTGAAGTAATTTCCGATAGAGGGCTAGGTTAGGTTAGGTTACCGTGGCAATCGGTCTATAGACCAGCACACTCAGACCACTATGGGTCCACTGCGAAAGAGGGCTATGTAGTAAGTTTCGAAAAAGAAAACTATGAAGTAAGTTTCTACAAAGGGAACTATGAAGTAAGTTCCAACAAACAAAAATTACTACTGGCAGACTCTAGTGGATAGTTATGCCATTCGGCTTGCAATCAGGAACAGCGAGCGTTGGACCAGATGATAGATTATGACATGGAACCAGAAGCTATTGCCTATATGGACGATATCACTGTCACGGGGAGGAGCATACGACCAACCAGGCGAGGTGTCGAAACGACTGAGAAGCGCCAACCGGTATAACAGCTGAATCTGTAGAGCACCTCTCCTTGGCCTACTGAAAAAGTACAAAGTTCTAGATCGCTTGGAAAAGAAGGGTCTTTTGAGGGGTGATTGGTACGAGTACTCATTTCATTTATTGAACATAGGAGCATGTGATCTGGAAGTTGCGTAACAATGAACCCCACTGAACTAAACGCCACCAGGTCGTCCTGTAATTCCTAAGAGCATCAGGAACTGCTTCCAAGTGTGTTATTCTCTAAATTATTTGCAATCTTTTCGCAGTCATCCGTGATTAATTTTAAGATGGTATCTGAAAAAGTTTCATAAGCTCGTACCTAGCAAAGTTGTGGTTGATTTATGATTTTCCTATTTCTTCTCTGCGTAGTACTGGTATTTCCCCTCCCGCTCCAACGTGGCTGGCATTGTCTTCTGCCCCCTTCATTCGCACAAATCAATCATTGACCAATCATTTCAAATTTCTATATTTCTTGATTTATTCCGCGAGGGCTTGGTCGCGTGCTTTCCCCTTTGAGCTCAGGCCCTAATCAAGGGTTGTCATCTGCCTGTCAGCTAAGAGAGTCATTTGTTTTACTTAATGCCATTGTGTCGCTGCTGGTAAATTCATTACTCAAGCTTTGTTTTATGCGCCGCAGTGATTCAAAAATAAACAGTAATTTTCACAATGCTAAAATGCTAATTATGAAGATATGCCAAAGCAGCAGCCTGAGGGGCAGATTATGCTAATTCGAGCCGCAGATGAGTAAATGCGAATTAATAGGGACGTCTTGATTTGAGGTCCGCTATTGTCTGCTGCTTAATTTCACTGCCAGAAGAAATGATGGAAGCATCAAAGCCAACTGCTGCGTAGTGCCTCTGCATATGCCGCACTTTTTCTATGGTTTATGAAGACATTCCTCACTAATTGAAATTTCTTTTAAACACTCTCGCAGCGATTTCTCCCAGGCCCGGAAGTTGGGGGAATTCTAATCAAGACTTCACTTGCGGCACATTTGCCACACACATGTCTCCCGGGTCGCAGTGTCAACGGCATTCAAGGCGGAACATAATCACCGTTGTCATCATCAGCAACTTCTTCAAATTGCTACTTGAAGCCGGCGATTTAATTTTGACAATTTTTTTTTTTTTTTGGATACTATCATTATTTTGTTGCTGTTGTTGTTTGGCCTGCCTGGCGATTATGTGGGAGGGAGTGTGTGCTCTTAATTTCTTTTATGCTCGTCATCATTCCATCATTGTGTTGCTCTTCTACGGCTTTGTAGGGTCGTTAATAGTCGTGGACGCTACTCTGTCCACTCCATATTTCGCTTGATATGCATTACATTTTTATGGTATAAGAGTATTTTCAGTTTTCGTTGTTGGTGTGGTTGTTGTTGTGGTTGTTGTGGTTGTTGTTGTGGTTGTTGTTGTGGTTGTTGTTGTGGTTGTTGTTGTTATTGCTATTTAAGTGACTCTGTAAATTGGGTCAGTGGGAAGCGTCTTCATTTGGTGTCTTCATGTGTCATAAACTGTTTGTTTACGGCTGTGAAAATTGCTCTGGGGTTACTGTGTTTCTCTTTTCTTTTCTTTTCTTTTATATTATTATTTTATTTTTTCTATTTTCTATTTTCTGAGGTGTTGCTGATGAGGTGCTTTTTTATTACTCCTCACAGTATCAGTTCCATGAGATAAATTTGATGTGGCCTCTGGCAAGCGGGGCTTTGATTGGAGTACTGCAGAATTTTATGTTGCTTTATTTCCTGTTCATCATGATTTTTGTTCGCCACTTTAATCTTTTGTTATCTGATTGTAAGAAAAGTCACACCTCTCCGGTTATTCAAGTTTTTTTTGTTTGTAAGTGTCTCCATCATTATTGGTTATTGTGGAGTTTAAGAGAAATTATTGAGTTGTTGCGGATTGAGTTTTGTTCTTGAATTTGAGATGTCAGCGTTCGTAGTTGAACTTTTGGAACTAGTCTAAAGCCACTCTTGAAAAGGTTCACGACAAAGGTTCTGGCTCGAAAAAGCTTCACGACAAATTCTTTACCAATTACGCCCAAATTTGATTGATGACTGCTCAAAATGTGAACTCACTTCAGAACTTCTACTTTGAATATGAAATTTTACACTTTAATAGCGCAGGCGTTTCGCTTCCTCTCCAGTTTTGGCCCGTGCTTTCCTTATTAATCGCTCAATTATGAGTTGAACTTAAATGTCAGAAGGAAACCCAAAAGAAGGTTGAGTTTTTTAAGCACTCTGAACTGAAATGGAGCTAGATTCGGTCTAAAATGGAGTCAATTCCGAGTTGGCGTTGTTGAAGCATCCCACTCCGCATTATGTTGGAGGTGCGCGAAAATTGAATGTTGCTAGAATTTTGAGCTCTTTCGACGCCTCGATAAATGTCAAAACAGTTATTTTTTATGGTACAAGTTTCAGTTTTAATTTCAAAGAATTTTAAATGCAAATCAGTTCAAATGCAAATCAGGTGCGAATGTGACGCTCAGAGCCTCCTCAGCTCGACCACGACTGTGTCTACTACGCCGAGAAGACGATTGGGGTTAATTAATATCACCGATTCGCAGCAGATTTAATTTTATTCTTTGTTTTAATTAATTTTTTTCCTCAAGATGGATTGCTTTTTCATTCCTCATGCCCGGTGCGCAGTTCCACCAACCGCGCACGCAGCCCAATACGAATATTTATTGGCAGCAGCAGCAGCAGCAGCAGCAGCGGCGGCGGCAACTGTGCTTGATTTATTGCCAAATGTTCCTGCTAGGAAATATGCGGCCGACATGTTGGACTTTTAACAAATTTCATTTGTTTTAAGTTTATTTGAAACAATTTTTAATAATTATTTAATCATATTTTAATGATAAATGTCAACGACTTAAATGTCAGATTTTCATAGAGGTAACTGGAACTGGCGCCGGAACTGTGGGGGGTCTTAGACACCATTTTGGCAAGGTAGCGTCATGTGGTGGCAATATTTCTCAACGCATGAAAATAAATATTGAAATTGCCACATTTTGCAATGAAACTCATATTAATTTGTGGATTTTGGGTCAATGAGAGAAGGAGGAAAAACTTAAGGAACTCCTCCTTAGCTACAAGCAGAGCGGGCTCTTTAGGCAAATACGCTTTTAGCTCTCTTACAGAGGTGTCTAGCGCGAAGATCAAACAAATCCTGCGCTTTATTCAAAATGGTTCGACGAGTGAATCGGAGGTGCGTTGTGGCGCGGTGGTATAACAATGGACCCATGGTGGTCTGAGTGAGCTGGTCCTTGGACTGGCTGCCACATTAACCCAACCTAACCTAGTCCTTTTCAGTAATCTTTCCGATAAAAGCAAATTAGTTCCTGTGTTTCATTAACTTCGCCAGAAAATTTCTGAAGATTAGACACACACAGACACAGACACACACATAGACAAGTTTTTTCCAGAATTATATAATTAAGTTCATGAACTTTAATTATACAATTCTTTAAGGATGAACTTTTGATTCCTGCATCGCATATATTTGACCTACATTACTTCAGAATTTTCATTTGAACAAGTTGGGTATATCTTCAGATGCCATCTGTCGATTCTTTGGAGAAAGTGACGAAACCTCACTGCACCTGATCACAGACTGCGGACCATTGGCACAAAAAAGACACAGGTGTTTAGGAGAATATATCTTAGATATGAGCAAGATCCCACATCTTGATTCCTCCAAAATATATGAATTCCCGTCGAAAATTTACCTGACAGAAGACTTATAGATGAGACTATCCTCATCTTTCAAATAAATAGGGGAATCACAATAGATCTTTCAGGTCGCAGTGTATAGCACCCTTAAATATATCTATCTACTCTATCTACTTCAGAATTTCAGAACTTGAATTTCCCAGATTTCAGAACTTAAAATACTAAAATTTAGAACTAAAAGGTGGATTTGAAGCTTTTGTTTAACGCCTTTAAATTACTATATACTTTTTATTTCAGAAAGTGAAGAGACAACAAAAGGAGTCGGTGTCTTTAGATTCAATGTAGAACAAAGTTGATGGTGTCGTTCTGCGGGTCAATGATTCCTCACTGTGGTTTTCTTCAGTGGTCGCGTAACTCTTTCGCCTGCTAATCAAAAGGGCAGAGAAGAAAACCTTTCTACTTGTAATAGGGAATACATTTTTTTATTGGACCTACTACGGAGTAGTTAAAATACTGTAGGCCCTGTTGGGAGCCCGCTTTTTGTACCCTGTACACTACTATCTATATTAATATATATTTTTTATATTAGACAGTATTTGTAATTGGCAAAAGATACTAGGAGGTATATACGAGTATCTATATATTTTTTGGTTAAAAATTTGATGCGAACCACTTCTTTCAAGGCAGAACGGTAAATACATCTAAGGATATATATATACGAGTATATATGTATTGAAATATTGGATCAATTCAATTCGAGAACTAAAGATATTGTACCAGGTATTGATAAAGGTAAATTTTGATGAAGGCTTCGAAGAAGCCTTCGATGAAAATATGTCCAACAGTGTTAATTGTCGCTCGAAACCGTTGGAAATACTTTACTAGCACTTGTCTTAATCATTTATTGGACCTTCAAGTAGAACATATTTGCCAATTGATTAATGTTAAAGGGTAGACGAGCTTCCCATCGCATATTTAGGCACTGAACCCCCATTTTCATTCACATTCACTTCATAGGCTATGAAAAGAATACGGCAGTAATGGTAATTTGGACCCCTTTACAGGAATTGATTCAGTTGCCGGTAAGAACATCCTCAGTACTTGTACCAAACACAAGGGCCATCACCAAACTGCGCTCTGAAATTTGAAAACAGATTTCCTGCTTTTTGTAATATTCTCCTTCGGAATCTAAGCAATTTAAAATTCTGTGTAATCAGCCACTAAAGCACTGCTTCCATTGATCCAATGGCACGTCGGGGTCAGTAGTTGGTGGAGTTTGTTCACTGAAATATAAATTGCCAATCTTTGTCTCAATGCACATTTTTAGTTGAATGGTCAGGATTGTAAGGCGAAGGGCTCATAACTTAATGTATATAAAACTTGTATGTAATACTTCATCGTTTTCAGCTGCAGTGTTCATTACCTTGATGGAGAATGACTCGCCATACAAAATACTTGGCATGCTCTGTTTCCAACATTATCGGAAAAGAAATGATGGTGTTCGAGTCACGAATGGAATTATAGCCACATACCCGGATGACTAAAACCAGCTTCTAATTATTACTATTATGTGTAGGGGATTTAAGCACCGCGACCTTTCGATCTATTGTGCCCCCCATCAAAGGTTCAAAGTACATCTTTGAGTCGTATCCTCTGGATAAACGTGATGACAAGTTTTGGCTCCAGAGGTTTCACATCACTGTCAGAGCCCTGGCTTCTTAGCTTGTTGGCGTTTTTCCACATTTCACTTTCCTCGTCTGGAAAGACCCACTCATTAATTGTCGTGTACTTTCAGGCTGGAGTCAGTCAATCTACGGCTTGGCCCTGTTCTTGTGTTGAACACGACAGTTGATAGGACGACTTTGAATTTCCAAAGCATCCACTTTACCGAATGACACAAGTCTGCTTTCGCCTTGTCGTCAAGTTATGGAGAATCCAGCGTAAGGACATTATCCTGATACTCAAACAACTATCAAAGTTCTATTGTATTTAGCTGATATCATTGCTCGAAGTTGTTTGAAGTACTGCTTAACTTACTCAACTGTGTCATTTGGAGTAGAAAAACAACATGTGGACTGATGGTCATAGAAGCAGGAGCAAGTTTACGAGGCACATTATCATATGTGATGCACTCTCATTGACATTTTCTCAAAAATTAAAGAACAGCACTAAGTTCTGGTGAATTTTCACCGTCAATCATTGCTGGCATTGAGGTGCTCTCAATTACAGTTTCAGATCAAATCACATTCTCACACAGAAAACCACAGGAAACGATTACAAATTTTTAGTTTCAGAACGTACTTCCCAAATGGCTGATCTATCAACGAAGTTGAGGATTTAAAGGCTTCCATTCGATACAATTTGAAGGTAGTTGGGATACGAGTATAAGCCTCGCAGTGTAAACTGGCAGTGCTATCTACTTGCGTATCTTGTATCATCTCTCTTGATACGATCGAAACTCTTGATACTCTGGGATTGAAACACTCTGTTCATGGAAACTTATAGGATCCATCTTGAAAAGATTTCCGTACATATACATGGTAGAGAAGCTCTTCGTGTTTCGGTAGAAAGCAGGGCATGTGACTAGTATATAATCCATTTGTTCTTTATTGATATCTGTAGAAGTATTACAGACCTATAGAGAACTTATCAGCGAAATCTTGCATGAAGGATCGTAGTAGCTTTAGTACCTCTTTTTTGAAAACCAAATGAACAGCGAAGTGATCCACGAATACACCCCTTTAGTACCTCTTTTTTGAAAACCAAATGAACACCGAAGTGTTCCACGAATACACCCCTATCTGACTCTTTGTGTATTTCGAGATTAGCACAATATTTATCAAGAATTGCGGTTAATGAATCTGATAATTTTCAAATTAAATGAAAGCCGTATATATCAATGCCTTGAAGAAGTTGGTCTCAGTCTTATTCAAGATCCTCTATTGGGTTTATAATGTTTACATATCTCATCAATCGAATTACCAAACTGTAGCAAATGGGTCGCTATCATGAATTTTAACCCCCCGTCACTGAAAGTCAGATTCTCCCACTAAAATTCAAGAAATTGGTATCAAACTTTCAGAGAATCCTTTCATGAACTTTTGATAGGAACTCCATAGAAGCACGTTATCTATTGTATATTCACCTCTGGGGAAATTTTCTTCACTTTGGTCACTGCTCCGCGTCTCTTCCAGTATAATCCAAATTTGCGAAATATTTTTATATATAATCAGATTATCCAAATTTTCCAAAAATTTTTTATATATAATCAGATTATCCAAATTTGCGAAATTTTTTTCTATATAATCGGATTTAAAGTATAAACGACCGGTTCTTCAGTTTCGTATTTTTGAACAGTATTCAAAAGAATTTTCTTCACTTTTCACGGGCAAATTTTTATTGCAATTTTAATGACTTTGAATTAGGGAAATTTTCACCGTTTCAAATTCTTCACATAGTTCACAAGTGTGGGGCAAATTGGTGCCTCATTCCGTTTTCCCTAAGAAGTTTTCACTTAAGAAGCGGCACACTCGCACACACACTGAAAACACAGCCCGCTCAGTATAAATTATGATCTTCTCTTTTCAAAATAATAATTTTCACATCACATTTCATTATAAATCAACATGAAGTAATGCCAGCCGCAAGAGCAACAACAAGAACAACAACAACTACCACTACCACTGCAACTTATCATATTATGAACAAGCGACTTCCGTTAAAAGAAAATGAATAGCTTCCGTCGTTAGCGGCGAACACGAACGAAACGCCAAGAGCCCAGAGTACGAAAAGTCACTTTGCGTGCAGAAATGTCAAATTTGGTTTAACATTGGAACGTTGGAACGGCGGCGGATGGAAAAAAGTCACACCGAGAGTTAATAACTTAGCGCCAGCGCTCACCGTCGACCGTCGGGCGGGTGCCAGACCAGCCAGCTAGCCACCGGTAGGAAACCTTCGCGAACAGACTATAGCGCGTACTTCGGAAATGGACGGAGAATCGAAAAACTCCAGCAGCCAGAAACGCAAAAACCCCAAAGCCAAGTCAAGTCAAAGCCGCAGACCTGCACGAAACGCACAACACTTTAAACTGAACTAAATCACAAATCATGTCCAAGAAGTTGCTGGCCAGCACCAGCACCGCTGCCACCAATAGCAGCAGCAGTGGCAGCGGCCAATATGAGAAAATAAGTCCAACAGCACCGTTGGAAAAAGCATCGACAGCGACGGCGGCGGCAACGGCGTCTCTCAACCGTTTCGAAAAGCCCAAAAGACGCCAGCCGCACGCAAAAGTTTGTTAAGCGTTCGGAGCTCGCGCTGTGGCGAGCGGTGAGCGGAGCTCTCTCGCCACCATTGGCCATTCTCTTAAGTCCAAATTTTGGCACTCTCTTCAGCCACGAAAATACAATTGGTGTTTATTTATGCGGACGGGATCGTGGCGTGAGTCTTTTGTTTGCGGTACGCAGACTCCAATTGAAAAGAAATTCTTCGCAAGATCTGCCGCAGCAGTTCAATGGTGGCATTAGCCTTCGATGAATAGTCACCTTTAATCAGAATCAATCTGAGGTAACTGCCTAAATCGGGCCTTGGCCTCTGAACTGCAAATGTCAGAAAAAACAAGCCAATTTATGCGATGAGTAGTTCATTCGCCGCAAGGGTTCCAGAGCAGAAATGTGGGTTAATTACTTATGTCCAAAGACTGTAGGGCTCGAACTAATGCGGAACTAGGGGAAGACCCTTTTAAAAGTACTCTTTCGACACTCGCTGAAGAGCTGCTTAGTCGCTGGAAGGGTTCCACAGCAGAAATGTGGGTTAATTACTTATGTCGAAAGAGAAGGATTACACTGTAGGGCTCGAATTAATGTGGAAGACCCTTTTAAAAGTACTCTTTCGACACTCGCTGAAGAGGTGCTTACTCGCTGGAAGGGTTCCAGAGCAGAAATGTGGGTTAATTACTTCTGTCCAAAGAGAAGGATTACACTGTAGGGCTCGAACTAATGCGGAACTAGGGGAAGACCCTTTTAAAAGTACTCTTTCGACACTCGCTGAAGAGGTGCTTACTCGCTGGAAGGGTTCCAGAGCAGAAATGTGGGTTAATTACTTATGACCGAAGAGAAGGATTACACTGTGAGGCTCGAACTAATGCGGAACTAGGGGAAGACCCTTTTAAGTGTACTCTTTTACATGTACTCGCTGATGAGGTGCTTAGAAGGCAGTGGTCTAATCTTCGGTGGAAAGAGCAATTAACGTGCTTGTGCTGAACTAACTTGCGAGACGCTTTGTAAGCAAATAAATCGTTAATTATATAGTCAGCTGGGAAGGAGGGTGGCATGAGCTTGAACTAACTTAGTTCGCAGAGCTCATATATTAAGTCCTTCTTTCAAATTTTTTATTAAATTCTTGGCTGAATTGAATGTAGCAGAGCCAAATAGACTGCAAATTTGCGTTTAATACACCCAAATTCTGTGAAATGTCGTAGGTCTATCCCAAAGGCTCATTTGATGCGAAAGGTTGAATATCCTTTTCGTTTGTTACCTGATTTATGAGAATTTTCTTTGTTTATTTCCGTAGGTGTGCTTGTTGTCCTCATTCAAAGATGCTAAAAGTTTGCCAAATGAATACAAAATATACTTCCTCTAATTGTTTCATCTCACGTAACTCTTAGCTGGGTTAGGTTAGGTTAGGTAGGAGTGGCCGCCCAGTTTGCCAAAAGCACACTTGAGCACACCTAATGGCCCATTGTGATACCACGTTGTGGCGCCGTTCAAGCACTGACTAAAAAGTTCCCTTACTTGGGATGGTGATAGTCAGTGCAAGGACAGAGTCAGGAAAGGCACGACTCCCCCATCATGTTACAGCAAACCATCCTGATACTTTGATGAATCTGGCTATGTCCCTAATATTAATGGATGACAGCTCTGTCAGGCTTGTCAGAAATGGGGCATCAAAGGTGCGAATTCTTCTTCTGCTCAAGGTCAGCGCAAGGACAGCGTCATGAGTCAACTTACTTCCAGTGTCCTAGTCTATGAAAATTCTAAACACCATCAAGCATTTTCCGACGCCTTGCGACTATTCTGTATTAACTCTCTCGTAATTTTAAACAAATTTCATCTCTGTCTGGTGATTGGATCTTTATCATCGCTTCCGTTTAATCTCGTACTCCCAATTAGCATTCACCGCTAATCACTTCAGCACTGATTTCAACACGTCCTTCTCACTGTCATCTCACAGAACCCCCGTGCACTCTGATTGACTGACCTACTGTCGAGCAGAGCGATCTTTATGGCCTGTTGCCGTTGACTGCTTTGTCCCCTCCACGCTATTCAAGCACTTCTATTCTTCCGCGGAGTTTACAGCTGTTCTGCCGCTCTGTCGATTATTGATTTCTCTGCTGCATGCGTTTGTTCGCTCCACCACCAAACACCAAAGCCCAGTCGAGTGTGTCAGCGCAACGGTGTTTTGTGCTTATTAAAAATATAAGATTAAAATAGGAAGAAAAGCAAATAAAATAAATAAAAATCATTTACATTTCCATTTAAGTTTTATTTGTGTTTTTATGTTTATATTATTGCTGGGATATTTCTGGTTTTTAATTCGAATATTTATTTCAGCCGTTCGGTGCGGCAGTGGTGGTGGTGGTGCTGGTGCTGGTGCTGGTGGTGGTGCTGGTGGTTCCTATGAATTGTGGTAGCGTATGCAGTAAAACAGCGTGAGCCGAGCTAAGCAAACAGCAGGCATCTCCGGCAATATCAGCATCAGCAGCAGCAGCGGCAGCAGCAACAAGTGTTACAGTAGTGTTAAGAGAAGCTCTTAAATTTTCCGATGGCAGGTACCAGTTCCTTGACAGCTATCCGCACCAGCCGCCGTGTTATCCAGCGATCTCTGCTCACCTCATCGGTTGTTGACCGAGAGCGATATGCATAATCATAAGTATGCGCTCCACGCAGCACAAAGAGCCCGGCTGCTGTGTGGCTGTGTGGCTGTGTATGCGACTGCCGTCCGCTCTCTGTTGTTTTTATGTTCATATATAAAAGTAATATTTATTCACTAATATTTTCAATAAAGCTGTTATGATCTTCTTGTTTTGTCTCTTCGTTTGTTTGCTGACTAAGCCGCTTAAACGGTGGTTTAATTGCCGCAGTGCCAGAGCCAGCTCGCTGCTTGAGTCTTTTGTTTTAGTCTAGAGTGGAGCGATTTTCTTTTGCTATTGTTGTTGTTGTTGTTGTTGTTTGTGTGCCCACAGTTGAAGAGAGTAAAAGTTAAATGGTAATAAATAATTTTTCGCACGTCTGAGGTGGGCTGCCCCGCCCTAAACTCGCTTTCCTCGCAGCTTCCCATGGAAGTCCATTTTCAATTTTCAATTTCATTATGGAGCACCACCCAGCGACAGCGGCTTTGTTCTTGCCGCGTCGGCATTTAAGCGCAAAGCTATGAAGTACTCGTTCCACACTCTCACACATGCGCACGCGTGGCTTACTTCGTTTCGCTGTGCGCGGGACAAACCCAGTCGCGCACCGTAGCACCTCTTAGCATACGCCCCTTTTGACCCACTGCGACCATTTGGGAGCGTTTTTCAATACTCAAATACACACATATACACACAAACACACACACACACATATACACACATACACTCTCAACTATTAGTGTCCGCATTTTTGAGGCCATTTGGGCAATCAATCATAGCGGCGTAAACAATGTATTGTTTGGGCGCAAAATTCAATTTCAATTGCAGCGAATTAGTACAGGAAGCATTTATAATGGAACACACACAGACACATTCCTACACTCAAACACACTCATATAGCTTTGTAGCCATACATGTGAGAGTTGGATGTGTTGGCATTATTCGGCACTGAGCCAGGAGACCACTTCAATGATCGGAATTGAGGTATTGAGTTGATGTTGAGAAATGTTCTTTGCCGTCCCCTCATCCCCCTTGGATTGATTTCAGCATAGGAAAGAAATGTGAATTAATTAACACAATCGGTGGAAAAAGCCGCCTTTCATACCTCACAGCCACCCAGCTGTGTGTTGCAGTAATTCGACCTCATTTTGCTTTATAGCCACTGCAGTGGCGGTGGTGGCCGCAACCGCTGTTGCTGCTGTTGCTGTTGCGGCTGGTTCAAATGCGCCCGCACGCCATCCAGCTGGATTGCCCTGCGTGAGGCATTTATGCGAGAGCACACTGTAATCGATGTGTGCCATGTACGCCTATCCACGCACGCCGACCGCGCGCTATCAAAACAAACAATAACAGACCGCCACATGAGCAGCCGCCAGACCGACAACCGTAGTTTCTAAACCGCAAGAGCGATTTGCCAGCATTACCAGGCGCATTTCTTGGGTATTCTCTCCTTTTGGGACTAGAAGTGGAATTTCTCTTCATTACGTTTGGGGTTAAGCGCTTGGATTACGCACGTAGTGGGTAATCTGGATACGAGTATCATGGCGCGTTTATGATTGCCTCCTCACCGCAACGGAAAGCGGCTCAATTTGGTGTGGTCTGACATCGCACTGGTACACATGTGGAAGCGGGGAGGCTAAAAACAATGTACCCACTGTAAACGGACGACGATGATCGTTGGTTTAAAAGAGGAAACCCCAACAGAAATTAAAATGCGACTGGCAAGGATTGTTCAAGCAAAAAAAGTTCTTTTTAGAATCTGAACTTGCTGTGAAGTCGAATTTTTGAAATTAAAAGTCAAGTTTGCCTCGTGTGGTGGCAAGTTCAGCAGTTGAGTCACACAACCCGCAGTGGCCAAGACACGAAATTGCATGTGCTACTCACGCTGGTGGTGGTGGATAACACAGCAGCAGAACTGTAACAAAGACAACAACAACAACAACAACCACAACAACGTTGGTAGTGGCAGCGACAACAAATATGAACACTTGGCAAACTGACAGCCACAGCAGAACTGGACGGATATTGCACTAAGGCAGGGCGGAACTGTCACCACTGCAGCCACACAAGGCGTCAGCAGCGGCAACTGCAGCCACCAGTTCCACTGTTTGAAAAAGCAGCTGCGCCGTATACGTGTACGGATGAATATGGTGCGTCCCAGCAGAAAACTCGATCAGCCAAGAACCGGGAGGGTAGTTCGCTATTCATCCCCTACGTTTTGGGTTATGATTTCCGTGGTTTTTTAATATAAGCATGTTCTTGAATGAAGGAACTGTGTGAGCGACAGTGTGAGGCTGTTTTTGCTGATAATTTTACCCTCAATTCGAGTAGCAAGAAAATTGTATGAAGTTATGAGTTTTGTTGGTCAGAAAATGGAGAACGCTTTACGGCAAATAACCAACTTATTACACTGTAGGCGTGGCAATACATGGTTCGATATAAGAGTATGTGATTTAAGATGTCTTCTTCAATTACCCGTAATCAAAGAAGTATTGTACTATTCCTGCATTGAATTGAAATATTCGAATAGAAAGCAAACCTTTTCCTACTGGGACTCCATGGTGAACCCCTCATACGCCAAAAATTTTATGAAAATCTGAATGAATCGTATCAGAACAACAAACACAATGAGAAGAACAAAAATATGTATATCAAAATACTGCTCTACTCGTACCCGCTTGGCAGGCAGCGACCACATTTGCGGAAACGGTGGCAATTCTTGTTGCTGTCATGTGGGCACGCTGTGGTGGGCATTAAATGCAATTTGTAGACTGATCGTAAAAACAAAACTTTTCAAAATTAGAAACGGCATAACAAGAAGTCCATAAAAACTGAACAATAATTTAAACAAAATAAACAGAACGAAGTTAAGAAGGTAAAACAAAAGAGAAAAGGGCATAAAAATTTCAGTTGCCGCTACAAATTTACATAAATTTGCGCTTGAAAGAAATTTTGAATAAGTCGTAAAATCCCAGTCCATTCATTGTACGCTACGTTAAAGATTGGGGTCTTCGGGAGCTATTGAATTAATTCCAGATGTGGTGCTATGCTTCTGCAGGTCATTTATGGGTCTAGGAAGTGATCAGATATACTCGTAAATGGAAATATGATCCGCTTCGGAAGAATCATTTGTTAATGTGTTTAGGTTTATTTGCTTGGAGACTTATAAAAATCATGCCCTCTGCGCCACTTCCTAAAACACCTGAGAAAACCAGAGTTGATCTTATAATACAAATTCGGAGAGGTTTTCAATGTATTCAGTGCATTTATTCGCAGTATACTTCCTTTAAAGTACAAAGTCGGGTCTTCTTTTTTCGGGTCTCTCAACCCTCCAAATCACCCCTGAGTTCCATCTTGACTTAAAGAATGCGACTAATAGTCAGCTTTTGAACTTATGCTTCATTATAATTTAGTGCTTGGCGTCTAATTAGATTCTCAGTAGTGCATTGCTACATTTCACCACCCAAGAATTCTTCAAGATTTTGTGTGTTACCTCCAGTCCACTTAATATTTACCTATTACACTTATATTCCAGGCGTTTCCTTTTACATGGAACCGTGAGGCAGTGGCTTCATAAGATTTTCCACCTACTATTCAACTGAAGACATTGAAATGTGTTGTGAATCAGAATCAAGGTGCCTGCGCGTAGTTGACTCACAGCACCCACTCCTAACAAACACTACTCATTTGGTGTAGTTAACGATCCAGTTAATGATCCATCATGATTAAAGCACACAAATTCACAAACATAACTCTTCGGCTCCATGTGTATTTATTCCTCCAAACTATGTAGGGGAGGACCCTACCAAACTTGTATTCGGTAACTTTACAAGCAAGTTTGGTGAAATTCTCACAGATTATCAAGCAGAAATTATCGGTGATTATGCCGAAGTCATGTAAGGCACTACCACGATGTTATTTCGCTTTGTTGCTGTCCCCTCCCATACCAGCCTCTTTTCTATTAACACCGTTTATAATTTCGCTTTAGGCGGGTGTGAAGTATTCCCATTTTCTCTGTTGAATTCAGTGGAATTCCTCTGTCGATCTGCGTATAGCGGCTTTTTTTGTGTGTTCCAAGGGCGTGGTTTCAGTAAAAGGCTTTTGAAGCTTACCAAACTGTGTTGATATGAAACGCGTCCAGTCACAGGCACCATCCACTTGGGGACTAATTCAACCCACACACAGTGTGTTCGGAAACACTTTGAAAATAACAAAAAAATAAACAAAAGCCGGCATGGATTACATTTAAAGCGGCAGAGTCAGGAATTTAAAAAACAGAACAGACGAAAACCGAAAGAAGAACGACCGAATGTGTAATACGAAATAAGTTTCAATTCAATCAATTTTATTTAATATTTTTCTTTTTTTAGAAATACAATTGGAAGGACTAAAGGACTTCAGGGATCCTTGAAACTTTGAGTTCAGGGATCCTTGAAACTTCAACTTTACTCTTCTCCAACGGCGACTGTGATTTCATCTTATGTTGCAGCGCCATCGAATCCCGAGCGATTCAAGGACGATTACCGATTGATTGAGGGCCATTGTAGATATTGTGACTAAACAATTTCAATTTTTACTGCGAATTAAAATAAAAATCCTGTTTTTGGAAAGGAGCCTGCTCCTCAGGCACCGCTAACCAAGTTTTATTTTTGTTTACTCGGTTAAGCTCGCCCGATAACCAGGGTTCGTATGCATAATTTTTATTTTTGCTGCAGGAAGTTTCAAGGATCCCTGAAGTCCTTTGTGAGTCCTTAAATATCTTTAGTGAAACAAGCCATTGCATATCCTTAAAATAGCCTTGGTGTAGTTTGTCCTTTGTCCGCTGAAAAGCCATTTATGGGATGGAGCGGACAAATAATGAACTTTGGGGACTCCACTTTAAGGATATTAACCCAATCTATGCTTCTTATGATATATTAATACAAAATGGGAGCAGTATTCATTAGGGTATATACTAGCATGGATTCCAAATATGGGCAGATTAGTACTACAGCTCAAACCTTCCATGTTGGACTGGATTTTGATTCATTAAGTTATGTGTCAGACCCCGTTAGAAGGACTTTATCTGGTGCTATATTGCTGATGGGACTATTATATTGCAAGTCAACTCTCAGGTCACTTCGTTTAATAAGCCACCTCATGAAACTGGGACTCTCACCAGTAAACACGTGTGGATTCCGCACGAAGGCAGAAGAAACACCAGAGCACCTTCTAAAAAACTGCAAAGCCTTAGCTCGCGGTCGCAAGAAATATCTGGAGCATTACTGGCCCGAGGGCAGACACATCGGAGCAATGAACCCCAACTCAGTACTAAGCTTCCTTTAAACTGTTGGACTAATAGAAGACCTTTAATAGGTACATACAGGAGGAGTGTAATAGATCAAATGGGTCGAGGTACATTTCCCTCTATATTTCATTCATTCATTCATTCAAAGCTTATAGTTATGAGTGGGTCAGAGACTTGACACATCAGAGCAATGAACCCCAACTCAGTACTAAGCTTCCTTTAAACTGTTGGACTAGTAGAAGACCTTTAATAGGTACATACAGGAGGAGTGTAATAGATCAAATGGGTCGAGGTACATTTCCCTCTATATTTCATTCATTCATTCATTCAAAGCTTATAGTTATGAGTGGGTCAGAGACTTGACACATCAGAGCAATGAACCCCAACTCAGTACTAAGCTTCCTTTAAACTGTTGGACTAGTAGAAGACCTTTAATAGGTACATACAGGAGGAGTGTAATAGATCAAATGGGTCGAGGTATATTTCCCTCGTATATTTCATTCATTCATTCATTCAAAGCTTGTAGTAATGGGTGGGTCAGAGACTTTTATAAGGATTTAAAAGTACGCCTATGTAGACTCTGGTTGCTTTTTCTTGCGTAAATGCTCATAGTCCTTCTTATGAATGAAATGATCTCTCATTTTATAGATAATGGTTTATCTTAACTTTGAGACTCTGGGTGATAATTCAGCGATTCAAGGAAGATTTTGCCATTGTGGAAATTTTTTATTTTACTTAGTAATGAAAAAATTTCAATTTCACTTCGAATTTTGATTCTTTTTATACAAAAATTTCACTTAAAACTCAAATCCTTGTGTTTGGATTTTAGATTAGGAGGGCAAGATACGTCTGATGATTCAAAATAACTTTGTTGTAAGGTCAATCATCAGACACACCACAGTGGCTACTTAAGGGACTGGCTGAAATTAGTGCTGCTGAAAGACTCTTGAGGTATCCGGGAGACACGAAATTAACCGACAATCGGGCAGCTTTGTTGAAATGTCAAAGTCAATAAGAGCAGAAAAAGCGTTGGAGCGATTTTGAACGCACTTTAAAAGATTGTGGGCTTATCTCTGATCCCAAATCGATCAACGGTAAGCTGAAATTGATCGAATTCTTCGCCCGATGAGAGGGCCCGCGGGCGAAGAGTTGCCGGGGCATACAGGTGGGCTTGTCATGTGTGTGTGGAGCTGCGCGCATGACTGTGCTCGATTTTTAATTGTCGTTTTTTTCCGCCGCTGTTATTGTAGTTCACTTTTTTATGTGTATGAATACAAAATTAAGGCAGCTCGAACTGTGCCCGCGTACACGTACACGTATTTCGTGTTTTGGAAACTCCGAATTTTACGAATTTTAATTTAGACGAATTCGTTTTCGGCGCTTGATGCACAAACGGCGAACAGCGTCGTTGAAAACTGACTCCTACAACATTAAATCACGTACAAATTTTTTATGCACGATTTTGCACTATTTTGATATTTATCTAACACCTGCGCAAATCGCTCGCTCGCTCGCTCCCTCCCGCGCACCCTCGTCGTTGTCTTGTCAGCCAAAGCAGCCTGACATGAACAACATGAAATGCGAATTTTGCGCCCGCTTCACCCACCATGCCAGGTCCGACAGACTGAGAGACTGAAAGACTGACAGACTGGCGGCTTCAAAGCGTGCGCACTCTGCCAAGCTACCTACTCACTCAGGCAGGCAGGCAGGCAGGCAGACAGTGCCAGTGCCAGCAACGAGGCATCCATAAAGATGCAACTGTAGTTGCTAATGGCAGATCTACCAACAATAACGGCAACCGCATCAGCAACGAGAGCAGCAACATCTCAAATGTAAATGCAGCGTGCGATAAAAAAGGTGCTTCGCTAAAGATGGCTTCGTTTTTGTTTTGTTCGAGACGGCCAGAAATGATTTAAAATGACATGAAAACGCTTTAAAGCTGCATAAAATGATGCATCATAAAAGTGCAACAGCAGCAGCAACAGCAATAGCATCAACATCAGGCGCATCCGCATCCACAGCAGCAGTACCACTCCAGATCAGCTCTACCAGCACCTGAACATGCGAATGTGCGATGTGCGGCTGCATATCTTAAATATTTGCAAATTGCGAGTATTTCACTGTTTCTTCTCCTTTTGTGCCACTCTTGCGCTATTTTGCATAAATTGTCTCTCGCGCTGGAAGCTGGGATGGCATTTTAAATACTCACAGTGCCGTTATGGTGTTGGCTTTGTCAGCATTTCGCACAGAATTTATGACTCCTGATGCTGTTTCTAAAGAACACGTCTAATGAGAGATGCTCGCACATGCGAAGACCATCATAAATTATTTTCACATCTCACACTCACATTGATTTAAAGTGTAACAGAGGAGGGAGCACTCACACCGGATCACTCTGTAGTATACTAAACGGCTGCTGACACTAGAAAGGGAACAAGGAAGGATAATAGCAGCCAATAAATAATAGGTATAGTGTCTTTCCCGATTTCAATGGTGGTCAGTAAATTGGTATGGTGTGAATGCCCCAGCGGGCGGTATCATATCATGTGGTGACGTCATGAATACATTATGATGTCTATAAGGATGTCGAAACTATGAAGAAGGGGGATTTATAACAAGAAATAACATCAACTCAAGTTACTTCTACTAATCATGTCATGTGGTGACGTCATGCATACATTATGATGTCTATGAGGATGTCGAAACTATGAAGAAGGGGGATTTATAACAAGAAATAACATCAACTCAAGTTACTCCTACTTTAAATGCGTCTGAATATACTTGATAGAGATTGAAGTATATGGGAGGGTTTTGTGGTGATATTTGATATCATTGGCCTTGCGAATTCCTGCCACCCGTGCATGTGGAAATCACGATTGTACAATCACAGAATAATACAACTGATCTAAAGTTTGTATGATGGCCTCTCTTTATGTTGTCTCCATTTGATAATATGTCTTGGATAATCAATCTCGAAGGCCTTGTCTAACAAATTGTCTACCAAGAACTCTTCAAATATGGGACCTCTAGATTGCAATGTGTTTGAAAGGCTGCGGTGGTTTACATATGCCCAATATTGTTTTGAAAGACTAAATCAATCAATATTGGTAGTTTCCTATTATTCCTAAAAAGTTCTGATACTCCCGAGTTCCCAAGACAACAAGTGCTGTACTTATTTTATAGAACAAACCGAATTATTGCCTGGGTTATGGGATTATGGGGTATTCATTACCATTTAAAAGTAGAATCCTGGGAAGAAAACACAATTTATTTTGTGTTTTTCGGAGCAAGGGCGAATTATCCTTACCATCTTAGACAAGATCCTCGAAGGATTGAAATACCGATCTTAGAAGTAGTTCATATGGATGGATTAGCTTTGTTCATATGCTAATTATGAGTTATCTGGAACTGGTTTAAGTTTCTCTCGCTGGACTGGGACTATATTTGATTGGGACTTTATCAATTGACCACTGAAATATCCGTTGAAATTCTCAGCGATAAAGAGGCTTTTTTCATTCAATATCCGTTGAAATTCTCAGCGATAAAGAGACTTTTTTCATTCAATATCCGTTGAAATTCTCAGCGATAAAGAGACTTTTTTCGTTCAAAAGTAATGGGAACAATTTATACAAGTCGAAGGTGGAAAATGTTATTTCTGAACATCACATCACAAGCTCTCATCAAGGCCTCTACCACAACTGTTTTCGGGGTGGTTCTTCAACACCAAAGTACACACACTCTCTCTCTCTTTCTTTCTATCTCTCTTTATTTATCTCTTTCTCTTTCTCTCTTTCGCTTTCTCTTTCTCTTTCTCTTTCTCTCTCTCTCTCTCTCTCTCTCTCTCTATTCAAGTGCAATTACCGCTGAAACACCTGTGCACTTGAATCAATTCTTCCAATCGTGGTAGCTCACTACTGTGTGTGGGTGTTGCATGCCCAGAGATAAAACAAAAGATTTGATTCCTGGGTCAATACCATAAATCTTTCATAATCAGTGCTACCGTTGGCTACTCCGCAGCCATTGTATGGGATCTGGGGCCGTTTTATGGTCTTTTACGTTAATACTCGCGAGCGTTTAGTTTGCATAACTGCCCGAACGAATCATTACAAAACCGCACACGCCATTAGCAGCATCCATAAAAATAGCAATAAATTAATTATCTCAACGTTAGAGCAGCGATTCCAGCTGTTGTTTCTAGTTTCGTATCATTTCTTTTCTATATAGTTAAATCTTTTTTTTCTATTTTTGATTGTTTTCGAACTGATATCGCTAATGCGGTTAATGTTAACTACCTCAAGATCAGCGAGAAACATCAATTTGACCACCTACGGTGCGAGGAATGCCTATCAAATGAATTAATCAAAGACGGCAAACGGCGGAGGGAGTTATAATCGATGAGCCATGAGTGGGGTGAGAGCTGGTGGTGGTGGTGGTGGTGGTGGCTTTGTTATCGCTGATTTAAAATTGGCTCTTGTTAATGCTCAATCGGATTCATGCAGGCAATGGGGGGAAAAAATTAGTTCAATATAGTAAAATTAACATTTTTGCTTTAAGGCTGAAACGTTTTTTTGCCTTCACATGAAATTTTATACAAATAAAATTTAAAAAAAAAACAAAGAGAGAAGAGACGCTTGTTTAATATAATTTCATTTTATGGAGTGGCAAGACAAGACAAACCAGAAAGATGGAAGCAAACTGCCAAAAAACTCCTCCAATCCCCCCAAAGAGTACCTACGAAGCTGAGAATATCTGAAGCCAATCAGCGCCACAAATTACGGGGATTAAAGCTAGAAAAGCTTGACTATTAACTAACTAGAAGTTGAAGGTTTGGATGAATTAGAGAGACTCCTGTGGAGGCTGCACGGCATAAAGAATGAGGTAGTGGCAAAGGCAATCAAAATTCAACAACAAAATAGACCCCCACATTGGCTTAGAACTTCCTCAGTGCGAGTACTGAGAACACCATTTCCAGAGCTCGTGTGAATTGTGGCAGAGAAGATTCCCCTGAGCCCGCCCTCTTCATTTCCTTTCTGCTCAATAGTTCCTCAGTGATTTCTCCAGACTTTCCACTCCCGCTTAAACGCTGCCGCATGCAACTAATCGCCACACTAATTCATGTCTCACGTGTCTCTAGCGCCGTAAATCAAGGCAATTAATGAGAGGCATTTAACAATGAAATATGCAATTGTGTGCGAAAGGTCATTCGCTGCAATTATTGCCGCAATTGGCACGTCTGCACGGCTGCACGTTGCGGTGTCTGCCGATGCACTTGCACTCTCAAAGTCATGGCAAAATTACGAGTGCAAAAAGCGCAAAAAATTCAAATCAAATAAAATAAAAGGCAGCCTGAGCGCATGTGCAAAGTATTCTATTTGCGAACACATTTGCAATTTATACAAGCTCACACACACACCGACACACCACCACACCAACACAGCCAAACCAGCACACCAACACACACGATCTCACTTCCGCACAGCCACGCTCAGCGACACACACCAATACACACGGAACGCTAATGATACAAAATGACTTTAACGGTGTTTCGCAGCGTGAACCGTGGCCAAATTGCAGCTCGCTGGCTGGCTCGCTGGCCTGCTTACTTGGAGTGCGCCCGTCGAAGTTCGGAGCGTGGATACACGCTGGCTAACTCCGTCGTCGCTTGTTGTCGTTGCGACTGCTCTTGTCGTCGCAGTCGCTGGAGTGCTCGATTGCTCGATTGCCCGATCGCTCGCTATCTTGCACTACCCGCAAAGGTCACCTTGGCAGACGGCAACTGGGAAATTCTCGCGTTCATGTGAAAAACGATTTATTAGCTTCTATTCTACTTTGCGGACAGCGTTTTCCAATGATGAATTAAATTCGCATTCATTGCTGCTCATTGCTCGCAGCCTTGTTTGCTTTAAGGCGAGGAATTTCGAGATAACACCTGCTGTGGATGCACTCGAGTGCTGTTCCGGCTGCTGTTCTTTTCGGTGGTCTTTTTGTGGTCCAAAATTGGTCCCAAAGCTCGCAATTAACGCCTTTTCTCGCATTGAGAAATGCAGCAGAAATGGAGCAGACATCTCTCATCCTTGAAGTGGATTACTTTCACAGTATCCAGTTGCCAACATGACCCATCGAAGCAGCATCTGGAACACTCCCTATAGGTTCGGGAGTGTTCCAGATAATGTTAATGATAATGTAATGAGATAATATTCTACGACGGCTGGTGTCTCGCCCATAGGGCTGGCTTCTGGTAGCATGAAGAAAGCTATATTACTGATTTTCAGCAATTGAATTAGAGCTTTTAATTAATATAAGAAATTGTTTTAATAAAATGATGCCATGGTTTGGTTTCCTAAATATCAGCATTTCATTGGCTTAATTTTAGAAATTGAGTTGCTTTTCGGAGTTTGGTTTTTCAAGTATCATTATTCAAAGACTGAAATTTAGATATTATTTGAAGATATTTATAATATTGCTTAACAGCGTTTATATCTTAATTTTAGCAATTCAGCTGCTGCATTTCTGATTGCCACTTTCTGATTAACAGCGTTTGAAAAGCAGACCTTTCGAAACTATCTTCATAAATGTCTGATTTTGCTTCTCAGATTATTAGCATTTGTTTTACTTAAATTCAGCAATTAGTTCACGCAATTCTGATTTTGATTTTCTGAATATGTATAAGAGTTTTATTTCTTAATTTTAGAAAATCAGTGGCATTTTTGATTTCGATTTGATAAAAAACTTAATTTAAGTCAATATTTTTAATATCAGCAATTTAATAACTTAAGTTTAGGAACTGAACTCAAGTATTTCCTTTGAATTTCTGAATACCAGCGTTTGATATCATGAATTTAAATCATGCATTTCTGATTTTGATTTTCTGAATATCAGCAATTAATATCTTAATTCAGTTGAAACATTTTGCATATCTATTTTCAGAATGGCAGCATTAAATTACTTGATATTAGGAATTGAAATCATATATTACTGAATTTGATTTTCTGAATTTCAGCGTTTAAATACTTAATTTTAGAAATTCATTTTTTCATTATCAGCAATTGAATCATTTAGATTTCGAAATTTTTTTTGCAGCATTTAATTACTTAATTTTAGAAATATATTTTTTTACTATCAGTGTTACAGTTAGTTAAAATTAGAAACTGGTTTGATGCATTTCTGAGTTTTATATTTTGAATTTCAGCAATTGAATGACTCAAATTTAGAAATTGAATTGATTTCAGTTGCAATGTTGATTACTGCGTTTTCCAGACATCAGCGTTGGAATGGCTTAATTTTAGAATTAATGTTCTGATTTTGATTTTAGAATGATTTGTGATTTTGATTATCTGAATATCAGCGTTTGATATACTTAAATTTGAATATTGTATTTTTGTTACTAAATTTCCGGATTATAGCTCAGAGATTCAATTTCTGAGCTTAAGTAATTTCGGATTCTAGTTCAGAGATTCAATTTCTGAGCTTAAGTAATTCCGGATTCCAGCTCAGAGATTCAATTTCTGAATTTAAGTAATTTCGGATCCCAGCTCAGAAATTCAATTTCTAAATTTAAATAATTCCAGAATCCAGCTCAGAAATTCAATTTCTGAATTTAAGTAATTCTGGATTCCAGCACAGAGATTCAATTTCTGAATTTAAGTAATTCCGGATCCCAGCTCAGAAATTCAATTTCTGAATTTAAGTAATTCCGGATTATAGCTCAGAGATTCAATTTCTGAGCTTAAGTAATTCCGGATTCCAGCTCAGAGATTCAATTTCTGAATTTAAGTAATTTCGGATCCCAGCTCAGAAATTCAATTTCTAAATTTAAATAATTCCAGAATCCAGCTCAGAAATTCAATTTCTGAATTTAAGTAATTCTGGATTCCAGCACAGAGATTCAATTTCTGAATTTAAGTAATTCCGGATCCCAGCTCAGAAATTCAATTTCTGAATTTAAGTAATTCCGGATCCCAGCTCAGAGATTCAATTTCTGAACTTAAGTAATTCTGGATTCCAGCTCAGAGATTCAATTTCTGAGCTTAAGTAATTTCGGATCCCAACTCAGAGATTCAATTTCTGAACTTAAGTAATTCCGAATTCCAGCTCAGAGGTTCAATTGCTGAAGTTAAGTAATTCCGGATCCCAGCTCAGAGATTCAATTTCTGAACTTAAGTAATTCTGGATTCCAGCTCAGAGATTCAATTTCTGAACTTAAGTAATTCTAGATTCCAGGTCAGAGGTTCAATTGCTGAACTTAAGTAATTCTGGACTTGAGGTTAGAGGTTCAATTTCTAAGCTTAAGTAATTCCGGATTCCAGCTCAGAGATTCAATTTCTGAATTTAAGTAATTTCGGATCCCAGCTCAGAAATTCAATTTCTGAATTTAAGTAATTCTGGATTCCAGCACAGAGATTCAATTTCTGAATTTAAGTAATTCCGGATCCCAGCTCAGAAATTCAATTTCTGAATTTAAGTAATTCCGGATCCCAGCTCAGAAATTCAATTTCTGAATTTAAGTAATTCCGGATCCCAGCTCAGAGATTCAATTTCTGAACTTAAGTAATTCTGGATTCCAGCTCAGAGATTCAATTTCTGAGCTTAAGTAATTTCGGATCCCAACTCAGAGATTCAATTTCTGAACTTAAGTAATTCTAGATTCCAGGTCAGAAGTTCAATTGCTGAACTTAAGTAATTCTGGACTTGAGGTCAGAGGTTCAATTTCTAAACTTAAGTAATTCCGAATTCCAGCTCAGAGGTTCAATTTCTAAACTTAAGTAATTCCGAATTCCAGCTCAGAGGTTCAATTGCTGAAATTAAGTAATTCCGGAATCCAGTTCAGAGATTCAATTTCTGAACTTAAGTAATTCTGGATTCCAGCTCAGAGATTCAATTTCTGAATTTAAGTAATTCCGGATTCCAGCTCAGAGATTCAATTTCTGAAGCCAAGTAATTCAACTACTTAATTTCAGACTTCGCATCTCTGAATAGCTGTAATAAAAATACAAAATTTCATCAATAAACTTACAGAGGATCAAAAATTTTGCTCCGTACTTAATTGTCAGTTACTGAATCGGCTTCAGTGAAAATATTCTGTTTTTCCGCAATTTCAATTTACTCCATCAGCGTGTCAATCCACTGGAAACACTGAGCTGCACCCTCATACTATGACTTAGAACTAAGTCCCATTGAGTGTCCTATGACGTTCCACCTTTCCGACACACAACTTTCATTCCGCGCATTGTCCTGAACCGCCCCTCGCTGAAGAGTGGATGTAGGTGAATCCACTGAAGCACTTTGATAATGGCCCGGGCAGGTATTCCCCAAACGCCCACCCAATCGGGCGGTCTCAACTTCCCCACCCATGATTTCCCCCAATCAGTGGCGACACAGTTGCGTGCAACCAGATGCCAAGAGTGTGTTGCTCGTCGCTTGATCGGTTGCCCAATGCAATTCAATTAAAAGGAAAACATGCGCGAAATGAGCAACATTTTTGAAAAGTCTTAACAATTTAATTAAAAATTTTTATTACCATAAAATTGAGCCACGGCTTTTTGGTCGCCTGCCACAGCGACAAACTTCGCGCAGCAGCCGCCGCTGCCAACCTGAATGCTCTAATAAAGGCATACGGGCCACGGCGGTGCGTTGCTGTCTGCGCTCTTGTTGAAACGAGACCGCGAATGGCGTACGGCGGCGGCGGCGCGGCGACTAACACGCAATCGGCAACATGACCAGCGGCCCGACACTCACCACGCAGCATGGCGGCAGCGCAAATGGTAACAGCCGCTACTGTTGCTGCTGCTGTTGCTGTTGTTGCAGTTGTCAGTAGATGCGTATCTACTGCCCGACAATCGCATTTATGGATGCCGCTGCAACCACTGCTGTGGCGAATCTGGAGAACAAATCTTCGCTCTAAAATGAAGTGATTAAAAATCTGTAAGCGGCATGCAGTTTAATATTTGAAATATTTCAGTTTGCCCGCTGATATTGCAAGCGGCCAGTGCGTGTGTATAGGTGTGTGGTGTGTGTGTGTTTGTGTGTGTGAGTGTGCCTGTGTATTCAACTGGGCTGAAGAATTTCCGTTCGATTGCTGGCTGAGTGCGGTTTGTGCAGATGACTTCTCCGCGGAGTCGTTTCGCATTTGGCGCTGCATTCGCTGCACTTAATTGCTCGCCTTTGGCATTATAAAACTCTGTAAACTGCTGCGATTAATACGTGCAACATTGTTAAGAAAATTGATGTATCGATTTCTTATTTAATGGATTTCCAAGGAATTTTCTTCGTTGTTGCTGTTGTTGGCCGGCACAAGTGTCGTTGTTGCTTTGTGGCATTAAAAACGAAATCACTCATAATTACCGTGAATAATTCATAATTGGTATGAACTTAGTTGCATTTGATCACACCCCTCTCCCTTTGTATCCCCTCACGTTGAGTGATGGACACACTTGTTCGTTCATCATGACTGCTCCCCTGAAAGCAATCCCGAGTGAGCGGTGAAGTCCGGCTCTCAAATAATAAAATTGTAGCAACATGTTTGCAACAAACGGGAGAATCGCTGATACTTGGTTTCATTGGTTGATGACGCCTGCCTGAACAATACTGACGGGCTTCTTTCGTTGGTCATTGATTTTCCAAACGATGTCTTCACAGCTCTCAGTTTCCCACTCGCTTCTTCAGCACCGATTTTCATCTTCAAACATTTTTCTTTCAATTAAAAATTGAATCTTCATTTTATCAGCTCGATCTGCTGCTGAGCTCCCATATAGTCCTTTGTAGTAACCCTCTCCGCTTGTGTAAGTCAGTCAATAAGAGGGCCAGGATTCTACAGCCTTATCAATCGAATCGTCCGTTATGGAACAGTGTCTGGCCATGAGTCACTGCAACTGCTTTGGCAATGCAAAGCTCTGCAAATTTCATGCTAATCACGCGACTTCCATCCATGATTTCTAACACAATGTGGTAAACTGCCAGACACCAAAAATTTCAGCAGCAAATCAATTGCCCAAAATTGGCTACAAATGATTTGTTAAAAAAGCCACAGCAGCAGCGGCGGCGGCGATGGCGATGGCGAACACGTTTGCATAATTTGTACTTTAAGGCGAAAACAATTGAACTCTCGGGTAATTTCATGTATATTTCGGTGGCAACTAGGAAATTACTGCATGCAGCATGCAGCACTTCCTTCTACGGTAGGTGAAAATCATGATTGAAAATTGCAACAGTGACGGCAGCAGCGGCAGAGACACAGACACTGACGTAATGCCACAAAGCCCGATGACTAATGCGCAGCAAATTGTCGACAGGAATTGGGCAAATGTGCTAAGCGGCGGCTAATTGTGTTGCACGTTGCATGCAGCTCGCGACACTCCGCACCAGAGACTCCCGGAATAAATCAAGCACCGCACTCAGCTGTGGTGCAACAACCACACAGCATCCTCAGTAGCCCGGTCCGTTCGTGGGCAAGCGACTAATTGAAATTAAATTGATTGAGTTTCATCATTCGTCGGTGCAGTCTGCCGCCGCCTGCCGCCTGCATTCAGCAGTCAGCAGTCAGCCGCTTACCGTCCATATTTGCGCAATTAGCATGCGATGTGGCCAATGGCATTTAATAGTGCCGCAGCTGCAGGCAGCGCCTTCAGGCCGAGTGCAGGCTACGGGTCCGACTTAACTGCTTAAGCTGTCGGTGTGGTCCGGCGACTCGCAGAACTCCGCGCTGGTGCTTCTGTTCTTGCCACTTGCTGGGCTAGTGGTGCTTGTTGTTTAGTTGTTGGGTTGTTGCTATTATTGTTGCTGTTGCCGTTGTTGCTGGATGTCTGCTTATGGTTCTGTGAAAATTTTCCATATTATTTACGTTTTGCATTTACGCTTTCCTGCTAATTTATGGCAACGTTTTTACAACGCGTGCCTTTCATGTAAACACCAGCCACGTCACCGACCGTCGACAGCAGCCCCATCAGCGGCAACACCAGCACCAGCACCAGCACCAGCAATAGCAGCTGCTGTCGCTGGCATTTGACAGCAGTTACGGCAAACGGTAGTGGCCGCATGGGTAATGAGTGACTGTGGACACTGGATAATGGCACTTTACGAGTACAACTGTTTGCCTAACGTTGGCAACTGTTTGTTTGTTATTGCCAGACCGAATGTCGTCAACTGGAAAATTGGCTTTCATTGCCAATGCCAGAAAATTAATGCTTGTTTTAATTTAAAGCATCATTTGCCAGTGGCCGTAAATGGAGAAGACTGTCCTCTCTGTCCGATGCGCTGGACTCTGGCGAAAGCGTGCAAATTGCAAGTAATCGTCTGGCAATCGATGGCAGGGAGGCAGGGGGCAGGACGCTGGAGAGCCATAGCAGGTAGTTGAGAAATGGGGCACTTAGCTTGTGAAATGAGAAGGCTAAAGGAGACGAATGATCTCCATATGAATAATCCTGATAAATTGCTGTAAGTAAATACCCAGACTGCCAGCAGAAAATCTTGAGAGACAGATATTGGCAGCATATTAAGTGTGGAGTGCTTCTGCCGAGATTTGTGCCAACCAAATTCAATGATAGTGTTAGTATCCTAAGAGAACGATGTAGCGACTGACTACTATGCACCATGCCACAGCAGCAATCAATATAATTGAAGGGACGATGTCTTTATTGATATGCAGAGAACATCATGAACTGATTCTTCCTTAGTAATGAGCCATATCTGTTGAACTGACTGGTGAGTGAGTATAAAGAACATAATATGAGTGCGATAGTGAATCTGAGAATTATTCACAATACAAAGGACATGAGTTACTCGCATACTCGAATGTAGACAACATCCCGTTGTACTGGTATCATACCTGAGTTGTACAAATTGATCCAGGACACTATTCACTATTTGTATCATGAAAACGACGGCAAGCGGGAAACAATTGAAATCGAAGTGAAAAGGAAGAGGTCTTTAAGTAAGGATTCATTTCTTGAATAATTAGAGACCTTTCTTTAATAATTCCAGACATTTCAGGATTGAAATAATTTAAATCGAAGTGAAAAGGAAGAGGTCTTTAAGTAAGGATTCATTTCTTGAATAATTAGAGACCTTTCTTTAATAATTCCAGACATTTCAGGATTGAAATAATTTAAATCGAAGTGAAAAGGAAGAGGTCTTTAAGTAAGGATTCATTTCTTGAATAATTCCAGACCTTTCTTTAATATCTCCAGACATTTCAGGATTGAAATAATTTGAATCGAAGTGAAAAGGAAGAGGTCTTTAAGGAGGATTCATTTCTTGAATAATTCCAGACCTTTCTTTAATGATTCCAGACATTTCAGGATTGAAATAATTTAAATCGAAGTGAAAATGAAGAGATCTTTAAGTAAGGATTCATTTCTTGAATAATTCCAGACCTTTCTTTAATAATTCCAGACATTTCAGGATTGAAATAATTTAAATCGAAGTGAAAAGGAAGAGGTCTTTAAGTAAGGATTCATTTCTTGAATAATTCCAGACCTTTCTTTAATATCTCCAGACATTTCAGGATTGAAATAATTTGAATCGAAGTGAAAAGGAAGAGGTCTTTAAGTAAGGATTCATTTCTTGAATAATTCCAGACCTTTCTTTAATATCTCCAGACATTTCAGGATTGAAATAATTCAAATCGAAGTGAAAAGGAAGAGGTCTTTAAGTAAGGATTCATTTCTTGAATAATTCCAGACCTTTCGTTTTATATTATCATATTAGAGGGCTGTGCTTATGAATTACCCTCCATAGTGAGTGTGAATTGTGTCGCCTGCTGGCCGTAACCGTTCATACTCACAGCTCTCTGGTTCACACCCTCGAACTGCGAGTAAACGTCAGTCATTGTTCGCATCTGGTTAAAGGATATCTTTTCAGGCCATCAGAAAACATGACTTAAACGTGTGTTGTGGCTTGGCGCGCTTTGGAATCGAATCTTATTGAATCAAATAACTGAAAAATCCGAATCATTTATAACAATTCGCTTTGTGAAAGCTGTCAATTGCAATTAAAATGTATGAACATTCCGCTGGCGATCAGCGCAGAGGGAGCGGGAGATACCTGACATTAGTTGCAGGCTCAAGCGACGGAGAGACAAGCGCCTGCCTGACAGAAATGAGAAAACGCTTAATTTTTGAGCTGTCAACACGCCAAACAAATGTAAAAAGGCGATGAACATACACTTACACAAACACACAAATACACACACACACACACAAACACACACACACACCAGGCAGGCTTATATGTGCATATGCAGACATAAAGTGCATTTTAGTTGGGGAAACTGTAACAAACTGGGTGTGACGACAGACATTTTCAACGACGACGACGACGACGACGACGACGAATGCAACGAGCCACACTTAAGTCAATTTTAATTACGTGCCTGCCAAACAAATAATGACGCTAGGGTGCCTAAAAAGGAGCACAACCAGAAAGAGTGGCTCGCATATGGGATACGGGCACAGTCACAGCTACACAATCACCAATACCGATACAGAGATACAGATACAGATGCAGATACTGATACGGATCCAGATACGCGGATACCGTTAGAGATATAGTTTCAGTTTCGGTTTCAGTTTTGGTTGCGGCTCTGAGGAACGTTTTCATGTAAGGTGTCGTTTGTCAGAAAGGTTGCTGCTTATTTATTGTAATGCCGTTGTTATTGTTGTTGCTGCTGTTATAGTTGTCATTGTTGACTTATGTTGGCAACACTTGCTTTGCATGCCCAAACAGCGGAGTAATAATAACAAATGGAAAGAATGAGTGCTGAACTGGGTTTGGCATACGCCATTCCGGTTTAGGTTGGTTTCTTGGTATCTCGGCTCTCGTTCGCTGCTGGCTGCTTGTGGGTGGGTGGGTTTGATTTAACACTTTCGCTGAAAAATTGACAGTTAGCAACATAAGCGGCCGGGCGAGGCAGCGAGGGAGCGAAGGAGCGGACGCCAGAGCACAAATTGACTGTGATTTGTGTGGGAATGCGCGCAATTTCGGTTTAATTAAATTTTCGCTGTTCAATTTTTGCTTAAACTTTATGTATATTTTTATTCCACTCTAAATTGATGTGGTCAGGACATGTGAAGTGCACACTCCTAGCAGCTGCAACCTACTTCTTGGCACTCATGTGGGAGAGGTTGTGTTCTATGCCATGAACTTCAGCGCAGTGTGTTCTGGCTTCTCACACAATGAAGAAATTGAATACACATTTATTCAGAGGGTTGTCATGCAGTTACTTTACACTACCAAGGCTACAGCGTCTGAGGTACCTCAACTGCGATCAATCCCCTACCTAATACATTAAAGTTCAATTGAATCTCTTCCTCAGATATTTTATGAAAGTTCACCAATGCAAGGAAGTATGGGGTGAGTGAGTCAATTGAAAGATTTGTTCGTTGTGTTCTTGGGAATTACTGGAATGGAAATTTCTGTTTATGTTTTGCGGTTTTGTGGTTGTGGCGATAGATAGATATATATATATTTAAGGGTGTTATACACTGCGACCTGAAATATCTATTGTGATGCCCCTATTTATTTGCAAGGTGAGGATAGTCTCATCTATAAGTCTTCTGTCAGGTAAATTTTCGACGGGAATTCATATATTTTGGAGGAATCAAGATGAGGGATCTTGCTCATATCTAAGATATATTCTCCAAAGCACCTGTGTCTTTTGTGTGCCAATGGTCCGCAGTCTGTGATCAGGTACAGTGAGGTTTCGTCACTTTCTTTACAGAATCGAGAGATGGCATCTGAAGCTATATCCAACTTGTTCAAATGGTAGTTGGTCTACAATGTCCGCTTAAAATGCCTGTGATGATTGTTAATGGTTGTGGCGATATTCAACTTTTATCTTTAAACAATAAATACGTGGAAACTACACGATTTCGATTAACTTTATCTCGTTTCAAATGCTCTGCCGAAGCAGGTAATACTTTCAGTAATACTTCTCGAAACAGTTTCAGTTGCTATTAAAAATAGTTCCATGAACAATGTTCCATAAAATATTTGCCAATGCTCACATTTTGAACTCTTTTGTAATGGTATTAAAAACATTGTCAATTGCATTGGCGCAAGTTTAATTTCAATTATTATAATTACCCCAAAAAGGAGTTGTAATTGTAATCAGATTGAACTAACGTTTCTTTGCTTAGAAGGGCACTCCCTGTTGGCCTGTAAAGTTTGGTGGCCATTTCAACATTTGCCTGAGATGTCTTTTAGGTGTCATCCACACTAGCTAAGAACCCTGTATTCCTCGTATAACCACATCTTAGTATGTAGTGGAGCAATTTAGTAGTTGAACATTTGGCGAGTGTTAGGAGAGAGTCTGACCTAACCAGACACGGTACCTCAAACGAGCAGAATGGCAGAGGAAGGGAAGGGTTGGCTGTTAGTTATAATAATAATAATAATAATTTTTATTATTATTATTATGTCTTACACCATAATTAATTATGAGTGGAGGGTGTTGGGGAAGTGAGTACTACCTACAGAGGCTTTCGACTCGAAGAGAAAACTATTTTATAGAAAGAAGCCTTTTGGAGACCAAGCCCGTGGCAGGATTTGAAGTTGCGACCCTCGGGGTGTGAGTCTAACATGCTTACCACTAGACCACAGAGGGCGGCTGGGCTGTTAGTAAGTTTATTAAGTGTACCAAACAACGTCTGTCTGAATTTCCCAGAATACTTAGAACTCTGCTAAAGGTGAGTCATTTCTCTAACTGATCCATCAATCACAACTTACAGTAGGAGACAAACAAGTGGGAGAAATTGAAGTCTTGCTTTCTTCCTTTTAGGGTTTTGCGGCCCTTTGCTCCCACGCGGAGCCGTAGGACCATATATATATATTATTTCTCCCTTAATTTGTCTATGGGTTTTGTAGAAGCACATTTCTCCCTTAATTTTTCTATAAGTGTTTCACAAAACATCGTATCTGTGGTCACGCACTTCCTCCTGACAATTAAAGCTCATTTGTCCTGGAGTTTCGTTTCACTTTTTCAGTCTAACAGTTTCCATATTTCATTTAATTGCAAAGAAAACACTCTCAACAAGGACATTTGCCCTCACGAGCCATCCAGCTGCGACTACTGGGATGCCTTAGTGAACTGAATGTGGTCTCCCTACTAAAGCTGAAACAACCAATGATGTCAAGTGTGACTTCCGTAATCGCTGACGTATTTTTTTCATTTAATCATGAAGTTCCTATTCGACATAAAGTCAAATTATTTGCAGACAGTGGACTTTGCCAGGCCTGTGAAGAGAAAGATGACACGGTTCACCACTTTTTGGGCGTATGCTCTGCTTTCGCTAGAATCAGTTGAAGGTATTTGGGACTGACATCCAAAGTAGTGCAAACTTTGGCTGCTACTAAGCTGGATCTACTACTAAGATTTGTTCACAAATCAGGTGTACTCAAAGAAACATAAAAGTGGAACACCAAATATAGTACAATGGATGTCTAGTGGTCTAAGTACATATATATAAGCAACTTGTTGTTCCGTCAAAAAAAAAATTGTGGTTCGTAGACTCGTAACGAAGGTGATTTCTTTTTCTCTGCGAGGAAGCATCAACTGCAGACTCATTGAAATGCCTTCCTATGAGTGAGGAATGGATATTTTCTACGGAATGCGAGATATATTCAAAGGCTGGTCTCCGCACTGTGAGAGCTAAAGTGCCATCAAATCATCATTGAGAGTCTATATAAGAATCGCCATCAGAAAATATTAAGTTCTCGACCATCTGCATATGTCCATTGAGAGCAACTGCAAGAAGCAGAATTCCGCTCTGATTGAGGGTCTCTTCCATCACACTGGGCCTCCGCTACTGCACTAACCAGATTTCCTTCTTTTTTGGCACCGCCAAATCCAATCGCACCTGAAGTGCTGCCAGTTTCGCTCACTGTTCATGTTCATTACTCGCACATAACTGCATGGTAATTAACATTTGCAGCAGGCAGTTAACATTTAGTGGCGAGGTGGTGTTTGGTGCTTTGAGGCGATATCGACACACACACAAGCACACACAAGCACACACACAAATACACACACAAGCACACATATACACATACTGACAAAAAATTTGATTTGTCTGAACTATTTCCTGCAGCAAAGTTTTACATAAACTTTGGAGAACAAAAAACGCAACAACACCAACAACACCGGCAACTGCAACTGCAACTTGCGGCCTCAGCCAACCCCCTCCCTTCCACTGCCCGCTGCCAGTGTGCCAAAATATGCTAATCCGCACTCATATATATTATTACAAATCTAAACTGTCGATTGTCGATTGTCGCCTGCGGCCACAAATGTTCTCTCTTCGCTTTTTTGCTCATTTCCCCTCTCCTTCAGAGGCTTTTCTTAAGCGTTTTCGCCGTAGTTCCACGTTAATTTATTGCGCTTTACTTGTGAGATTGCCTCAAAGTTTTCGTATAACCCGCACGCACATATAAAATTATTGGGTTAACGCGATTGAGTTATCATTTATGCAAATTTGACAGCTTTTTACCTGCAGCAGCCGCTGTGGCAATTGCCGCTACACTAATTTGTGGCCAAAGTTTTCGGTTTCTATTTTGTTGTGCTTTGCTTTGGGAATGTGCTTCAAGACACTAATGAACACAATTGTTAATTGAAACTATATGTCAATGCGATGCTGGGGCTGCATCGGCGGCCACAAACGTCGCGGTCGTGTTTGCGGTGCAGACTGCTGAAGCTGCGATTGAGGCATGTGGAACGTTCGAAGTGGCGAAACCCACCAAAAATGTTTACCCTGCCAGAGCTTAGCTGAAGCGCGCTTCATTAATTACCGCAACTGGGCTGTGGATCCCATTCAAAATATTTGGAAACTTGTAACTGGGATTAGTCTTAGAGTCTTAGATAAGGTAGGCAGCTCAAGTGGAGGCTTAAGTTATAGTTCGGATGACAAATTGAGCTCGTGACTTCAGCTCTCTCCATTGTAGTTTTACGTAGGATGTCATCGGCAATGCAGACTGTGTTTCTAAGCGCTAATTACAAACTGAGTTCCCGCCGAGGTGGAAGTATATAATCAAACAAATGTTCTATTTTGGATTACAGGAAGCCTAGGACAAGTGGCATATTTAGGCTGGAGACTACTTAAGACCACTCTATAATACTCGGGCTTCTTAGGGTTGGTTTGCAAATCGCTCGACTCTGTAAGAGTATTGGCATTTATTTTTATTAAACTGCGACCAAATGAGTTCTATGATAAACAGTGTTGTCATAGTAACGGCGAAGAAGGAATCTAAGCCAAAACCGAAAAATTCCAAGTCTGAGGCAGCGGCCTGGAAAAGCCGTTTCCAGAAAGCCCTCTTCATCCCAAGCAAAATTGCTAAGAATGAGTAAGAAATCTGTGAAGTGTTTCTGTGATAGATCACAATAACAGCGATGACAACACTTTCTGTTGGCAGTGTTGGCAATAATCTTGATATAAGGATGCCCTAACTCCAGGAGTACAATGAAGCATGTATAGTCTGTCTCCGTTAATGCTGCAGGGACTTTCCATTTATAGAAAATTCTCACTTATCTCTTCGTCAAAGGAATCACAGTACTTCTACCATAGTAGCTCTGTAAGATAATTCCAGTTCCATTAGAGCAGCCTTACAGTGTGAATAGTTAATCTATTTTTAGTATTCTTTCAAACGAAAAAGAGCACATTCAAATTATATTATGAAAATAACTTTTAACACTCTTCAGAACCATAGTTTCAGTATCCAGCGACTGCTCTTGGAACACAGCAAAATCATGGTTTCAGTATCCAGCGAACAAAGCACTTGGAACACAGCAAAATTGAGGCTGTTATAGTGTCGCTTTCGCTTTGGTTTAATCACTGTCATTTGTGGAGGCTTCGTTCATCTTATTAGTGAGCTGATAATGCCAACTACAGAATGGGTTCTCATTTCAGACTTCAGTCTTTCTATTTTCCCTGAACAGCAATGAGGGAATTAGCTCCATGGGCAAGTCATCCAACGAGCAAAATATCATTTCATATATCATATCAAATACAATAACAACTTTTAGTATATTTATTATGCGCTACACACACTTTGTAGGGGATGTAAGGTCCTAAAGTGAGACTGGGCAATACTGAGATATATTTATGTATATAACCATGTCCGTCCATATACCATCACTTCTTGTAAAGAGCCCAATAACGAAATAAGATGTTGACCTCAATTCGTGTTTGAGAACATAGATGAGCTGTATCATTCGAAGCAGTAGTTTGAACCAGCAACACGCCCACTTTTTGTGTGCTTTAATAAATTTTTAAGAAGCATATCTCCAGCACCAAACTTGTTATTTTGCTGAAGTCGAACTTGACCAATCTTACCACCTGAATCATATTTAGTGAACTTCTGAGGACTGACACACCCACTTTCCATACGCGTACTTGCTTAAATATCATAAGAAGCAAAATATCTATTTGAGTAAAATTGTGTACGTAGTGGAGTTTGAGTTTCCAGGATAGTTTGTATTGAATCGAGCCACCAACACGCCCATTATTATTATTATTAATACGTCTATATTAAAGACGGGAGCATATCTGAACAACCTAAGCAGTTATTTGGCTGATATATTATATGAAGTTGTGATTGAACCCCTGTTTGAACTGAGTAAATGTTTTTCAAGATTTTGCTACCTACACGCCCCCCTGCTATATGTCCTTATGATCAAGGAGAGCATACCCCAAAACCCCAGGAGTTATTTAGAGGAAATCTTACATGAATCTGAAGCTAGGATTCCCGTATGAACTGAGTCAGATTTGTTGAAAATTGATTGGAATTGGCCCACTTTCGGTAGACTTGTTGTCTGCAAAATAGTACTACTGAAGCACTAAGGGAACTAGACACACGCCTGAACATCTATTCTCTTGTCACTTCTAGTAACTAGTCAATTCTAGTAACTAGTCACTTCTAGTAACTAGTCACTTCTAGTAACTAGTCACTTCTAGTAACTAGTCACTTCTAGTAACTAGTCTGGGGTAATATTGTTGGGTATATTAAATTAGCCTATAAATTTAAATATTTTCAAATTATTATTTTTTATATTAATGATTGAGAATACTGACAGTGTGTAGGGTGTCTCTAACAGTTGGCATAACCGACTATAAATATTCTTGACTACTTTCATATTAAATTCGTAACCAAGAGTGCTTGAACCTTTGTTGCGCTCAGCTGACCCGACCTGTCGCATCAATCAAATGTCATTGCTCTGATTTGAACGTGGCGCGGTCGCTGTCGCCGTCGCCGGTGTTGTTGTTGGGGCATTGAACAAATCGTTTGCTCGTCGGTTACGCGGGGGCAGAGCTAGAATTTAATTTGCAAATCAACTTATTTTATGTGCTGAAGCAGTTTTTTGTTCTTCTGATTGTTTTCTTTATGATTTTTATTTGTTTTCGGTATTTGGCGGATGCTGCGGGCGGAGTCCCGTGACTAAGTGTGGGAGAGTGTTGTGAGTAAGGCGAGGGCGGTGGTGGCGGCGTGGCTGATGGTGGCGGTGTGGATGATGGTGGTGGCAATGTTGGTGTACTTCCGCCACCCTCCCACCGTCAATCCATTGCGGTAGTTTCCCTGCCACCAAGGTGCTATTAGTGCCTCGTTTGTCGCTTGTGGCCCGCGGCTGCGTTGCAATTTCCTACAGAAATATTGCGCAAACGAATCGAATTAGAACTCGACGCCGTCGTCAGCCGAAATGCGGGCAGTATGGAAAATGTGCCCATTAAAATGGCATAAAAAAATTATTATCAGCATTTTAACTACGCGTACGAGCCAATTAATTTGAGCTCTGCTGCAATAGCAATTTTCGCTACACACATGCGTGCCTGCAGCGATTCCACAACTTCAATTTTTTTGAATTTTATTTTGGTTTTTATTTGAATTTTTTGTTTTAGTTTTTTAAAGTTTTTTTTTCTGTTTTCTGTCTTTTTTTTGGTTTGGATGTTTTTCTTTTGAGTACAATTTTTCAATTCTGACTTTGTGTTTGTTTTATGGAGCAAAATGCCTACGCACCGCATTCTGTCTGTGTTGCATGTTCGGTTCGCGCGGCGCATGGAGTCTTGTCATGTCGCTCGTATCTGCTGTTAAACATCTTTTTTCGCTGTCACGCCAAACAAACGCGCTGCTACTGCCAATTATTCAACTGACTGCCGCTCTGTCTGCCTCTCTCTTGCGCCGTGCGTGAGCCCGTCCGTCCCCAGCCCCGTCCCATTTGGCCGTGCAGTGGCTCAAATTAAAGGCAACTGCTGCCAATATTGTTTACATTCTGCCGTGATTGATATGCGCCGAGCGCCGAGCGCTGAAAATATGATTGATCTCCTTTTTCATCATCAATTACGTGGAACATGGCTTTTTGTGTGCGTTGGTTGCCTCTGTTTGTGCATGCGCGCAGGCGCTGCTCACAGCCACATGTAGCGGTATATGTGCCATAATTTTTAATAATACTACTCAATGTTTTTTGCCAATTTTTTTCGTTGTTGTTTTTCCTTTTCGTTTTTGTTTCTTAGCAATTTGAGCTTTTTAAAACACTGCCTGCAGTTCTTTGCTGGAATTTCCATGCGGCTCAAGGGTTGCTGAGCTTGATCGTTGTTTGCGCTTGCGCTGCCCAACCGCTCTACCTTATAATTATGTTGTCACAGCGTACTACTGTGTTGACGGTCCACCGCTCCAGGTGTCTATGATTGTTTGCTCTTTAATGTGGCCAATAAACGCTTCGTGTGCATGAAACGATTTCTTGTAGCCAGCAACCAAAAGGAAAGGGCGCAGTTATCAAGCGGTAGTTTCATGCTTCACTTGATATCAGTATAAACCTTCTTCTACCTCATAATGTGGTGTGAAGGAAAGATAACTTTTCTAAACCGTAACGGATCAACAGAGAAAAATATTTCTGGCAGCCACACCAACTGATTCGCTCTGCTTTTATATTGCGATGGTTGCAATTGAAAAGTAGTAAAGAAAACTGTAGACGGAATGAGGCTTCATCCTACAAATATGAGGGCGGAATATATTTACTACCACGCCCACTATTATCACGTAATGTTTATAAATTAAGACTTCTACAGAATTTCGGTGAGAAATTTGGTGTGAACAGACAAATTGGCACTATGAAGTCATATGCAGGAAATAGGCTGGATTAGCTAAAGGACATGCCTGCTCAATACCAATATGCGCGCAACTCATGGGCAGCACACAATTCACTCATATATGATTCATTCATGATATTTGAAGGTAACTCGTATTTAAAGGTAACTCGAAAATTTGCTATAATGATACAAAATATAATTATATATCTTTATATTGATTGTGGGCCTTACATTTCAGCTGTCACGCCCGCCTTCGTGTACAATTCACCAATATGAATAATGCGGCTACAAAAGATGATGCTTTTGTAGTAAGCTATGATTTGTAGTAGTAAGTTTTAAGGATCCTATTTAGCCATAAAATTTAGTTTGTAAGTCGACTTTTTGTGTGGGCATGTTTCTATATGAGCGTAAACGATATCTCGAAGAAGGTTCAATTCGCCATCATTTCTCTTACTAGTTTCTTTACACCAAAAGCTTTGCAAATCCTTGGCTATGTGCAAGTAAATGAGGTTCTTTAAGTAAGTCTGCTTCCGACTCTTCCAGCAAATGTCGTATGGAGACTTTAAATTCAAATGGGAGCAGGGCAACGTGGCAAAATTACAGGAAGTTTGAAGTGGACATAATTGACGTTATATTATTATTATTATTATTATCTCTTACGCCATAATTAATTATGAGTGCAAGGTGTTGGGGGAATGAGTACTACCTACAGAGGCTTTCGACTCGAAGAGAAAAATATTTTATAGAAAGAAGCATTTTGGAGACCCAGCCCGTGGCAGAATTTGAGCCTGCGACCCTCGGGATGTGAGTCTAGCATACTTACCACTAGACCACAGAGGGCGGCCTGACGGAATATAAATATATGTTTCTTTGCTATAAAATTTCACAGCTCTTTTCTTGAAGATGATAGGAAGGCGCCGATTATCATCCCAAATCTTGTCATTTTAGTATCTTAGTTATGTGGTATCACAATGGGCCCTTTATGTGACTCTAAGTGTATCTTCCGATTGATTATTGTCTGTCCCTTAACGTCCTGTAACGCCCATCAGAAACTCAAACACAACTGGAAAGTATAACCATAACTGGAGCCACCAATTGTGGGGAGGTGAAGTGCCACTAGAGCTAGCACAAGAATGATGACCAAGAGTTTGAAACAAGTTGAAGCTACCCATTAATCCCAAAAGATCCCTAAACCTTTAAAACACTCGAAAGATTATTAGTAACCCAAGTTAATCAAACTTCAGTTGTGAAGTTGGTTCAAATTTGGGGTCCTGTATTAGACATGGATTGTGCCGTAGTTAGTCTCAATAATTAAGTCCGCATTTAAAGCCGAAAAAGTGGGCACCACCCACTTCACCCTCGTTTCCATTGACTGAAAATTGTTGCCTCTTCATCGCGTACTCTGAGGTCTCCGTCGGACACGATCTCAGTTACAACCCTCATGGAAATTCGCTCCACATTACAAAGAGTGCTGATACTCAAAGCAAATACTGGCGACATCATTGGCATTTTTGTGTACTGCCCGGGCATGTGCAACATTTGCCGCACCGCACATACTGCTCGGTCGGAGACAAGCGCGTTTGCTTGTGCAGTTGTGCAGTCGAGAGTAACGAAGATTCTATTTCCTGCTACACGAGCGACGGAGGACTCTTTTCTGCTATTTGTACTCATCGCTGTAGTTGGGCTGGTATTGTTTTGTTGTTGGTGTTGTTGCTGTTGTTGTGGCTACAGCTGCTGGTACTGTTTCAGCAGTTTTGTTGCAGCGGCCCACATGCAATTTTTTCAACTTTAAACTGCAGCATGCAATTCAGGTCCAGCGTTGCTTGTTCTTCCACTCGAGGCATGTGCACCTGTTTGTGTTGCACCACTGGAAATTGGCGCACATTGTTTGTGGTCGATGTTGTTGATGTTACTGTTGCTGTTGTTGCTGTTGTTGTTGTTGTGGTGGTTCTTGTAGCAATTTTTACTGTTCGCTTGTAGTGAACAACGCCAACGATTCCAACTGTAAAGTTTATTTCAATTTTTTTATTGTTGTTTCGTTTTGTGTCGGATTGAAGCAACATTTTTAGCTGGTGAAATTATGAAGACTTCAAGCGGGGCATAAACGCTACCGGGCGCCGCTTTTGCTTTCTGCACTCCACCCAGTGCAAAGGCGGCGGGAGGCTATTGTTGTTGTTGTTGGTGTTCGCAGGCAACAACTTCGCTCAAAAGCCAAAAGTAAATGCAAAATTATCAGAGCTAAATAAAATAAACAAATGATTTGCTGTTTTTCTGTTTTGCATCTTAGCAGCAGGGCGCAAGCTGCATGCGCCCGTCATTGCCGGGGCAGGGTCTTCGCAGCTCTCGGGCGGGCAATAGACGAGGTGAACACATAACCTCCACTTCGCCTGAATGCTCATTAATTGAAGTCTGCTCCCTGCGCGCACTCAAGCGGAATGCTGCGCTTGCCTCTCGGCGCTTCAACATCCCGCATGCCGTTGTTTCCTGCGATGACGTTGTTGATGGTGATGATGTCCAGCCGTGCAGCATATTACAGCGCCGCTCATACTGAAAATTTAATTTCGCCCAGTCGACTGCCTGCCAAACGAAGCCAAGTCCAGCCAAGGCGAACTCAAGTCCAGCGTTGCGACTTAAGTTTCAGTTTTAGTTGCTCGATTTTGGTGCAGCACTTGGCCAGCTCCAACTCCAATTCCAATTCGGATTCGAACTCTTTTTTTATTTTCGTTTTTAATTTTAGTTTTCATTTATGCTGGTATTCCAACTGCAAAAGTGAAAATTCGCAAACCTGGCACTTGGGCTGCTACGTGGCTTTCTGCTCAAACGGCGAATTTGCTAATGAACCATAACGATTTTTATTGTTCAAATTTAAAAAATTGTCTGCAGCGAGGAATTCGGGAAAATTTTCATCATCTCTGAAATTGGAGAGTTGCAATTTTGTATAATAAATTTTTGTTAAATAAATTGAATGCAATTTGGGATGAAAGGGAATCCCGCTCCGTAAAAGTAGAGGAGGGAAATTTGGCAACAGTGCCTGTGAGAGTAGCGGAGAAGTTTGCTTTCAGTGACAGAAACTGTGGAGTCAGCAATCTTACAAACTGATCAGCAGTTAAAATGTTGAGTGTTTCGAAAGTGGAGACACTAAAGTCAATCCAAAAACTGAAGAAAGTCGGGAAACTCTCTTTGAATCTTTGAAGATAAACGGTGTGTCCACCTTCAGTGCAATGGAGACGGGATCTCATAATAATGAAAACAAATGCGAAGTGACCTTCAATAGAAACATTTTCGTTCAACTAGGCGTGAAGTGAAAGTGAACTAAAAGTGAACTAAAAGTAAATTAAAATGAACCAAAAGTAAACTAAAAGTAAACTAAAAGTAAACTAAAAGTAAATTAAAAGTCAACTAAAAGTGAACTAAAAGTCAATTAAAAGTTTACGAAAAGTCAACTAAAAGTAAACTAAAAGTGAACTAAAAGTCAACTAGAAGTGAACTAGAAGTCAACTAAAAGTGAACTAAAATTGAACTAAAAGTGAACTAAAAATCAACTAAAAGTCAACTAAAAGTGAACTAAAAGTGAATTAAAAGTCAACTAAAAGTGAACTCAAAGTGAACTGAAAGTGAACTAAAATTGAACTAAAAGTCAACTAATAGTGTACTAAGTGAACTAAAAGTGAATTAAAAGTCAAGTAAAAGTGAACTAGAAGTCAACTAAAAGTCAACTAGAAGTGAAGTAAAAGTCAACTAAAAGTCAACGAAAAGTCAACTAAAAGTCATATAAAAGTCAACTAAAAGTCAACTAAAAGTCATCTAAAAGTGAACTAAAAGTGAAATAAAAGTCAACTAAAAGTCAACTAAAAGTCATCTAAAAGTGAACTAAAATTGAACTAAAAGTCAACTAATAGTGAACTAAAAGTGAACTAAAAGTGAATTAAAAGTCAAGTAAAAGTGAACTAAAAGTCAACTAAAAGTCAACTAGAAGTGAAGTAAAAGTCAACTAAAAGTCAATGAAAAGTCAACTAAAAGTCAACTAAAAGTCAACTAAAAGTCAACTAAAAGTCATCTAAAAGTGAACTAAAAGTGAAATAAAAGTCAACTAAAAGGGAAGTAAAAGTCAACTAAAAGTCAACTAAAAGTCAACTAAAAGTCAACTAAAAGTCAACTAAAAGTCAACTAAAAGTGAACTAAAAGTCAACTAAAAGTGAACTAAAAGTGAACTAAAAGTCAACTAAAAGTGAACTAAAAGTGAACTAGATGCGCAGTGAATACATTTCAGAGCAGTCAGTGCAAATACAGCAGGTAGATCATGTAACACAAACCAAGGCAAAGAATCTATATAGGAACTCAAGGGCACCACAGAGCGCTGTGGAGTGACTTAGGTATATCTGATATAAGAAAAATCCTAGGTATCTCCTTTAGGATCTCAAGGGTAGGCGGCATGAAGGGTTCGAGGTGAGTTCAAGAGACGATGTGAATGCTACTTATGAGGCAAAATTTGATAGATTGAGATTTGAGTTAATAAATAACACAGCTAAGTTCCAAGAATGGCGCAATAAGAAAGAGAACATTTGTTGAGTTTTTGTGGTACATATCAAGAAGAAAAGGGGAAAGTGTAGTTAAGAAGAATTAAATGTTGTGGTCAAAGAGACTGTAGCAATTTTTGTAACCTTGGCAGTGGTTCAGTTAGTTAACAGTTACAACCAATCATGGGAAGACACACTACAACAAATTTGAAAAAATTCAAAGTCTGTTGTGAACAACAATCAGGCAGAAGAGATAACATTCATCTAAATTTTGTGTTTAGGAAGTGTTTGCCAAGGACACAACTGTGCGAACTTGGCTCGTAATCAAAAAATACCCTTTGGTAGGCTCTTTAAATTACCAAATATTTACGAGTAACTTTTGTTAATGAATATGAATTGTTAATAGACTGGCAGCATCAACCGAAAAGTCCTTAAAGAAGAAAAGTGGAATTAAAGTACTTTATGGGAACTGTTTGTCGTACTTTTTGTGCCTTGGTTGCAGACAAAGCAGTTCTTTTGCCATCTTTCCATATAAAAGCACAGCTTGGCTAGCATTCCTTTCCCTTCTCTCTATTTCGTAGATGATACAACTTTTACTCTCGGCAGTTATCGTCTTTAATTTGCACATAAAAACTTTCTACACACACGTGCCTCGCTGGTTGGGCCCATCTTCGCGCTGCTCTCAAAGTGGCTGACTGAAAACATTTGCAATCTATCACATCGTAAAATTTGCATAGACTTGCAAATAAAATATTTATGGAATAATGAACCAAATTGGCGTCATGCTGGGCTCAATTTGTGGCGTGTTTGTTTTAAGACACACCATTGCAATTTCTATTCCCGACTGCAGGCACGGGCACAGGTATTGAGCACTTCTTGAGCTGCGCAGTGGAAATGTGTGAAAAATAGAATTACGAGGACCACCTGCCGCTGGGTGAAAAATACGCGCATTTCAAAATAATTGGAAAAGTTTATGGTCGCCTTAAAGCAGCCAAAGCGCGACTGGGCCAAGGCACCAGCCTTGAACAATTTCAATTTGCGGCTGACTTACAAGTTTAAGGTCACACCATGAACTTTTGGATAATTACTCAGTGAGGGGAAAATTTGCATAAGAAAAACAACAAACCGACAAATTCAAAAGCAAAAAAATATCAAAAGAAAATGGGGAAAAAGAATACAAAAAGAAACTGCACGAATTGATCTGAATTGAAACTTAATTCCGGCGGCGGGCAGCTCGTGATAACTCCAGAAATGACTGCTCAGACCCTCGCCATAGTAAGTGAATAGTATCGAGCAATAAAAGCGCCAAAGAAAAGTGATAAAAAGTAACTGAAAATCAAAACTCAAAAAGCAAAAAGCAAAAAGCACAAAGAAAAACAATAAACGAAAAGACAGAAAAAGCCAAGAGACAACAGAAAACAAGACCAAAGTCATGATGCTTAAATAAAATAATAAAGAAACGAGTAAAACTAAACTTAAAATCACTTAAAAGAATCGAGGTGTGGTCCTAATTACTAATATTAAAGCGGATCTATTTCATCTTTAGCGATCGAGGCGAGCGATCGAGTGGAGCGGAGCGAGTATGTGCGCTACACCTTGATTTGCGCCGAGTTACCGCACGCCAGATACCGAACGAACGAGCGAATGAACGCGCCAGATAAACAGAGTCGTAGTCGGAGTCGGAGTCGCAGATGCAGATAGGCTGGCACGGCCGGCAGGCGGCCAGGCGGCGAGCCGGCATAGAAGGGAAGCGCGCTGGGGAGCGCGTGCGCCGAGCTCACACACCGGACATGAAATGGAAATACAGCCACCAGGCGGGCACACAATGGATGCGGTGGACAGACACGGTTGCGGGATGTCGTCGCCGGGTGGCGGCTGACGGCTGGCAAAACAATAGAGCTGTGGCACAGCTGAAACGTGCAAACATAAAAGAAACCGTTGCATCTGAATTTGTGTTAATGGCATCAAATATCAGTAATTTCACTGGGGAATTCAATATATTTACATTACACACTCAAACACACACACAAACACACACACACACACAGTCAATCGCATAACACATACACATGTGTAAGCCACTTAAGATTGGCGATTTTTGTTTTATTAGCATCAAATGCCATTGGCATAAAAGGAGCGACCCAAGCGAGCAAACGAATCAACGGAACCAGCGGCCGGCGTGGCCATGGTTGCCTTTGTTTAGGCGCTGGCTGGCTGGAGCCTGGCAGCTACACAGCTGGCACACACAGAGAGAGATAGAGAGAGATAGAGGGAGAGAGCTTATCGCCACTATTTCTGCTGCACTTGGTATGCAAGCTCGCTTTGAAATAGGAGCCTTATCAAGGCCATGAAAACCGCGTCGGCCAAGCCCTATTTTTCATTACGTACTTGCAAATGAGGCAGTTGCGGAGTTGGAGCAACTGAAACCGTACTCTGAGCTCTTGTGCTGTGGCAGGGGCAGAGAACGCTCAGAATTTAAAGTAGGAAATCAGTCGTGGTTTTATGGACGGCAGCAGCGACCGCTGTTGACACACGAACGTATCAATGAACGACATTGGATCGCAGAGCCGGAAGTTGCTGTTTCAGTGTTTATTGCCGCCGGAGTGGTCGCTCGATTTAATTATGGCAGCTTATTTTTAATTGGCTGTGCAAACTGGTATGGCGCTGCGCCCCGACACAATGCCACACGCAACGAGCCGATGAGATAGACCAGGAATGGCGAGAACATGTTCCAGGCGTATGCATAAATTCGTTTGACGTCAAGAGCTCTGCGGCGTTCAGCTGCGGTTGAAATGTTTAACAGAGTAGTTTATTTACTCTAGTTTTGACAGCCTCTGTCTTTATATTCCCATAATTTCCTTCAAACTGTCAATGTGGCTCTCAAACAGAGAATAAGGATGGTTGAGTTTCGAAATTGGGTCATCTCTGTATCACAGGCCGCAAGTTCAAAGTCATGGCTGCACTATTGGCCAGTCATAGTCAATGATAATAAAAGCTGCTATCTGAGACTTAATGGGTTTGTTTTCTTTTGCGGCACACCCATCCATCGACTTCGACTTCATTACGAATTCAAATTTCCAGCAATTCCTCAAGTGCTCTGCTTTTCTTGCCAGGTTTAGGCACTCTTCTTTATGTTGCTGTTTGCTCTGTACGAACATTTCGCCAAGTAAGCACTCCAGCGGCCAAGTCTGATTCTCGGAATCTGAAGCTTAATTTTCGCCGTAATTGCTAGCTGGCCTTATGTGGTGCCTCCCCCGCCCCCCATGTAATGACTCCGTTAATTGACGATGAGTCCGTTTGCTGGCTCATTATTTTGCTACAATTTGAAGCGGTTTGATGCTGCTGGATTTGTGCCCACGCTCAAAGCGTATGTGCTGGCATGTTTATATTACTGTGAGTGTGTGTTTGGGTGTGTGTCTTGTATGTGTCGTGTGTGCCTGCCTGTCATGTGCGTGACATTTGAAGTTGGTTGGGTCTGTGTGGCGGTTGGTTCAATATTTTGACAGCTTTCAGTTTGCATGACGTCCGCTTGTGATGAGTTCATTAAAATGTGGTTTTAATTGATGTGTGATCTGTGCTGGACTGTCTTTTGGCCAGTGCTGATCTGTGGTGCTGGCATTTTCGGGCTACCATGGAAATGGGAGTGGCATTGTGTCTTTTACTATGATTGCCAATTAAATTAGTTTTAATTAAAGTCATTATAAATTGCAATTGTAATGAAGCAGGCTCAAACAGTTACTTCGGTAGATTAGCTGATATAGGGGCGTGGTGTTCCCAGCACACAGAGCCGACTCCGTGGTCATGTGGAGGCAGAAAAATGCCCCAATTGCGCGATCCTCCAAAAACAGCTCGCATTTGTGCAAGTTCGTTGCTTAAGTCTTTCGTATGACCAACCGCACTCCGCGCAAGTGAAGCAAAACTTTTTGTTTCGCCAATTTCTCGAAACAAATAATAATAAATTAAGTTTTGCACAATTATAAATTATTTTAATAGATTTTCAGTTAAAATTTAAATTATATTTTTTTTCGCAAAATTTTTTTCCTGCAAATGTTGCCGCAACCAAACGAAAAATTGTGCAATTTGCACTTTTTGCACCTTTTTGCAAATTTCTTGTTTATTTACAATAAAAAAATAGACTAATAAAAGAAAAACAAAACTAACAACAAATAATAACTGTAACTGTAAACTCAGCTTAACGTGAGTTCATCAAACCATAGAGACTGCCTGCTCTTGCACCACACACACCAACACATACTCGCACACACATGTACAGACTCAGGCTGGCGCACAGAGACAGTCAGGCTCAGGTGAAAAAACGAGCTGAGAAACACAAAACATACCGCTTTATAATTAGAGCAGAAATTCTGACGTTAGCGTTTGCGTTCGCGTTCGCGTTCGTTTCTATTTCAATTTCTACTCGCTTCCAAGTGACGTTTTGATTGAGTGATTGGCACAAAATGAATTACAAATTCCAGTGGTGTTGACTGTAAAACAAGAACAGCGCCGGGCCAGCAGCCACCAGCCAGCGGTGAGCAGCCAGCGAGCCAGCCACTGAAAAAATGTATGAATGAAATTCATAATGAAACAAGAGGCACAGGCAGGCAAAATGCGCTGCCACCGCCTGCCCGCATTGCAATGAATGTCTCAATTGGTGCCGGTTGGTTGTGAAAGAGGTGTTAGATTTCCACTGAAATTCGCATTGTGTTTGTGGGCACTCGTACGTACACGTCGTCGGCGGGGCCCGCTGCTGCGCCGGTTGGTTTGTTGCACTTGTTGCGGCATGCACACTCGCTCCTCGCACATACTCACACTCTCGCTCGCCGTTGCAGTTGCAGCTGCCGTCGCAGTCGCTGTACTCGCCGCCGTAGATGGCTCAAATGTTGAGTGGGAAAATATGCAATTTTGATATGAGTTCTTGTGTTACACACCGACTGAATTCATGCAGCATGAAATGTGCACATTGCGCGCTGAAATTAATACCAGTATGCAGAGAAATTTCATTAAACAAACGCAATCAGTGCCTTCGTATGCAAAGTGTGGATAAACGCGTTCAAAATACGATATAATCAAATCCGCAGATAAGTGATACAGGTGTAAAAGGATGAGGGAGACCCACTTTGCGAATTATACTATCAAGCTTATTATTATAGTAGGCGAAGACTACAATGGAGGCCCTTGTATACCAGTGGTCACACCAGAATGTCAACAATTTTGGCTATGTAGCTGAGTCTGATGAGTGGTCACCACCTCCGGGTTCAAAGACTAAGTTGACAGCAACTTGAACGAAGGATCTACTTTACGTCTGATGAATGGTAAACGCCTCCAGGTTCAGTGACTAGCTAGGTAGGTAGGAGTGGCCGCCCAGTTTGCCAAAAGCACACTTGAGCACACATAATGTCCCATTGTGATACCACTGACTAAAAAGTTCTCTTTTTTTGGATGGTGATAGTCAGCGCAAGGACAGCGCCAGGTTCAGTGACTAGTTTGACAGAAACATGAACGAAGGATTTACTTCCTCATTTCCACAAGCTCTTGAGAGCTTTGTCCACTTCATTTGTTAGTAAAATGTTCAGGTGGAAATGTCAGTAAAGTAAGAAATTGTCTTAAAAGCCATTCTTATACATTTGTTCGGAATATATTTCAGGTTTTATTTATAAATTCATTTGGTACTTTGATATAAGTAACTACACTGAAGTATTCAAATGAAAACAGAAGTGAATTAAGATATAGCGACAGACACAATAGGATGATTGTGTATTCAGGTTTTACAAATCATTATCCTGAAATTTCAATCAAATTCCCATGTCCTCTCGTTACTAATCAGACTGGAAGACGTTTCTTAGCGACTACTTGGGCGCAGCTGCTATTTATATACCAGGAACTTGTCTCTATAATGCCAGGAACTCTTCTTTGTAATACCGGCAAAGATTATTGTAGCAAACCTACACAAGTATATATTCGAAATCAAAGGTCGTGGAACGCTTCTCATTATGGTTTCATATGCTTCTTCAAAATTTTGAGTCAAAGATCTTCGTAGCTAGTTCTCATATTCCTGAAATGGACCCAATTATACACAGCAAAGGTACATAAATTAGTTTGTTTACCAATGAAGACAACAAGGAGGCGTACACATCCATATTTCCAAATGTTGTACAACCGCAAATAATTGCTTCAATTTCAAGAGTAAACAGTTTTAATCAGAGACGATATATTATTATTATATTTAATACACCCTTCAGACCGAGAGAGACTGAGGATTGAGGGAGACAGACTGAGAGGGAGAGAGACAACCAAATACAATACATATTAATACTCGTATATCGTATTTGGAAACAACAGCTCAGTTAATAACTATAATTAAAGTGCAACTTTTGAAGTGACCTTGCGGCAAACACAACAGAAGCACACACACAAGACAAAAACTAAAACTAAAACATAAACCGAAACTGTTTCACTTAATAATACTCGTAACCATCCAATCAGGCAGGGTAATAAAAAGCCAGCAGCAGCGACAATTACAGCAACAACACGAATTATTATTAATAACAACAAAATATGGAACATTCTCGCCATGGTGGAGAATAACAACTTAAAACAACAGCAACAACAGCAACAACAGCAACAACAAGCAAAGCAAAAACAAGATGCAACCCTAGCACAGTGGGCAGAATACGAATAATGCTTAATTATAGGCAATAAAATGAGCAAATTACGCGCTTTGTTGCGTCCAAATGGGTGTGTTGCGACGCGAGTTGTTGCTGGTGTTGTTCTTTGGCGTTGTTTGGTGTTGTTTCTGTTGTTAATATTGTTGTTGCTACTGTTAACCATTAATTAAGCAATTATATTAATTACAAACAATGACCAGCATTTGACACGTCGGCCGTCAGCGTCATCGTTGCTCGCTGAAGTTGAGTATTGATTGCATTTAACATTTCGTGCTGTTGCAAGTGGCAACAATAACCACAAGTGCAACCACAGATCCTGTCAATTGAAACGCTTTACGTTGTTGGTTGTTGTTGTTGTTGTTGCTGTTGTTGTTGCTGCTTTTGCCAGCATTCTAGCACTTGTTGTGGCATAATTAGGCCCAAATAACGATCACGTGCCACTTTACACCTCGCCTGCATGGCTCGACCGCCGCAACAACTGTGGCTGCATTTTTATGTAATCGACAGCAACATCAACTACAACAGGAGCAGCAGCAACAGCAGCAGCAGCAGCGGTAGCAGCATTAGGAAACACTGCTGCTCGAGCAACTGCCGCCGCAAAGTGCATTCTGCGAGTGGTACTTTTATTAGCCAAATATTTTGCTTCGTAGTCGCCGTTTTATGCGTGGTCAATTTCTGTTCACTCTTTTTTATTGCTGCTGGGCAACATTTGAGACAGACACAAACAACATGACTACAACTACAACAGCAGCAACAACAACAACAGCAACAACAACAGCACCAGTACGAGTAGCGGCAAGTGCAGCAGCAAGTGCAGCAATTACCTGAACAACCAACAGCCTGGCCAATTGATTGAGACATAACACTGCGAGTAGAAACAAGACATCTCGCAGGTTGGTTGCTTCGATTGTCTTAACTTGGCTTGGTGTACGAACGATAACCGATCGATTTGATTTGCTTTGTTCAACTGACTTTCAACTTTTTAGCTCTTAGTTGCCTCGCTTATATGTGTCTCTGGTTCTTTCTATATGTGGCGCTGGTTCACTGCACCTCGGTGTCGGTTGAAGACACCAGTCAGTTCTATGGTGCAATAATAGAATATTTGCCTGTTTCCGTGGTGGTGTGACCAAATCTCAAAGTTGTAGGGTCGCGGGTACGAATCTCGCTCAGGGAAAGCTCTCGAAATAGTTATTTCTACATATTTTTGGTAGTATATAGTTGGTAGTACTCATTCTCCTAAGCCCCTGAAGACTTGGTATAAGGTACCATCTATAAATAAAGAAATATAATAGTAGAATATTCGCTGACCAGTAGAGAAAACAGCCCTTCTAACCGGGTTTTAACTTTCATCTTGGGTCTACGAAATTTTTCAACAGAGCCCTAAAATTATACGAATATCTAAGCTCATAAATTCCGATTGAAACAAGACGGAAAGAGTCTGTGGAAAGGTTTTATTTGTTTCTATGCTAGTAAAGTCTTCATACCGATCCCACATGAGACCCAATTAAAGCCCAAATACTCGTCGATAAAAGCCAGTAGTAGACCCCAGAGTAAGTGAGGCTCAGAGTTTCAAATCATATTATGCATAATTATTGTGTGTAGGGGATTTAAGCACCGCGACCTTTCCATCTATTGTACCTCCATCAGAGCTTCAAAGTACATCTTTGACTCCTATCCTCTGGATAAACGTGATGACAAGTTTTGGCTCCAGAGGTTTCACATCACTGGCAGAGCCTTGGAAGAATCCCAAGTATTTCCTGCGGGTATGCATGAGAGCCGGCCATTGTGTCAGCACATGTAAAGACGCTTCCTCGTCCTCCATACAGAATCTGCAGGAGCCTTCCGAGGTGACCCCCATTCTCACCATATGTGAGTTCAGTTTACAGTGTCATGTGAATAGGCCTGTCGTCATCCTAAGATTATTCTTAGACAGATTGATTCGAATCCTTTAAGGTGGTATGTCCCTAGCAGACTCAGGCCTGGTGTGTTAATCCAGTGTTTGTGTCTATGGTATCCCTCATCGATCCCAAGCTACCTGAACAGCTTGCCCTTGCCTTCACCACAGAAAGTTTCTGGGCTAATAAAAGGGGTTGCAGCCCCTTTCTTGCTAATATTATGCATATGTAAATCCGAAACTGGTGCTACTAATACTGAACTGGCTTCATTTTTCACCGATCATGTGACTTCAGCACCTGGATTAAGAAGACAAGAACAGATGGTTCTCTACAGCTTTACAAGGACTGGGTTTGCAGCTTCCCATAGCATAGATATATAGATTTATTTAAGGATGTTATCACTCCCATAGCATAGATAGATAGATTTATTTAAGGGTGTTATACATTCCCATAGCATAACACTGTCAATTAATTAATATTAAGTACACACTTACATGCGAGGCAGTTTGAAGAGAGGAGGGTCCAGTGAAATCTGCAAGCAAAGAGACGATGAATAGGCTTAGTGATTGTTTTTAAGAGACATTTGTTATTAGTTTATATTCGACTACAATTCCATTTATAATAAAAATGTATGAGTTAAGGTCTCAGCTCACTTGCCACTTTTTAGCACAGGTCAGCAAAGCGGTTCTATTGGTTCAGGACATATAAATGAATCGATCTGATATCAAAGATCAGCAAATTAATAGTGGAATAAGGGACGTTAGTCACTATGTTACTAAAATCCTATATTTAGGGACTTAAACAATTAACACTCCAAACTCACTTCCCATTCAACTCACACCAGGAAAAGTTTGAACTAGTTTCAATGTGGGCTTCTTTAAGTGTTCTTAGGTGCAAATACTGTTGTTGCTTTAAAGAAGGACAAAAGGAAGTATTTAGCCGAAAACTTTATATATATGAAGACCTCTGCCAGAAGTTTGTGTTACGCTTTCCCAAGAAACTGTAGAGGAGAGGTGATAGATAGATATATTTAAGGGTGTTATACACTGCGATCTGAAAGATCTATTGTGATTCCCCTGTTTATTTGAAAGATGAGGATAGTATCATCTATTACTTATGCGTCGTTGGTATGGTGGCCAAAAGTCAACCAAACAGGAGCTCAGAGGACTCTTAACAAGATTCACCGTATAGCCTGTTTGAGTGTGACGGGAGCAATGAGAACGTGCCCCACACTAGCTTTGGGAGTGATCACTGGACTGACTCCTCTACACCTTGTAGTTAAAAGGATGGCGGCCAGCGCGGCCCTAAGGCTACCTAATCTAGCCCATCTTAAAGAAGGCAACCTTTCGGGGCACGCAAAGATTCTGGACACTGTCTGGAATTCTCCGTGCCTCATGGTCTTCGACAAAATGGACAGAAAATTAGACTTCTCAAAGCAATTCAAAGTGGTCATCAGTGACCGTTCAGCTTGGAGAAACAAGGAAATAACAATAAAACAGGACTCTCAGTTGTGGTATACAGATGGGTCCAAAATGGAAGATGGCAGTGCAGGAGCTGGAATTGTAGGGCCAAATTTCCAAAAAGCAATTGCAATGGGAAAAACAGCTTCCATTTTTCAGGCGGAGGTCCACGCTTTAGAGTTATGTGCTAGAGAATGTCTACGCAGGGGTACACGCAACACCAAAATATGCATACTCTCAGATAGCCAGGCAGCTCTAAAATCATTAATAAACTTCTCATTCCAATCAAAGCTGGTCTGGGAATGCTGTAAACTTCTCAATACCCTAGCAGCGAGAAACTCTGTTACGCTAATGTGGGTACCGGGACACGAGGGACATGAGGGCAACGAAATGGCAGATTCTTTAGCAAAAAAGGGTGCAGACACTGCCTTTATAGGCCCAGAACCCTTCTGTGGGGTAAACAGTAGCTTCACAAATAACTTGTTGTGCGAACAGGAAAAACGAAGTCTGCTAAACTACTGGAGAGCCCAAAAAGGCATGCGGCAGTCGAGACTACTCATTGATCCTGAACACATAAGGGTAGATGCTTCTTTAAACCTCAGCAGAAATGACATCAAACTATACACTGAACTTTTAACAGGACACTGTAAACTAAATTACCACCTAAAGAAAATAGGCGTGGTAGAAGACGATTCTTGTCGACTCTGTCAAGAGAAGCAGGAAACGGCAGAACACATTCTGTGCACTTGCCCAGCGGTGGCAAGACGCAGACATAAGTACCTAGGCAGTGGGTTCATATCTCCAAATCACCTAGTTAAAATTAAGCCCACAGCAGTTACGAGATTTATAAACAGTCTAGGACTGTTTTAGTTGGGTACGAGGCTGCACAATAGATCTTTTAGGTCGCGGTGTTCTTTTAGCCTGTCAATAATAATAATAATAATCATCTATAAATCTTCTGTCAGGTTAATTTTCGACAGGAATTCATATATTTTGTAGGAATCAAGATGAGGAATCTTGCTCATGAGGAGAAGTGATTCTGCTGCAACTTTAATAGGACAACCATTGAGTACTTAATTAAAAGGTACTTGGTTTGGGACGTGCATTCACGTGGCTTTCACTTAAAATCCTTAAAAGTGCAATTAATGTGTCTCACGATTCAAGGAAAATTCACTCCTAAGTTTTGCAATAATTTCACATCCGAAATTCCATACGCATTTCACACGACAGCAGCCAGAAAGGCAACAACGCGATTACAACAATTGATAACTGAAATATTTGAATTGATTGAAAAAATTGATTGCAACATTGCGGCCGCAATTTCAACACGAGCAAATAAAAAGTGAGCACATAAAAAAAAAAGAAATACCGAACAGCAAAACGCACTGCAATGCCGTGGAAATGGAAATGGAAAAGACCAACCCAAACGGAGCAGCCCCAGAAAAAAGCGCTGGCAGTTAGTGGCTCGATTGATTTCGTAAAACATGCACGCAAGCGCTGAGGAAAAAAGTGGGCGTGTTGGCTGGCAACTCACTAAGTAGAAGTTTAGTCCGTCCGCAGCTGACAATTGTCATCAATAATGAGTAGGGAAGTTGCACGCAGGCGCAGCAGTTGCTCGCAAACGCAAACGAACAAAAGCGGCAACAACGAAAAACGCCATTTAACACTGTCTTGAACTGTTCGGCGCTCCGACTGTCGGTCTGTCTGCGGCAGAATGTGGGTTGCCATGCCATTCCGTGCCGTGCCGCTTTGTGTTGTGCTGCACACCGAAATGCCAGCCGCAGACACTGCAGCGCCATTGCGTGCGCTGCACTCCACACACACAACTCGAGCGGCAGTGAATTGAGCAATTGCTGCGACAAATTTTCGCTTAAGTACGCGTGATTTATCGCTTCTCATTCTGCTGAAATAATATTTTGATTGCAATCTGCCGCCAAGAGCGTTTGCCGTGGCCCCAACCCAGCCCCAGCCCCAGCCCCAGCCCCAGCCCAGCCCCGTGTACCCGAAGCCTATCTGGCGAAAACACAACCGCCGAAAAATGGCCAATAAATAAGATTAATGTCGCATTCTTGCTGACGTGTTAAAAAGCCATTTAAATGGCATTAATTTAGTGATTAATCTGATGGCAACATTTGACATTTTACATTTATTTGGGCATGTTCGCATGCGGCACGGTGGCAGTGGCAACACTGTTGTTTGCCAAAGATTGCGCCGATAGTCAATTTATAAAAATTGTGCATTTTATTTTCCGGATCTCAACCGAAGGCGACCGCAAAAGGTCTGCACTTTGGGAGTGGTTTCGCATGCAAAAGGTTCACCTGGTTTGGGGAACAAGTGTCGCAGAGCAAGAATCCCCCAACTCAACGACCCCACTTGGCAATAATTCGTCGTAATTGAAATTCAATTCCAACGAGTCGAGCGGACCGTCTCGAGTGTTGCCATAAATTCTCTGCCCACTGCCGTCCGAGTGTTGGCCACATTTGCAACACTGTTGCCGACGACTTCCTGCCTCCTCCGCGCCCGCGTCTCTGCTCTCCTAGTCGTGGGTTGTGTATTTATTTATCTGATTAGCCGTGCCGCAGCGAGCCGCACCGCTCCAGTTGCCGGCAGCAGCAGAGCGGGGCATATTGAATGCGTGCTGCAAGAGATTTATGCCCACCCAAGTCAGCTGCAGTATTTTAATTAAAGCTAAAAATATTTACGCTCATATTTTTAAACGCATTAAACGGACATAAATTAGAGCAGCACTTTGGCAACTGGGCCCAGAGTCGCCTGCGCTGCAGCTTGTTGGCCAGCCTTGTCATTGCTCATCGTGTTGCGCAAGAGTCGTTGAAAAATGCGTTAGCTACGCAAGCGCATATTTCAACGTAATGAAGACGTTAAAATCGCTCATAACAAGGCGAGCAGTGAAAATACTGGAATGGAGTGCCGCAATAGTCCGCGGGGTATTGAAATCAAGTTCAGTTTTCCCCAACAAGGTGCTCCCTGGACGTGTTCCGCTTTTTTGCGGAGCGTTCGCAGTGCGTCCGTACGCACAACAAATCGAAAAGTGTGAAAATGCGCCAAATACGCTGAAATGGGAGAATGAATTGAAGCGGAGCAGTTGTGCGCCAGGTAAGTAGGCAAGCAGGCTGGCACGCTGGCAGGCTAGGCAGGCTGCGAAAGCCGCTTCGGCGCATAAGGGGCGCTGTCGTGCGTGCCGGCCGCACCGCGCCGTGCCAAGCCGCCTGATGACGTTGACGACAGCATCTTAGTCGTAAGTCCACGGCAATTTAGTTGTGCGTTGATATGTTGAACATGTTAATTCTTGTTGCATAAATCGGTACCTGGTCCGGTCTCCGGTCTCCTGTCTCCTGTGTCCGGTCCTTGGTCTAAATGGAATGTGCCAACGCATGTTGCTCTGTGCGGTTGTGGTATGTCGTTACGCTGTTCTGGTTGTTGCTCTTGTTGCTGCTGCTCCTTATTTTGTGGTATTACACGGCAACACTTAAAGTGATTTGTTGCATTGGTTCTCGTTGATAGTTAAAGTGGAACATGTGTTCCAGCACAACACTTACGTCTGATTAATATGTATTTACATTTTTTCTGATAAGTGGGCAGGGCAGTAACTGATGCGTACCAGCAGTTAAAGTCAAATTACTCTGCACTTCGTGTTGGGTCCTTTTACACTCTGCGAAAAGAGGCGATATATGAGGAAATCGAGGATGCTTCATCCCACTGAGTGGTTCACTATGTGGTTTTCAGTAGTAGTAGTAGAATGACCTGATATAGAGTGCATGTACAATAGATAAAATCTTTGAGTTACAATGTTTCAGGTGTATCCAAATCTCTTCAGTGCCACAGATCCGTACTATAAAAAAGGGAACGCATCTCAAAAGGAACTCAAGGAGACAATTTGGATACTTGTGAGGCTTTGAGAGAGATAGAGTAATTTTAAGGACTATGATTTAATAAAGAGGTTATTGTTTATTAGAAAGAGAGTGATAAAGAGAGAGTGAGAGAGAGAAAAAAGAGAAAGAGAGATAGAGAGAGAGAAAGATATAGACAGAGGGAGTCTAGAGTATTTAATGCCATTAAGAAACTCTCATCTGAGAGAGAGAAAGAAAGATAAATAGAGAGAAAGAGAGAGAAAGAAAGAGAAATAGAGAGAAAGAGAGAGAAAGAGGGAGAAAGAGGGAGAAAGAGAGAGAAAGAGAGAGAAAAAGATAGAAAGAAATAGAAAGAGAGAGAAAGAGAAAGAAAGCGAGAGAAAGAAAGAGATAGAGAGAAAGAAAGAGAAAGAGAAGATGTAGACAGAGGGAGTCTAAAGTATTTAATCCCATTAAGAAACTCTCATCTGAGAGAGAGAAAGAAAGAGAAAGAGAGAGAAAGAGAGAAATAAAGAGAAATAGAGAGAAAGAGAGAGAAAGAGAGAGAAAGAGAAAGAGAGAAATAGAGATAAAGAGGTAGAAAGAGAGAGAAAGCGAGAGAAAAAGAGAGAGAAAGATAGATACAGAGGGAGTCTAGAGTATTTAATCCCATTAAGAAACTCTCATCCATACAGTGTACCACCAGTTAAAGCCAAATTACTCTGCACTTCGTATTCGGTCCTTTTACGCTCTGCGAAGACAAGCGGAATATGAGGAAATCGAGCATGCTTTAACCTACTGAGTTGTTTACTATGTGGCTTTTACTAGTAACACAATAGGCCTGATATACAGTATCTGTACTTTCGATAAAATCTTAGAGACACAATTTTTCAATGCCTCAGTATCTCTGAGTATCTTCAGTGCCACAGATCTATATGATTTAAAGAGCGAAGGAACTCAGGGAAACTATTTGTTGATTTGTAGGATTTTGAGAGACTGTGCTCCCACAGTAAAGTAATTTATTGGACTATATTTCAATAAAGGGGTTATTAGTTATTAAAAAGAGAGAGAGAGAGAGAGTCTACATTTTTAAATCCCTTTAAGAGACTGTCATATATAATCCCACTAAAACCTTGAAAACCTGAACGACTTTTTTGCTGGTTCACTTGAGGAGCAGGTTGGGTGATACTGTTCCTACGCCAGTATAACATTAACAGCTTCTGAAACTTCATGTACCTGATTGGCAACTATGGACGCCTAAACAGTCGTGTTGATATATCGAAGAGTACATCCAAGTCTTGAGTAATTTCGGATTTTCCCAGTTTGTAGATGCTTCAAACTCCTTCTAAAGGCATTATCTCAATAAAATATGAGATGTTTTTCACTGGAGACTATTTGGCGAATTGGAGCCAAGGGGAGCGAGGAACACAGAAAGAGAGAGAGAGACAGCCATCGAGAGAGATAGATACAAATAGAGAGGGAGAGAGCCATCGAGAGAGATAAATACAAATAGAGAGAGAGAGAGGCATAGATTAATAGTGACAATAAGTGACTTAAGATTGTGATTCAATATTTGCCAAACTGTTGAGCATAGCAGGTAACGATTCTCAGGAGAAATTTGGTAGAAAAATCGTTGGTTTTCAGCCTCTTCCTAATAACAAACGGTTTATCTAGGAAACTACAAAGATACCGTAAAGTTATGCAGTAAGAGACAGTGAAGCACCTTGTAAAATAACAAGATCTGGCCTAAACAAAACAGTCATCAATCTGAAGAACTCTCACCACACTCTCATGTTCCGGCATTCATCAACCGACTCAAAACTATCTTGGGAAACTATCTGCTCGTTGACCTTAAGAATGTCAGTGAGACTGATGCAGACAGTTTTGACGATTTGTCATAAAGTCTTCTTGGGGTTGGGTCAAAGGATGGATTTATGGATCTATGGTTGTCTCTCTATGCTGAAGTTTGACTGCCTTTGCTACCCTACCTACGCAAATGTTATCCTGTTATATACCAACTGCTTAGCACAGCAGACCGAATTTGTCAAAGAGCTCTACAACCAATGATAATACTAATACACCAAGTGCTTACGTGATTCTTTGGAATCTGACACCACCTTGAAGCCGCACATCGGGAGTTATTCTAAGCATGCGAACGGTTCTTTAATTGTTCTCCGTATCCAGAATATATGTTCGCAATTAAATTGCAGCAGGTGATTGAAGAACGCAAAAGAATGCACTCCCTTGCAAATATCTGACACACTCACACCCACTGGCTTCATGCGTACGTGAGCCAAGTTCTGGAATGCATAAAAATCACACTTTCCCACAAACATGAAACAATAAACAAAAAAAGAAATGATATCCATAACCCACAAATGTGCACACTCCACTCAGCGAGCAGCGAACTGCAGCGCTCCCAGCATAAATCAATCCAACAGTTAGTCGGTCGATGAGGCCGCGAGCGGGGGTTGCGGAACGGGCGGGCGAGGTGCTCATTTCATTCATGGTGTCATATCCATTATGCTAATTCCTGACACTTATATGAACAACGCCTAATGCGGCGCATAATTGTGGCACTTTGCATTTCAATGGCGAATAAAGTCAAAACAATACAAACAACAACAACAACAACAACAGCAATGGCAACAACAGCACGGACACAATTCCACAATAAATAACGCAAAGAAAAATAAAATCATGTAAATGAAAAACGTATTCGAATGTTAACACTTTACCGGCGCAGACCTTTGGTAGGCCGAAATTTATAACAAAATGAATTATTGTGATGCGAGTGAGAAGTCGAGGCGGAGGCCGTGGCAGATGGGGCAAGAGCAGGACAGAAACAGAGGCCGACAGAGCCAGTTGTCAACTGTGAGAATTGAGACACTTTTACCCGCTGATGGGGTTCGTTTACAACGTGCTTAGGATTAACATAAATTAAGTCAAGAAACCGAAGCGCATTTAATGGCTTAATGGAGGCCCTCTCCGCCCGGCCTGGCACTGGAGCGTTCGCATCAATGAAAGGAAATGAGACAACGAATCACAGCCCGAAACCCCGAACCCAAAGTCGCAGACAAAGACGGTCGCACTGAGTTTCTCACGTTGACATTTTGTCAATCAAAACGCTGAAGACCGGGCTTTGATTATGACATGTGTGAGTGTGCTTGAGTGAGTGTGTGTGTGTGTGTGTCTGTGCTTGTGTTGGTATTTGTGTGTGTAGCACTTGACGTAAATATTATTTACGATGTGACATTTATATTATGCCTTATTTATGTTAATTGTATTGTGAGCACGTTGCCAGCGCTGGGGCCTCCTCTGCTGCCAAATGCTTCTTTTGCGGTTGTTGTTGGTGTTGCTGTTGCCACTGTTGCTATTGTTGTTGTTGCAGTTGCTAATAAGCAATTGAGCAGTTTTAATGATTTTAATGGAAATTGTAAAAACGTTTTTGAGGAGCGCTTTACTCGTGAATGAGCTTGTAAATGAGGTGTTAGCAAAAGTGAATGGTCTTTACGGGTTGGCTTCATTCTTGAAGACTTGCCAGCAGTTCCTAGCCCGGCTTAAGTGTATTATTATAATTTTTCTTTGCATTATTTCTATTTTTTTTTGTCGCTGAACGAAAATTCATTCATAAATAAAACAGTTCAACTCTACTTAAAGTGTGAATGCACGTCGTCGTCCATTGAGCCAATTTTATTTTCGAATTATGATCGTAAATTTGGATTATCGGTGTTAATGGATTTATTTTGAGCGGCATAAATTTAGAAACACAATCAGTACTGAAGATATCAATGATAATTTGAAGCGATTTTACCATGGCTATTACAGCAAAAGGCGGTCATCCTCATCTGGCTTGAGCAAAGCAGTTCCTTTGTGGTGAATGGTGAATGGGGTCACAGCGATTAAGTGAATTATATGTGAATCGAATGAGTGGATGCCAAGCAGAGAAATGTGTTCAAAACATCAGCAAAACTAACAGCGGGATATCAGTTGGTGGACAGGAGGCATGTGTAGGTCTGAGATCTGCACGCGTGCAGGCAACATTACAAATTCTAATGAAAATGTTAGTTCTACGTGCGGAAAAAGAGAGTGAGTTTTATCAAGCACATCATTTGAAGAGTTCATCCTTGGTTTAATAGTGGGAATGCTTCTATAACTCAGTGCGCAAGTTAGTAGTGATGGCGGAAGTATATTTGGTGTACTTAAAGAGCGACTCTTTTATATTATTTGACAATTTGAGAGAAATTTCCAATATCATACTTTGGACTATGTGTGAGGCGAGGCATTGAAACTAAGCTGTCGATTTCTTGCACGAAGTTTAGTATAGACCAAATTTTGTAACCAATTGGTCATTTCAAATAAACTGTGAACAGTTCCATATATAGAGTTAGACGTGCCTTTTATCTGGTTTGATTAATAAAGCACTCTAATTCTGTCCGTAGGTACAGGCTATGCTTCTGTATATATATATGGTCATATGGCTCCGCGGGGGAGCAAAGGGCCGCCAATGCTTATGTATAGATTCATTTACGATAAATATCTTCAGTGGGATGAATAAAAAGTATGCACAGCGGGATGGACATAGCTGATATCGAAGGAGTGAAGGAAGTCACTTTGGTGGAGAATGAATATATACCCCTACTATATATTACTGTTACATTGGCATACTCAATACAGCTCAAATAGCACTAACTTAGTACACACTTAAGACTTAATGCTAAAGGGAGCACAAAATTTACGATAAATATCTTCAGTGGGATGAATAAAAAGTATGCACAGAGGGACGGACATAGCTGATATCGAAGGAGTGAAGGAAGTAACTTTGGTGGAGAATGAATATATATCCCTACTATATATTACTGTTACATTGGCATACTCAATACAGCTCAAATAGCACTAACTTAGTACACACTTAAGACTTAATGCTAAAGGGAGCACAAAATAAGTGAATTGATGAAGAGATAAACTTAAGCTCAGCCTCAACAGCATAATAATAATTATCTTAATAATAATTAATGATCATTATTATATAATCACAAGTGATAACTACATTTAAATTGGCACTTTCGGTGTCAAAATCTGTCTACAAATGAAAGTAATAAGATGAAAGTCCGAGAGAAAGAAGCTAAAGCAGAAGGTAGGTAGGTAGGTAAAGCGGCCGCAGAAAGTACACATTATATATAAGGAACAACTGCCTCTTTGGGCTGTGGTCAGAACCTTTATTTCCACTGAGGTAGTAACAAAACAAGGTTCGTAAGGGTCACCTCAGCAGTGGCCTAGTAAAATGACTCAATAATACTACTTAATAATACTCAAAAATTTACCTGTAAAAATACCACTGACTTTGCTGTAAACTTAGTTCGGGCATAGTAGGATTTTCTGATGTTGCAACAAGAAAAAACTTACCAGATTTACCAGCAATAAAGAAGGACTAGAATGACAAAATGAAGTGGAAAACAATTCGAAGTTGCCATTACCAAAGGTGACTTACGCACGAAGGTAGGTGTGACAGTTTGATACAAAATAAACACTTCATGCCTTCCTTCGTCAGAGACCTGCAAATCCATCGTTTGGAAGACACTCATATCGCAAACAAAATATTTAATTCTATGTTTCTTTGAACCCTTTCGTACCACATCAACTGCTGTAAACAATTGTACAACTTACGAGTACCACTGCCAAGAAAGGGGCGTGCTTTGCCAACCCATTTATAATTAGGCGCTAAATGCCGTGCATACATTTTTTCAAGCGGTGTATTCAACAAGCCGCAATTAGTTTCTCCCCACCCAATCTACGCCAGACGAAAAACTCAAAAGCTAGCATTTAGATATGGCAGGATATAACACTAAACGCAAAAGGCCTCGGGACGACGTTTAAATAACACCACTCCACATTTTCAGAGTTCAAATTGAAGTGGTAATTTGTAAAAATTTAGCAACATTTTATTCGCAACACAAACACAGTAAGCAAAAAGTTCGTGGCAGTAGCAATGGGGCACTGAGGAAGGTGATGATAGGGGGAAGGAAGTGTAGCAGTCTCCTGTACGAGTATATGGTGTCGGGGAGTATTGACCCCATACGACACATGCCATCAAAAGTGTTTGAAGAGCATTTGGAGCTCTGTTCCCACTCTAGTGTTGTAGGCATCCCACAGAAAACTGCCTCTTACTTTCTGACTAACAGTTCTCTTTGGCTGTACTCAAGGTAAATCGGTGGCTGATACCTACAGCCAGCCAATATGATTTCAGTGCACTTAATAATTGAATGGAAAAATGTGTGTGAGTGCTCAGTCGAAGGAAAATCTTTTTGCCTGCTCAGTTTCCCAGCACGGGTTCACTTGCGTTCTCGACTATAACAGTTAGAAAACTATGCAAGTGGCAATTAATTGGGCGTGGCTGGCAAGAAACGTCTACGATTGAGTACACCAATAGCTGTTAACTGTTTTAGTCGGCTTTAATAAACGAAAAAACAACAAAATACACGTAACATCAAATCATAAACTCGGTGCAAAGCATCTTATTTCAGTGAGACGGCAGAGGCAGCAGAGGCAGAGAGTGGTGACTAGCTGCGCATTGTCTGCTCGGGGTGTTCCACAGAAATCAATAGTCGCTGTGCCTCTTGCTAAACACAGTCTTAGGAGCAGCAGCAGTGACGGCAGTGGCAGCAGCAGCAGCAGCAGCAGCAGCCGCAGCATGGAAAGAAAAACAGGAGCCATGCAATTAGCATTTGTTTTATGGCCGCCGTGCACACACCCCATTTTTAATATGAGCATAAACAGCATTTTATGTGCATTGAGTATGAATTAATAATTACGGCTTTGGTGCAATTGTTTTGTCTCAACTATCCTCCCTCCACCTCCCCACTGATCGTTTCCACTGCTGGGCCGTAATTGCGGCGCAGCCATTGTTGTGGCATTGTGAGCAGTTCCTGCTACTTCGTAATTCTGAGCTAATATTTTCATTCTCCGCCATAAGTGCACTTGATTGAAATTATATCTGCACATTATTGCTTGCAAAATGACTTCACTTAAGTGGAAACGAAAACATTTGCCGCTGCATTAGCTCTGCCGGAACAGAGGTGGATAATTGTATTTAATTAGCCCGTCTCAGTTGTGGCATTACGAGTACTTAAAGAATGGCCCCGTGCTCAACAAAGGCTTCCAATGCGAAATGCTTTGCTATCGGAATGCGAATTACACACTGAACAAGATTCGATATTATTTGCACAAGTCAAAAGAATTAGAAAAGCAAGCGTCCAGAGGGGGCACTTGGGTTGGTGGGTAGACTCCGTTAAGCCATTATGGCACTATAAACGTTTGAGTGGCTCTGAGAGCTGTTATTATGCTGGAAACCGCAGAAGTCTCACTTTTCTTATTATACTAATTGAATTGGGAACAACGAAAGGAGAGGAAACAGAAACATCATTTGATGAATACCTGTCAAAAGTTAACTATCGGAATAGAAGAGCAAGTAGAATGCGTTCACGAACTGTATCAATAACGATCTTATATATATATGTGGTCCTTATGCTTGTTGAGTAAACTCAAAAAGTTAGCTTATACTCGTATGAGCTTCCAGACCTCTTCTTGTCAGACAAGAAGAGGTCTGGAAGCTCATACGAGAAGAGACTGCTGACAACAGTTTAACCACATAAAGTCAACATTAGCCACATCCTTATATGGTCCAGATGATAGCCTGCCAAATGTAGTTTTAAGACCGATAGGGCAGGGCAGGTATTTTGCAGATCAAATATAGGCTCCTTTCGCGTTCGTCTTCACAATTTTCGCATGAATTATTTGATTTGAGTCCCACCGGAGTCCAGTTCAAAGTGCAACAACCACAATCGACGCAAAATATTTGCTGTTCAATGAGATTTCTCGGCTGCACCTCTTGGCGCTGTCCTTTCGCTGACTATCACCATCCCAAGTAAGAGAACTTTTTAGTCAGTGCTTGAACGGCGCCACACCGTGGTATCACAATGGGCCATTGGTGTGCTCAAGTGTGCTTTTGGCAAACTAGGAGGCCACTCCTACCTACCTACCTACATGAAAAACACCCTATATGTGATTTTTTAAGAGTAAATAACGTATTCAAAGCTGTTAAGAACCTTTGAAATTTGCTTAGCTTTAAAGGATATTTCCATCCACCGGGCCTGAGTAGTTGTAGGTCACCTCCGGACTAAAATTCTGTATTCACCTCAGGTACAGAAATTTGGTCCATCAAATTAAAACAAACGCATGAATGAGTAATTAATGAACGACTCATAAGCGCCTTTCTGTTCGTTCGACTTCTTTGCACTATAATGCTCGGGTTAGTTCTCACCTTATAAATCCATCTTCACATACTCCTCCACAAGCATATCTCCCCCCTAAACTTAGTAGGTACTATGAAGCATCACAGTACTCGTGGGTCTATTCGTAGAATGCGTTGTTGTGGGTTAGCAAAAGGAGAATTAATTATCCAGAGAGAAGCTTCCCCCGTAGCTTGCACGCTGTAGCAATCTACCTGGCAAACCCCAAGTGAAATCGCTTCCTTATGTTCATCTGTTGCGCAAATCAAAAGACTTGGGCAACAAACTCACAAATCCAACCTCCCCCTCCCCTCACATGTGTATAAATCTTTTATTAGTTTCTTCGTAGCTAATAAATTCAAAGCGAATTTATGACACTCCTTACCGCCGGGAAGACTCGTCGACTGCGAGCACACACAATTCCGCAGAAATCGTCCATTGAATGCAAATTTTATTTTTATATAAATACACAAAATCTTACACGCTTATTTGCCTTTTATTTCAGGGTAAATAAATTTGATTATGCCCAAAAAGAGAAACGAAAGACGAACGACGAAAAAAGGCAAATAAAGTTATTAGACAACCCACTCAGCGCAGGAGTACCAGCAATGGCAGCAACAGCACCACAAACAACACCATCTCCAACACCACCACCACCACCATCAGCAACACCACCATCATCAGCGCCAACGGAACACATCTCTCCGTGTGCAACACCCGCAACAACACACGAATTGGTTGTTGTGGCTGGTGTTGCCTTCATGGCCGGTGACTATGTGTGTGTGTGTTTGTCTATGCTGCACGAGTGTTCCTCTTTCCGTGTGTGGGTGTTAAATAAAATAAAAATTTCCTTTGTGTACATTTTTAGGTGAAAATTTTATGCCACACAATTCGCACAATTCGACCCGAATTTTTTCCGCTTTAATAGTGACGAATATTTTCAAGTTAATTTTCCAAAAAGAAAAACCCAACAAATTTTTAGTTTCCTTATGCAAGGCATACCCACCCACACACATACGAACACACAAATACATACAAAGTTTGTGATACAAAGAAGACGCAGTGGTGGCAGCGGCGTCAGTGGTATTTTATTATCTAAAATTTTCTCATTATTCATTGAATGCTTGCAAAAGTCATAAAAAAATTTCACCTCAATTTTAGGTCCACACCAACACACTCACAGCACACACAGAGCCACACACACACACACACACACACACACACACCCATTCAGCTGCAGATAAACTTCTGCCACTGTAATTAACAACCAACCAACCTCGTACTTTGCTACACTCCCCTACGCCGGCAGCAGTTGCGATATCGCCACCGCGGCCACCGTTTGCAGAACTCTCCATTTTGTACCTTCGTTTGGATGACTCCGAGTTAGTGTGTTTGTGCGCGTGCCCGTTTGGAATGTTATCATAAATTTGCGAAAATAGCAGCTTGCAAAAATGGCAAATAAATGTCGCTAAGTAGAAATTTTCAACTGACAGACACACACTCTCTCCCGCGGTCGCGGCCCAAGACAATGCCACAGTTAAACAGTTTCGAATTTCTCCTACCCAGGCGAACATTTTTGGCATTTTGCTGTTCTCGTTGTTTTCTGGATTGTTGTTGTGTTCGGTGTTGTTGTGTTCGGTTGTTGTTGTGCTTTGTTTCTATTTGTGTTGCATTTAAACTGTGTAAATTGCTTTCGGTCGCTTTAATTTAGTGTTTATTATGCTTTTCAGTTACTCGCTCGTACTCGACGCCGCATTGTTCTCCCAAAGCGCTGTTATTGTTCGTGAAATTCACAGCATAAAATTCACTATCAAAAGATTTGGCTCTGCTCGTTGGCGTTGGCGTTCGCCGCTGCTCCGCTTCTGTGTGGAATTGTGTTCACATTCACAGCCAAAGCGTTTATTGCCGCTCCGGAGCTGTCTGTTGGTGTTCTGGTTGTTGTTGGTGCTCTGGCTATTGTTGTTGTTGTTGTTGTTTTTGTTGTTCTTGTTGTTGTTCATGTTGTTGTTGTTGTTGAAGTTTTACAGTTTTCTCTGAACAATGTGTTCGTCATACCGGAAGGAAAACAATTTTCAGGTTGCTAGAGATGCAAACACAGGTCAGCTCAGTGTTGTGAGCCAAAGCAAAATGTGTTCCGAAGGTGTGGAAGAGCAGAACCGAAAGCAGGACAGGCAGCGAAGAAGAGGCCTGAATAGAAAACAACAGAGGGAACTTAACTAAGAATCTAATGAAATAGGATTAAAGAGTGGGGTGGGACTAAAGTGGTGAAGGACCCAAATGGTAATGTTGACTGCATACCTTGGTCACCAAGAAAATACGTTGTTTAATATTAGGGAAAGACTTTCTTGATCGTATACAGTAGGGAACACAAAGTCACAGTACTTTATTCTATAGTATAGTGATCATTTTTGACTTTTGAAAGTTGTTGGAAGCATTCTTTACTAATATCAACTACAGAGAGTTCTTCCGCTGCAACCCTGAAAGGTGTCTTATTGATTTGTGGTACTTCTGCGACACATTTTGATGTCCTTCATAGTCAAATCCGTGATGTGCTTCATAGTCAAATCCGTGATGTTCTTCATAGTCAAATCCGTGATGTTCTTCATAGTCAAATCCGTGATGTGCTTCATAGTCAAATCTGTGAGTCAAATCCGGGGAAATAATAATTCACCTTGGCTAGCTTCAGGAATAGAGAGGTCGCTTTCTTAAATGTAGAAATCATTTCCAACAAATTTGTTTTATTGAGAGATACAACGCTATGCACAATGATAGAATATATATACCGTCCTATAGCTCCGCGGGGAAGCAAAGGCCGCAACAATGATAGAAGCACGAGTTTTATTTCTTCAATTGCCAGCTAGGAACTATCCTCAATTAGTCTACAGGGTAATATTTGAGGATACAACATAAAATTTCTAAATTAACTTGGCAGTTTCTGGATGTCAATTACAGGAAAACTTCAGCAATTCGTCCATAACCATAACCAAAGCTTATCATGTCCCCTTGATTACCTCATGTCCCCTTTGAATACCTAATGAATAGCCACTGTAATTAAGATTGAGGGAAGTAAGCTCCAAGCTGCCCAAATAAGAGACTCCATAAAGCAAAATAAAACAAAGCTAATGCTGATAGACTGACTGGTATCTCTTATGTTGCTTGTTTCAAATTAAGGCACGACTTCAACACACTCACTATTTAATTGTCACCAGAACTAGCAGGCTTTACCTGGGACCACAACAACACTGACACTGTCAAGGACATAATTGCTCTGCTTTACACTTCTGAAATCAGTACAAACACTCCAACGAACAACTATGGCTGGAAATAGTAACCCACAGAAATGAGTGCCCCCTCGGCTGCTCCATCAATCAGCAATTTGAATTCTCCATTCGCTTACCTCTGATTGTCTCTCTCCACTCTGCAGAAAATCCTCCACACGAACAAGGCACCGTGGTATCACAATGGGCCATTATGTGTGCTCAAGTGTGCTTTTGGTAAACTGGGCGGCCACTCCTACCTACCTACCTAACAAGGCACCCCAATTAAAACATCATCCGAATGACTGGCACGCCTGATAAACGAGCAAATGCCAATGCGAGACTATTAAATTCCCATTAATTATGCCAAATCGAAGCTGAAATTGCATTTTAATCGAGAGCAAAGTGCCCCGCGCCCCGCGCCGCACACAACGGCAGCACCCCGACACCACAAATTTGCAAAGCAACTCGACTCGATTCGATTCGATTCGGGACGCCCAGTTGCGTGCACGCAGGCCCGGCCGTCAACCCGCTAAGCGCCGAAATGGACTCTTAATGCAATTAATTTCAATTTGGAAAATTGCATGAAAATGTCGCATTTTTCAATTTACATTTTCAATTTTCTCCGCGGCTGCTGAGCCTTTTATCTCGGCGTATGCGTAATTTTAATTACTGTCAAGCGCTGCTCTGCAACTGGCTGCGGACTCGCATCAAAGCCGGGCACGGATGAGCGTGGAACAAATTAAAATTGACATTTTAGCAATTTCTTTTCTGGTATGTCGGCTGAGCATTGCCGTGGAGATGCTGTGAGAGCTGCGTGCTTAACAACGTCGGTGCTGCCGTGATTGCTGCTGCTGCTGCGGCTTCAGTTGATTTGGCCAAAAATGGACGCACTGAGGCTGTGCCGACAAATGCGCTTATGAATTATCAATTAATTTTTCTGCCTGCTCAGGCGAGAGGTGCGGCTTGCTAGAGGGGGGTGGCGGGTGTGATGGCGCACGGAATGACAGACTGCAACGACCTGCATGCTGCATACTGAATGCTGCACGGCGCATTTGGCGACGCTCGCTTGTGTGCCTGCAAAGTGTTATGGCTCAATAAAAAGTGACATCAAAACCGTATTTGGCTAAAACACGTTAACTGCACGAGGAAATATTTCGATTATTTTAAGTTATTAGCCATTCGTCGTTGTCGCCGTTGTCGCCGTTAAACGCTTATGAATTGCTCGCTTCAGCTGTTAACACGAAAGGCAAAAATGCTGCGGCCCGTTGAGCTGCTCCTATTTTCAGCCATATAAAGCGTAAATATTTCTAATATCGCAGACGGACGGACAAACAGCAGATACAATAAAAACCAACAACAACAACAACAACAACAGCAGCAACAACAACAAAACCTTTTTGAAGTCCAGCCTCAATCAGTTCAGTCACGATTTTAACATTTTTGCACATGCGCACACCCCGCCGAGGCTGCGGCCGCGGCCGAGCTGAAAGAAGTGCCTTCGCCTTCGCAGCTATTTGGCGCTGCCCATTAATTTTCATTGAGTCTATTTTCCTTTTCCCCCCCATTTGTTGTTGTTGTTGTTGTTTTCTCTTCCATATCTTTGCCCACTTTTCGCCAAGTTTAACAAATTTTTAACAAAAATTTAATATTTTCCGCCCGCCCTTCCTCGCCGCCCTGCAATTGTTGTGTGCAGCGCTCGGCTGCAGCAATTGTTGCTGCTATTGTGGCATATATTTATGTTCCGTAAATAATTCGATCAAGATTAAGTTGCATGCATACATATACGAGTAACACCACCACCACCAACACCACCACCACCAACACCAACAACAGCAACACCAACAACAACAGCAACAATGCAGCCGCAACAACAATAGCGGCAGCGGTCTTGGCGTGCTCAGGAGAGCGGGAAGGAAAAACTTCAACTTTGCACTTCAAACAATTGGGCGAAGGTGCAAATTAATGGATGGTTGTTGTTGCTGGAGCTATTATTGCTATTGCTATTGTTGTTGTTGTTGTTGTTGCCAGTACCACTGCCATTCCATTGTAGGAGTACGAGTATGTTGTGCGGCCCTGCATGCAGACATGTGGGCAAAGCGGAGGCATCACTCCCGCTGAAGTTCAATGTTTGTGTTCGGCGGTTTGGAAAATTGTTTTTCACACCTTGGAAAACAATTTCAGCTGATTTTCGCCCAATGATGGGGTCCGCTGATAAATGAGACTGGCTGATGAGTTCATTTCAGTGGCGCAACGTGCAGTCACAGTCAGCGGCTGCCGCACACTCAATGCTGTCCGACGCCGGTACCGACCGAAATGGCCTTCATTTGTAGGGAAAATTACGGAAAATGCTCGCAACGTTTAATATTGAAGGAAAATAATCGCTTCTTATTGGTGGAAATTAATGGTGGAAAGTAGCATGTAATTACCTGGCACCAGCTGCCAATATTTTGAAAGATTTTCTCCTAACAGACAGGATCGCTACGTTTACACACCCCCTCTAGTGGCTGTGTGGGAAAGACCATTGTACAATCTCTTTGGAGGAACTCTAATGCTGCATTTGTTCATTCCATATTTTGGATTCATCTATGTTTAAATCCAATTTTGGCTAGCAGTGTTTCCCAGTCTGGACCGTGGTGTCACTTTTAGGTCCTCTGAATGTGTTTATGTGAATATCCTTAATAAAACTCAAGTGTCCGCATGTAAAATATATGAAAATGTGCACCTCTTCTCTATCAATCTTTATCAATGCAAAACAATCCAAAGAAGAGGACACCTAGATGAGCTGTGAAGTGTTTGTAGTTGATCGGGTCATACAGATGTCCATTTCCCATATATCCTTAATCTAGATATAGAGCACATATTAATAGTTTAGAGAGCCCATTTTCTTTTTATTATTGTGTACTGGATTTATATATATAAATATATATATATATATATATATATATATATATATATATATATATGTATATATATATATATATATATATATATATATATATATATATATATATATATATATATATAAATATGTATATATATATATATATATATATATATATATATATATATATATATATATATATATATTAATATATATATATATGTATATATATATATATAAAGCACCGCGACCTTTCGATCTATTGTGCCCCCATCAGAGGTTCAAAGTACATCTTTGAGTCCTATCCTCTGGATAAACGTGATGACAAGTTTTGGCTCCAGAGGTTTCACATCACTGGTAGAGCCTTGCAAAAATCCCAAGTATTTTCTGCCGGTGTGCATGAGCGCCGGAGACATTGTGTCAGCACATGCAAATACGTCTCCTCTTCCCCCATACAGAATCTGCAGAAGCCTTCCCATCCTCACCATATGTGAGTTCAGTTTACAGTGTCCTGTGTGTAGGCCTTTCATCATCCTAAGATTTTTCTTAGAGAGATTGATGAGTGATTCGAACCTTTTTAGGCGGTATGACCCTAGCAGACTCTTTGATACCCTTAGGCCTGATGTGTTAACCCAATGTTTGTGCCTATGGTCTCCCTCATCGATCCTAAGCTGGTTGAACAGCTTGTCCTTGCCTACACCACAGAAGGTTTCTGGGCCAATAAAGGGTGTTGCAGCCCCCTTCCTTGCAAGTTCGTCGGCAATCTCGTTCCCCTCTATGCCAGTTTGTCCTGGAACCCATAGAATGGTAACTTTGCTGCGTGAGCCAAGAACATTCAGTTTTTTTGATGCACTCCCACACCAGTTTCGAATTTACCTAATAAGAGATAAGTGCCCTAATAGCCGCTTGGCTATCCGATAAGATGGCAATTTTCTTGCGCTCATATTGCTAATGGCCTTAAGAAACGTGGGTCATTACCGGGCATTCTGCTGTCGCACCAATGCTTCAACATTGGCGTATGCCGTCGAGCGGGCTATGTAGGAGTTGCCATGATGAAGAAAAGACAGAGTCGATTCATCACTTTTTATGTCAATGTCCAAGACTACAGTTGAAATGACTTCAATGTTTGGGGTCGCGCTTCTTCACAAGTTTGACAGAGATAACGAAGGTGGATTTATAGGATCTTCTCACTTTCATCTGGAAGACCAAATGGTTTAATAGGGATGGTACTTCCAATGTTTATGGAAATCAAGGGTAAGGACGAGTATGCCTCCTCCAGGCATTTTTGAAGGCAGTCACAATGGACATAGATGTCGCCAAGTGGAAGTGCGGATACTTCGTATCCACACACGCCTTCCCAACCTAACCTAAGAAACTTTCTTATAAAACTTTCCAAATAGTGGACACATGGATTGCAATTATTCTGAGCTGTGTTGTAGACACGCAATTTCATACAATCAACAGAATAATGTCATGAAATGGAACGGGTACAACAACTCGTGTTTCCCCTTGCTATATTCAAAGCTCCTGTTACCACAGTGGAACTAAGAATATTCCAAACCCTGGTCTGGACATGGCATAAGACCAATCTTATAATTGAGAAGTAAAAGAGTGTTCATTGTTTACAATTTCTAAGATTTTTAGAAGATATCTGAAAGACATCAGCTCCTTGTGACGACGAGTATTATCAAAAGGTGTTGATCTAATTCAAGAAAACAATCAATGATTGCGATGGTAGAACCAAGAACCAAACTGTTTTTCTTACTTAAGACACAAGTGATGAATTGCAGGAATGATTATCTGAACTTATTGTAAGTTGCATTATCACAGAGAAAGAACAACTCTTTAGATGGTCATCAAGTAAGGAATAAAGCAACCGGTCTCTGTGGTTTAATGGGAAGCATGCTAGACTCGCATTCGGGGATCGCAGGGTCGAATCCTACCCTGGACAAGGTCTCAAAAATTCTTCCTTCGAAACCTTTTTCTCTTCCAGCCGAATACCTCAGAAGCTAATACTCATCCCCTAAAGCCTTGCAAGCAAATTTCATTATGTATATAAAAATAATATGAAGGATTAAAGCCTTAATGAGTTGGAGAGAGGAATGTTTGTTTGCCAACTGTTACAGAGAACAAGGGGATTATCCCTTTCTGGACTATGTTCAACTACAGCCAAACGGTTTCTATACTTACCGCCAATTGAGCATATTGTAGTGTACCCAAAACACTACAATGCATTTGAACCTACCCTGCCTAATGTCCAAGGGTACCGCACTTAACAACCCCTTCTGGCCAAATGAATATATATGAAACCCCTTCTGGCCAACTGAACACATACGAAAGTTCTCGCAAGAGTCTCATCTTTATGGGCAGCCGCAATATTCAAGTGTTTAACGCATTAACGCATTGAGTGCCAACCTCGCACGTTTTCAGGTGTTGCTCAACTTACGAGTAGATTCAGAATTTCGGCCCCCACAGACGTGTGCGTAAGTCCGGCTCTGCGGGCACCACTCTGAAATTACCTTCAAGACTGTTTTACTGCGCAGGTTCACACGCCTTACACTAACTCGCATATTTACGAGTAATTGCAGTTTTTAAAATGTGTACCACCACTTCAAATATCTTTGCAACTCCACCAACCAAAAAAAGCATTTAATTTTTTTACTTGAAAATGAAGCCCTAAAGCGATAATAATTCCAGTTTAATTTGCTGCAGCTCCAGCTGAAACTCCAATTCAAATGCAGCACGGCAACTGTGTGCACTGGCCAGGGCCTGCCTACAACAACAACAACAACAACAACAACAGCAACAACAAAAGCAACTACAGCAAGCAGCCAGCAACAACAATAACAATAAACTAAATATTATTAAGTATTTTAACTAAAAATAGTAACAGCACCGCGCGCAGTCATATTTTAAAAAGCTAATAAAACTGTTGGTAATAACAAAGCCGGATCTCACAATTAAACGTCAAGAGTGTGCGCCGACGGGGCGGCAGCGCTGCCGGGGGAGCAGCTGGGGCCAGGCGGCAGGAGAACACGAGTATCACTCCGAGCCTCTAAGTAAACTGCAGCGGCCTTTGTGCCCCTCCGTGCGTCCGAACCACCCTCGGCCATTTACATTATGACACATAGGTGGTGCATTTGCTCCAACACACACACTGGCACACACACACTGGCACACACACTGACACACACTCACTGACACTTGCGTATGTAGGCGCCTGCAAACGGACATGCCAGCAATCACACACACTGCCGAGCTCTCATTCACTCACTCACTCATTCACTTAGTCAACAGACCTGACGACGTGGTCTGGAATGGTTTATGAAATTGCTCGCTTCTGCGAATGCTCAGCTCAGTGCCGTGTCATGTCTGTGTGTGTGTGTGTGTGTGTGTGTGAGTGTGCCTTGGCTTATTTTGTGTTTACAATAACTTTTTTACTTTTTTAGTGGCGCGTACGTTTCCGATGCAATTGCAATTACCTCCATTTGAGGTCCATTTTCGTTTGGAAGTTGCAACATTTTTAGGAGTCTGACTGCACAAATGCAGCCTCAGTTTTTTCCCATTTTTTATATCCTACTCTCATGTATGTGTGTGTGTGTGTGTGTGCGACTGGCTTCATCGACTTGCGCTTTTATTATTATTAGTTAAATATTTTTTATACTTTTGCAGCCAATATTGATTGCTTTAATTTTTATTTTGGCCTTAAGTGTTTTGAGTAATTAGTGCACTGCTTTGAGGTTTTCGGTATTCTTTGTTTTTTTTCCTGCATTTTTTGTACGTTTTTGCTTCTTTTTTGTTGTTTTTGTTTTGTTGCTTTTGCGTTTTATTTGGCTTTTTGGTATGTTGGCATTAACGAATTTATTGCCTCGGTTAATGAAAATTTGTTACACAAAATGTTTTAATAGCTCAATTTGCTTCAAATTTAACTTTAATTGCCTCTGGAAGGCGCTGCACAACAAACATTCCGCGAGGCACTAAAAACCAAGCGTATTTCACATTTGGAAATGGTTTTAGTTTTGTTTAAGGTGTTCCTCAAATGGATACAAGTGCCAAATCAATTTTTACTGCTACACCTTCTTGTTCTCATTCGAGGAGATATGCGTCAGCTCCCACGGCCGAGAGGTAGGAAGGTTAGTTTTGCTTCGATGGGGTGGGATGGGATAACTTCTCCATATTATATTACAATCTATATAAGGGGTTCCACGGCCAAGAGGCACGTAGGTTAGTTTTGCTTCGATGGGGAGGGATGGGAAAACTTCTCCACATTATATTACAATCTATACAAGGGGTCCTTATAATTTTTAATTGCACTTAATATATCTTACACCATAATATGACTGCTAGGGTTTAGAGGACTGAGTACTAGCTACTGAAGCCTTCGACTCAAAGAGAAAAGAGTTTTTAGAAAGAAGCATTTCGAGACCAAGACCGTGGCAGGATTTGTACCTGCGACCCTCGGGGAGTGCGTCTAGAATGCCTACCACTAGACCACAGAGGGCGGCCTGAAGGTAACTTCGTTATGCCTCCCTCATAGAAACCCTCGTCCCTTTTGGCAACAAACTGAGACAGTCGATTTTCACAAGCTTCTCTTGGGGCATATGTTTCACTATCAAAATTGTTCGCCATAGACAGGAGCAGGTGGTAATCACTTGGTGCCAGGTCCAAACTATAAGGTGGATGCATAATAACCTCCCAATAGTTTCTTTGTCAATAGTTCAATCACTGCATATAATAAAGTAACTCGGTGGAGATTGCACTGCTTACTTCTCACTTTTAACCCTCCTTAGATTTATTCGAACAAAAGAAATACTGCTCTGCTGCATTCCTTGACATTACGCAAGCCTTTGATAAGGTGTGGCACAAAGGGCTCATATATAAACTTAAAGAAATTCTTCCAAAGAAATTCCACAAAGTATTTGAAACCTACATTAAGGGCAGAGAATTCATGGTAAGCCAAGGTGACTCTACCTCCGTCTAATTTGATATCAAAGCAGGAGTCCTTCAAGGCGGTGTGCTTGGACCACTTATGTATTTGCTTTTTACAGCTGGCATGCCAACTTCTGATCACACGGCTATATTCGCATTTGCCGATGATATCGTCATACTGAGCACAAACGCTCCCATATTGAATCCTCGCAATGGCTTCAGAGCCACTTACTGTCTATTGAACAGTGACTTAACAAATGGAGAATAAAGTTCAACGAAGCTAATTGTGCTCACCCAACATTTGCCTTAAGGAAGGACACGTGCCCCCTATTCGCATCAATGATAAAAACATTCCACAACTCTCTGACATAAATTAACTGGGAATCAACTTAGACTATTAACCTGGACTTAACAAATGGACTCAAAGTGTGCTCAGATCAAATTGAAACTTCATACCTTGCAATGGCTACTAAACAAGCATTCAAACCTTGCCTTAGAATATAAGGTACTAACTTATATTAGTGTCATTAAGCCTATTCAATTGTGGGGCACCGTGTGTCCGTCAAACAGGGAGAAACTCCAACGCCTATAATAAAAAATTTTGAGAATGATCACCATGGTACTTGAGGAGCATAAACATCCACCGTGACCCAAATATACCCACGATTGAAAATGAAATGGTGAACACCTACAAAACCTACACTCTTAAATTGGAAAATCACCCCAGCACAGCTTGGCGAGGTGCCTACTGAAGCTTCCCTCTACAAGACGCCTCAAAAGAAGAAAGAAGAAAGAATATATACCTTAGACCTGATTTAATAACGTCGTATGGTCGGCTGTGAAAACACTAAATACTCGATGAAGTGGCTGAGGATATTACCTAGATATATGAATGTAGTCTTGTAATCTTGGAAAAATTACTGTTAGTTTCTTGAGAAAGAAAGATTCGGTAAATAAACAGATGGTAAAAAAAAGATTTATCCTGGAAGCTTTTGTCAAGTCTGGTATAATGATCCATAATTCTAACAATGACTGGAATAGAGCAATTGAACAAATGAGTTTGTAAACCCCCGCTAAGCTTCTCTAGTTGGAACTCTACATGAGTACCCTAAAACAGCCAAAAAAGATACTGTCCCTTAGCAGTATTTTAGAATAGGGACGATCCTCAGAAGAAAGTTCTCAAGAATTTCTCACGATTCCTATTATGCTTGCTATGAAAGAGTTCTTCTTTTTCTGATTTAGATGCATGAAAGAAATCTCGGTAGAGAATGGTTAACTTTGTATTGGTGGTAAAGTGAGGCATCAGCAGATTACTCCATTAGCTTAGCACCTGTTGTATATAATGGGAATGGGTGGGTAGAAACTATCTCTATATATCCTTTGTATTTGTATATCCTCTTTTTTACCACAAACATTGTACTCCTTTATTTATTGATGCCAAAGTTTCCTGTCTGCTCTTCTTTTATCTTCAGAAGGTTGTTTATCATTTCCCTGTTAGCAATATTCATTCTCCTACAATTTTTATAGCTATGATGACTTTGGGTCTTATATTTGAAGTAAGTCCTTTTGGAAATTTTTTCTTTTTCGATGGATCCAATTCCTTTTAGGCAGTTCATACGAATTTCTGCGAATTATATCCTTTTTGCTTTTTCAAATCAAGGGAACTTTTCTTCCGGTCTTATTGTTGTTATGATTATGGTTATTGCTAATGCCACTCTTCAAATTTTTTTGGTGGTCACCTTTTAGAGAACTCAGCGGTGTCCAATTCCCTCTGAACTGGACTATGAAATAGGCTGCAACCCGCCCCACACTTTTCAACGTAGCCAGTCTTTACTCTTTGCTTGTCCACTTGAGTGATGCAACGCTTCCCATAACAGACAATATTTTATTGGACATCACAGATATGAATCACTGATATTGTCCGCCATAACAGCTCCCTTCGCCTGCCTTTAATGCGACTACGTCTGAAATCATGTTGCAAATAAAATGGAATTGATTCTTAATTGTTAATAAAATGTTCGAACATTGTCATTGTAAATCACGCTTTTCCAATTGTCCCACTCCATAAAAGACCCACTCGCACATAGTCGCACACCAGGCCCTGCGAGAAAAATTCTGCACGTCGTCTGTCTGGCAGCGAGCGGTAAGGCACCCAGTAACACGATCTGATTAATGCCACAACTCTGCATGCAGACAGACACACACTGTGAAATCGAAATGGAAAAATCTCCCCAGAGATTTTTATGACTTTTCCGCCAGAGAAATGACGAGCGCAGTCGCAAGCACAGCCACAGCTCGAGCTGGAGACGTAGGAGCAAACGCAGGCGCAGACGCAGACGCAGACGGCAGATATTACGTGCGGTACGTGTTTAAAACTTTAATGAGCACACAAAATAATTGCAAATGCTGCGCATGTAGAGCCAAAGCGCAAAAAGCCACGAAGTCAGAGTCAAGCAAACGAGGAATTTACAGCCGTAGCGCCCGGGCCACACGGTAGCACGGTGGTTGGAGTCTTAATTGCAAAGAGCGTGACTTAAATTAAGCAGAGAGAAAAGGAGTTGCAAAGGTAACCAGCAAAGAAATGGAATGAACCGCAGAGCAAAATGGAAAAACGCTACGAAAGGGAAAAAGGCACGAGGAGAAAAACTGTAATAATTCGACGCTTTATTTTGACAGGTCGAAACTTTTCCTCAGCCGACCGCACTTCTCCCAGCCGTCGCTGATTTGTCACTCAGGCGCAGCAGAATCAGCGCTGCAGCCAGTCAGTCATAAAAGAAACACGCCAATTAAATGCGCTGCACTTCAAACCGCTGAAAATTTACAGATTTTTAATTAAAGATAAGCTAATTTAAAGACAATACAAAGCGACGAAACGACCGCCAGCCACCACTCCAGCACCCCAGCACCCCAGCACCCCAGCACCCCACACCGCCAGACGCGACTGTTCGTACTCTTGGCGGCTGTCGACGTAAAATGTCTAATTTGATTTTAATGCCGAAGTGAAGCTGGGTACCCTTTACGCTGCTGCGCCCGAGTGGCTTTTATGGCGGCGTAAACTCACCGCGCCCGCCGGGTCCGCCGCACTCGCTCACTTATTCGCATTATCCGCCGCCTGTCTCATAAATGATAACATCGCAATGGTTGGATATTCTATTATTCGAAGCAAAACACCGAACACCGACTTGACGCCGACCCCAGCAATTAAACTAAACTCCGTTGAATTATGTGCAACTAATTCCAACGGTCACAAAAGTTTACGGCCGCAGAACAAAAGAGCCGCAGGCGCTGAGCGTGATTAGACGGGCTCCTTCACAGCTGCATTCGCGGTGCTTAAGAGCCAATTTAATTTATGATTCTATAATGAGCTATGCGAGTGGTTTCTCTGCCCGATGATGACTCGACTCCCTCGCAGCGTCACTTGATTCTGACAAATTGCTAGTCCGGGTAATAAGGAAATGAAGTCAATACTGGACGAAGAGAACGCAGCTTGAAGCGAAAGCTACTTTTGTCATCATAACCAGAGACAGAGCATCATAATCAGAGACATAGCATCATAACCAGAGACAGAGCATCATAACCAGAAACAGAGGATCATAACCAGAAACAGAGCATCAGAACCAGAAACAGAGCATCATAACCAGAAACAGAGCATCATAACCAGAAACAGAGCATCATAGCCAGAGACAGAGCAGCATAACCAGAGACAGAGCAGCATAACCAGAGACAGAGCATCATAATCAGAGACAGAGCATCATAGCCAGAGACAGAGCAGCATAACCAGAGACAGAGCATCATAACCAGAGACGAGCATCATAACCAGAGACAGAGCAGCATAACAAGAGACAGAGGAGCATAACCAGAGACAGAGCATCATAACCAGAGACAGAGCAGCATAACAAGAGACAGAACAGCATAACAAGAGACAGAGGAGCATAACCAGAGACAGAGCATCATAACCAGAGACAGAGCAGCATAACAAGAGACAGAGGAGCATAACCAGAGACAGAGCACCATAACCAGAAACAGAGCATCATAGCCAGAGACAGAGCATCATAATCAGAGACAGAGAATTCTCCCACAAATACTTTGTAACATTTGCGGTTGATCCTGACTATATTGTGACAGTGTCCAGTCCAGAAGATGAACAGCACATCTTCAGGGATAGAGTGATCCCATTCGCGAGTCAAATCGTATAGTCAAATACTTGACCGTGGGCCTCAGTGGTGTAGTAATAATCTTGGTAGTTGGGTACGAATCCTGTCAAGGTCTCAAAATTCTACTTTGTAATCCTTTTCTCTTCGAGCCTTAATTGCGGGTACACATTCCTCCAAACCGTAGCAGACAAAATAATGGATATAATATATGAATTCCTGTGGGAAATTAACCTGACAGAAGATTTATAGATGAGACTTCCTCATCTTTCAAATAAATAGGGGCATCACAATACATCTTTCAAGTCTCAGTGCATAACACCCTTAAATATATCTATCCATCTATATAATAAGGCAATAATAAAATAATATAATATAATATAATAATAAGAAATCGAATAATAGCAGGAATACCCTTGAATCTGAATAATAATATAATAAGTAATGAGTACCGAATTATAAGATTCTCGAGTAGTGTTCTGAGATTAATAGGTATCCCTTCGTCCCACTCTGTGTCTTTTGAATTTCTATTGGCCCATCCTTCCATAATAATCGTGTCATTATCCTCGTCTTAGCTTATCAACCCCCTTCCATAGCATTGCATGTGACCAACGACATTCTTTCCGCATAAACTCCACCGCCACCAGCTCCACCCATTGACCCAGTTTTTCCGCCGCATTTTATCAGCGCGGCGAGCATCTCAGTCGCTTTTCCATTCAATTCATTTCCATTTCAAAAACTCGCTCCAATTTGATTGCATTTGATCCATGGACGCGGTTGAGGTTGCGGCTCCCCGTCAATGTCATTTTGCATTTACCGCATCCACGTAGAGCAGATTTCTGGTTCAAGTACGTTCGCCGACTTGTACGAGCACATCAGCAAATTCCATTTCATGGTCATTTGCATGGAAATGCGCACAGTTGTCTTCCGTCAATGTCGATTTCCATCAGCAACGTCATCCTGCCGCACGCCAGCGTCATGCCATCGTCATGCGGAGTCACAGCGCGAGGGCTGCGCTTGCGTTGCAGCTTGTGCGGCGGCGCATGGCTCCGCTTCGATTAATCCAGATTTTCAGTTGAAAGTGGAATTTTTTTTGTGAGCACAAAACAAAGCAAAAGACATAAAACTGAAATAAGAAATAAGAAATAACTCGTGAACGTTGTTGACGTGGCTTATTTTTAAGTGAATTTCTTTTTTGCTTTGTTCCTGCATAAGGACGCTTCAGCTGCCAGTCGCTAGGTCGTTGCTGTGGCCGCAATGTGGCGTGTGTGTTTGCTCGGTTGTGGATGCTGTTGTTGCTGTTGCTGTTGCTGCTGTTGCTGCTGCTGCTGGTGACTTTGCGCTGCCCCATTTTTCATCGCAGTAGCTTATCGCCGACTCTTGCCCGTAAATGGAACTAGTTCAACTGCTTGGTCTTTGGTGCCATATCAAAAGAGATGCCAAACGGGCTTTGAATCGTGTTACATATTTTTGCACGCGGGAATATATGAGCGCGTGTGTGAGTGAAATACACATTTGCAGTGCTTCTATGACAAAATGTGCACTCTTGGATGGAATGCGCCATTTTGCCGGGGGTTTTCTGTTCGTTAAGACCATTTAAATGTAGGCTAAATCCCCATTTTCAATTCATTGAAGCAAATCCGCGCGCTTTCCTCGAGAGTAGGTCGCTAATTTATACCGAATCCATTGGCCAGCTCAGCTCGGCGGCGTCGCATAATTTATGGACTCTTAATGGGGCCATTCTTGTATGTTAATCGCATAATTTGTGCCTCTCCACTCATCGCCAGTTGGGTCTGCTGTCATAATTAAGTCCCATTTAATTTGTTGGGCGAAAAGGAAAGCGCCTGCGCGCACGCATTATTGTGCTAATCACATGCAAATTTAATTACCGAAAGCAATTTACGAGTATAAACAGCAAAACTCAACAACTTGGCTAAATTATGGTTCAATTAAAATCGCTGGCAATTTGTTTTAATATCGTTTAGCACGATTCAGTCGAGTCCAATGAAAGTGAAGTGATTCCAGATGCGAGTATCGCGATAACGAAAATATAAAAAACGTTCGTTTCCCACCTCTTTAGACTGACGATGGCCAAACGTAAGTGGAATAGTGCGATTGTGGGACGAACTGTTTAAACCAGCCAATTAGGTTAATTGTTGGAGCAGGAGGCAGGAGGAGAGTGGGTGCCGAGGAGCGCTAAAAGTGAGAAACATACTAAAAGAGGGATGATGAAATGCGATTAGATAAGGAAATCGGATAATTAACACAAGTGGAGCTGAGCCGGATCAGTGATGTGCTCCTTTTTCAAGCCAAATCTCTGCCATTGCACGCAGATTTGCGTGAAAGATAAGGAGGCGAGAGTGGAGCTTTAAAGTAAATGGCTTCAGGTGGAAACTTCACCTGCGAACTTCACTGATAAATCCTGCAAGGACTTTTGTACTAATTCAAGACTTAAATCACTGATCTCAACAACGCCGACTTTTCTAGATTTGCGAACCAGTTCTTGAGCGACTTAATCAAAGAAATAAACAAATTGAAAAAATTTGCCCAATTCTGCAATTGGCCAATTTAATGAGACAATTTTATTAAGTGAACAATTAAAAATCAGATAAAAATACACGAAATCAATTTGTTATAAATTATCTCAATAGTAAAATTGGCGAAATTAGCGATATCAAAACTGGACCGGGCTGAGACAAGTTCGGTGGGGGAGAAACACACTGAAATGAATGAGTTCCACTGAACAGCAATAAATATCGAACTGATTGGAATTATCGAATGCGGAGAACAAAAGAAACGATCGGAATATTTATGAACGATCATCATTCATCGCGGCACGCCTCCACAAAGTTAGCAACAGGCAAATAATACAACCACATAGAACAACAACATGGCAACACAACAACTCGAACACAAAGCAAATCATCCCTTGAAGCTGCTGGGTAAGGCCGCTTTGCCTGGCTCCATGCTACTTTGCATCACAGCCCAGGCAAAGTTTGTTGGAATCGAGGCACGCTTCCACAAAGTGTGAAACAGGCAAATAACACAACAACATGGCACAACAACATGGCAACACAACAACTCGAACACAAAGCAAATCGTCCCTTGAAGCTGATGGCTAAGGTCGCTTTGCCTGGCTCCATGCTGCTTTGCATCACAACCCAGGAAAAGTTGGTTGGAATCGAGGCATGCTTCCACAAAGTAAGAAACAGGTAAATAACACAACAACATGGCACAACAACATGGCAACACAACAACTCGAATACAAAGCAAATCGTCCCTTAAAGGTGGTGGGTAAGGACGCTCTGCCTGGCTCCATGCTGCTTTGCATCACAGCCCAGGAAAAGTTGGTTGGAATCGAGGCATACTTCCACAAAGTAAGAAACAGGTAAATAACACAACAACATGGCACAACAACATGGCGGCACAACAACTCGAACACAAAGCAAATCGTCCCTTAAATGTGGTGGGTAAGGACGCTCTGCCTGGCTCCATGCTGCTTTGCATCACAGCCCAGGAAAAGTTGGTTGGAATCGAGGCATACTTCCACAAAGTAAGAAACAGGTAAATAACACAACAACATGGCACAACAACATGGCAACACAACAACTCAAGTACAAAGCAAATCATCCCTTGAAGCCCCTCTGACACGATCCCTGCTGCTCGTAAATCGTACCCCAGTGAAATTATGAGGCAAAACTTGGTTGGGATCGAGGCATGCTTCCACAAAGTAAGAAACAGGCAAATAACTCAAGAACATGAATGCTATCAAACAGCCAAATCATCCCTTGAAGGTGGTGGGTAAGGACCCTCTGCCTCGATCGCTGCTGCTCTTGAATCGTACCCCAGTGAAATTGTGAGGCAAGAATTGGTTGGAATTTCCCAGCGATGCAACTATGTGGCACTGCTGCACACAAATAGTTTGAACGATAGTGTCACTTCTCCGCTATTTGCAACGGGTTTTGCGACACCTCTGCGCCCAGCTAGCCGAGCAGCATGCCAGCTTCGCTGTCGACTGTTTCGCATTGGTATTTTATTAGATGCCTCCTCCTGACAACGGCCCGGAGAAATCAGATGCCAGCGCTGGGCTGTTGTATTAATTGCAACTGCATTTATGCCCGAGCTGCGTGCGTGCATTTGCGTAATAAAATTCACATGGGTGCAACAGCTCTGCGGGCGCTGTTCCACTGACCAAACGGCGTCGAAGAGCGCCGCTCCAAGTTGTGCAACTGTGGAAATATATCAGGCAGTTAGTGCAGTACGAAGTACAGAACAAGGCAAAGAGAAGCTAAAAAGGAACAAATTTCAATACCTTCCTAATTCAGTCGGAACACTGAATCCTTCCTCATACTGCGCGTAGCGAAAGATTTAAGCACCGATCTCGGCCAAGGCGCCAGGGGGTCCCCATGTTGTACGAGCAAATTGCACATCTGCGCATGCTCGCAGCAGCAACAAAAGAAAATCGAATCGAACAACTCGCTTTTAATAATTATTGCGTGACTTTTCGCAACGAGGCATTAAAGGAGATGCGTGCGACCAGTCTTTGGGGGGAAAAGCCGCTGTTGCCACAGTTGCGGCAGCAGTTGATGATGCTACAAATCGCAAAGGAAAACACCGTAAACTGCGGTAATTATAATTCTGTTTAACAAGCGCTTGCCAACATTTAAGCCACCCCGCGCCGCCCCGTCCGCCCGCTCCGGCGCAAAACGGTATTGCATAAAGTGGCGCAGCTGCGCTCGGACTTCGACTTAGACTTGTACTGCGGCTGAGATTTACCCGCAACGGTGGCATGTTCGGCCAGGAATGCATGTGCTCGTACGGGCGCTCACTCGTGTGTATTTAATTAAAAATTTTGTACTTTTTTGTTGCGCCTCTTTCAGAGTATGTCTGCCAATAAAAATGTACGAGTATTTTTCTTTTATATTTTCCATTGCGCACTGGTTGCGCCCGCCAAGCAACGCCAGGCGAGCTCACTAAAGACTACTTTATTAGTTTTGTGCTCTTTTATTGCGCGCAGAGCACTCGAATGTGGCAACTGGATTGCCTTTGCAGGCGAACGCTAACACAACAGCACGGCAACGCAACGAAAACAAAGACGAATCGGCGAAGATTTCTATTTCAAATTTGCAATTAAACAAACGTCTGCGCAGATAAAGTCAGCCAAATGAAAATTGAAAATTGTGGGACACCAGCCCGAAGTGCCATGCCAAATACGCATCTGTGCAAGTGAGGGGGAGCAGGCAGCTTCAAGATGTTTCAATGGTGTTTTTTAAAACACTGTTCATTAAGGATATTAATTTAATCTTCAATTAATCTTCAAGGCTGCCACTCCTACCTACCTACCTACCTACATCGCACTCTATTCATGACTTTCCTTGACCAAATAATGACAACTTTACCGAATATTCGACTCGGAATTATTTGCAATAAACTTCTTTTGTGTATGAGTCCCGCTCTTAGGTTAACTTCCTCATAAGATCTTCGATGTTTCTAGATTAGTTCCTGTTCTGTTGAAATATTGTATTCCAAGTAATCTTAACGTATTCATGGGCTTATTAGCATCAATGATTCATTTCGCTTCTCGTCCATTATTCACTTCCACTAAACAGCCTACACAGCTTTAATTAGAACCCAAAAAAAGATTGGGGGAATAAACCATGAGATAGAGATTTGTTGGTGTCTCCATGGGCACTATCGACACCGATAGACACCGACACATCTCTATCTCATGGTTTATTCCCCCAATCTTTTTTTGGGTTCTAATTAAAGCTGAGTAGGCCGATAGTGTCCATTGAGACACCAACACTACAAGAGACTTTTAACTAACCTTACCTTAATATGTTTTTTGTGCCAACAGATGCGGAATTTATATCTCAACCCCAGTAGACTACCAATATACTCCCAAAGCTGCCACTTTATTAATGTCACTCCTGATAATGAAGTTATAATGAAGTGTTGAATCTATTCTATCCCCGTATCAACGAGGAATAAAGAAAAACGATCTGTGAAAAAAGCTTCTTTTCATTATAGGATACTTTTTTGTTGTTTTTGTATTTATTTAACAACCAAATTTAATTTAATGCTTATTAATTTAATTAACAATCAAATAATTGAATATGCCCGAAAATATATTTAAATACAAAATGCCATAAAATAAACTCGCAAATGGAAATCAATTTTGACCATCATCACAATTTTTATGTGTTTCAGTTAAGAAAAAGATGTGTCTTTCCAAAAAACACCCTTTACAACAAATAGGAATATGCTGAGAAACTACACAAAGTACCTTCCAAGGATTTAACTCAACCCACACCATTATACAGACTGCCTTGGAAACGAATTAGCTAAAACCAGAAACTATGTCTACAGGACAACCAAAGATGATACACTGATGATGCATGATGTTACATTGAAAGGATAGATGTTACATTGTCCAAGGTATTGATGCCATTTACTTATCAGCTATGAACGATAAAGCTATTAGGAACAAAGAGAGTGAGTTGTCTTGAGACTTATAAGTGGACATGGGCAGCTCTGTACTCAAATGAAACATTAACAACCATATTGAACATGTAAACATCTTCCATAAAGTGGATGTTACGCGCGATGGCGAATGGACTCATTCGGGTCTTCTTCGATACTCTGCTCCACAGCAGCAATAGCGTCTTAGGTGCGCAATGTACGGCGTCTCTGAGGATGCGCATTATCCACTAGAGTAAACGTGGTGCGAAAGCGATCCATGGGTGCTCGAATTACTGACTCTGCTGGGCGATTATGTCGACCGAATATTGGACGCAGCGCGTGATGCATCGCGAGAACTGAACCATTATTTTGGTAATAAATTTGCACGATTTTCAAACGTTGTTCAGGAGTAAGTCTATTCATTATAAAATGGCAGACTAAACTGAGCATAAATCAAGTGACAGCTGTCAAAAAGACCAACTCCGAAAAAAGTATCGCCAGATTGAAAACCACACGTCTAAAAAAACATTTAGTTCAGAGCCCTGACAACCATAGAAGTTCAGTTCACAACAGAAAGAATGGCATGTGTATTGCGGAGTAAAACACGCCAAGTCACTGTGTTGCCAGAAACTGAAATAGAGATAAGTTAGCAGGCCATTACTATTACTACTTGTGCAGAATTCTCTTTCCTCCAACCACACAAAGTCTCTACTCGTCATGAGAAGACTTTTGGGGCAATTTTCAATAAAGAGATCACCAGACCAACACTGAAATCATGGCTTAATAGCAAACAAGAATGTTTATCATAATAAGCCGTAGCCGCCTGCGACATTAACTCACTCCCTCCCCCACTCAATCATCCATCTATCGAACTCCACTTCATCGCTTCCCTTTAGAACTGCCTCAGCTGCAGCTGGCTCAGCATTGCTGGCTCGGTTCGTCATGTTGCCAGACGGCCTTGCCGCGCGCATTAAATGCTCTTTATTGGCGCAGTCGATACGATTTTAGTCAGTCTATTAAAATTTAAATATAATTTCAATTTTAATAAGCCATAACAACTCCAACTCAACACTCACGCACACTCACACATACTTCGACACACACGCTGCTTGACAGCTAATCCAGTTAATTACCTCAAAATATAATTCAGAATGCTAATTAAGCTGCCGGCATTATTTAAACGCGTTCTTAGTGGATAATGCTGCACACAGCGCACCGAGCACGACGACGCATGCGCAACGCGCGGACGAGTGCATACGACGGCGCACGCACGCACATTAATTTATAAATGTCGTGATGTCGCTTTGAAGTGTCACTCATTATGAGATCAATTAATAGGAAAAAAATTCTAGATCAAGGTAAAAATTTATAAACAAACAAACGATCGGCAGCGGCAGCAGCAGCAACAACAAATTCAGCGATTCTAGAAAAGCGAGTAAAAACTGCGTCTGTGTCTGCGGGTACGTTTGCGTTTGCCTTTGCGCCTGCGTACGGGGCATTTGTCAGGCCAAGTCGTCAGGCCAAAGCGGATTTCATTTAAGTTTGCTCTAAGTTCAGCTTTTCTATTTATTTTTTTAATTACTGGTTTAGTTGCTGTTGCCAGTGCTGCTCCTAATGCTGTTGTTGTTGCTGTTGCGGACAGCACGACGTAAACATGAAAATTACATCACCTGGTGGGGCTGGTGCCGGAGCTGGCCGAGGTGCTGGAGGTGGAGGTTCTAACAGCAACAACAAACATTTTAATTTAATCACGTGCGCTGGGGCAACATTTTCGAGCACTCAAGTATTCTAATGTGCGTTTGCCGTGCTGCTTATGCTGCCCGTGCTGCCCGTGCTGCGCAATTAATGCAGTTTCTGTTGTTGTTGTTGTTGTTGTTGTTGTTGTTGTTGGCGGTTTTATGTTACATGCATTTAGCATATGTGGCAACTCAATTTGAACTTGGTTTTCAGTTTTATTTTTTGTTTCAGCTTAGAAGGTGCGTGAGAACTCCCAATGCCCAAAGTAACCAGATTTTCAGTTGTTGTTGTTGTTGTTGTTGTTGTTGTTGCTGTTCTCTACACATTTCGTACTTGATTGCACATACGCTCGTTTGGGTGCTGCTGCTGCTGCTGTTGTTGTTGGTGTTGTTGGTGTTGGTGTTGCTGCTGTTGTTGTGGTGGTTGCATTTGCAGCGTAAATAAATTCTGAGATTCTTATCATTAGCATACGAATTACATGCATCACATTCATAAATAATGCGTGATATTTCGCTTTATTTTATTTGCTGCGTTTGTTTTGGTTTCGCTTTTTGAGGCGGTTCTCATTGAGAATTATATGCATTCTTGCTGTTGTTGTTTTTGCTACAGGTGCTGTTTTTCTTGCTGTTGTTGTTGTTGTTGTTGTTGCGTTTGTCAGTTGTGGAATGGCTTAAAAGTGATTAACTAAATGTGTTTGAATTCGTGTTTGATTTACGCAGATTAATATTGACAAATAAACAACAAATCATGCGCACTTAAGTGTCAATACGCACAGTCAGCTACACTCCAAATCGAAATCGAAAACGCGTATGCAAACGAAAGACTCAAACAACGTTCTTGAGGTTTATCGCAGTAGGCAGGCGAAATTGCGCAACATTGTTGCACTGAGCGGACGAGTGCGCTTGCAGAAACAATAAAATTGGGCATGACGAATATTCCTCCGTATACGTGTGGAATGATGTGGTTGCCACATTTCTAAGATAACCCGAATACTCACTTCACACCAGTTTTGTGGTGTCTGCAGTCACCGTGGAGCCAACATTAAACATTCAAACTGTTTCCTTGCTCAACAGCAGTTTGCACACAATTTAATTACTTCCTTATGGTGATTCTACGCTGCTTACAGCTGAGTAGTCAGGTCGTGGTTAGCTGTTTAAAATTATGACTAATGGCGAAAAATGAGACTCACAAACATATCCAATTAAATTGAAAGAAGAGCCCCAAAAATATTCCAAGATTTAAATTCCAAATATACAAGTATACACAAAGAAACCAAAATATATAAAACAGTAATTAGTGATTAATAAGTGGTTTATCATCGGGAACACCATGGCACACAACTGCATTTTTTGAAGTGCAAATCGATTTTGGATACCCCCTATAGTTTACTGGTGCTGGAATTGCACCTGCATTAATTATAAAATCATGACATAGATCATTTAACTCAGTAGTTGTCACCCCTACCTTTACGTACAGTGCAATGAAATCAAGAGTTTCAGCAGCAAGCCTGCCAGCCTTGCGCATAAATTCAAAATCTTCTTGTGAGTGTATAGTTATGTTCATATTTTCCATGTCTTATTGTAATTGGTACGCTTACTCGCAAGTACATAAACATAATAATTTTACATATTACAAAAATAAGTCCTATGGATCCTAGTGTCAAGTCATTTGTATGAAAGGTGGTAAAACAGAAATCTAGACTGTAACTTTTGATTTAACCCAATTATACAATTTACTCATTTTACCATCCTGACCTAAAATACCAGAATTATTTTTATAAAAAGTGTCAACTATTAGCTTTATAGAGCCTATAGCATTAGAAAATACAGGATTTTTATCATATTCGCCATCAAGACCGCTACAAGACTCAGGGCACCCAATTCGAACTTGCTTATTGAATATACTCGTATAGCCTGCAATTTCCTTCATGCTTGTGAGTGAAAGGAATACAGTATTTTTGCATGAAATTGAAGGCTTTATTTAGCATAGTTAGAATGATCCGATTGAGGTCAAGTATGCACCGTTTTGTTCGACAACTTGTTGCCATTGTTAAGGTAATTTCTTATTATTATTATCTCTTACGCCATAATTAATTATGAGTGCACGGTGTTGGGGGCATGAGTACTAGCTACAGAGGCCTTCGGCTCGAAGAGAAAAGGATTTTATAAAAAAAAGCATTTTAGAGACCACGCCCGTGGCAGGATTTGTACCTCCGACCCTCGGGGTGTGAGTCTAGCATGCCTATCACTAGACCACAGAAGGCGGCCTGAAGGTAATTTCGTTATGCCTCCCTCATAGAAACCCGCATCCCTATTGGCAAAAAACTGGGACAGTCGATTTTCACAGGCTTCTCTTGAGACGTATGTTGCACCAGCAAAATTATTCGCCATGGACAGGAGGTGGTAATCACTTGGTGCCAGGTCCGGACTATAAGGTGGATGCATATTAATCTCCCATTCGTATTTTTGGCAATAGTTCAATTTCTGGATAATCAAATAACACAAAACTTTGTGTCTGTTTAAAGTGACAACTTTAGTTAAAGTGGTTTATTATTATTATTAAATATTGCATCATAATTAATTATGTCTGCAAAGAGTTGGTAGAATAAGTGCAGGCCACTACTTGGAGTGGGAGATAAGAACATTTTTGAAAGAAGCTTTTTTGAAACCATTCCCGGGACAGGCTTCGAACGCACGACCCCCGTGTGTGAGTCCAGCCTGCTGAGCACTCTTTCAAATGAATTTAAGTATATTACTGTCATATATAAACAAAGCCACATGGTAGTCCCCTGATCAACACACGCGATACTAAATTGATCATGTTGTAATCGACGGATAGCATGGTTCCAGCGTGCTACATGATCGTACGTTCCGGGGAATTAATATTGACTCCGGAGAGTTATATTGGCCGGGGAGTTAATATTAACCGGGGAGTTTATATTGACTCTGACCATTATATTGTTGCACCCAAGATACGCTTGCGATTAGGCAATGCGAATAACGTACTTCCTGGTACGCAAGGAAAGCTGAACGTTGTTAAGCTGCAATTACAACGAGGTCTATTCTGCTCAATTCTTGGAACTGCTCCACCAACCTGACTCTTTACCCGAAGATGTCGGCGGACTTTGGGCACATAGATCCCGCTCCATGCGTACCACCGCAGAGAAAACATTGGGTAAAGGCGACCGCCACCACAAAACCAATGGTATGATCATGAGAGTCGCTACTGATATTGACATAGTCCAACGCAACACTACACAACGTCTGTGCTGGATTGGACATGTCCTGCGTATGGAAATGTCCTGCGTATGGACGAAGAAATTCCAGCGAAATAGGTGTTCGAAGCGGACGACGATGTTGGGGACGACCATGCCTCCGATGGAAAGACCAAGTCGAGGAAACCCTAAGCCTAACGCTTGATATAACAGATTGGAGAAGACGCTCGCAAAGCAGAGGCGCCTGGCGAGTGCTGCGGGTTGTTTCGCAGATTCTGCGATTGAGCCACGAAAGTAAGTAATTAAGTACAGTTATAAATTTAAATATTATGAGCTACTTCAGTAAACAAGAATAGAAAGGCTTCCTTTAATTGAATGTCCCGAATATTTTTTATATTTTGGTGTTGATAACTCGTTATCTCTAAAGTAATAAGACATTAGTGCTCAATCAATAGTGATACTAACTGTTACTCTCCTACTATGAGACATGAACTATTTTGCTGTTTTTCTTGCAACAATTTCCAAAAGATTTTGGAAAACTGAGCTCTGCGAGAAAAGGCGACGAAGAACGAAAGAACAGTGCTGTTTTGAGTCGAAACCACATGAAAATTGGTTCCTTCCTCATTAGCATTGCCACCATTATTTTATGTGTTCCAATTCTCTTAGAATCCATTCTTAAAATCTTCGACTGTTTCCGTTTCACCTGTTGTACAGTTGCATTCTCAGAAAAAACCACCCCTATTACAAACCGTAAAGAAAGAATACTTCTCGTTGTTCCCAGCCATGTTGACCCATCCCTTCTTTTGAGTATTTCTTATTAACCAAGCCACCACCTTCAGTCGCACAGTTCACTACTTCTCTATACAATGTTTGCGTAGAAAAGACGAACACACCCCGAATTTCCACCCTTAACTTCTTCAAAAGGTGCCTCAGCGAATAATAACAAGTTTTGCAAAACAGTTTACTTTCAACAATCTTTGATAAAATACTCCATTTACGAAATGAAATTTATGATGACAATGTCGGTTAATATGTTCTCAAGGCCTTCAATACAAGCAATACAAAATATGAAACATAAATTCATTGAAATATCCAGGCACAAGTTGTAAGGCATTGACAATGAACTCTCCTATACCTTCTTCCTGAATCTGCATGACAATTGTTCTCTGGTACCAATTATTGATGATCCTTGTACAGCTCTTTGAATACAGAGAGCAGTTGATACAGAGTAGTTTGAATACAGAGAGTAGTTGATACAGAGTAGTTTGAATACAGAGAGTAGTTGATACAGAGTAGTTTGAATACAGAGAGTAGTTGATACAGAGTAGTTTGAATACAGAGAGTAGTTGATACAGAGTAGTTTGAATACAGAGAGTAGTTGATACAGAGTAGTTTGAATACAGAGAGCAGTTGATACAGAGTAGTTTGAATACAGAGAGTAGTTGACACAGAGTAGTTTGAATACAGAGAGTAGTTGATACAGAGTAGTTTGAATACAGAGAGCAGTTGATACAGAGTAGTTTGAATACAGAGAGTAGTTGATACAGAGTAGTTTGAATACAGAGAGTAGTTGATACAGAGTAGTTTGAATACAGAGAGCAGTTGATACAGAGTAGTTTGAATACAGAGAGTAGTTGACACAGAGTAGTTTGAATACAGAGAGTAGTTGATACAGAGTAGTTTGAATACAGAGAGTAGTTGACACAGAGTAGTTTGAATACAGAGAGCAGTTGATACAGAGTAGTTTGAATACAGAGAGTAGTTGATACAGAGTAGTTTGAATACAGAGAGTAGTTGATACAGAGTAGTTTGAATACAGAGAGCAGTTGATACAGAGTAGTTTGAATACAGAGAGTAGTTGACACAGAGTAGTTTGAATACAGAGAGTAGTTGATATATTGAAGAACTTCTATCATAACAGAGCAGTAATGAGTGAAGTATTCATACATGGTGGCTTTATAGCATCGACCTTTTAATCACCAGTGTAATCACCAATCAGACCCATCACTCGCTGGTAACCAAGTAAGTAACCAGAACACAAAGTCAAAAGGTGGACACAGAAGTCGACTCAACTGTTGACTTTGTATTCTGGAGACTTTTGTTACTAGCGGCTCTCTTTAAGGAAGACTTTAGACACTGTTGTTGGTGGCTTTCGCTACTGATGACTCTGGTTAATGATGACTTTAGTTACTGATGATTTTGGCTACCGGGGACTTTCGCTACTGGTGACTCTGCTTGCGGGTGACTTTAGTTACAGATGATTTTGGTCTCTGGCCACTTTGTTTAATGATGACTTTGGGCCTTTTTTTGTTGAGGACTTTAGTTACTGGTGACTTAGGTTACTCATGATTTTGATTACCAACGACTTTGGTCACTACATCCAACATTTATTTTAGTAATCAATGACATAAAAAATTGTTTATATTACCAACAACTTAAAGGCATTAATCAGACCAAAAAGGAAATCTTTGCTGTTTCATTTTACAAATTTTTCAATTAATATCAACTCTTTCTCTGGAAAGCAAACTAAGCTCTGATATACAATTTCGAATAAAACGAGATCTCAAACAGAGAACGTCATAAAAACCCAGACCCACAGACAATTTATCGAATATGCTCGATATTTAAATCAACGAGTTTTACGATCCAGTTAAAATTACCTGTGACTCAAAAGGCACTGTCGTAATATCATCGGCAACCAAAAAAGTCGATACTAAGCTCATCATTATAACTGTGCGATTTATTGCATATTCTGCCATGATATCACACACGAAATAATCAATCTGAATTGTTCAAAAATATTTGTTGGGGAAGAAAATATAACTAAAAATAGCATAAGCAAATTTATGAACAATTTTCGGAACCGTGGAACTGTTAAAATATTAACTAATAATTTAATTTAATTTTTAATTTAGTGGATCATTTCTATATTAAATCTTGCCCCAAAATTTTGAGACTATTTTTCAAAAGTGAAACCATAATTTTCATGCAATTTCCTTTCACCACAAGTTGTCTTATGATCTATTTCCTATTTCTCACTATTTCATTTGGCAGACTTTTCCTTCACTGACCACCAATTTTCCCTTTTCACTGACCACCAATTTTCCCTTTTCACTGAATACCAATTTTCCCTTTTCACTGCATATCAATTATAGTAGAGTTTTTGAGCATATTCTACAAAAGGATAACAAAAAGATCTGAATTTGAGGTCTGAAGGGTAACAATTTATTCTCCTCTTTTCATTCCTCCAACTGTGGTATGCATTCTTTTTGGGAATATAATGCCACCCTCATAGGATCAGCCGCCCTAACAGACAACCCACTTCGATCTTGGCTGGCTTCATCACAGACAAAATCAATGCTTGTGAATCTTCGCACACAGGCACCGTTGCAGACGTCCCCTGATTGAAACTATGTACCGAGCTCAGGACGCCGAGTTTATCAAATATTTCGCACAGTTTTGCTAAGCAAATTTTTTCACTTTTGTTTTAATTTAAAACTTTGCCTTTGTATTTTTATGACTACAAATGAACTGGATTTCTCCTGCATCTAATTTCTTGTATGTTTCATTTAAAACCTTTACGTGCACCTATTTCAGAGTGTGAGGTAGTAAAAAGTTCGCCATAAAATGTCTATTTTTAGCACTGGATCCGATTGCTCGCCCATTGTTAGGCATTATTATCCAAGCAACTGCTTTGCAAATTGGGCCAATAAAAACGACGCATGCACTGAAACCGAAGCAGAAACAGAGCACCGCCAGCGAGCACGGGGAATGACAGAAGCGCGCATGTTGGGGCCCCTTCCCAGATATGTTGTTCATGTAGATTTTGAAGTACTCTCGAGAAGTCAATGTTTGCTTAATGAGCACTAAAACTTTTTTTTATATCAATTCTGTTTTCTCACTGCCGGTTATTAGGAAGTCCAGCAAGCGTGAAGAGTGAGCAAATATCACACGCCGAATAAGCAAATTTGAAGCGGCGCAGCAGCGAGCATAGAGCACGGGCATGGCTGGCCGGGAGTAAGTGCGATGTGAAACGATTTAAACTGTAAAAATTCCCATGCGGTCCCCGTTGCCATATTTAATAAAAAATTGCCCATAATTACCAATCCAAGCGCAACATGGCTAATCTAGCATCTAATAGCGTAAGCTCACCTGCTGTGCCCAAAACGCTTTTGCGCATGCGCAATAGATCATCGGATTTCGATTAATTCAAACGATTCGTGTGTGGAGTGTGTGCGGCGTGTGATGCCTGTGCCGGCCTACCCCGCACGCTCACTGTCGCTGGCTGTGTACGAGCATCTGATTTGCTCCTAAGCTCCAAGCGCTTAGAGGACGTTTTGTGTGGACTCACACTCACCTAGTCACACATACAAACACACTCACACAAATACACACTCACACATATACACTTGCATGCTCATGTGGCTGAAAACGCAATCAGCACGAGCTAAAATGCTTTTAATCGCTCGAAATAAATGTCGACTAATCTTACAACAACAGCTTCAAGTGTAAAAAATTGAATTTATTTCGCTTTTTTAATGTTTTTATTAACAAAATTCTTTATCATTGCTCCAGATCTGTGAAACAAGTCATTAAGATGAAATACTTGTGGCGATTTTGCTGTCGCAGACACTTTGGCGTTCGCGCCTGTGCAGCTACGTAACTACGTGCAAGTGGGTGAGTGCTTCCAATTTTTATCATGCTTAAAAAATGTGTTCAACATTTGTGAAATTTTGCCAAAGGTAATTACGCCCACTAACTTACGCCAAGTCACTGAATGACATTAATACTCGCATTTGGGTCCAAGTGCCTTGCCAGCTGTTGGACGGAAAACGTACTAATCCAGCGCGGTGCACTTGGCTTCTAATCGCAGGAAGCTCGTTTGTGCGCTGCTCATTGCGAAACTGGAGCAAAGTGACTACGCCCAAAGAGCACTGATACTGCTCTTAATGATTGTAATGAAGGAAGAGGCGTGAGTGCACAAAAGTAAAATTCAAAGAAAATCAAGAAACCTGCCGGTGACCGCTTCCGAGAGTACAGAAATGAGCAACGAAGCTGTCATATTAGGCAACGGAAGCAAGACAAGGAGGCTAATGGGAGTAATGCTGGGAAAGAAAATGTACTGAGTGTTCGAGTATATTTGACTTTAGGGTCAAGATACAACAAAGCACATGCTCGAGACATTCGAGAAAAGCGAATAAAATAGATGTTGAAGGAAGGAAACCTACGTGAAATCATGATCTGCTAAGCAGGAGGACCAAATACTGTATAATTGTATATGGTATATATAGTAGTAATCCTTAAGGTGGTTTCAATGTAAGGCAGGTGTGTATCAAAGTGTGAAACGTCAAGAGTACTCCACTAGCTAATCAATGGTTCTTGAAGTTTTGCCTTCAGTTCACTCAATACTACTCTGAGAAATGCAAGAATACTTGTACATAATCCAGTTCCTCTAAACAAGTTGGGTCTTACAATACAACTGCTTAATATCTGGAAACTAAAGAAATATGATACAGAAACAGTAGCTTAGTGTGAGGTGTGGAGTGTGAAAATCCTTCAAATATATTTAAGTAGAAGAAAAAATAAACATAATAGTAGTAATGACAACTAATGACAATTGTTTCCTTCACCATACCTAAATTTTTTTGATCTGCTATGACTATAGCAGTCATCTATTTTAAGCTGGTATACAGAACTTGTTATTTGTAGGATTCTGATGTTGAAGAATTCTAAACGAAAGAAAAGAAAACGTTTTGTTTACACCCTCATATCAGATTTCTTGCGATAATTGATCGTAGGCCATGGCTCAGCGGATTCATTAAGACATTGGTACCCGTACTGTTTAATAAAATATAATTATTATCTCTTACGCCATAATTAATTATGAGTGCACGGTGTTGGGGGAATGAGTACTAGCTACAGAGGCCTTCGACTCGAAGAGAAAAGGATTTTATAGAAAGAAGCATTTTGGAGACCAAGCCCGTAGCAGGATTTGAACCTGCGACCCTCGGGGTATGCGTCTAGCATGCTTACCACTAGACCACAGAGGGTGGCTTAATAAAATATGATCCTTCGGAGTATGTGGCTTTGTATGTCTGGGTTTTCTACTCATCTAAAACTGATTTTTTGGTATGTTGTGGTATGAATCGTGGACTTCGCATGGTTTCCTAATTGCGCTCAGTCTCTTAGCACCGTGTAAATTGTCAATTAAGTGCTATTTTTGTCACAGCCTGTTCTGTGTATATATTTCGCTCATAATAGATTTCAACATAACTCACTAAACAGCTTAGCAAATCTAAAGAATATTGTACTACCCTCGTCTACACCAGTACTACTCATCTATGCACGTTGCAAGCCTCCTGTTCGCGCAACATGCCTCCTCATTTCCTGCAACTATTGACTACTTCAAACTTCCCTCTTTATAAATTGGCAGATTTCGCTATTATCCCCAATGGAAAAATCATACAAGTGACCTTCTTGGGCAGAGGAGAAATTCCACATATTTAATTGTTAATTTTAGTCACTCAAACGAGTTACATAAAACCGCAGAAAAACCATAAAAATGTTGTCCAAATTGAACAAACAGACACACACACACACACACACGCACACAATTCAAGTTCGTGTCTTAAGTCTTTTGTTTCAGGTTGTTTAAAAACACATAAAATCACAAATAAATTAATACGCAAAAAATTAAATAAATAAATATAAAAAAGTAAAACAAAAAAATTGATTAAAATAAGAAACGAGCAAATTTGCCAATTTCTCAAATTAACGCATAGGATTTCAGCGGCGAGATCAACGAACTGAAGCGGCTGACTTGACTATCAAATGGACAAATGTATGCAAATGTTTTGTTGTTGTCTTACAGCGGACTCGCGAACGCCCCTTCATACACAACAAACACACGCACATAAACTCACAAACATATACACACATACACAACACACACTTACACAAACATTCATATACGCACACTTACCCAAACACTCATCTACACGCACACATCACGCTAATTAGAAACGAATTCTTTAAGCCAACATCCGAAAGCAAAAGCCGTTTATTTATTAGTGTGGGGAAGAGATGCGCAAAATACCCAAAAGCCGCTGAGTTCGCATAAATAAATTAAATAATTTGCAAGCATATTAGCGACACTAAATGACCCCAGCAGCCCCGCCGCACACATAACCCGAGACCAACCGCCGCACTTCCTGTCATAGGGGGGTGGTGTGTGGGCCTCTGGGGACAGCGCTGCAGCAAATTCATTAGCTAAATAGGCAATCATGGCGAATTATCTGCATTCGAGTTGTCTCTGCCAAGCATTTTTATTTTTATTATTATTATTGATTATTTTGTTAAATGTATTTTCACTGCAGTGACTTCCTTGTATCTTCTTCTTTGCACTTTTTTGTACTTTGCAGCTCAATACTCTATTATGAACACTTTAAACGGAGGGTAAGACTTGAACAGTTTCGCATGTGAAGCCGGAGGCATGCAAAATTACTCGTACCTAATTAAAATGATTAATTGTACACGATTTGGGCATAAAGCGAATTCAGTAAAATCGACTTCTCTGCTTCCGTTATGAATGGAGGAATACAATATTGCAGTTTTTACCAGCCACTCTTCAGGCACGTTTACAAAGCCCTACACTGACTTCCCTCCGTAGGTATCGCAATACAGCCTGAGCTTCTGTGACGAAATAACAGGCAATTTCAACTGGTAGGAGCAGGAACCCAGACTGTAGTTGGTGACCGGGCAGCTATGTCATAAGGACATGTTGGCCACACTGATAAGATCACTTAGCTGTGTAGATAGGCACAGTTGGATAGCGTGGCGGAATCAGCTGCCGCCTCCGTCGCTGTTTCATTCGAAATGTCTAATTTGAACATCAACACCTTTTGCTGATTTTATGTGAAAATTGAGCCTTTCAGCCGCAAAAGCCGCGCTCGTGTGCCAGCTCTTCACTTCAGATTTTCTTGATTTGCAGCAACTCTGCTCCCGACCCACCTGCAGCAAATCCTGAATGCGAATGTCGCTACGAGAAATGCAAAATAAAAGTAAAATTTAATGGCGACGAAGAAAAACTTGTCATGGATATCAGGTTGCCACATGCAAGCATGCATTGTCTTCACAGATGTAATTGTATTTGTGTTAGTGCGTGTGTCCATGTGTGTGTGTGTGTGTGTGTGTGTGCTGGCTCATGCCATAAAACATGGAACTTTGTATGCATCCGTCGTACAGCATTTGCCGCAACTGTTGATGCGCGCTGATAACAATTAATTTATATTGACACTCGTGTTGTTGCAGTTGCCGGAGCTGTTGATGTTGATGTTGACGTTGGTGGTGTTGTTGTTGCTGTTGTTGTTTTTATTATTGCACGGACATGCTTAAACATAATTTTCTTTATTGCAGCCAAGCAGCAACAACATAATTTACAAAGAGGTGTAATTTAAATGAAACTAATGCGCAGTGGAAATAAACAAAACAAAATTTAAAGATGGTGGAAGTCGATTACGCCACTTCAGAAGAGAGGCAAACAAATTGATTGCATTGACCCGACCACTGGGAATGCAAAAGGGTCTGCAGTACCATAAAAAAAAACCTCTCATACTTGTGTTGGTAGTGTTTGCAATTTACACTGGCAGCAAAAGAGGTCGAGGGGGTACGTTGACACATTTGAGGCAGAGGTACAAGAACTTCGCCAAGCTTCTTTAGTCCTGTAACTTAAGGACTCCATGAAATATCTGCATTGGATGAGAATATCTTCGATCAATGAACTAAATTTTCTTCCTCTGTATTCCACATTATCTTGATTCCTGGGTCCTTACGAGTTGTATGCGAATATCTCCGATCGATGACTTTAATTTTCTTCCTCTGTATTCCACATTATCTTGATTCCTGGGCCTTTACGAGTTATATGCGAATATCTCCGATCGATGACTTTGATTTTCTTCCTCTGTATTCCACATTATCTTGATTCCTGGGTCCTTACGAGTTGTATGTCTAGCTAGAACTTTGATTCATAGATGATCATTGATGATTGATGATTCGGTAGGCGGCTTCAACTCTAGTCTTGTAGCTTCATTTCAGTCTCTAGTGGCATTTGAAAGAATTTTGTATACGAGCATAGTTGGGTATTTTGGTTTCTGGAGCTTCTAATACGCTCCCGAAACCGTCAATTGCCTGCCATGTTTCGCATCCTGAATTTGAAACTTCTTTGATATTAGTGTAGAAAATCTTCAACTTTTTACTGGTGCAGGTATGAATTTGCTCCCACTTCTTTGCGGGACTGATTTATCTTCCTCCTTATCAAGAATCGATGGGACATGATCCCTTCCACCACCATTTTAAAGACTATGCTATCCAAGCAAAGATCTCGAAGCCTGAATATAGTACAAGTAAGGAGGATATATGGGAAAACTTAATGGAACTTAGACAATAGAATTCTATGCTTATAGTAAACAGATAATCAGGGAGTAAGTACCATATACTAACCAATTGCGCCACTGGATCTGTGTAATCAGGAAGTGGCATCAAATAAATATTCACGAAAAAAAAGAAGGAAGAACAATAGATAATATTAGGCATCCTCACCACTCAGAGATCTTTTTAAGACCTTGTTCAAATTAATATTCATATAATAATAATATTTTTTATATGAAGATATTTGTTCATTGGAATTCAGGAACTTAGTATTAGAAGAGAAACAGCTTCACCTCAGAGACACAAAGGCAAAATATTAAGATAAACTAAAAAAGTATAAACAGAAATTGAGAAGGACACTAATTGGTCGATATTCATCCCCACGATTTTACGATTATTTGAAGGAGACAAAATCTAAGCGGCCAATATCAATAATTGGAAAACACTGCATATATCCAAAAGTGTGAATCTGGACCCTCATATCAAAATTCTTGTGATAATTGATCGTAGGCCGTGTCTCCGTGAATTCATGAAGTCATTGTACCCATACTGTTTAATAAAATATGATCCTTGGGAGTATGAAGTACAGTAAAATGAACAAAGATGAAAAAGAATATATACAGGAAGTGAATTTTGGGAGCGTTCTGAAGCAGCCATATTCCTACAAGAGCAGGAACGCGTCATAGCTGGGAACAACAACACAAATTTTGAGTGTTGCAAAAGAAGTGGATCTCCCCGAAATACAATAACTCAATTTTTGTTATGAAAAGCGGATCTTCAAACCTACGAGTAAACCACTCTAAACAAGCAGAGAATAAAAAAGCACAATAAAAAGAAGACATTTCGAAGTTCGGTGTATTTTTATTGCTTTTCCTGGTGTTCGATCCAAGCTAACTCAATACTCTGCGGTGTTGTTTTATGAGCATTATGTCCGGATTTTGGCCGACTATTCCGCTTCGAAGCGTACTCGTAAAACAAAGTTGACAAATGTGCGAGCAGCGACGATTACAGTGTGCGATAAGATAAAAGCGAGACACAGATAAACGCCGCTGGCAAGAGATAATTTTTCCGCCTGATCGCTTCGACGATATTTCTGAAATGAGTGGTTTCTCAGGTCCGTCACAAGAAAAACATGAACTGAACAGAAATGTTGTGCGGATAAATCGCACACAATGCATTCTCACACGCCACACACGAAGTTCGTTGCTTGGGCGTTTTCTGTTGTGTTGTGTTTGGATTTCAATTCCGAATTAAGTTAATTATTCATGCATTTGTTTCTCTGTTTTTATGTTTGTGTTTCTATTTTTTGTTAATCTCATTTAATTACATTAATCATTCAAATTAAGAGTACAAACGCAAACGCCAATTCAATTTCACACACTCCAAATCGGCAGAAAAGCACCGCCGAAGTGCTCATTAGGCAAAACGCTTTCAAATCAACGCCCGAAAAGGTCAGAACTGCTAAACTGTGCATAGGCTGCGCAACTGAGAGCGGTAGAGTGTAGCGGGAGGGGCGAGGGGGGCCACAGCGGGAGCGATATGCACAGGAAAACGCATTGAAAGTGAATACAGAAATAGAAGCGTTCAACGTTGCTGTGAGTTGAAGTGGTGGAAAATATGCAATTAACTAAATTAATTGCACAATTAAAAATTCCATTCAAGCCGAAAAATTTTAGCAAAATTGCTGTCTTTCAGTGTATGGGGCAATATTCCACGCTCATGTCATCAATTTGAAATCAATTTTCCAGATCTCAATCAGAGCTGCACCAGTGGCCCGTTTCAGTTTATTCACTGATTCCCAGCTCTATTCAAAATTATGATTAATGCGTGTTTGCGGTGTTTAGGGCGGGCTGATATTGGCAGCTAATCTTCTGTGGAAATGCCTACGAATTGCTCAAATGCAGAAGTGATGAAGTGATAAAGAAGCAACAGCTGTGAACGAATGAGCTTAGCGGAGAATTGATTGAATGTGAATATGAAATTTGGACTGCATCGAAGCGGTAGGCTTAGTTTTCCCAGGCCACTGGCTCTTTGTGATATTTATGTATAGTCGAACAATTCATGATGTTAGTTCTTTGAAAGCTGGCTCCAATAGATCTCGTATTGATCATTATCAGCAGTAATCGACCTTGTGATGTAGTACTAAGCATGCTAGTCTGGCAACCGTTGGTACACAGCTTCGAAGGCTTGGTTGTTTGTATGTTTTCACCTTATTTATAGTATAGTGGAAGGCCTTACTGGCTAGTAATCATTTGCTAAATGGCATTTGAGTTTAACCAGATGTCTGTGCATTTCTTTACTGCATAAGGCACTGCAGATAGTTTTCAAGAATAAGCGATTAATAATGCATGTTTCATGTGAGGCGAAAGGCATCTCAACTAACTCTACCCAACTAATCTATTGAAGGAAATGTTTTCCAAGATGTCCTTCTGTCAGTTGAATAAACAGTCGATGGAATGAAGGTCTCACAGGTTTTCTATGCTGCAGAAGGCACTGGTGATAGTTTTCAAGAATAAGCTATTAATAATGCATGTTTCATGTGAGGAGAAAGGCATCTCAACTAACTCTACCCAACTAATCTATTGAAGGAAATGTTTTCCAAGATGTCCTTCTGTCAGTTGAATAAACAGTCGATGGAATGAAGGTCTCACAGGTTGTCTATGAACGTTTCAAACGATTTTCAAGCAAACGATTTTATATTCAGCTTTTTAACTACGGATTAGTCCAGGTTTCATCCCGAGTCATAGGAATTTAAATACCCTTCCATATCACAGGATTGAAGGTTCAGCTCGAAAGATGGCAAAATAGCTCCGGATACAAACATAGCAATAATGCTGGTTCTCCAGTATCGGACTAGAAACTTGAAAAAAAATCTGCAATGTTGTTCATCCTGCATCGCATTTTCTTAGCATCCTGCTTCCGTTGCTCACACCAAGTTTTGAAGCATCAGTTCATTAGCTTTGAACATTTCAGTCGCTTATTTGAACACACTTTCTATGGGTCTCTTTAATAAATGAATAAACTTGGTTGATTAAGCGGGCCAAGCTAAGACTGAGAATAAATTAGGAGAATATTACGCTTGTTCTATTAAGCTTGTGGGATCAACTGGATCAACTGGAAGAGCAGCAAATCCAGTTGAGATAAAAAAAATAAACCAAGCCGTGGCTGTTAAAGACATTTCACACTTCTAGAAATTAGTATAGTAGAAACTATTTGATCTAAACTTTCATCTCGCTTCCCAAATCTAAACAAATATTAGTTAGTGAAGGCGGCGATTGTTTATTTTAATAACTGATACGAGGGCGGATTGATATTGATGCTACCTAAGTAGGAAAAAAACATTTTTTGTTTCAAAAACCATTTATTTCTCAACATAGTCTCCTTTTACTTTGACACACTTAGTAAGACGATATTCCAACTTTTTTATACCATCTGAATAATACGATTTCGGGAACCCCTCAAAATACGCGTTAGTTTCGGTAATCACTTCTTCGTTTGAGATGAATCTTTTTCCTGCGAGCGATTTGTTCAAATTTGGAAACAGGAAAAAGTCACTAGGAGCTAAATCTGGACTATAAAGTGGATGATTAACCAATTCGAAGTGTATTTCACGTAATTTTAGCATCGTATCTAATGCTGTGTGAACCGGTGCGTTGTCTTGAAGAAAGAGCATTTTTTTCTTCTTTAAATGTGGTCGTTTTTCCTTGATTGCATCAATCAATTGATCCAATAATGCACGATAATACTTTCCTGTGATTGTGGATCCTTCTTCAAGATAATCGATGAGCAATATTCGGTGTGCATCCAAAAATACAGTGGCCATAACCTTGCCCGCCGATTTCACTGCCTTCGCCTTCTTCGGAGCACTTCCACCAGCTTCCACCCATTGTTTCGATTGATTTTCGGTTTCAGGTGTGTAGTGGTGGACCCACGTTTCATCAACAGTTATTAATCGACGCCAAAAATCAACTGGATTACGCTTTATCATGTCCAAACACCGCTGTGAAGTGGTCTGTCGAACTCGTTTTTGTTCGACACTGAGCAAACGCGGCACCCATCTTGCCGATAGCTTTTTCATGTGCAAATGTTCATGCAAAATGTTGAACACACGTTCATATGATATGTTTACCATTTCAACAATCTCACGCAACTTGACTCGGCGATCTTCAAAACGATATCGAGGATTTTCTTGATGTTTTCTTCAGTAGCCACCTCTTTTGGCCTTCCTGTTGATGGTATTGTTGCAGTGCTTGTTCGGCCGCGTTTAAATACAGCAATCAAATATTTTACCATGTAATCTGACGGAGCAGACTCACCGTAATGTTTATCGAGCTTTTCTTTTGTCTTTTTCGCCGTTTTCCCTTTCAAATAATAGTGTTTAATCACTGCACGAAATTCGCTTTTTTCCATTTTTCAAGAAACACAAAAGTTGCTTACTTCGAACGACTACAACAAATAAACTAATCGATGAATTTGGGTGAAATTTTAACAGCTGACGTTTGACAGATCGCAATTTCTAAATTTTTGTATTCGTGCTGCCATCTAGCGCTAGGTAGCTTCAATATCAATAGGCCGTCATATATATATATATATATATATATATATATATATATATATATATATATATATATATATATATATATATATATATATATATTTTTTTTTTTTTTTTTTTTTTTTTTTTAAATTTAATTTTATTTTTTTTTTTTTTGTGGGGTAAAGGGGTAACTAAATGACTGCCGCATCGTCAAAGGGTACGTCACTCCGATAGTATGTGGAGTTCGCTATCACTAAAAATCTTCTCCCTCCTTGGACTTTCGCCCACCCGGGGACCGCGTGCCTAGTTATATATAAAAAGACTTTGTCTTATTGTATAACTTTAAAGAATAAATTGAAATTGTCACCTTAGAAGTTCATTTTGTGTGACTTCCTGAAAGTCACTACTCGGGGAAAGAACTTTCAGGAAGACGAAGGGTCACTCGCTGGAGGAAATGTTCTGAAGTTAACTTAACTAATATGCAATAAGTCATTTAAAACAAAGGCACTCCTAAGCTGCGACAATAACAATGACAATAATTGTATTGGCAATTGACTGGAACTAGTTCGTAAACTTCTCCAGTGAATTAGAATTTCAAACAGAAGTTCACATTTCATGATCTTATGGTGAACTTGCTCTCATGAGTAATGTTCCTGCTGTGACATTTAAAGTTCAATAATGACGCATTAATTACGCCGCTGGCTGGTCGTCTGACCACCGGTGAACATTTCGCTCTCCAGCGCGTTCGCACTCCGTACGCGATGACATCAAACGCATAAATATCAAATTAATCAAATGAAAATGTCATTTTAACAAGCCAACAACAGCAAAGAAAATTGCCAACAAAAACGTTAATAACATTTTAGTGCTAAGAGGAACAACAAAACCAACAATAATAACAACAACAACAAGAGCAACAGCAGCAGAAACAGCAACTGCAATCAAACTACAACTAAATATAACCAAAATGAGAAAAAACCGCATTGCCAGCGATCTGAGCTGATCCGCGCCGAGCGGAGCTGTCAGTCTGCCCGCTTAATGACGCCAGTGCGTCATTACAACAATGCAAAGCGAAGCAAAGCAAATCAACGCAATGCAATGCAACACGTTACACATGCAGCGGAGCGCATACCATCATCCCAGCAACGAGCGCAGCAGCAAAAAACTTAATAAATTATTTATTTAGAAAAAGCAGAAAAATTTATAATTATTACATTTTAAATGCAGACAATAGCGGCACAAAAAGTTGCAATTGCTGCCCGTGCCGCTGCTGTTTCTCTGTTGATTCATCAGATGCCGCAAACAATAAGCAAAAATGCGTTAATGCCGCTGCCGCTGCCGCTGCCACTACGGCTGCTACGAATGCAACAGACAACGGTAAAGAATTTATGCTGAAAATTGCTCAGCGTTTTTTCCCACTTTTATCATACTCGTGTGTATCAAAGTGCAATCTTTGTTCCACAATAAATTATTTGAGTTTTTATTGTGCGCGCTGCAGCGATGAGTTAAAACCGTGGCAATCGCTCTGCCCGCCGTCTGCCGCAATGCCGTGTTCATGTGGCCCGATCCATGCTGCACAATTGCAGAAGCGGCGTTTATGATGGCGGAGAGTGGTGAGCGCGGCCCAGCGGGCAGGTGTGCGCCAATTAAGTAGCCAATAAATGATGCCGATGCCGATGCCTGACTGCTGAACGCCATGGTGGCTGCTGCCGCTGTCGCTGCCGCGGCCGCTGCTGTTGCCCGCTATTCTCGCAGACACTCTCGTGACTTGCATTACGGCATTTGCTGTGATTATTTAATTTTTTATTTTAATTTCTCTCCACTTTAAATTATTTCAATTATTAATAATTGTTTATTGTTTAATTAAAGTGCGCATATTAATTAAGTTATAAAAAATAGAAAATTAAGCTCGCTTTTTCGAACATATTTATTGCGATTGCGATTGGGATTGCAACTGTTTTTGAATTTCATTTTAATTATGCCTTTGCAATTGTTTGCAATTCAAAGCTCACCGCACGCCCAGTGGGGGCGAGGCGGCAGAGCGTGGCCACACTGATTTTATGTGCATTTTCAGACTGAGCTGGGCACCACGCTAGGGATGCGGCACTGTTAAAGTAAGCGCTGGGACCCCCTCCCCTTTAATTGAACATGAGAACCGCAGCTGATTCAAGTGAGCTCAAAATTCTGTTCTAAACCGCGCTGAGTTTAGTTCCGCGTTTGCAATTCCTCATTTAGAGTGTTGAGTCCATTTTGAGTCCTCGCTGCCCTACCCAAAGAACACGAACCGCGCTCTGCTGCGAATGTGCATTTGCCTCGTGGCGTACGCATGTGTTCTGAACTTCTTTGTTAGTGTTGTTGCTTTAATCAATTAAAAAAGTGGCCACAGTCAACGCCAATGGCGGTGAGCGAGTCACCTGCCGCCTGTCCCCGGCTCCGCCAACTGCCCCTCAGGTGTTGATCGGTACTTCTATTTAAATTGCCACGTAATTAGCGCCTGATCTGGTAATTAGCTGCGGTTGGCGGCGCTGCTGCCGCTCGCGAATAAGGAACTTAATGCGGTTTTAATATCTTGGGTGGGGTTTTTTGCCGAGTGACTTGCTCCGCTGTGCTGCAGTAAAACAACAGCAAAAAGATAAGAAAAACCAGCAAAGAACAGCAAATTGCAATTTTAATTTTCTTATTTAAATCTTTTTTCGCTTTCTTAATTAAAGTTGTATTAGTTTGCGTAGTGTGCCCAGCTTTGAAAGCCGCCAATTTGCACACGCAACTGCAGACAAAAGTCAAACACAGAGGAAGGCGGAAACGCGGACATGGCCCAGAACGTTGTTACAAATAATGAAAAATTGTTTGCGGGCTGCCAAATGGAAGCGCGTTGTGCAAAAAAAGGCAGCCAACATTAAGAACAATATTTCAAGCGGTACGAAAGAATTGAAACTATTAAAAAAGTGGACAAAGCCCAGCACAAAATTTCCAAATGAAAAAGGTGGTCTCCAGAAATTCACGCTGCTGATTTTCCAAGCAACGGTTTGCGTTTTAAGCCGCTTACTCGACGGCGAACGAGGCTTAGTGAATAAATTTACGTGTACGTGTGTACGCAGTGAGGCGAACAGCCTCGGCTCAGACGCCACATACCCGGAAGCCATAGGAACCGAGTCATGAAAGAGTATTTTCTGACTTGTTCTACTGTCCTCATATTGTTGGGGACCATATTTGTTTGTCCTCGGGAGCGTCCGAAAGCTTATCGTGCCGCAATTGTGTTCGTATTCAAATGTGCACGCAGCTATATAAGAACGGTCCTGTAAAGTCCTGCAAAGCTGATTCGACATAACTTATACCCAAGCTAGCTTTCTAGCGTTGATAAAATTATGAATCCTCACCCTTTCCCAAGCTAACTGAACACCATAACAGCTCTGTAGCTGCAGTTAAACCCTATTATAATAACTTGGGAGCATAGTTAATAGTTAGCTAGCAGTGCGATAGATAAATCGTGTTAAAGGTTGAGTTGTGTATGAAATAATTAACACGTCTACGTTTCACTGATTAATTTAACTATTCGTACTTTGCTGCTATGGTCCTCAACTGATGTTGTAAATACTATAAAAAAGCTGTGTAGTCTAAGAAACTATCCGTATTCCCTACTGTAACAGAATCTTCAAGGATTCTGCTAAATTCTTTACAGTTCACAGTGCTGCCCCGGAAGAATGTTCAACGTGCTCCACACTTAGTTGCATATTTGGTGGTATTCTGTCTCACCGTATTCAACTTTACTCAAGGAACTCTTCTTCATTTCAAAATATGGCGTCCTGCCTTGAATTGAAAGCATTTCCGTGAATTAACACAGAAGCCGCACAGGTTTCTGGACACTTGATGGGAGTGCTTTGAACATTCAGAAGAATTTGCACAAATAATTGTCACAGTTGAAGTTCTCTAACAGCGAAAATAATCTTCCTTAACCTCAGATACAAACATTTAACCTTTCTTTCATTCATTCATTCATTATTGTTATTATTCATGATCCTTATTTCAATAGCAAATAATTAGCAAGAAGATATCAAACCAGAAGTTTTGTACTTAAACAACCGAAATGCTCAGCTCGCATATTACTGATAGAAGAATCTATTTTCGTGTGCCATTTAGCAATTTCTTTCCAGACCTGGAGCAGCCTCTGGAAGGAAATTACTAATTGGCACACGAAAATAGATTCTCCACCTCAATGATTGACTCTTAAATTCACACATCAGCATAATTCACTTGGATCTGTGAGGAGTGTTGTACCGTCCGTTGAAGTCAGGTAGTCAAATTTCTCGCCGTCATTGTGGCATATGCGTAAGAGTGACATCATTATTCATTGCTTTAACTTTTGCAAAATTGGAAAACCCCCTTAAGCTAATTGCAGTCCTGTCAATACACCACAGATGTCTGTGTCTACATCATTCCATCTATTTCTACCCATTTCCAGACTTCCACTTGAAAGATGGGAGTCTACTTCCTTACTGTAATCAATTTGTAAAATGCATACCACCATCCTTCACACCTCAGTGAGCCATACCTGTCAGCTCACATTAAAAGTGAATTCATTCTTCTTCCATGTTAAGCGGTCATCGTTGGCGAACCTGATCTTGTTAGCTCTCGATACGGAGCTAAGCTCCAATCGTGATTCATCTGAATCGACTTCACTGTAAACGACCACAGCTCTACTCACTGAAAGCCGCTCAAGTGAATTGATTCGCACTAATCGAGCGTCTACTCTAGCAGAAAATTCCAGGAATTCTCACTTATCTATGTAATCCTAATAAAATGATACTTGTAATGGGACTGGACTCACCTCTTGTCTTTCCTTTCCGGTAGTTGAGCGAATTGCTTTGAATTTGAATTGCTTGGGCTACTGAAGTGTTCAACTAGGTTCACTTAACACTTTTCAGCAGCACTTGCGAGCACTTTTGTCGCGCTTTGTCACCACGGCAATTAACACACACTTGCACTCACAAACACGGACACTGATAGTAGCCGCACGGCAGCAGCGCGCGATTAGTTGCAATCTACGCAATTAAATATGCAACGCAAAGGTTAAATTCTTTTGTAGAATTACTTCTTATGGGGCGATTTTCCTCGCGGGAAAGCAAAAACCAGCCGCATGTGAATAATTTTCAATTTCCGCGCGCGCTCAACCAACTGCGTTGTGATTAATTACGGCGCAGATGTGGCCAGGGGCTACGGTCTACGGGTGACGGGGGACGGGTAACGGGTGACGAGTTACGGGCTGCGCTCGTCTGTCCCGAGCTCGTAAAATATGCAAATTTTATGCGAGTTTAATAACGCTGCAAACGCACAAAGTTAAGGAGCAGAAACTGGTAGCCAAATGGGCAGCGGCAAAAAATTTTACTAATTCCCAATAAATGCACTTTGTTGCAATCGAGCTGGCAGGCTGGCAGGCTGGCAAAAATACAGACAGGCAGGCAGGCAAGCAGGCGACCAGGCCGACTGTGGCAACATGTGGTTTGATTTAAAATGGCAAAACAGCAACTGACGCTGGCTGGGGCTGTGTTGACGTTTTGATGGTAGGCAGGATTTCAGTTGTCAATTAGCTGCAGAATTTCGCTACCGAAATACAAAAACTGCATTGAATTTAAATTAAGTTTTCACATGTAGGCGCGCACCGCAGTTGCCACGCCATTTGCACGCATTTCCACAGCAAATAATGCGAACAAGTTCGTTGCTTAAGTCTTTCGTTTCTGTGCTTGGCTTATCCTCGAATCCAGTGGCAGTGAAAACGGAGTATTTTCTTGTGTATTTCAGCCAAACTTAAATTTCTTAGCAATGTTTAAGATGCAGAATTCATTTTTATACACAACACTATTAAAAAAATCGCGGCAACTTCTTTTTATAACTCACTTTTGGTGGCGAGAAATCAACACAAAAAATTCAGTTGAACGCAGGAAGGCACAACTTTGCGAGTTCGCTGTTTAAGTCTTTTGATTTAATATATTTTGGGGGAATTTTTAATACAAATGACTGGGTTTTTGCGGTCCATAAATGCAATTAAACTTAAAAAAATATTGTTTTTATAGCTATGACTGCAGGCTAGCGTTGTCCTTAGTTGAAATTGGCATTTCTGTCGAGTTTAAAATTCGATACTGAAGCTGTTATGTGATTACTTGGAGAGCCAACAAAGCTTTGGCGACACCTCAGCGGTTTACCTCGTTGGAAAACACACGAAATATGAAATATTTGTAAGAAATTCTTCCGTCAACAAAGTGCAAAAAACCCAGCAGCAATCCGAAACGTCGCAATCGACCACATACGAAATTCAAAAACACCGCAAACAAAATAACGACGTACGCGTTAACCACAACAACAGAGCAACTGCGCCAAGCAGAGCACAGGCATCAAATCAAATTGATTCGAATCGAGCCAAAGCAACTGAAAAAACTCGCGTATTCGTTTCAGCTGAAACGTGCATGCGCGCAGTCGCAAAAAAACCAACAGTCCCGCAAGAAAGCCGTTCAGAAACTGCAAGAGGTATGCCAGCCAGCATATGCGCATGCTCCACAAACGCCGAACAGCAGCGAGCATCGGCGCACCAATTCCAATGCAGCCAGCAGTGCGCGCAGTGCATGTGCAATCAATGTTGCCGGTCGATGCAACAGCAACAGCAACACCAACAGCGGCACCAGCAGCAGGCACAGCAGCAGCAACTGCAGGCAGCAACATGCGCGCGCATTGGAACAAAAAAGTCTCGCGAAACCAACAACCAACAAAAAATGGCAAATAGCAACAACCTCTCAAAGACCGACTGACCGAGTTGCAAGCCAGATTCCCAAAACCAAAACAACAACAACAACTACAACAACAACAACAATGACGACGACAACAACGACAACGACGACGACGACAACAGCAACGGCAACAGCACCAGCACCAGCACCAGCACCAGCACGAGCAACCAGAACCACAACGAACAACGCAGCGCGCTGAGCAAAAAAGCCGCTAAACCGTAAAAACCTGTAATCTCGCACCAGCAGCGCACGAGCAGGTTTGCAACCGAAACAGTTAGCAGAGAGGGCAGCGCTCTCCCAGCCAGCGCTCTCCCGCTGCGACCAGCACTGGCACAGAGCTTCGTTCGCAGCGCGTTGGTGAAGTCTCACGTTGTTGATTTTCCAGGTGGAGCTTATGTACGCGCTGCGCTCCCATGCTCAGCTTACGGTTTTCTTCCAGTGTGGAAGTGTTGGCACGGCCGCTGCTGCCGTTGCTCTTACTTCTGTGTTAGTGCTGTGTGCCATTATCAGTTGGTGTTCAAATTTCGGCCAATGAAAACTCGCTGATCGCTCAGTCTCTGCCTCGGCTGGAATACAAACGGTTTGCACTCTGGCGCTGGAAGAGAAATCCGCAATTCCAGTTGGCTGAAATTAAGAGAGGTGTTTTGTTACGAATAACAAAACCGCAGAAGAGAGCTGTGAAGGTTTTAGTGGTAGAATGGTTGGCAACTGTGCACATCGTTTGCTTCCCAGCATTGCCCACTGAAATCAGTAACAGAACTGATATTCAAGTCAACGAATTGAATGTGGCAAACGAACAAATCGATGTTTATAGGGCCAATCTTCTTAAGGAACATTTTTCGGAACTAAATGAAACCAACAGAATCGTAGGTTGCAAGCATATTTTAGAAACTTGGCGCTATGAGAGCCATCGTAGGATATAGAAAGACCATCCTGTGTAAGCACAAACTAGTAAGTAATAAGTAAGTTGCTGCTCGACGACGCAATGCTCTACCAAGCTTCGCTCAAAGAAGTTAAGTGAAGGCCAAAAACTTCAACGAAACCATTTTAAAAATTAGCTTATTTTTGACTTTTACACATTATGAGTGAGATTCCTGCGTAGTTGGGCTTGGCACTTGGATTATGCCCATATTTCTACAACTCCTTCAATGCATTTAGGACACATCTCTGAGTTCTGCATGTAAAGTGGAGGCTGATGTGAGTTGAGTGTGAGGCAGTTAATATATTGGACAAATTTTCAATGGAATTTTTAATAAGGACGAGTTCTCGCATTACTATCAAATTATCTCGGAATATTTTCCACTAAAAGCAACGAATTTCAGGTCACTTTACCTAGAGGCTTGGTGTGAGTTGAGTGTGAGGCAGTTAATATATTCCTTGGACAAATTTTCAATGGAGTTGTTAATAAGGACCAATTTTACACGAGTTCTCGCATTGCTATCAAATTATCTCGGAATATTTTCCACTAATTGCAACGAATTTGAGGTCACTTTACCGACAATTACTCATGATGGTGAGTCCTTTATATAATTTCTCTTCGGAATTGAAGACTATCTCCCGTTTATTCTTATGAAAAGTTTCATACAAATATCTGGTAAGATTTTGAAAAAGTTTATCTGAAAAGGACTGATATAAACAGTGATACACATCGAAAATGAGGGTCCATAACAACAAAGTCATCGTCTGTATAACTTTCAGAACTACAAACCTAAAAATTATCCGTCTCTTCTGCATATTTTATAAAGTGTGTTTGCATACACAAACTTTGGCAGACATTCTGATGCTTGCTTACTTTTTTGATAGGCAAAGAACCAAGTCTATTTATTATCATTGGAAGCTGCACCTGGAAAGTCCTTTAGTGTGATTTGCTGGCAACTGCTGTCTCTGTATTAATTTCTATGCCAATTCACAGCTCATTTTCGTTTTAGTGCATAGGAAACCATCCAACTTAAACGAATAGAAACCAACCCTATGGTTTTTATTCTCTCTCTCTCTCTCTTTGTCTCTCTGTCTCTCTCTATCTCTCTCTGTCTTTCTCTCGCTTTGTCTCTCTCTGTCTCTCTCTGTCTCTGTCTCTCTCTCTTTGTCTCTCTCTCTGTCTCTCTGTCTCTGTCTCTATCTCTCTGTCTCTGTCTCTCTCTGTATATCTCTCTCTTTCTGTCTCTCTCTCCCTCTCTTTCTATATCTTTCTCTCTGTCTCTCTGTCTCTCCCTCTCTATCTCTCTATCTTATCTTACTCTCTAATTTAGTATCATGATCATCATTGCTCACTTGTTTTACAAGGAAACAAGAGCAAACTTAATTAACGAAAGATTTCATTAAGGGACATTTCCTCCAGAGAAGACAGAGAAAAGAACCCTAAACGTCAAACGGCAAAGCAGCGAAATAAAGCAGACGGACGTTGTACACGAATCCACTGAAAATCGTGGTGAATCCACTCAGAATTGTGGTGAATCCACTCAGAATCGTGGTGAATCCATTCAAAATCGTGGTGTGTCCGCTACGGACGCTGGCAACGAAAAAGACTTTCCTTTCTCTGTGTTCTGGTTTCATCTTCTCTCGACATAACGTTCCCCAAGATTAATAGAAAAGATTTTATCATTCTATTAATTTATCATTCTTGACTTTCCCTCTCAGTTACTCTCATGATCATTCCGCATATTTAATTCTGTAGGGAAAGCAATGCAAACTTGATTAATGATTGAATATCTGAACTCAGATTTACCCAACTTGGAAGAAATCTCCTATGAATTATAAGTAATTATCTTTAAATCCAATTTGATCTGGAAGTACTGAACTGAAAGGTCATTGGTGAGTTTCATTCACATGCCTAGATTATCCTTCACATACTTGGCAACAAACTCTGCAACCCTCTGCATCACACTTAATTACTCATTGCATATCACACAAAAGGAAACATGGCACTGTCTTCATCCAGCATTCGCTCAGGAGGTGTGCGTGGTCGATCCCCCGCTTCCCTTACCGTTCTACCACCATCCCGAAACTTGCGAAGGTTGTGCCCTTGCCGGAAATGTGGCAACTTGCGCAGAGCAACTTGTTTCTGCACTTTATTCACATTCGTGCCACCAGGTTAAAGCTGCTTAGCAAATAACAGTTTCATTCCCCAATTGGTCTCCACCGTTCACACACTGTGGCACGTCGGTTCCTCCGGAGCGTCATCTTGATCCTGCGTTTCGAGTGCAATAAATTACCGCACCGAAATGAAAACATTAAAAACTGCATTAAAATAAACTGCGCAATTTTATGGCATAATTTAAGGTAACCCACCCAGAGCACAATCAGGACGATTTATCAGCGAAAAATTTACAACTTCAGACCGGAGAAACGGTAAAAGGCGGGCACAATGCCAAGAATGCGAAAGAATGAAAACGCTCGGTGTGCTCGCGCCCACCTGCGATAAGCATCATAATTAAAATGCAGTGTTAAGTGGCCACGCTGGGTCTCGCGGAGTCTCACGAAATTGATTCTGCCAAAATGTTTGTTAAATGATTCAAGAAAGGAATTGAAAAATAAAGCAGAAAAATAAAGGAGAAAATGTAACATCTTCATGCAAAGACCACAAAAGCAAGTGTCCGCTTCGGGCACCACGGGCCGCCGACGGACACATGTGTCCGCTGAAGAAGCCACCGTTGCCCGGCAGCGCTTTTAATTGTCACTTGTTGCGGTATTTAAAAAGTCTATTAAAGCGACGACGACGGACGTTTGAATACGCCAAAATTGACGGCTGGAGTGTGGCCCACACACAGCTCCAGCGACAAAGTTATTAAAATAAAGAGACTCTATGGCGGACAACGAGGGGAACAGGGGCGCATTTCAACCATACTCAGGGCCTAGTACAAAAAGATTTTCCGACAACGAATTCAGAGCATATACTGAGATGTGCAGTACCGCGGCTTTACATTCTGGGCAGTAACTCAGAGTTTCTGGGCTATCTTGAAAATGGTGTGCATCCCTGTGATAACCGGCCCTATGTCTTTCTCAACCTGGCTCCGTCAGTGGCGGTCACTGAGCCAAAAAATAAATAGTCATAACATAATGCAAGCGGCCGCACGCTGAGGACAGACTTGGCTGGGTGTCATCCCTCGCTCTGTTCCTGTCCCTCTGCCACTCTCCGCCAGGGCCGGCGACTGTGCCTGGGCGCAAAAATGAAATTGTCATAAATTACCGGGTATTGACAAGGCTTGGGTGTTTTTCAACAGTTAACTGCTTTTGCTGCTTGCTGTCTGCTGCCTGCTTCCTTCCTCCTGGCTTTAAATGATATGGAATTATGTGAAATGAAAGGCAGTGGATATGCTGTCAATGGGCAATCGCCGCTCGCTTCTGCCACTGCTGGCGGGGCTGTTTCCACATATCAGCAAGCAAACGAACAAACAAACGAGCAGCAATTGACATGTGGTAATGTTGCACCTTACAACAGCGTAACTTGTGCCACCGCAACACCAACTAACACTGCTGATGGTGCTTCTACTGCCTCTGATGAGGATGCCGCTGCTGCAGAGGTTAGTGCGGTCGCAGCTACTTTCGCAGCTAGTTTTTCTCCTGCTTTATGCCGTTTGGCTTATGGCTGGCGCGGCTGATTGCCTTCTTTGGTACTGTTGGCGACAAGTGTAAATCGACGGCACTTTTTCCTCTGCTCCGCTGCAACGGCTGCTCGCTCTGGCAGTGTGGTTGTTGCTGTTGTTGGTTCGGATTTGATTTTCATTTAAGTGGTGCCGCCGAACATGATTTGGTGTCATCTGCTTTTCATTTAACGCGCTCGTTTTGTTTTGCCTCTTCATTTCGTTGTTGCTGTTTCTTATTGTTGTTGTTGTCGTCGTTTAATATGACATCTGCTGCTAATGCTGCTACTGCTGCCGTTGGAACTCGCCAACAGCAACTAAATAATTTATGAGCTCTCGCATCATTTCTAATGCAAGAATTTTAAATGCTTTTTAATGCAGTCATGATTGATGTGCTTCTGTGACCAAACCGGGCACTTGCCTGGTCAGTTCTCGTGTATGGCAGACTGCTCGTGCACTCCAGCTAAAATGTTGGTCATTTTACACTCAGCATATTATCAAAATTGGGGCAAATTGTTGTATTTTTGGTCTTCTCTAGTGCCTCTTCAACGGCCACGCAACTGATGGTGGCTGCGTCGGCGGCGCTTGCGCAAACTTAAAAGTGCCAATTTAAAAGATAAATTTCCCGAAATTAGTGCAACATCTTAAAAGCATTCCCCCGAGAGTAATTGCCCCACTTATTAACCCAAATTGGCGCAATCAATAAGCCTTGGCGCCCAGATTCCCGAAGCGTTCACGGCTCAGCGCCGCCGTCAGCAGCCAATTCGATTTACTTTTAATTTATAATTGTTGGGCACCTCTTGAACCCAATAAAAAATTCAATTGGAGAAGCGCAGCGCACTTGCAGCACAGCACAGAACAGCAATTTTGTGACCACAAACAAATTCAATTCGGCTCGGATTGGATTGGATTGGATTGGATTGGATTGGAGGGGATTGGATGGGATCGGTCTCCGCAAGAAATGAAGAAATTTTTTGAGGAAAAAACCAACCGAAAATTAGGCCATAAGCAGGAAATTGGGTACGCGTCCCTACGCTATTAAAACGAAAATCCATTCCAGCAGCGGCAGCTTTCACACTGCTGCACAGCGCCGCTCCCCAAATTGCGCAAAGCATTTGCAGCTCAGTGCAGTGGCAGTGGCAGTGACCATTGCGCATGATGCGCCTAGGCCACAGCCAGCCCGGGCCGATTCCAGCTGAAATTGTTGCCGTGTGCTCATGCGCAAACGCGTGCCATGGCGCAAATGCGGGCACTGCGACCGGATTGCTGAGCAGCAGCTTTTGCTGTGGCTGGCATTTAAATCCAGCGCTCAAGTTGCGGCCGGCCACGACTGACTGACTGACTGACTGACTGCGCCGCAAATGAATTCGCATTCGCGTTATTAACCTTTTCAACCGAATTTCATCTAATAGAGTGAAAAAACAATAAACCGAGCAATTGCTGGGAATGGCTCACTGGTCCACTGGTGTATTGGTGTATTGATCCATTGCATTGTAGCTTTGGTGCTTGGGTGTTTCGCTGCACTGGTCGCTTGGCTGGTGGGGGTCATTGGGTTCGTTAGTGTTTGGCTCTTGTGCTGATCATACAAACGGCGATCTTTTGACGTGGATATCATAGCTGTGGGCAAAAAGGCACGTTAACCCGAAATCGGTGTTTTAAATGCTAAAAAATACGCATAAATAAAGCTGCCATAAAAGTCGTTTGCGTATTTTCAGGTCACTCCTGCCTCCAACGAGTCAATTCTGTTTTTCCCTTGTGGAAAAAGGGGAAACGTTCTTCGTAATCGACGACCACAGAAAATTTGGACAAGTGGGAACGAAACCGTAACATTAATTGCAATGCATTTGGAGCGGTCTTATTCAAAATTGCTGGAAATAAATCAAAACGCATTCGGTAAGGAGGCACATATGCAAATTATCCACCAGAGCAGCCGCAGCGAGAAACTCATGGCGAGCGGAAGTGGAGCGGAGAGTGGAGTGGCCACAAGCAAAAAGCAAACAAGTTGAAATGAAACACGCAGCTTTTTATGCCGCTGCGGCTGCTTCTGCATTGGTAGCCATATATCTCAATTAATTACGATTATTATTGCCATTAGTGCAGAAACAGGCCAAAGAAATCCCACAGAAAAAGATCTGGAACTGCAAACAGCAAATTGCGAGATGCGAAATGCGAAATGCGAATCGCAGCTGAAAATGTTTAAGAGAACCGCCGCACAGTGTGTCGATGCGCATATGAACGGGTCAAAATTTCTTGACACAAAAAAAAGATCTGATATTTTTATAATTTAATAAACAGAAAATTCCTCAAAAAAGTTATATTATTATTTATTTATATTAAGCTACCTTATGTAGGGGCATCACAATAGATCTTTCAGGTCGCAGTGTATAACACCCTTAAAAATATATATCTATCAATCTACCTTATAAATACAAAGTATGGTCTTATATAATTGACCTTTATTGGTAGAAAGTTTTTTTGTAACTACCTGAGGACTGTTGACTCTCTGAATATCAATAGTATTATGAAGAGAGAACAGTCGACATTTATGACTAAATATTTGGAAAGTTTACAATCACAATACCTCTAGAACTTCGCGAGAACCTGATGATATTTTCTTTTCGACAGTGATACAAGTCGCTTTTCTCTTGATCTCCTTTTTTCTCACACTAATAAGAGTCATCAATATTAGATTTATAATAAGAGTCATCAATAAGAGTCATAATAAGAGTCATCAATAACAATCCTTAATCATTTACTTCCGTCTCTTTTATGGTACTTGATTTAATTACTCAATGTTCTGGAATGTGTTACAATGATACTGAACCGTGCCATGATTATTGATGTGACAAAATTGATTGAGAGTTTCCCTTCTATAAGCTTGTGAAATTGTTAAAGAAATCTTTCTATTATGTTTCGTGGGTAAATGTCTGTGATATATATTGTAGTGTACCTCACTGGCGTAAACTGACGACCACATTAGCACAAGCTTACTCTGTATTCTTATATGTCGCACGTAATATTGTTAGGGCAACTATGCTCAATGCAGAATGCTGAATATGCTCTTTTGGCCGTGCAAAGACAAGGATTGCGATCACTACATGTAATGTAAACAAAGCGTGCTTGACAATGAGTTGTCAATACCAAATGTCGATAGTTCTACATTTGAGTGATATTTTGAGGATCTGTTTAATAACAAGTAGAAATAAGATAGGGATAATTCTTGTAAGATATTGTAAGAGAAAATATGTTTCAAAATTATATAAAAGGGCCGTCGAGCCGAATAAAGATCAGTTTGAATCTGAAAGTTAAAATTAGCATAACTGCTGTAAGCTTCGTTTATTTTTCCGTCCTCTCAGTTAGGCTTATCTTTGAGACCAGCACAAACACCTTGAAGGCGCATATCCGCTTCGCTAGGTACTTTTTTCATTACAGAAATATACCACATGGTGATCCTATGTACTGAACACTACATATAACATAACCAATGGCATGTCGATCCTGTCTATCTAGCTTATTGTACTACTTGGCGATTCTACCAATCTCACATTATAAAATCACATGGCGATCCTACCAAGCTTACATTATAATATCACATGACGATCCTATCAAGCTCACATTATAATATCACATGGCGATCCTACCAATCTTACGTTATAATATCACATGGCGATCCTACCAATCTTACGTTATAATATCACATGGCGATCCTACCAACCTTACATTATAATATCATAATCATTATAATAATATCACAATCACTGCGATCCCATCATGATCCGATAATATCACGATCACCGCGATCCTGTCCGACCATATACGACACGACATAATCCCTTACATGGCGATCCTACCAGCATAACGCAATACACCACAAGACGACCCAGTACAACATAACATAATCCATTGCATGACGATCCTAACAGCCTAACTTAATCCATCACAATAGTTATAATAATTCATATATCAAGATATTTAATATATAAATACACCCAATTCCAACACTGTCTTCGAGGCCGTCACCCGAAATAACTGTAACAAAAAACCACTTCCAGTAAAGCTTCCGCCACTGTTCCCTTTCAGCGGTTGAAGCACGTGGAGAGGAATTCGCTTACTAAGCCTTACGCTATAGAAGTACAACCACTCTCATTCTTATTAAGAGTACTCGATTTTTCCAGAAAGTGTCTCGTTTATTCAGGTCAAATAGTTTAGGGTTGCTGGGGTCATTTCTTATGCGATTGAGTAGTCAAACCTTTTCGTTCACTGTACTGCAATATTGGAATTGCCTTCAAGGAGTCCCCAGAAACTTCAAATTCTGAGCTTGCTCCATCCAGTAAAATGCAAAGGCATCCTGAAGAATGCATGGAATCACCCGATTAAATTCTTAAAAATTTCGTGTAGAATCGATTTCCGAATTACTTTTATTTTATTAAGCCTTCCACCAAAATAAATTATGTCTTCAAGGGGTTGGGGGAATGAGAACTACCAACCAAGGCCTTCGACTGGAAAAGAAAAATATTCAAAAGATTAAGAGCAAAGCATTTCTAGACCACTTGTGGTCAGTATTCGAATACGCTATCCCAGGACTGTGACTGCCTCGGGCATAGTCTGAAAAATTATTGTTTTTTTCAAAATATTTTATTTATTTATTTTATTTTATTAAAATTAACTATTATTAAAATTTTAAATATTTATATAAGCTCTAGCTGTCAGGGCTATCGGCTTATATGCAATACTTTTCACATTTTCTTAGGTTAAGCAAATACACTGAAGCCTCACAGCAGAATAATCCAGATACATGACACTGCAAAATGATCCGTCGCTCGGCTCTCTACAAAACTTTGCAGATGAAACGAAAAGATCGGAACTCTCATATGAAACTGGTAATTGTGCTGGTTATCATGATTAGACTCGATATAAGAAGTACTTAAGAAAGAGGCCCATTTCGATGCATATCAATTCATATCACCGTACACAGAAATGCTCTGGTTTCTTCTGGATTTTGAATAGAGAGGCATTTCTTCTATGAAAATATCCTTCTATTTATATTCAATTTATTGATTTTTGTATTAAACATAATTAATTACATGTGCAATGCTTTGGGAGGCTGAGTAATACCAACTAAAGCCTTCAACTATAATAGTAACACATTTAGAAGAAAGCAATTCGATACCATGTTCTGAGAGTTATTCGAACCCGCTTCATTTGAAGTGCTCATCGCATAACGACTGTGGATCGCCTCTAACGACTTCTGCAGGAGTTGCATGGACGGGGAGGAGGAAGAGTCCATTGCTCACCTGTTGTGCATGTGTCCAGCGCTGTCCAGAAGGAGGCGCACTTTCCTAGGCGACTACTTTCTGGACTCTTTGGGAGATATCTATAAAAAAAAAGATTAGCTCCATCAACTGCTTCATTAAAAGCTCCAAATGGCTGGACCTTTGAAAGGAATGGCACCTGTCGTCTCATGCGGTATCACCAAGGGTCAATGTTGGCCAAAGTGCGCCCTTCGGATGGCTGCCTTACATACCTACCTACCATCGCATAATAAAGAAGAATAAGCACCTCCTTGCTCAATTGGTAACCATGTTGGTCATGAGGAATCCTGCCTAGGCTTTGGTCCCGAAATGGTTATTTCTATATATTTACATTTTCCAGCTGAAACCCTCAATTGGTATGACTCAGTATCCCAATCCCTCACAGACATAATTCATTATGCAAAATATAATAAATAAATAAAATAAATATTGTTTTATCGATTATCGACCTCTGGAAAAAATTTAACTCTTAGTTTTTTAACTATAAATAATTTGTGATTTTTTAAAAACAAGTTTGTTTTTCTGGAAATTTTCCGATATTTCGCTTACCATCTTCAGAGTAATTATTGAATCTGTCACTTAAATGTAAATCACAGACTGTGATTGTCAATCCTGTGCTCTATTTGTTTCCGTGGCGAGAGTCCTCTCTCCATAATCACTCGTCTAATACCAACTGTAATAGTAGGAGGATAACTTTCTCCCCTCTCCAAATACCGATTCGATTAAGCTCCCAACATAAATTGCTTCCATTTTTGTTCAACTCGTACATGGAATCAGTGCACTGTCCGCCAGTATCAGTTGCTTCCCTCGCGACCTGCCGTGCGTACTCTCGTCTGTTCTTTAGTTTTATGGAGTTCACTGCAGGAGCATCGCAGCAGCTGCTGCTCCTCGTGGGTTCGTGCGTGCATTCAATCCTCATTGCCCGCAGTGCAGTACTTGTAATGTCTGCTGTCACTGCCGACTGCTGCTGTTGCTGTTGCTACCACTGCTACCGCCACTGCAGCCAGTTGCATTGTGAGCGCTGCCTGCACAATTTAGCGCATCGTTTGCAAACAAATTTTTTCTAATTATTTCATAAATTCTTTTCGCAGGAGCTGTTAACTTGTTCACTTGACGCTTCGAGGCTCACTGCTTAAGTGCTTCGAATGGGCTGCATTGCTAAATGATCAGTGCTGCGTCTGCGGTGCATTAACGGCAGGGCCAGCGGCGGCGCAATTCCCCATTTATTCCACATTGAGTCATTATTTTTTGACTTTGATTGCTGCTGTGGCAGTTATTGTCTCGCACTAACTAGGAAGTGCAATCTGCCCCCAGTCACATGACGCAGGCGCATTTCCTTCGCATGCAACTCGATTGCTGCGCCGCATGATGTGCGCTGCGGCACGGCAAGCCTGCAGTTGTTGTTGTTGTGGCATGAGTTTTACGAGTACGGCACTGGAGTGGCAAGTCGGAGCGCTGCTCACATTAATGCTGCTGCGCTTTTGCCAGCCATTTAAAACGTTTTTGTTTGCTCTGCTCGCTTTTCCATTTTTTGCCTCCTTGTTCTCCTTTAATTTCTCTATTTTGAACGCATTTCCCCGTTGCAGCCACGTTTGACTATCTCTGATTTATGACACGCCATTTTATTGATTTCTGCATTTATTACGTTCATCACTCATTGTTACAGTTACAGTCCTCTCGTCCCCTCGTCCTCTCGACCGCTCTATTCGCCTTTGCCATCGCATTTGAGTTTGAGTTTGAGTTGGCATTCGCGTTCGTTTGTTTTGGCTTTTTGGCTTAATAAATCTGCTCTTTTCTTCTCAGCCTGCGCCGGGCATGGTCGCGGTGGCTGATCTGGTGGCTGCTGGCTGGTGGCTGTTTGCTCGCTGCCTCTTTTGTTGACATGCAATGCGAGCCAGTTTCGAGTTTTGTGTAATGCGGATCTATCGCTGCCTCGAGCGCTTGGAGAGGAGAAATTGTGTGTGGGTGTTTGGAGCTGCTCTTTGCAGTTGCAGTTGGGTTATTTATAGCAAATGCTTGTACCTGCAGTTCGATGTGCTTTGATAGCCTCAATGGCCACAATGGCCACAATGGCCACTTTGGAATTTCTGCAATGCGTTGGAAATCCGTGTTTATAAATTTCTTGCTTCAAATGAAATGGAGTCATTTTTTATGTGTCTCCAATTAGGTCGTAAGTATTTGCATGTGTTTAGTAGGCGATTCCTTTTTTATTAAGACGAGGTATGGCAGCTAATATCCAAGGTTTCCATGCTCGCCTTCACCTTACACTAACTATGACGGGGCAACATGTTTTTCAGTACTTCGATTTTCCTTCACTACAAATTTCCGTCTGATAAGAGAATGAATTAACTGAATATCGCAGTATGTGGCGATAATTCCAGAGATTCCTTTACACCCTTCCTCAAGTGTACTGCAAAATATAAAAAAATTAATCGAGTTACATCAGATGAGAGTTTGGAATGCTCTGTTGGTGCATTATCCTTAATGCCGAAAAGTATTAGTGATGTCATTCCCCCCTTATCCGACGATTGGAAGGCTCGCAGCATAAAGATTGTCACCTCTAACACTTCTGAAATTTTCAAGTGAATTAATAGCCTGACTATTTCCTCTATTAACAATTCTGAAGATTTGAAGTGGATTCATAGCCTGACTATTTTCCGTCGAGCCTTTTCGAAGCACTCCAGTGTGATTTGCCATTCGAAATCTTTCACGGTGTAGTCACAGTTGACTCATAAAATTCGTTTAAACTCGAGGCAAATGTTTTCGTTAATTTTTTCATAATTTTTAATAATTCCATTCGCTTTGTGACAGTGGTGAGAAAATGTTAGATTAGTCCCACTCTGCAGCCGGCCAGATGGCCAATGAGTCCGGCTGCCACTGTCGAAATGATTGATAGTGTTTGACTGTTCCATGTATTCGGTGATAAATGGCATTTCAATGCTTGCCTGCATTTTGCCTGACTGCAAGATTGGTTTAAGTAATTAAGTTGTAAAGCTGAGATGAACGAGATACTCACATAAATTGGAAAAAGTGTCTGCCAATTCGGATGTGATTTGAAGCCGGAACTGAAGTTGACCATACAAACAGCATTAGCCTCAAATGTTGCACCCTACAACGACAAGAATGCACTTGTACATATATTTATGTGAATTTCCATGTGATGATGTGGTCCCGGTTTCCTATAGAATACTTCAAAGATTTGCATACATATAACTTATATAGAATATCGCCGCTCAGTTTGTCACCTGTTGCAAGCAGTCTACTTAGTGAGATACCTTCGAATTCAGACGATGTGCAGTTTTTGTATTTCCCATTTGATGGTATTTATTTCGTTCCATGCGCGGACTGCACATTAAACCTTAAATGTCCGTTACTTTTATCCTACAACGGCTTAAAGTGCATTTTCATCGTCCCCCGACGCCATAAATTTAGGCTCGACTCTTGAGCAACAGAACGAGGCTGCCTTCTCTGCACAACTCTGAAGTAGTTTAGCGATTTGGTTGAGATGTTTGTGAATCTTCCTGACATTTTTAAAACCATGAACAGAGATTTTTCAGGCTCAGGCCAAACAAAATCTTTGTTAATGGACACGTTTTCAACTCCCACCTGAACCAAAACACACACTCTCAGCAACACACACACACACACACACACACACACACACACACACACTGGCACACATGGCGATTTTGAGGCAGCCACTGTTTCACCCTTGAATGCCAGACTGCCACAAAATAAATACTCATTTAATGCTTGCTGCACTTGCAGCAGAAACGTCGGCGGCGGGGAAATGGAGAATAAAGAGCAAAGTTCTTAAATTAGAAAAGCGTGTGCAAGCAATTTAGTATTTTTGCTGTACGAGCGAGCACTGCAGCCCCGCATTTCACATGCCACGAAGACACTGCCACCACCACCAACAGCAACAGCACAGCACCGCTCCACGCCGCATCGCCAGAGCACCTCCTCCAGTTTGCGTGGCCTGCCGGTTGCACTGCTCGTAAAGTTGAATGCATATTGAGACTCTTTAGAAACAGTTGGGACAAGATGTAGTCAAATTTAGCTGCTCAAACGGCTGCTAAAGTGCTGAAAACTATTTTTATGTAGGTATTCCTTTGCTCGGCGTCCCCCACTGCTGCAGTTTGCGCCGATGGAGCAGCCAACAAGTGGCAGAGCGGCACAACAACACGAGCAAATAATGCAATTTGTGCAGGCTTCTTTGCTTTTTATTGCGCGGAACGTGGGAGTTTTTGCGACTACCCAATGCGAGTGCCGGCGGAGTAGCAGGTGGCGGGGCAGGGAGCAGGGGGCAGACGGCTTACTGGCGCACATGGACCAGACAAATAAAACTGTTAGTTTAATTTGTAGATGCGCAGCGCAAAACAAATAAGCGCTCATGCAAGCGGCCGTCGAGTGTTTAGCCAAAGCTTGTAATGAGGAGCACTCCGAGATTGATTATGATTGTTAAGCGTTTCTTTGAGGCGCTGCAGGCGGCTTCAGAAGTTGTGCCCCAGCAGTCAGAGCCAGATGCAGAGCCTCTCAGTGTATGTGCTGCTACTTTTAGAGGGGCTCCCGCTCCAGTTCCTGTGGCTTTATTTGGGGTCCCTAGCTGCAATTCGATCCTAGGAATGGCGTAAACTGCAAAACCGCAATTCAATCAGCATTTGAAATGATTCGCAATTGCAATTAAGTAAAAATTCCATTTAATTAGTGGAATCCGAACAAATCAATTCAAAATGAGTTACAAAGCTGAGGAATTTGGTGTGTTTCTTTATTGTTGCTAATTTGGGTTTCTCTTTGTTTTATTCTCCACTTCGATTTAATTCGAACCTAACAGAATTTCTGTAATCCGTTCAATTAAACCGAGATTATAGTTGCAATTCTCTGCTGCGATCTGTTAATCGGCACTTGAAGTGCGCTGCTTGGGTACTTGGATTTTGTTTCGCAAATCGTGCATGCCGATGCGTGCAAATGCTTCTCTAAAATTGCACAGTTGCATTTTCGCATTAAGCAGCCGGCGCTCCGCTGCTCTCTGCACCCCCTCTGCTGTGTCTGCCGAAGCTGCTTCCGCTGCTCCTCTTCAAGTGCTTAATACCAATCATCGCAGCGATTCCCTCGGCTAATGAATATTCAATTTGCAGCCAACTACACATTTAGTGGTGATGGTGTTGGTGTTGTTGTTGGCGGCCACCATGGCTGTGGCTGCATCCATTTTTGTGGCACGTTAGTTGTGGCTCCACTACCGCTGCTGCTGCTGCTGCTGGCAACACTTTGATTGCCTTTAATTGTTATTGGGGGATTCTGTTTTTATGGCGTATAAAATTAACTCCAAGTGATGCGATATTTCTCCGACCAGCATTGTTGCGGTTGCAGTGTGATCTACTGAGTAAGCAACACCAGCACCAACACCACCATTGCCAGCTGCTCAGAAAACTTACTATGCGAAGAAATTTTGTACAGTTCAGGGGAAGTTTGAATAGGAAGAGCACAACCTCAAAAAGGGACAACTTTTTCCATTTATCGCCTTCTTAATGTGCTGAAATCATTCTAACCAGACCTCTGAGGCAAGGCCTCCTCAACACGACTTCACATTTGGCAGGTCCATTTTGCCATACTGCATTCAATCTCTGCAAGTAAAAATGCTGCAGTACAATTTAATTTGCTTCCATCGCACTCAACTTAATTCATACTCGTACGTGGCCAACGCTCCTTAAATCGCATACAAACTGTTTTGGGTCCGCTGCGGCGAGGAGTGGCAAAATGTTGTTTGCGGACTGTGCAAATCAATTACCCGGGAGAAGTGTGGCCTCTGTTTTGGAAGAGGGCCCTTCTTTGGCTACCGTATTTGTGCATCGATAAACGGGGGGCCATTAAAATCGGGTTACTTGCAATTGCGGCCTTATTGGCTGCCACAAATGCCACAATCAAATTGGCATGTGCAAACCGTTTTCAGCCATTTGCCACATCCACATGCTGCGACTGTGACTGAGCCTGCTGCTGCTGCTGCTGCTGCTGCCTCCGCTGCCAGTTGCTGCTTAGCGGAATGAGCTCGCGCCGCTCTGCTCCCTCCGCACACTTGGGCGGCATTTTCATTTTCAGTTATGGCCCAGAGCCGTCACGTTCTGTAAGTTAGCAGAAATCCGCGAGTGAGTACGAGTACGTTTATTTCTTAACTTCTTGTCAAAGACTTCTGCCAGCGTATGCAAAGTACTCGAGTTGGCACTCGTACTCGTACACCACGTTCCACAAAAATCAAAACCAACAGTTAAATATGTAATATTTGCCCACAAATAACACACGCTGAACTTAGCTGCTCAGTGCCAGTGCCCGTCCCGTCCCGTCCCGTCCGCTCGTCCGCTCGTCCGGACGCCCGCCAGCCCAGACAGCCCGGCCTGCGCTGCTGACATATTTCAGCGCAGATTTGTTGGCTCACGATTTTCCTCAATGCTGGGGCATGATTACGGAGTACAGCGTGTAAAATTGTACTCGTATTTCGGTTGGATTTGGAGGACTCAATCATAAAAAACACATTCGAACCGCAAACACAGCATCGCACTAATTCCAAAATGTTCGAAATCGGCGCATTTTTATGGTTTCATAAAATAGTGCCTCCTTCCGCTATGCTCTTCTAAGGCGCTGCTGCAACCTTTTGCCAGCTGCCTTTGCCGCGCTACAAATAAAGCACAAACACTCGCACAGAGAGAAAGAAAACAACCACAACGTTTTCATTTTCGATAAATATTTGAGCCATATGAACTATTTATCAAACGCTATTTTGACATTTAGCCCATTCGCAACGCAGGCGGCGGCAGTGTGAGAGGCCCAGCAGCGCTGCTCGCAAGTCCGCGGCTGCAACACACTCGCTCGCTGCACTCGAATGTGGGTTAGCGTAACGCTGGCGCGCGCATGCAGCACGAGAACTCGGCAGAGATGTTGCGAATTTTCACCGCGAGCGCAGGTATTTAAGAATTGCTGCAATTCGGCGGTAGTTAGCGGCGTTTATTAATTTTTCGTTACTGTTGTAATAGGATTGGGATCCAGGGCACTGAATGTGCCACAGTGCCACAAGGAGACCGAACCTTGCGTGCCGCTACTCAACTGGCTAACGGACTAATCAAAGAGACCACGGCTAATTTTGGAGACTGGCATGCAACGGTGCGGCTGCCAAAGGTGAAGCCAAGTTTCCACACAGATTTCCTCATTCCTTGCAACACACCTGCTGGCAGTGCAGTGTCCTTTGGGGTTCCCTTTATGACATTTATCGTGGACTGGTGGTATTACTTCTGGCTGATTCACAAGCAATCACTGCATCAGACTGAAGATGTCTGATGATGGGCTATAAATATGTAGTGATAGGCAGGTGGATGTTGGTGGATTTAGGGCAGACGTATGTTTTCAGATTAGAGGATCAGCTGGTTTAGATAAAATTTGGCAGGTGAATACGAAGAGGTTGGGACACGGAAGCTTCTTCTGATACTGAAGCTTCTTCTGACATTGAAGATTCTTCTGACACTGAAGCTTCTTCTGACATTGAAGATTCTTCTGACCCCGATGCTTCTTCTGACACTGAAGCTTCCTCTGACACTGAATCTTCTTCTGACACTGAAGCTTCTTCTGACACTGAAGCTTCCTCTGACACTGAATCTTCTTCTGACACTGAAGCTTCTTCTGACACTGAAGCTTCTTCTGACACTGAAGCTTCTTCTGACTCTCCTCTTCTGGTTGTGACATTGGCAATTTGATAACAAGAACGCATTGGAAGGCAGTCATCTTATGTTTCTATGGAAGCACAGTTGCATACCTGAAAAAGCACTCAGCAAATTTGTAAAAATCGTCACGTTAAAGCTGGGACTGAGAAAGAAAACTGCCTTAGTCCGCTGTCTAAAAATTGGATTGTATCGAGTCATTATTTGTGTCGGAGCAGTTAACAAAATTGTGAGAACTCTTCCTGTGTCATATTGTCTTCCATATGTCGTTTACTCACACTGCTACTAAGGATTCCTCTCAGGACACTATCTTCACACTTCTACTAAGGATTCCTCTCAGGACATATAGTAAAGGGCATTCTCAGATTATAGAGTTGAGGGCATTATTTATGTTCTCCAGAAAATTTAAAGAGAACACACTCCTACTTTCGCTCAGCAAGAATCGCAATTCTTCACATATAAAAATCGTATATAGTATGCCCGAATACGAGGGAGCGGTGAACATTTTCTTGTATCGGGACCCCAGTAGTGTTCCTGATAGAAATAAATACGTTAATAAGGGAATAATTATTTTCCTCGAATACGAGGGAACGGTTAACGTATTCTTGTATCAGTACCACAGTAGTGTTCCTGAATGAGACAAATACTTTGATAAGGGAATAACTACTTTCTTCAGCATGTGAACTGTTCAAGTTTCATGTTATATTGTCATTAAACGACATGAACAACACTTCAAATATGCAAGTAACTTGGAAGCGTTTGCTCACTCTTGAAGAGGAGCCACTTGAATTCTCACTTCCGAAAACAATACCTGCAACTGATGAAGAAAGATCGAGGATGAAGAGAGATCGAGGATGAAGAAAGATCGAGGATGAAGAAAGATCGAGGATGAAAAAATATCGAGGATGAAGAAAGATCGAGGATAAAGAAAGATCGAGGATGAAGAAAGATCGAGGATGAAGAAAGATCGAGGATGAAGAAAGATCGAGGATGAAGAAAGATCGAGGATGAAAAAAGATCGAGGATGAAGAAAGATCGAGGATGAGGAAAGATCGAGGATGAAGAAATATCGAGGATGAAGAAAGATCGAGGATGAAGAAAGATCGAGGATGAAGAAAGATCGAGGATGAAGAAATATCGAGGATGAAGAAAGATCGAGGATGAAGAAAGATCGAGGATGAAGAAAGATCGAGGATGAAGAAAGATCGAGGATAAAGAAAGATCGAGGATGAAGAAAGATCGAGGATGAAGAAATATCGAGGATGAAGAAAGATCGAGGATGAAGAAAGATCGAGGATGAAGAAAGATCGAGGATGAAGAAAGATCGAGGATGAAGAAAGATCGAGGATGAAGAAAGATCGAGGATAAAGAAAGATCGAGGATGAAGAAAGATCGAGGATGAAGAAAGATCGAGGATGAAGAAAGATCGAGGATGAAGAAAGATCGAGGATGAAGAAAGATCGAGGATGAAGAAAGATCGAGGATGAAGAAAGATCGAGGATGAAGAAATATCGAGGATGAAGAAAGATCGAGGATGAAGAAAGATCGAGGATAAAGAAAGATCGAGGATGAAGAAAGATCGAGGATGAAGAAAGATCGAGGATGAAGAAATATCGAAGATGAAGAAAGATCGAGGATGAAGAAAGATCGAGGATGAAGAAAGATCGAGGATGAAGAAAGATCGAGGATGAAGAAAGATCGAGGATGAAGAAATATCGAGGATGAAGAAAGATCGAGGATGAAAAAAGATCGAGGATGAAGAAAGATCGAGGATGAAAAAAGATCGAGGATGAAGAAAGATCGAGGATGAAGAAAGATCGAGGATGAAGAAAGATCGAGGATGAAGAAAGATCGAGGATGAAGAAAGATCGAGGATGAAGAAAGATCGAGGATGAAGAAATATCGAGGATGAAGAAAGATCGAGGATGAAGAAAGATCGAGGATGAAAAAAGATCGAGGATGAAGAAAGATCGAGGATGAAAAAAGATCGAGGATGAAGAAAGATCGAGGATGAAGAAAGATCGAGGATGAAGAAAGATCGAGGATGAAGAAAGATCGAGGATGAAGAAAGATCGAGGATGAAGAAAGATTGGGTAGTTTTTCATAGGTTATCATGGAACAAATGGCACACCAGAAATACAGCTTGAGTCAAAACAATGCACCAAACACGGTCCAAAAAGGATGAATATGGTTGAATCCTCTCCCAAGGTTATGGCTTCAGTGCTTTGGGATGTGCATGGAATCTTGATTATTGGCTATCTTTACAACGAAAAAACGAGTAAAGTCGAGTACTATGTTTCAGATCTGGACCATGTGAAAGGAGCGATTTTAAAAAAAAAACCCACCTATGAACAAATATTTTGCTCCACCATGACAACGCACCACTTTATTCAAATCCTTTGGTAACTGAAAGACCAGACTAATCATGGTTTTTATACACACCCTTTGCCAGCTTGAATCCGCCTCTTACTTCATTAAAAATTCAAAACTTTCCCTGACAGAGATCCAATATTATTCTAATAATGACAATATCTCCGCAGTGATTTGCGTTTTTCGGATCTGCCTGGGAACCAGAGGCAGGATCAGAGATTGAGAAAACGTATTCAGTGTAGGGAAGAACATATCGAAAAGTAAAATGTTTTTAGACACTCAAAGTATTTAGTTTCATTGTGTTATAACCCATTTTTCAGACCCCCATTGTATTTACCATCATCATCATCATCTCAGCTTTGAAAAGTCCACTCTATATAAGAGTCGACTTCAGGCCGTCAATTTATTACAGAGAAAATATGTTCTAACACCACTCTGTGCGTATACGAGTATAGAGCAAACTACCGGCACATACCCTCCTTAGGAGAATGCAGATTCAAGTATCCTAATCAGATCACCAAATCGAAAAGAATACTGCAAATATTCTGGTATTATTCCTGCCTGTCCTGTCCTTGCATTTGCTTAGCACTAATCACAGTGACTGATTGCTAGATTAGACCTGTTAGTCTCACATCACTCATGGGTGTAATTTAGTTGTGCAGCGCAAGACTCTGACTACCAGATTCACATAAATTAATCAAAATTTATGGAAATTAATGTTAATGATATTCCACGGAAATTTGTTTGTGCATAAATTCTGGGCAAATATTCTCGCCAGCGACCGCCGTGAGTAGTCAATCAACACGCCAGGCATAAATTCAGACACGTCCCTGCGGGTCACAATTAACCGCCGCATGCGCAATTATTCAAAAAATTATTTAGAATGCCCGCCATGCACCCTGTATCTGCGTTTAGCCCCACATGTCGCAATCTGCACTCCGATAATCTCTTAAATATTTTCAATTATGGCAGATTTTGCGCCAATGATAAACGCACAGCGATAAAAAAGAAACGGTTTGGGCCGCAAATCCGCCGCTTGCACAACATTTAAACGCCGCAGATCGGATCAGGAAAACGAGGCACTCACACACGCACTCATGCACACACACACATGCACACATATGCAACAGTTAGAGTACTTGCAGCTCTGAATGTATCTCCAGATGCAGATAATGTTATTTAACTTGTTCCATTAGATGCCGTTTAAACGTATGCAGCATGCAATTACGCGCGCTGACTGCGATCTCGAGCGTATTACGGTTGCAATTGCCGCTGCCGAGTGCGGAGTGCCGGGTACCGCTCGCTGCACGCCGCTTGCTGCCTGCCGCATTGCCGAAATTGTGCGCAATTTTGTATTTTTTATAAATTATCGATCTGCTCTATTAGCAAATTAGCCAGAGAAAAACAGACCCGCTACAGTTGTTCGCTGCAATTTAACATGCATTTTTGTTGTTCTTCTCGTTGGTGTTGTTGCTGTTGTTGTTGTTGGCGGTGTTGTTTCGCTGGCCCCAGTAATTTCAACAATTTAATTAATCATTTAAAATGTTTCACCGCGGTCCTTGTCGTTGTGCTTTCCTCCGCATGATCGATGGTTTTGATGGCATAATTTTGGAATGCTACAGCAGAGCGATTCGTTGCACTTCCCCTAAACCCCCTCTACACTGCTCTTATTTACCAACTGGTTCTTGTACGTAAAATATCGTTTAATCTCTCCACGGTGTTTAGTACGTCAATTAAAGTGAATGAGTGCCACAGAATAGTTCGCTTCAGATACGCACACACGCATGGAGAGATATGCAAGTCGGAGAACAATTTTCAATAACACTGGTTCAAAAAAGTTAGTAGAAGTAGCCAACTTCAGGATGTATACTAAGTATTTAGCTATCACTTAATCTACAGTACAGTAATGCTTGGCGGTCGTAAGTCCTTAGGCCATGTGAATCTTTACAGCCATTTACAGACTTAAGTCTGCCCCAACTGCATCTTCGTTAGAGCTTTTGTCAGCATAGAACCATACGTTAGAACCTACAGACAGTTACGTAAGCTACTATATACGAGCCAGCGACCCCAGAACTGTGGGCCTCGAATTGCTGGAAAGGTTTTCTACACCCAAAACCTCGTTGTATTTACATTCCTAATCGTATAAGTTTTTTTTTTTATACAAGCTTCTCAGCTTTAGTCTCCTTGTCGTGAGGACTCAGCATAGAACCATCCGTTAGAAGCTCCAGACAGTTACGTAAGTTACTATATACGAAAGCTCCAAATGGCTGGACCTTTTGAAAGGGATGTGACCTGTCGTCTCCTGCTGTTTCACAACGGGTCAATGTTGGCCTAAGTGCGCCCTTTCGGGTAGCCGCATTACCTACCTACCTACTATATACGAGCCAGCGACCCCAGAACTGTGGGCCTCGAATTGCTGGAAAGGTTTTCTACACCCAAAACCTCATTGTATTTACATTCTTAATCATATACTTTTTTTTATACAAGCTACTCAGCTTTAGTGTCTTTGTCCTGAGGACGCAGGTTGATGTCGGGTTCAGGTGATGGTCTCGCTACTCCTTATTCTATACTTTCTTCTTTCTAGACGAAAGCCTTAGTTATGGGAACTCATTCTCCCAACTCCTTACACACATAATCAGTTATGATATAAGTTGTATTAACAACAAAATGCTAGCAAGTTGTTCAAAAGCAATAATAACAAAATTGTTGTTGAAATAATAACAAAATGCTACCAAGTTGTTGCAAAGCAAGTTGCTCAATGGAGTGGCTTCACTCGAATATGGTCCTCAATAGAAACACCCCCAGCGATCCCTTAAGAATTCCAATGCAATCATCCAGACAGATTTGCTTGTGGCATGCACCCGCCCCAAACTACTAAAGACCTTCGTTCATGCACTAAGTTATCATTCTCGAATTAAGCTCGCTGTAATAAAACTATTTACGAGTACGTGGCGGCCACAAGTAGCGCCCACAGATAGCACGCAATTTGCCTAATAACAATAAACTGCAATTTATTTGCAAATGTTGAGTATGAAATTACGACAGAGAGCGCCGCGAAAGACGTCTCAGAGTTGTCCAACAGAATTTGCAGGAAACCCAACAAAAATTCTCCCATGCATTGCGCCAGCGCAGCCTGCCCGAACAGCGCTCCGTCGTAGGTGTCACCTGAGTTTATCTGAAGACGCTTGTCACTTGCCGTTTGTTGGTTGGTTTGCTGCTTGTTGTATGTTGTGTGTTGTGTGTTGTGTGTTGTGTGTTGCATGTCGCCTGCTGTTGGCTATTCAATTTCCCCCCTATTATTGTTGTTGTTGTTGTTGCTGGCTCTGCAAAGGCATTTTGTGTGGGGACACGTTGAAATTTGTTAAATTCGTAAGTCGCTGGAGGATAAGTAAGAGCGGCCTCATGCATGCGGCCAACCAGCGCCGACTCGACCAACTTGGTGACAATTTTGAGAGATGAGGGGGGCTTTGACCTTTTTTGTAGACAACTTGTACGCTGCATGTGCACATTAATTGTGGAACTGTCAGAAGAAATGCTCATAAATTAAACAACTTAATCAAGCAAGCCAAATAAATTGTGTGCTGAAAATAATACAAAGAAAATTCAAATAAAAGGAAATTAAATAAATTATAAATAAATAAAATACACATTTTAAAACGCCAACTAATTTCCTGGATTTTATAATACCTCGCCAAATGTTGCTATTGAAGGCGGTGAAAACAGTTGAGCTTGGAACCCCGAAAGCGGTGCATAATCAGCGCTTTGGCTCTTAGCAAATCCATCATAAACGAGATTTGCGCTCTCGATTAGGCATAATAATATTTCATAGAGGAGTGCTCCACCTGTGGTTACGACACACACACACCCATGTTCCTGGCCGTGTTTCTTTGTCTGTGCCTTTTCTTCTCCCATTGTGTTCATGCAGTTGCGCGAAGCTTCAAGAGCGGATACTATTACCATATTGCTAGGTGCGCCTGTTCGAGGCACTGACCTGTGGTGACAGTGACTTTTGGTACCAGATTCCAAGGAAGGTGTTCAGAATATCGCCAAACAGGTACATATTATTTAGGGTTTCTCGATCAAAATTTGTCATTAAATTTAGTCTCCGATTATTGGATCGATCAATAATTGGCACATGTTTCCCTATGATTGCTCTCGATGCATGCCGGGGCTGCAATCGCATCTGTTCTTTTATGTTTTCATCAATTTGGTTTAATCGCTTTTATGAATTTATGTTTTGCATCAGAAATGGAAAATCATCTTGCTTGGGTTTATGTAATTTCCAAGCAAACGCCCGAGCCGCACCGCGAAACTGGCTTCATAACTTCTGTGGCAGATTAGCCCGGCCGCATATCGCGCCTGCCTCCTCAACCTCAGCCGCTCAGTATGTCGCGCTGGCTCTGGACAAACAAGCTGAGACGCATTTGTGTGTACGAGTGTGTTTATGATTTTCTGTTGATAAAATCTGCGTAGTCGTTTCTTCGCCTGGAACGCGTATTTTCGCTTTCCTTGCGCGCCGATCTTTCTCTGATATGCAAAAATAATGATAAGGAAATGTCTTCTGGCCTATTCTATTGGCGTATATGCAATTTATGGCTAATTTGTAAGCGCTCGTGTAGCAATTTTCTTTATTTGCTGTCGAGCGATTTGTGTCAGATTTCAGTGGAAGACGCTTTATATATGGAAGCAAGAAATCATGGTTGACTCGCTAAAACTTTTGTTTCATTAATAAAGTGTGCATAAACCTAAGATTCCTGGAGAATTTAAAGTATCCACCCAAGCAGGTTATTCGTAGAGGCAGAGAGTTCAAGGGAACGCCCGTGCCAAAGGAAACATGAGAGTTTCGTGAGTTCTTGAGTATGCTTCGGTGATCTTCGCAAGTCCATTCCAGGACATCCGAGCCTACTGTCTATTCTAGACAAGGGCATTGCAGTGCATGATCCTCTCACCTTAAGTCTAACCACAGCTAAATATTTTTAGTTTATGATATGTCCGAAAGTATAGTCTCTTCTATTAAATCCTACCTTCAAATCTGAGTTGCGTAGGTAGGAGTGGCCGCCCAGTTTGCCAAAAGCACACTTGAGCACAAATAATGACCCATTGTGATACCACGATGTGGCGCCGTTCAAGCACTGACTAAAAAGTTCCCTTACTTGGGATGATGATAGTCAGCGCAAGGACAGTGCCTGGAAAGGCTCGACTCCCCCGTCATGTTGCAGGAAACCATCCTGATACTTTGATGAACCTTGCTATGTCCCTAATATTAATGGATGACAGCTCTGTGAGGCTTGTAAGAAATGGGGCTCCAAAGGTGCCAATTCTCTTCTGCTCAAGGATGGGCAGTGGCATAAGAGGTGGAAAACTTTCTCGTCCTCCTCCTCGGAACCACAGCTCCGGCAAAAATCGTTTGAGGGTAGGCCCAGTCTTTCTGCGTGCTGTCCCATTATGCAGTGGCCGGTCAAAGCCGACACAGTTGTCGACAGTAATACGCGATCAAGTCGAAGAAACTGATTTGTTCTGTTTTTGGCCATTCTTGCCCAAGCTAGTCTAGCCGTATGGCAGGATTCCTCGTCAGCTCAGGATTTGTAGGCGTCAGCCAGATATTTCCGTTTGATTTCGAGCTTGGCTGTTGCCAGTGGTATGCCGTCTGAGTCTGAGTTAATACTTCAAAACTTTTCAGTACCTACTTTGATAGTGCAGCTATAGCCTCCCTCATTCTTCCAGCATCTTCTTCTGAATTCCTGGGTTCCTTTGTAATCTAAGAGACCACCTTCCACTTCCATTTCTAATATCATATCTATTGAAATATTTCTATCATCTAGATCAAAATGGAATTCCTACTGGTACCTTATATCTTTCTCGAAATTTCCTTGTGGCATTCACCCACCCCATCAGTTATAACACTATTCTCAAGCACTGAGTTAATCGATGCTAATTGTCTGCATCTGCATCTGCATCTGACAATGCTGCTTTTAGCTGAGCTGACATAAATCCTGACATAGAGACTGTTCTTAAATGCCCTCATGGAGCAAAGAGTCATTTATTCCGTCTTTGGAAGAACACCATGTCTGTAAAGGGAATTCGTTATCTCTTGGAAGTTACCAGAATACCTGGACGACTGAGATTCGATATCGGTTCGAATGGATAAATACTTCGGTGTAGTATATTACGCACTTGAAGGATGTTGGCAATGCGACTACGAGAATGTTGGTAAAAGTGAAAAGATCTCGGGTATTTGAACCAGAGGAAGTTGTGCCCATGATTCGCGCTCATGATTCATGAACAAACCCTAAAAATAATCATTTAGAACTGATAAATGAAATCACAAGTCCGAAAATAAAAGAAAAGATCTCGCGGAAGTTGTACCCATGATTCGGGCTCATGATTCATGAACAAACTTTAAAAATAATCATTTAGAACTGATCACAGGTCCGGAAATAGAATATCACTGTAGATGAAATATGTTGCTTGTTCAGTACAGACTGGAATCAAATGGCAAAACTCATCGCTTTTGTACACCAGTGAGTGAAGGTGAACAGAATCTAACGACCAGAAGCACTGACGAGCGATTTAAAAGTGATTCCGATGATGGCATTAAATCAGGCGCAATTTTGAATGGTGCTGCGGCTCACTTAAGAATGAGACTTTTCTGAATACAAAATTCCTAGAATAGAATGTGAGACTATTTTCAGATGGCTTCATCGGACAATTCCACTTTGCTCCTGTAACTAGAGTGTTGAAGAACACATTTGCACTTCCTATTATTCTACCGGGGAGCGGGCGTTAAAGCTGGTTACAGGATTTTTGTTTGATGACAGTGCTTTGTTTTGGCCATGGCCATTTATTGGCGCTGACTTCTGCTTGAATTGTTCTCAGCCAGGTGAGTGAATAGCTGCCGTTGATCTGGCGGAAGCTACGCGTCGCCGTCTTTATGAAGTGAACCAAACGGTTCATAAGTCGAAAACGTGTTCAGTTCTTCGTTCTCGCAACTTCACTGACTTGGCTGTTGTGTCTTACTTAATCCTTGTAATTTGCATAAAGAAGTCGTCGTCGTCATGACAGACAGCCCGAAAAAACACAGCAAACAACAATGCTAAAGCGGGCACAGAATTCATGACGCTTCTGACACGAATGCAGCAAATTTGCATTTAATGCAATATTCATAAAACAAAAAATTCTAAAATTTAACACCAGCACCAAAGAATAAAATTAAGGGACCGGAGGAAAGGCATAAATCATGCAGGCGACGTCTTAAGTACTCGTACCAGCGACAAATGCCAACAAATTCGGCAGTTTGGAAGAACGTTCGCCCGGCATTGATGCAGTGGCAACGGGTCACGAACAGGCATGACCCCAGACGCCCGGTGGCGGATGTGTTGGTAATTGAGAATCCACACACGCGAGGTGACGAAATCGGTGCGCTCTGATTTAGCACCCAATTTGGGGAGGTCAAAGTTTGGAGGCCTTCAGCGCACACACCGCACTCCACTCCACCGATACGATCGAAACAATTGCTGAACATCACTCAAAGCCAACAAGCGCCACAAACTTCTCGTGAACACTTCTTTCCACCCCCCCTGCCTCTGGTGAACGTGTTAAAATTAGGATGAGAAGAGTGGCTTTTGCTGTTTTGTGGGCTCTTTGCAGGTGGTGAACGAATTTCTAAATAGTGCAGAATCGTGCTTGTATAGTTGTGCATGTCTCTGGTTGTTGCAATTATTGCAACGGCAATGCCACTGCCCCCTCAACTCTGCGGGATTGCAGCGTGTTCGGAAAGCCTTTAAAAATGCGCCAAAATTTGCTGCTTCATGTTTTCAATTTGTTTGCACTTTGTTTATTTTTATGTGCCTTTATTTAAAATTTTTTCAGCTTTAGTAATTTTTTACATAATTTTTGCTAAATGTTGTTGTTGTTGTTGCTGTTGTTGCTGATAGTCTAAATTTTAGTTTTAGGATCACTGAGTTTATGTTTACGTCAGCGTCCGTGATGAGCTGCCACATTATCTCGTATGCAACTGATGTAATTTGTTGTTTTACTGTTTGTTTTCTTTCAGTTTGCTGTTGCGAAGTTCATTCGCAATAATATTGATGAAATTTCATCAGCAATATATCGCCAACTATGAAATATTGATGGGTACTTGGTACTCCATTATGTCCCATCTGAATTCTACTAAGCTCTTTGAAAGGTGAGTCCTGTAAGTGAGGGTTCTGTAAACGTTTCACTTCAGAAGTGGTTAAAAGGTCGCTATCTTCTGTAGCTTGAAATTGAACCAATCTGTCCACAGGTGAAAGAATACAAATGTAACACACCAGGCAAAGCAAAGGTAGCCTCATTTTCATCTAGCAATCGTTATGAGGCTCCTACCCTGGGAGTTTTCTGCCTATTAGAGAATAGAGTACTCCCATCACATTATACACAGACGGTTCAAAATGAATACCAGTGTAGGATCAGGAGTTTGTTGCGAAATGCCCTCAATCAATGAATACATCAAACTCATGGAGAACTGCAGTGTTTTTCAAGCGGAAATAACCGCTATTCACGAAGCCTTGAATTGGCTGAGGATAAGCGAAATAACCGTCAAGGATATCTGCTTTCTATCAGACAGCCAAGCTGCACTAAGGGCTTTGAATGCATTCCAAATAACATCAAGGAGAGTTTTGGACTGTCGCCGATCTCTAAACGAGATGGGTACCAGGACTTAGGGATATACCAGGGAACTGCAAGGCTGATCAACTTGCGAGAGATGGCACTTGTATTCCAAATGTCAGTAGGCATATGGGTGTACCTCTCGCGACTTGTAAGCTTCTCATAAGGGAGACACTAATTAATTCTACCAATCAACGGTGGGTCTGGGCCACAACCAGTGAAATCGCCAGGAAACATGGCCGAGGTTAAATCTGCGTCTATCTAGGCGTATCATTAGACTCAATAGACTACCAATTAAGACTTTAATAGGAGCCCTCACGGGACATTGTCTAATAGGAAATCATGCAAGAAGAATGGGAGTTTATACAGATGATTTCTGCCGCAGCTGCAGGAATTAGGAGGAGATAGAAACGGTCCAGCATCTCTTCTGTACATGTCCAGCTTTTGCTAGAAATAGGGAGCGTTTAATAGGATCCCATTTCTTAACAAGTATAGAAGGTATATGCCAGTCAGGTGTTAAGAACCTTCTTCGCTTTGTAAAAGGCTCAGGGTGGATCAATCTGGAGGGGGAAGCGTAGCCATGCCTCGCATCCGCGGCTCACAATGGACCCAACTGGTGATCTAAGTGGCATCACTGGTTTTTTGGTGATACGGCTGCCAACCTACCTACCTACCTACCTAGAGAATAGAGATGCAGTTAGAATAGAGATTCAGTTAGAACAGAGATTCAGTGCATTCAGTTTCATTATGAAAATAAGTTTCCTCATTCCCCTGGTATACTCGGCAAATTATGTGACTATTATTGAGGAAGTGTCCTCTTTGCTTCGGCAATGTCTACCAACGATTCATACGGCTTTAAGAATTTTTGAGTCGAGGTCTACTACGCAGTTGGACTTTTGCTAATGGTGCCACTCTTTGGAGACAACGATTTGAGGGCTCCGCAGCAATTCGCCACACGACAAATCTCGTCATTACGTCGCCATCTTGCAGTAGATTCCTATCGGCCGCTTGGTGCCAATCGAATTATGTGAAGCAAATTGTGGAAGTTTTGCTCCAATTGGGGCACCGTCATTCACACTGAAGCCAAATTCCAAGCAAAGTGGAACAAATTAATTGCATTTAATTAAAAATTCAATTTAAATCGTTTCTGTTTATCTTTCTCTTCCGGAGTCGGAGCGTTTGAAGCCGCATTTGGCTTACGCAGTCAGTGAGCGAGTGAGTAACGAGTTTCAGCCGCTTTGTAGGCGGTGGCCAAGTTACTCCAAATGGGCAGAACACAAAACTGCAGCTGCTGTTGCATTAAATGCGTAAGAGGAGGAGGTCACCTCAACGCTAAAGGTCGCTCAGTGAATTATGAATTAATTTTCTTTTGAATGAGCGGAGGCGGAGGCGGAGCGTGAAACTTGTTTGCGTTTCAGTTTAAGCTTAGTTCAATTATTTGCCTCTATACATGCAAACCTTTGAAATTATTGAAAATACTTTGAAATATATTCAGTACACTCGCTTCCTCTCCTCTCCCTTGCAATGGCGCTGAATAAGTCGCCAGATTTATTCTGAAGATATGAAAGAAGGATCTTTTCTTTCTTTTTGTTATCACTGGTTTAGAGCAGAGAGTAATCGCTCGAAGCCATCGGGGACACGTTCTCAATTAGCGCAATTTCCAAAGGGCACGATTTGTTGACAAATTCTGTGCCATAATTCATAAGTAACGTGACCTCTTCCCACAAGCGACTGTGACCTCCAACAGCGAATAGAGACTTTCTTCCTCACATGCTCATGAGGCTGCGGCTTGTAGACGAGACCGTAATGAATGTTGCTGGCAGCGCAAAAAGAAGCGCTCACATATCAACGCTCCGTAAAAACCGATTAAATTCACGATCCTTTTAAACACACAAAGAAACGTGACAGATTGCGATGAGTCTAGGGGAAGCACTGCCGACTCCTCCGTGTCAAAACGTGATTTGTAGTGAGAAGAAGCGGCTGCACGGCACTGCAGTGAACTCCACGGCGCAGTTGCATTATGAAATTCTGGATATGTGGCAGCAAACGAAACGCAGCATATGCATGAAGCATGAAGGTCGCGGCCGTCAATCACGGTAGTGAAACCAAAAACCCACAACAACAACAGCGGCAAAGCCGCCACAACCACAACAAATGCAACGCTGCAACAGCAAAGGCCCAAAACGCATTAAATTCCTGACCCAAAAAAGCGGCACCACTCATTCCCGCAAAAACTTTCTCCGAAATTGTGCATGCATCCCAAAAGAAACACCATTGGCAGTGGCAGCAGCAACAACTGCAACAACAACAGCAACAACAACAACTGCGACAACAACAACAACACAAAGGCAAAATTCAAAACTTGCACAAATGGAAAAAAGCAAGCAAACGCATGTGCCACATGCACGAGTACGATGAGCAATTGGGGACTGCGGCACGGCTGCTGAGTTAAGTTGGCAATAAAATTTTATTGGCCAAATAAAAAATTCGATATTTTTGTGGCGGCTATCAAACATGCAGGAAATTTTTTTAATTTATCGCCGAAAAGGAATGCTTCTTGTGCTGCCTGCCCGACAGAATGGCAGCCTGGGATGCAGCACATTCGCAACTGGCTGCGGCGGGCAGGCAAAAAAGGACACTTAATGCGGAGATAAAAGGAACGCCAGACTGGGGCAACATGCAAAGATTCTGCCACAGCAATGCGGAGGCAGCAGCAGCCCCCGAACACCAACCACACCAACGTGCAGTAACATTTATTTTTGGGATCATGCAACGAACGCAATCGCACTCGTGAAGTAGTGCTGCGCCGCTCAACGCCGACGCTGGGTTTAAAGGTTGCATATTTATTGAACGCTGCGGCCTGCAGTGGTGTTGCCGCAGTTGCCGCCGCTTCGTTAATCTTCATTTATTTTCGTATTTCGATTTTTGTTTTCGTTTCGGTTTTTTAATCAACCCGCAAAATGCGACTTTTAAGCTGAAAGTGAAAATTTGCGCCGACTTGCCGCCAATGTTGCATGTTCAGTTGCAGTAAATTTGGTTCGGTTGCGTTCGCATGAGCGGCCAGAGCGCTACTTGCGGCGATAAGTTTCACAGTTTGAGGGGCTTGTATCTGATCGAAAGCGACAATATGCAAGCGGCTACTGGCTCAGTGTCAATACGGATCAGCCGGCGAGAATGAAGATGGCAGCCACCGAAAAATTTCCACAGAAATTATGTGAAAGCTGCGAAAACTTCCCCGCCTCCTGTCAATATTTCCATACTCGTGATGATTGATGCAAGCACTGTTCTCCTCCAGCATCCTTTGTCCTGCATACCTGCTACTGCTTGCGAAAAGGATAACTGCGAGTTTGTTCCAGGCCACTGAATGCCGGCCCAAGTGTTGCATGTCTGGCTGCAGTTTTTCAAACCTCTCTGTCTGGGGGCCAGTTGCCCTCTCTCTACTGGCGATGGTTAAGCACCATCTTTAGCCACACAATTCGCGCCTGTTGGTAACACCCCCTCAGTGCCATGGTACAGCAGCCGCAGCAGCAGCAGCTGCGCGTGTGGGCGTGCGTTTGAATAACAAAGCCTTCAAGCGCCAGCCACTTGGGGTCAGAGCTGAGTGCATTTGGCGCACTCAGCACACGTCAGTGTGGACGCTTCTGTCGGTGGCTGAGGTCCGCCACCGAGGCAAATGGGCAAATGTATGCACATGTTTCTGCCGGCCATTTGAAGTGTTGTTGTTGTTATTGTCTTTGGGTAGTGGTACTTTTTTCATGCCTCTTTGAAATTTGTTTTTGTTCATTTTGATTGATTTCATTTGACTTTTGGTGTGGCAGCATATTTCGCTGCCTGGATTTCCTTCCCCAGCACCACCCATGCCTCATCGCACGGCTGTTAATGCGGCTTTTCACACCTTCCGTTGCAGCTGCAGCTGCAACATGTTGCATTTCTATGTAACTTTGTTACAGCCTGGAATTTTAATGACGCTTATCTGGGTGCTTAACATCTTTATGCATGTGGAATGTTGTCTGTCATCATGAAACCATTTTTCTGCCGGCATACAGTGTTCTGTGGTCACACAGCAAGTTCAACTAGAAAGGATTGCTCGGAGTTTTCGCTACTATCTCTGCTGTATCAGTTTGTATGTGAATCTCATACCACATATTTATCATATTAGAGTTCTTCTATAACCAAATTGGTCAATATAGAAATAAGACTGATGTGGGCTTAACAGCATAAGATTGAGTGACCACATAAGTTCACTAACAAAATTTATTGTTTAGTAAACATTTAATATAATATAAATATTAATTATTATTATTAATATTTTATAAATTTCTTTAGTTTCTGTATCTCTGAAATATGCTCTTTGCAAACCTTTACTTATATTTATTTATACAAATATTGAGTTGTATCATAATGAATAAATTAACCTGACAGAAGATTTATAGATGAGACGATCCTCATCTCTCAAATATATAGGGGCATCACAATAGATCTCTCAGGTCGTAGTGTATAACAAACTTAAATAAATGTATCTATCTATCTATCATAATGAATCGTGTGCGCAAGGATTGGAGAGAATGATTGATTACTAGCATCTGATGCCTTCGACTCTCAGGTTTCAGATAGAAACATTTCAAAACAATGCTCTGGGCGGGTATTCATTTTTAATTCATATTGTAACATAAATGATTGCTTACTTTTAGGATCCATTTAAAGTTTGAGAATAACTGCACCACCGCAGATATTTATTTAAGCCAAAACACAATCCATGCATAGAATAATCTAGAACCTTATCGAAGTTTTTTGCAGAGAACACAGAGAAAGGAAAGTATTTTTCGCTGCCAGCGTCCGTAGCGGACACACCACGATTCTGAGTGGATTGACCCCGATTCTGAGTGGATTCACCACGATTTTGAGTGGATTCGTGTACAATGTCCGTCTGTTTTATTTCGCTGCTTTGCCGTTTGACGTTTAAGTTTCTTTTCTCTGTATTCTCTGGTTTCTTGCGAGGTGTAGATAATGTTCTAGAATGTTCTCAAGACTTCTTGTGAGGTGTAGATAATATTCTAGAATGTTCTACTTTAACATACGAAAAGTATGTAAGCTACCACACATTTAAAGTCAAGATACAGTTGAAGAGCAATCGTAGCAGTGTGTCCATCATGCATTGTAATCGCAACAGGAGCAGTATTAAGAAATAATAAAGTGATAAAATGAAGAATTAAGGTGCAAAATTGTATTAAAGTAAACTTTAAGCCTAATATTAAGTGTATAAATTGCAGTAAGTAAATTATTTTAATTTAACCAACGATTGTTTGATTACTACACAATCCAGTGGTACGAATCCAAGTATTGAGAGTTAGAATAATTTGTCAGGAGGGCAATTTCGTAACAATATTGAATTTGATTGCTTGTTATTCATATTCATGTATTCATATTGAACAAAATCGTTGCATACTTTTTGGGTGTTTTCTGTTTGTATCCTTCTATTGCTGGATAGAGGCTGGGGATCGCCTCTAATGACTTCTGCAGGAGTTGCATGGACGAGGAGAAGGAAGAGTCTACTGCTCACCTGTTGTGCACGTGTCCAGCTTTGTCCAGAAGGAGGCGCACTTTCCTAGGCGACTACTTTTTGGACTCCTTGGGAGATATCTCAAAAAAAAAAGATTAGCTCCATCAACAGCTTCATTAAAAGCTCCAAATGGCTGGACCTTTGAGAGGGATGGGACCTGCTGTCCCATGCGGTATCACAAAGGGTCAATGTTGGACTAAGTGCGCCCTTTTAGGGTGGCCGCTTTACCTACCTACCTACCTATCCTTCTATTTCGCAGAGATATGTTCATTTCGCCAGATATGGGAAGGTGTTCCTTATTTCTGGAGCACGGAAATATTTCCTTAGCATTCTATGAACATCATTCTAAGCGAACCTATTCTAGAGGAGCAATTCGTACTTTGAAATAGAGTCCTCTCTTTATACCAATTACAATATTGGGCATTATTTTGGTTTCGCTGGACGTACTCCAATATCAGAACATTTCTTTTCTGGGCATTGCCATTACGAGCAAGGTATTTCCAGCTATCCAGCACTATTTCAGCTTTTGAAGTTACTTCAGTTATTTTTCTACACAACGAACAATTCATACAAAATCAAATTCTAAAAACGCCTTAGACCGATGAGCGTTCTCCTCGCCAAAAAACTCACACAAAATCTTCTTCTCTCTGGTCACCACAATTGGGGGTTATCTCCATTCTAGTCTCCATTAGCCACTCCATACAATTTTATAAGCTCCTGTGCTCAAAATATTTTCAGAACAGAACTCACAAACACCTTGTGATTGATTTTCAGTTATAGAGCCACGCCAATCAACAGCTCTTGTGATCGAATTCCACTTCTTTTACTCGTCAGTCCTGTAAAATGGTATCACATGCGCTGCAAGGTGGAAATTGTGGTGTTATTAGCTCTAGACAGAGTACTGTTTGCTGCTTGCTAAGTTTTATGATGATTTCTCGAGGAATGCAGCTTGTGCGTACATTGTTGTTGGTGACTTTGCTATTTCTGCGCCACAATTAAGTGGCGCAGAGCGTTTTCCAGTGTGTGGTGGCATTCTACTGAGCACCCTTTTTCGAATTGCTACTTGTCGCTTTAAGTGTTGATTGTGGCTGCGTTTGGTGCGTTCTCGTTTGCTGACTGCACTGTGATTGACTTGGAGTATCGTTGACTGCAATTCAGGTCTGATGCAATGAAGAGTGGCTTGTAATTGTATGAGATTGTGCAAGCAGATCGTACTGGAAACTCACTAATTGTCGTTAGAGGAGTTCTTTCTGTTGGCCAAGTTCTCCGTGTTGTGGCTAAGAAATTGATATGCAATTATGGCATTGACGAAAGATGATGAACTTTCTGTTTTATGATTCGGATCTGTGACGTTTTCTTCCGTCCTTGTTTATTTCGGAAAGTATACTTCAGCTCTCTACCAGCCAAAGTTTGCCTTTAACTGAAGCTGGAGTTTTTCTGTGCCGATATAGTTGCAAATATTTGCGCTTAATTAAACTGAAACTAAACAATGGACCCACTCTGCCTTCGGAATGACCATAAATGACCTTAATGTGAATGTCAGTCAGCCAGCTAGTCAGGCAGTCAACGTAAATGGCCCATTTAGATAAGGGACACTTCCAAACAAACGAAGCCTGAGCAATACTCAATGCGCTCGCTATCAATTTTCGTGCATTTTGCCATCTGCGAACGGGGACCAGGTAACCAGGGCTCACGGACGGACCGGAATATTTCGTATATGCATAAATACGCTTGTATTATTATTATTATTTGCTGTCGCTGTTGTTGTTGTAAATTTCAGTTGAATTGTTTATTGTGGCTATTGAACATGACATGAATTAAACAAAAGCCCGACCGCAACACCACTGCGAACAGACAGAAACGAACCGAACGGCATGAAAAATGTCATACGAACTTTTTAATAAAAACTTTAATTTTCATTGACACAACTTTTGACAGTCGCAGATAATGTCCACCATCGAGCAAACAAAGCAGAAAGTCCGAAAAAAGAGAAAAAATTAATACTAAACCGAAATCTTTTGTTGAAGTGCCACGAGTTGTCATGTTCAGCTGACAGACGACAATGGAGCTTTGTGCCGCCGAGGCCCGAACGATTATTAATCACTTAAGCGCCAAAAAGTGATTGAATTAATTTTATATAATTTTGGGACTTTTTTTTAAATTTAATTTTGCATTTAATTTGCTTATTGAATATTATTTTGTGTCTTTTCCTGAGTTGTGCAATCCACAACCCCGTAGAAGAGGAGCTTCCATATTTGGCTGCAACTGCAAGTTTCGTGTCAAATGTCACCGCAACAACTGCCGCTGCCTTCACTGGGAGTGCAACTGGAACTGGCGCTGCCGCTGCCACTGCCACTGTCGCGGCTGCAACCCCACATGCTCGTGCATATAAACATGCCAGCCGCGCTGATCTTCATTTGTTGATGTCAGGACTTTTGACATTTTTTCACCATTCCTGCATGCCGAGGTGTATGCAAACAAATTTCCTGCAAATTTCTGCCTTTTCTTCTATTTTGTGGCTCATTTTTTAGCGTCTCTGCTGCTTTTGCCCGTTTGTGGCTGCTACCAAAGCAGTGCAGCATGTGGCGGACGCACGGGCGCGCTCTGCGGTCGTTTCTGTGCTGGTGTGCTGCCTGGGCCCGGTAGCGCAGTGTTTGCACATTAGCGTTCGTGCCACACAGTCGCTCACGGCCGCAGCCGCGCACAGCCAGCGCAAAATCCGGTAGGAGCAGGCAGCCACCGCAACTGGGCTCTGCTGCCGCATCGGGTTGTGGCATCTTTGCGTGGTTTATTTAAATGTTTTGCATAAATTGTGTGCGAACCTGTTCGCTTGCCTGCTGCTGCTGCTGCTTTCGTTGTTGTCAGTTCTCATATCCAGTGTTTAGCCTTATTTGGCGGCGAGGGGGAAGCTATTATTTTATGGTGTCGGCATCAGTTTCAGTGCATCAGCAGCATCTGTGCAGCGTTTCCATTTGCATAAATTTCACATTTTCCCGCTGCTGCAAGTGAAAATTTCATTTGTCAAACGAACTCGCGCACCATCGTTGGGTTCTTTACGGGAGCCTTAAAGCGCTTTTAAGGAATATTTCCAAGCGTTTGGCCAGTTCGAACAAAGTCCAAATTTATAACAAAACATTTGTTTTTGCTGAACAGGTCGAAGACAAACTCCAATCAGCAGTCCCCATTTGAGGAATAGTGCTGAAGCACATTAGCTTGGACTCGTATATTCCAAGCTTTTCCTTCTTATTATCAACTCCTTTAATGGAGCGTCAAGCTGCAGTGAACTTTATGTAATAGCAGTTGTCTCCGCATCCTGAGGCAGTAGAATACAATCAAATCCTAAGCATAATAAAACAGGTATCAGACCCTGATTGAACTCATTTCAGGCCTTGTAGCAACTGACATGACAGACATGGACTGATTATTAAGTGTTCGTCCCTTTTTATCTTTTGATAACATAACTGAGCGAACCACTTTTTCTCTAGTGTTTTGCTTTTCGTCCTTTTGAATTTACGAATACAAATTTTGTGATATTTTATTCACTACTTAAAACGCCACAGGAATTTATAGTCTACTTAACAGAAATCTACTTTGATCCACTGAAGTTTTTCATTGGTTCTCGGTTAGAAAATCGTATTTTTCATTCGTCATTGGAAACAGCATCAATAAGAATATTTAACTAATTGCCCTTCGTGTTAGTTGAGCTTGTGTCACAAGGCGCTATGCCATAAACTCGAAGATTTACTGATCACAAAAGCAACCATTTAATCACTATCACCAACTATCCTTGATAGTTTACTCCTTAAAATGTCATTATCAGTCAGCAAAGTCACATATTTTACCATACAATCACGAGATATATTATCATTGGCATTTCACTTCCGCCAGGAACTTTCCTACGGGCAATCATAATCACCTACTCCACTCAAGAGACAGCATTTATCGAAGCCCCACACGCAACACAACAACAAATAATGTTAATCTCTCTTATATTAGCGAATCACCATAAGAGAGCACTATCATGGATCCCGAGTCAAAGAGACCCTCGTTCTTTTTTACCCTCACCACACAATATACATCGAAAATTCAATAGTGGGGAACGTTTCTGTTACTAAGGAAACTTTCCATATTTGCTATAAAAATTAGTGTCCTGCTAATTAGTGCGATTACTGGATTGTCGAATATTATTATTATAACTTGCACCATAATTAACCATGTATGCCAGGGATTGAGTGGTATGAGTACTAGCAACTAAGGTTTTCGAAGATAAAAGATTTAGAAACATTTTTCAGACCATGCCCGGAGCAGGATTCGAACCCGGTCAAATAATATTAGAACCTTCGCTTGATTGTAGCGCTTCTATAAAAGTCATTTACATGGATATAAATTCACTTAGGCAATGGTTAAGCAAAGTTTTATTCACTATGGCAGTTTAATTAATTTAAGTATTTCTTATATTATTAATATCATTGCTGCTTCCAAGTCGCAACTGAGCTTTGCTGAGCCGACGTTTTACTCATACTGGCAAAGTTGACAGCACCATTCTTCCCTTTCATGTCCTTAGAGTGAGAGAAAGAAAACAACATCACTAATAATTCAGCTTTTGCCATAAGAAGAGAGTAACAGCATCGCAGCCGACTTGTGATTTCTATATAACATTTATAATTTCCCTTTTACCTTTATTCCTGTTTAGTCATGAATATCGAAAAGGTTATTTCGTCACAATCCATTTCAGACAAGAACAGATTTTTGAGATGAGGTCACTTTTCATAGTTCGACTATGGAAGCGATAAGATGGAGAAATATGGTGGGAGTAGGTAAACCCTTGCTTTGGTTGTTGATGTTACTCGTGCACTGGCAAGGTCTACTTTTCTTCTTATTGATACCTAACAGAAGAATGTTCCATCCTATCATGAACCCCATCGCTCCCTACAGAAGTGTTGGCTGCTATGTGAGCAGGCCCTTAACTTATTCCTTTAGGAGTATCATGTCGCCTTGGTTGTATATAATTTTCCAGCATAGAAAAGTAAACGCTCCTTTGTTATCCTTGATTGTTTTCAATTACAAGAAAAGCAACCAGCAATTAAATATTCACAGAAGGCTCCCAGACAAGTCAATCAGAAGTTGTTGTTGCCAAGGAAACAGTTGAAATGCATACCAGCAATGATTCTAAGTAGCCCCTCGGAGGCATTATTTTTTGTTGGTTTTGTTTGTTACCATTTCACTGGCTAAATGAGTTAAAGGGGCTAAAGGGGCTAAAGAGGCTAAAGGGGGCCCCCTTAGCAGAAGACAAATTTCATTGCTGATTCTTGGCATTTGTTTGAACGTGGAACAGGCTTTCAATTGGTTGAGTTGTGCAATTAGCATATAAAAGCTTCACCCCTACTTCCCGCAGTTGACCGTTTCCGCACTCTTTTCTCTTATTAGACAAAACACTGGAGGACTGAAGAGCACCCATCTCCTGGAGTCTTTTGAAAATCCCAACTAACAGTAAAATGTTTCACTGTAAGTGCCTTTTGCAAATTTTACACATTTCGGAAAATGAGAAACTGGCTTTTTTCTCATTGTTTTCTTTTCTTATTATTATTTCTTTTGTTTTGCGCACAAAAACCCATCATCGGCTCCGCCAGTGGAATGAGTTATCATATTAAAAAACACGCCCGAAGCGCAACAATGGAGCATTCGAGCATTTGAGCATTTCACTTTGCTTTGTCCAGCCAACTGACGGGCTCACCGACTGCCGAATGGGCTGCTATGATGCAGGCATCCTTAAGCGAATCTGTGTGGGGAGCGCTCGGCATTATGGCAACTCATTTATTTCCTATTCATTAAGCAAATTGCAAGGTGAACTTCAAGGCAGGCGGTCAATTGCCCAGACTCGAACGACTGATGGCTGATGGGGCCGCAAACGTCCCCGAACCGCACCGAACTTTGGCGGTCATCTTCGAGCCTAAACAGTCTATTAGCGATAAGTTCACAATGGTGGCCACGCCTCGTAGTCTCAACTCGATTGGAGATGTGCGATAGTATTGCCAGGGGATGGAGGAGGTGTACGCCGCGCAGCGCTGACTACAACAAGCAGAAGTGCAGCAAATATTCGCAGGGAACGCACCAGCGACTTGGCCAATGTATCACGAGAGACGAGCAGCCAATTCGACAGTGCTGTTGCAGTTGAGACTGCCTGTTATTTAACCGCAAAGAGCTCACATAGGGGCATACGAGTATGAAAAAACCGCCCACTCGTGAGCTTGAGAATGAAAGTCTATGAAAAAGCAATGCCCACCCGAAGACAATACCCAACAGGCGATCGGATACAAATGGTAATGGATTCTCTCACTTAACCTGCAGATTTTTTGAGACCTCACAAATTATTGAATTTATTAATAGAAGAATAACGCATTCATGTCTGTAACACGTAGAGCTTCTCAATGAACTTAACGAGCATCGATTTTCAGTAAGAACATTGTTTTTTTTGTAGGAGCGACTTGCTCCCTCATTTCATTTGTAAACTTTGAATCGTTCTCTTCCAGTTTGTATAGAAATGTGAGGGAAATGCTATGGCAGCATTCATGACTAACA